>RXID01021427.1:208640-808640 GCA_005019695.1 Trichopus zeylanicus subsp. travancoricus | reverse complement strand
TCTATAAGCACGGCTTATTAACCAGCAAAACCTCCTTCCATGCCTCGTAGAACATCCGTGTCACTCCAGCAGTCGGCATGACCTTCAAAGAGCTTGCCCCCCAGCCCCTGTAGAGGCCCATCAGGCCTTCCTCCCGGATTACTTCTGAAAGTGCACCAGCAATGCTGGTTGGGCATTTCCCCTGGAGTGACCCGACCATTAATCTCTTCCTTGCCACTTCCAGTGGGAAGCTGATAGTACTTGCTGTCAAACCTAGAGTTGCATTAAAGACCGGGTTAGTACTGATCAGCAAATTGAATTTGCTCTTGTTTTTGTACAATTTTCAGAAACAACACTTGTAAGAAGAACAGATGCACATGACAATGGAGTATCAGCAAGCGGTTTCAGGTTGTCACCCCCTTTTAAGATGAATCTGATTGAAATTCCAAAAAAACAATTAAATACTATAAACAGAAACATGTGGTATATAGAAAACCAATTCTCTAAAAGGGAACTACATGATTATTTTCTATATTCATTCAAAAGACTGATCAACAATTGAGATGGTATTTTTATTTATATATAGTGAATTTACAAAGAAATTCATTCAAAAACCTCCCTTATTCATTGCAAATTGTATAACAATTTTGAGGAGATAGTCAAAAGATATTTATACCAAGAAATAACTGTACACAGGTAACTTGGTTAACAACGACTGACCACAGGCTAGAGCCTATTGTACCACCTAAAGAAGTAATGCAAATATTCAAGTAACTAAGTCTGCTATAGGTCATCCCATTTCTTCTGGTTGCATGCAAGTGTTTAATCTCTAATAATAGAGTTGTATCTAATTGCTTGAACAAGCAATGACAGCACAATATTACATCAACCTTCATGAATGTACAGTACACACATCTCATTGCTTTGGAAATTAAGGCATAAGAGAAAACCAAGAAAAATGCTGAAAGAAAGTCCTAACCTGATACAGCCCCAATAAGCAAAAGCTCTACGCGGTTTAATAACTTCTTATTCTGTGCCTGGCAATAGGACTTCTTGATTGTCTCATACATGAAATAATAACATGTGCTGTATGGAAGCATGCCAATAAGTGTAGGTGCAATGCCAACATAAAGTCCACCTACTCCATCATCCTTGTAGATCTTGCTAAAAGCAAGGCTAATGCTGGGGTAAGCTTCTCGATTCACAGTCAGGCGATCCTGAAAATACATAACAGAGGAAATGTTAAGACTCAAGAAATAGCAAAAACATAAACTTCTAAATCAAGGGATCAAAACAACCAAAAGTATTGGGTGGTTTGCTTCTAACTATGCTCGCAGACCTGAATTGTCATGATAAATTGGAGTTGTGCTAGGTGCAGAACAACTAGCATAGTTGACAATGCCATGTCTCATATATTTATGTCCATCTCAATCATGCAAGACAGCCACAAAAATTGTCAGCTGGTTTCTAAAAGTGTCTTCAGAAAACTTGTAAGGAGAAGCTGTTTGAGGTTCAGGGACAAACTTCCTCCAGCTCACTAACAACTACTAATTCACTTGTAATATGTATGCAGAATTGCTTTATATAGCGTAAGCATATTTCAAACAGTCCATCCATCAGAAGTCAAATGACGAAGATGTCCATCATAGACAAAGGCATGCTCAAATAAAATACGTGTTATTGTGTGGAGGCATACATGTCACAGAATTGATGGATGACTCCCTGGTGGAAGGATATATAGGACATAAGCAGTTTGTGTTCAATGGCTTAAAACTCCACAGAGCAACAAACTTTTCAGCACATGTTCCAAAATAGATTTGGCTGAAATTGATTCAAAGTAACACAATTTAAAAAATATAATCTACAACCAGCAAACTCTAAACATGGATGTGCTAAAGTAGAAAAACAACAACCATCAAACTAGTAATGATATATGTACTGCTGGAAGGAATCAGCTTATGGTTCAATAATCAAGAAGCGTGGATGTTTACTAACCTTAATAACCTCAAGTGGATGGCAAACAAGTGTGCTCACTATGCCTGCAGCTGCACCACCAACAGCAACAGGAGAGATCCATGGAAATGAGAGGTCTATATTAATGCAACCAATCTGCAGCTTTGGGAATTCATTTTCTCTCCCTTTTTCTTGTGCTGATGTGATTGCCCGTTTTACATACTCAAATGTTGCAAACTCGATTGCCTGGGTAGGAACTATGCGAAGCATGTTGATGGTGTTTCCAGCCCAAAGTCCTTGCCATCCTTGTTGCTCAACAACTTCTACGAAACTGCCAGCAATATGTTTGGATCCAACCCCAACAACCATTCGCGTCCTGCAAAGACAAACCAATGGTATCAGAAGGTTCCGTTGTAATGCCTTTCATGTATTCACAATGAGAACAATAATAAAGCAAAAAAAGAAGGCAATAAAAGAGGGCCTCAACAAGACTGCCACAAAGGAAAATGTAGTCCACAACTACCATATAATTCTGCTTGCCAATCCAACAATAAGCAGGTTATCTATTCCTTCACTGGTAGTGAACATAATGCAGATAGAAAAATGAAAGTTGTAGGCTTAGAACACATGTTACACTTATAGCTCAATTCCAGTTTTATCTGAGCCTGCTCAATGAAGAAATCAACATAAGATTGCAGACCAATCAAATCTAGTGGAATTCTAAAGGGATATGTGAATCAAATAGAACTTCTTCCTGCACAATACAACTAAATAACTCCACTTTTCAGTTGTTTCCTTTCTAGTGGGCCAGAGAATTAACACAAAAGGCTACTAGCATCATGGCTTAATCTAAATTTTATTTGCTTAAGGAAGGCAATCATTAAGCAGTAAAGTTACTTGCAGAACAGTTGGATAAAAAGGAATAAAGAATAGGGACTCAAGCATGCAAGCATACACACAAAAAAGAGAGAGTTGGACCTGATAGTCTCAAGAGGAGCAAGAACAGCTTTAGCCATAGCCCCAGCTAATGCCCCACTAATGAATTCTCTGACTTCTCTGCAGCTGAAAAAGTTCTGCAGCAAACAAACAACACTTAATTATCTTCAGGCAGTCATTCTCACCATTCCAAGCTCATTGCTATTGCTCTACAGTCCCAGCTGTGCAATACACCAAAGCTATTTAGAAAGCAAAAAGATTTAAAGTCATTTATAAAGAGCCCAAACATCTAAAACTGATAGTAACACATGAAGTGAAAGGCCCAGTGTCCCAAATACAGAGAAATGACAATCAGAACATGGAAAAAAATGTTACCCTAAGCAACAGGTGGAAAGGTTCATTTGTTTTTGTAGATCAATCTCCAATGGCCCAAGTTACTTAGTAGATGCTAGACTTCTTCTTGAGGAGTTTTAATCTACTGGTTTTTTTCTGTGTCTACCTCCTAACAGAATCCAACAGGTAGGGGTCTTTGTGTACATCAACAGTAATAAATGGGCTGAAAGAAATAGAAAGAATTCACCTAAATCATTGCAGACACGGAACCATAAACTTTAGAGCAGCGTTGCACTTCGAGACTCCAAGCAAGCTAAGATACAGTGCTCTCATCAATGTGCAATGATCTCCTCTCCAAAGGAGCCGAAATTATTCAAGGGCTATATGTCCAACATTGAAATCTAAAGCAAAAGTGTTGTTTTCAAGGTTTTAGACATTTCCCTTTCTAGTCATTATTAAAATTGATCATGATCCCAATAGAGCAGAAAAATAAAACAATCCAAAAGCAAAAAAATGCAAGCCGTTTCCATCCAAGCAATCAAAATAATCGCAAAAATACTACAATAAAAATATTTATGCGGCAAGAAAGTTTCTCTGATCTCCTGTAGAAAGACCATCAACAGAAAGAATTCAGCATTCATAGGTTTCTAGAATGGATCTCCAAACAAACAAAAAAAAAAAAAAAAAAATCTAGAAAGCAGTTTGCAACAGAGATCGAAGAAATTTGAAAGATACTAGAACAGAAAAACGAACCCTCATCGCTTCGCCGACATCGGGGACCCGAAGACGGGGCTCGAGGCCGCCATCCTTCTCGCCAAACACGATCTCCTTGGGCTCCGCCATCACGACACCACAAGCACCGCCTATCGCCCACACCCCCTTGTTCTTCTGCTCCCGCAACCCCAAAACCATGATCCCCGATCACCCCCGCCACCAAAAATCAAAAAGGAAGCAACTTTTAGGCAGAAACCCCAAAAAAATTCAAACTTTATTGAAAGCTAGGTCTACGAACCAACAAACGCAAAACGAAACGTGTCAAATTAGATATTTTCCACAATTTTTAGCTGCTTTTCTCCAGCGACAGTGACGCCTTCCCTAGACTTTTGGATTTATCGGCTAGATTTTTTTTTCCTGAAATTTTTGAACGTTTTTGAAATGAGCACTTTTCCCGCAGAGACTGGTTCGATTTCAGGATTCTTTGGAGGATTAAATATAGATTTTAGGGCATTAAACGTTGAGGGGCTGAATCTGAAATCTGTGATCCAAAATTGGAGTTACTTAGTACGTGGAGAACTGTCCATGTTCTTCTGCAGGTGGAAAAGATTTGAGCTTTTTCCCTGTTTGGGAATAAAAATTTAAATTTGGTCCGTTGCTTTTCTATTTGTGGGACTAAGGTTTGACCCGAGGATAAATCCAAAATTAAAATTTTAATCCTTGTTTTATTCTCCCAGTCAGGATACTGAAAACGCCAAGGCAGCACGCTTCCAACACCCTGGGTGATTTAAATTGAACTACCTGCAGCACAAATATAATTAATAATTAATATAAATAGCGAGTTATGATCAAAATTTAAGTTATTTTTTATGTTAATTTTGTAGATGAGCATAAATCGATGGGTGGTGTTTGAATGAATCCGTGATGTGGTAATTTTTATAAGAATGAGATAAAAATATTTAAATCGCCATAATACCATATTGGAAATTAGATAGAATAAGTATTCTTGTGATAAATTTCATCATAAAATAAAAAATTCCAATATGAAAAAAATTATAAAAAGGAAAAAAAGTTTCGAAATATTGATCCAATTACATGATTTTACAGGGGCGCAAATAAAGAAAGCACAAAAGAAATTAAAACGGGGGCTTGTTTGAAAAAAACAACCCCAGAATATTGTTTCTGTCCCGTCCAGCAACTCACCGAGTTCCGCCGGTGGTTCCATTATGATCCGCCCTAGCTTCCGCCTCCGGCCGCCGTCGAGGCCCTCATGGCCGCTGCTCCGGTGGTTCTCGCGGATCGCGCCGCCTCCGGATGCCACGGCGGAGCCGGTCATCCGTGTCTCAAACAACATAGCCCGGCTGGGGCTGCCGAAGGAAGGCCCCAAGCCGAGACAGCTCCTCTCCCTCCCGCCTTTCCCCTCCTCCGGCGTCGACCCCCTCCCCGGCCGGAAACTGGATCCCAGCCGCGCCGGCCGCGTCACCGCCATCAGCTGGGTCAAGCACTACTTCGCGGAAGTCGACCCCAAGGTCGTCCAGAGCCACTTCAACAAGGGCCTGGTGAGATTCGCTGGTCTTCAGGATGGGGTTTGGTCGCAGAAAGTTTGGGTTTTTGTTGTCGGCTTTTATTTGATTGCAACACACCGGTATTGGAGTTTTTGCGGAAGATGTTGAATTTTCTTGAAAAAGACTGAAATTTGATTACCTCAAGTGGATTCCAAGCAGAGTTTTCTTTTTTTTTTTTGCAAGAAATCCAATCGTCCCATTGAGACGCAGGGAAGCTCAATCTGGGATTTGTCTGAAGAAAATTCAATTTATCGTTTGGTTTTGGCTCTTATTTGATGAGCAATATGTCACTATTGAGTTTTATGCAGAAAATACTGGATTTTCTAGAGAAAAGACCGAATGCTCATCTCCTCGACCGGTTTTGCATCATCGCAATTATTTTGACTACAATTACTTTCTTATGCAGTACACTTCTAGCCAAAATTAGAAAACCTGGGGGGATGGGGGGGGGTGGTTATCTGGGCTGTGTAGATTCTTGATACGAGTGCAGGAGTAGTAAAAGAAGAGATGGTGTTGGATGGGATGGATGAAGAAGGAAAATTGATATGATTGGCTCCATGTAGTCTTTATTTGGGATTAGTGTAGCTAAATCTTAGTTGTTGTCGTGTAGATGCTTGATAGATTTGAAAAATATAAGCTTTTATGATATGTTGCTAATGTTATTATTCAATTTTATGTGCAGTATTCTTTGTGCTTAAAGTGACTTAAGTTTGTCATTTTAATGGCGATAATCAGGGACAAGTGGTAGATAATGAAAAGTGTCATTTGTACTTCTAGCGCATGTTGTGCCAAGTATTGTACTGACTGGGAGTGTGAAGATACTATTCATTTGAGGGTTTGAGGGGTTGTCCCTTATCATTTAACAGTGCATGATATAGTGGGAGTTTGAAGACTTGTAGCCGTTCTAGCCCTTCTGGTTTTATGTCATTTCTTTGTCATAATATAATTCTATATCACGCAATCAACAAATACAGCAATCTATCTGTCAACAACAGTAAACAGAGACTCATTATTAGTACTGATTAGTTTGTCTATCTCAATCGTTTCAGAAAAGTGAGAAAAATCTGCCACATGGGGAAAGCAACATGGGGAAAGCATTTTTGGATTTTCTAGCATGTGTTTTGAAATTGGACATTAGTTGGAAATTTCAAAATCAGCTCACCTTCTTTTTCTTGTTCAGGTTCATGTGGAAAGCTCAAATAGTGTTGTTTCACCTGTAAAGAGCCATCAGCAAATGTCCTCATTGAAGAAGGTAAAGAAGTTCTGAGTTCCAATCCCTAGTTATTCTTTTGTTCATTAAATAGAGGATTACAGTTATACATTTATCCCGATTTTGGGGACTTCAATTTTACAAGAGTCAGATCATGCAGAATGCACACATTTCTGCAATAAAGGTAGATTGTATTTACATATTGTTGAGCTCCTCTTGGATAATACATCATAAAACATTCTTTTATTTCAAGTAACTGAATTCCTTTATGGCTATGTCAATTATGTAACAATATTTTGGCAGTTAAATGCAGATTAAACACAATCATGTTATGGAGGCTGGCATGAAGATCTATATACCAGTCTCAGTTGCAGAGTCCAGAATCCCCAAGAGATATGACACCATTCCAACAGAAACTTTACATCCTAATGCTGATGAAATACAATATTTACAGAGGCTTGTTATCCACAAGGCATGCTTTTACTTGTGGTGCTGATTATACCTTTCCAGGATTATTCTATTTTATTTTACTTTTTTAAGTTGCTGCTACCTTTTCTTTTAGGCAAGGCAGCAAAGCAGCTATTTGACTTTGCTAGAGAAGAGTTCTACCTCTGAAAAATAAATTTTTTTAACCATTTTCATTTTCTTTTTGGAATCTTTGTATTCATTTTGCTAATTTAGACTGCTGATTTTTTGTCCAGGATTCTGCAATTATTGTCTTGAATAAACCACCAAAAGTCCCCATGAAGGTAGAACTTTCTGTAAATTCTTGAAGCCACTTGCTATCTCTTTTTCTAGTATTTTGATGGTCGTGTATTCCATTATTCTCTATAGGGAAACTTACCAGTTCATAACAGCATGGATGTGTTGGCAGCAGCAGCATTAACTTATGGCAATGAAGAGGGTCCCAAGTTGGTATTGCTCTTGTTGATCTATTTTTATAGATAGTCTTATCTGTCAAGTTAAGCTGGGAAGCTCCTTATCAAATTACTGAAATTTTCTCCCGTATCACAATTTGTTTGCAGACAATATTGACCTTGTATACTGGCTTATTGATTATCAAACTCTGATTTTACCTCATGCAGGTGCATAAACTAGATAAAGAGAGCAGTGGATTGCTGCTCATGGGAAGAACAAAAGAAAGCTTTGTCAGACTGAGCTGGTTGTTTAGTAACATAAATTTAGCCAAAAGTTCTTCTAAGGTATGCAACAAAATGGCTTTTCCATTAACATGTGAAGCAAATTTAAGGCTGCATAACTGCTGTACAAGTGAAATTGGAGTGTTCCTTTTCAGATTAAGCCTTGTGATTAAAAATTTTGTAGGCTAATGAAGAATGATTGACTTATAAAAAAACTATTGATTGCATTTAGTAACTTTCATGTCAAGAAGTGGTATCTGAAAGGTAGTAGAGTTACAAGTATCTAATGTTCACTGACTGTCAAAAGATCTCAGATCTTGTCTGCTTTTCACAATATAGTTATTTGTCCTAAATGAAATTTGAGATGCTTCAGCAACATTGTCATTTTGTATGGAAATTCTTTGTTTTTTTGGATTGGTTGGCATATTATTCTCCACATCACTTTTGTAGATCACTGCGATTTATTTGTTTCCTGTAAAGTAATCTGTGTAACTGGTTATATAGATCTGGAATAATGCCTGCCGGGCAACAATGCAGAAGTATTGGGCCTTGGTTATTGGCTGCCCGAAAGAAAAGGAAGGAATTATTTCTGCTCCACTGTCAAAGGTCACTCCTGCTATTTCCCATTTTCCTTTCCTTTTCCTTTTGATCTGGCATGGATGATCTAAAAGCTGCTAGAATTGTTATTTATAAGTAAAGAAGTCGTAACCAATTAGTAGATAAATTGGAACCTTATGTAAGATAAAAAAGTGTTCTTGCTGAACGATCAATTAGGGCCTGTTTGGTTTGGGGTCAAGGACCGGGTCAGTATTTTTTAAAATTTTTTTTTATTTTGTGAAATTAATATTTATTATTTTATATTATTATTAAATTAAATTATTATAAAAAATTAAATAGTTTTTTGAGCTTTAAATTATTGAAGTCTTAATTTTGATAAAAAGATATTAGTTTACAAAAGTGGTTCACTAGTCTTGACCTTGACCTTGACTATGACCCCGTTTTATAAATGCTTGAGTTGCTGATGATCTTTCTTTTTATTGGCTAGTTATGCCCTAGGTTCTCAGGTAAATAATAGTGCCCTTTCTAAGTCAGTATGTATTTGAAATAGTTTTTTATGGAGCAAATGGAGATGTAACTCAGCATGTAACACAGTAGTTATAAATGAAACATGGTTTTTTTCTCAGTACTTTGCTTTTAACTGCATGTTATAGAGAAGTAACTTCAAAAAAAGAACATGAGATTCTGATTCTCATCTTTCATTTAAACCAAATATTGTGAATAGAGATCACGTAGTGAATTGTGTGATGTCTGCTCTGAATATTCCCTGACACTGACAGCACTTCAATTGGGACGGCTGATCAATAAATTCCTTTTATACAAATGAATTACTTTTCTGGCATTGATCTTTAGCTTTAAGTTTGAAACTGTTGAAGCAGTTGCCCTTGATCTTAGGTGCGTCTCAATGATGGAAAAGCGGAAAGGATCATTTTGGCTCACCCCTCAGGTGTAGTTGCTGCTCAAGAGGCTATTACAGAGTATCGAGTGCTTGGACCAACTATCAATGGGTGCTCATGGGTTGAGTTACGGCCACTCACTGGTCGGAAACATCAGGTAAATTCAATCAAAGTCTAAAATTCTAATATTGGGATTGACATTGTACCTGCAGATACCAATATCAATACACATATTGGTCTGTATCTGTACAGTATCAGTGTCATTTTGCAAAAATGATTTCAAAGAAATCTATAGAAATTGGGGAATTGCAAAAGGGTAAGTAAAAGTTGCCCCTAAGCTATGTTTGTGCCTTGCAGCTTCGTGCCCATTGTGCAGAAGCACTTGGCACTCCGATTGTTGGGGACTACAAATATGGCTGGTTTGTGCACCAGAGATGGAAGCAAATGCCACGAGCAGACTATGAGCCACTGACTGGGCTTCCATACAAACTACGGAGGCCAGAGGGCCTTGAGGTTCAGAAGGGGAGTGTCCTATCCAAGGTTCCCTTGCTGCACTTGCACTGCAGAGAAATGGTGGTTCCAAACATCGCGAAGTTTCTGGGGAATTCAGAAGAGTGGCAAGATGAAGGCCAGAAATGGGCTTCTCAGAAGCCCGACCTTCTTCGGTTCGTTGCACCAATGCCCTCACACATGAAGATCAGTTGGAATGTCATGTCCTCATACTTGGTGTAACATTAGGTTTGTGGTGCTCCTCGAAGCTATGTATTTATTTTGGGTCTAACATTATTTATGTTGTTTACTTCTGATAATTAGGTCCAACAATTTGTAAACTAATCAGAGTACGAATCATGTCCTTGTGTATTTGGAGGCCAATTGTTGGAATCAATAAGTTTATTTGAATTGATTATTTTCTTTTTGATTTTTGATTTTTGTGTGTGTTTGGACAGAAAAATGAAGACTTGTTCTAACACAAAATATTGATACAAACTCTAAACCCTATGAAGAGAGTGTCCTATTTTGATTTGTTCCCCAAGTTCTTGCTTAGGCTGTTGTTATCGAGGAACCACGTTGTTCTCCTGTGGCTCCAGAAAGATTTAGGAGCGAAAAAGGATGAAATTACTGATTAAATAAATAAATAATATAATTGTCACTTTCCCTTAGCTCAAGTCTCTGTATATCATTGTGAATAAAGGGTAACACATCTCGTGATTAAGTTTTGTATGACAACCGTTTCTTACTATCAGATCTTCTATATCTATCGAGAAGGAAATCCCTTTGCGGATCAGATTACAAAGAATGCGCAGAATTTGAAAGATGCAAACAAGATTTTTTTCATGAGTTCATTTTGATAATCCAATACAAGGTTGAATTATCAAAAAAAAAAATTTAAATTTACTTGCGCTAATTTATGTTAAAAACAATTAACTTGTTTAAGTGGAATAATTCCAAACCTAATCTATCTACAAATCAAACCAATGGCTTCTCTATAATCCTATTTAAAAACAAATTCATATTTTTATACCCAAAAAGAGAAAATTCTAATATAAAAATGCATTTTTTTATTGCAACTAAATATATTCATTCATTCATTAAAAAAAATCTCATAATGAACCATATCAAAACAATATTCACTGCCATTAAAATAAAAAGGCCAAAAAAATGGAAACTCCCAAAGGGCAATCCCGGAATTTCCCATCCATCCATCCCACTTTTCCCGGACTCGCGCTTTTCTATATAAAAGTTCTCCTTCTTCCACCAACCTCACGTCTCTGTTCTCCATCGTCCTCCTGCCGAAATATTTTTCAGAAATCCCCTCCAAAAATTCTTGTATGTTAGATGTATTTTCTCATGGTCGAGAAAGTCCGGCATATACTGCGGTTTCGGAACGTGATGCGGCGATGGTGGGCTCTGAGTCTCCGGCGGCGGCCAGAGCGGTTCCAGTCTGGCTCCGGCTCGGTCCGAGCCGGGTTCGTGGCGGTCTACGTTGGGGCGGATCGCCGGCGATTCGTGATCCCGACCCGGTTCCTGAACCTGCCGGTGTTCGGTGCCCTCCTGGAGAGAGCTGAGGAGGAGTACGGCTCCCGGCCAGTTGGCGGGCTCGCGTTTCCCTGCGACGCGGACTTTTTCGGGTGGCTCTTGGGGGAGCTGGGCCGGAACGAGGCCAAGTTCGGTTCGCTCGGGCTTGAGGCCGTGTCGGAGCTCTTCGCAGTCGGGAACGTGGCAGAGTCTTCGTGCCGAGAGACGGCGGCCGCCGCCGCGAAGGTGCGGAGCCCGCTGAGGCAGAAGGTAAGGGCTTAAACAATGTTTGAGCTTGTTTTAGGGGGGGTTTTGTGAAGAAGGGCTTAAACAATCTAGGATATTGATGTTTTTTTTTTTTGCGTTTAGGTCCCTGAGACTTTTGTTTTTTGTGATGAAGGCTTCGGGGGTTTTAGTGGGTTCGGGTTTGTTGATGTTGGTGATAATGATGAAAATTTTGAACATCATGTAGTTTGTTTTTTCAGAATTAAATATAATTTTTTTCTCTTTCTTTTTTTAACACGGAAACATGTAGTGATTGTTGTTTATCTGTTATTCAGTGATATAATTTGGTTGTTTTATGGATAAACTTAACCCAAGTAATTTTTTTGTTATATTTTAGAGTTATAATATTGGTATTATCTAGTTTTTTTTTTCTGATTATTAATTTTGTTATTTCGTGATTATATTTGATTTATTTTTTATATGATTTAATTTGTTTATTAATTATAGAATAAAAATCAAAGAATCTTGAACTTTCCATATTTCTTTTTCCAAAACTTGTGGCCTATTTTAGTTAGATTTTACAAGAAAAATCAAATCAACTATTAATTGGGTTTTGCACTTGTGGCATATTTTAATGTTTTTTGCACTTTTGACCTAAAAATTATGTTTCATGACTAAATTACCCTTTGATTTGTTTGTTGAATACAGTTCAAATTAGGTTTTGGAATCAGAAAACCACATGAGAAATGCTTTTACATATATTCCCTTTTAGTTTTTATAATTTACATAAAAGTTTTTTTACATATGACTCTTGAAAATTAGCTAAATTCTGTATGATTTCTAACTTTTCATCATTATGTATACTTTCCTCTTTTAATTTTCAATTAGTTTCGAGTACTTGGATTAAAAAATTTATTTTTTATAAAAAATATACTCAGAGACCTGAAATTAGAAAGTTATGTGTAATTTAGTTATTTTTCAGGATTGTAATTAAAAAAAAATTTTAATAAACCCCAATATTTGTGTTTTCTTTTTTAATTTCATCTAGGTCTAGTTTCATTATTTGAATATTATTTTTTTATGTTGGTTTTCTTGTGTTGTGAAATGTCTTGTCATATTTCCCTAAATAAAATTCAATAAAAAAGCTCATGTTTACCTCGATACTCCATAATAGTGCGAATATTTTTTAAAATTATTAGTGTATGCATAGTTATTCCTAATTTTAACATAGCTAGATAAATATATAGGGATGCTTTCAAAAAATAAAATATATAAATCGTGTATAAGATTCAAAATAATTATAACAGTTTTTTTAGGACTTCCATACAAAATTTATATTAGTAGAGCATACTTTCTGTCAATTAAGGAGTTATTTAAAATTATGCAAATTGGAAGGGGTTTTTGTGAAAAATATTAAAATGGGACAAAAATGTAAAAAATAATTAATAACTGATTTTTTTATTAATCTACCTAAAAAACTATTTTAAGCTTGTTAGTACAAGTATATATTGTGGATTATGAGGATTAAACAATGCCTATTAATGGAACCATCTACAAACTCTCTACAAAAATATGATAGGTTTTTTTAAAATCATAGCTAACTTTTTCCACACATAAACAATAAAAAACATGGGAAATCGC
This sequence comes from Trichopus zeylanicus subsp. travancoricus, assembly GCA_005019695.1. Lineage (NCBI taxonomy): Eukaryota > Viridiplantae > Streptophyta > Magnoliopsida > Dioscoreales > Dioscoreaceae > Trichopus > Trichopus zeylanicus. The sequence goes on along the minus strand of RXID01021427.1, from coordinate 795,475 downwards.
TGCATTAAAACCCCTAGAAATTTACATATTTACTGGCATCCCCTTATTGTAATTTGTCATCAACATCCTAATTTTTTTCAGAGAAGTCCCTGTTTTTGTTGGTAGGATTTGGTTGTTCGTGATACAATTGTTATAAGAGATTTTGTATACTTCATGTTGTAGATGCGACTCTCCATTAGGATTGTATTTTTTAAAAAAAGCTTATGGATAATTTATTATTGTATAGAACTAAAACAATATAAATCACAAATATGTATTTTGCATATTTGCCAAGCATAAGGGTATATAAGCAAATTGTAAGAATACAAATTCAATTTATAAGCTTTCAGGGGTATATACGCAAAATTCTCACAGATCATTGTCGGGTGAAAGAAGGGGCAATTCCCGGTTTTGAGGGGGCAGTTGTGATTTCGGTTGGGTTCAACAACAACAATTCCTGCTTCCAGCGCGACAGGTCAATCAAAAAGCCCTCGTTATATGTTAATTATGAGTTATTATTATTATTATGAAAATATTTGGAAGAAGCTTAACAACAATGCATGTATTTTTTCTAAAAAATAAACAAAAAAAAATTATGGCTTGGCGCTACTAGTTTGCTCAAGTGGTGTATCAAGAACAGAGATTCACATGCCCTTCATCGGCAACTGTGATTTTCGATAATACTCCAAGGACAAGTCCAATGACTCCAATCCTATCATAAAATGATTTTTTTTTTTTTTTTTTTTTTTTTTTTTTTTTTTTTTTTTTTTTTTTTTTGGCATGATCACCACTTTTTATCATTGTAACTTGATTTTTTTTTATATAGATAACCGTATAAAATTTGTTTAATTTCATATTATCCGAATATATCCACCGAGGGATAAATCCAAAAATCGGATAAATCAAGATAATTCAAGGATAAGCCATGATTTTGAATTATATTTTGATAAAGCATTTCTAACAAACACAAAATAACGGTCAGATTGTAAGGGCATTTTAGTTCGTATTCAACATAAACACGAACTCACAAGCAATTATAATTTTTCAAAAAAAAAAAAGCTTTTTTTCTTCCACCCGTGACCCATTTGAGCAGAAGATTCTGCCCATTTTTTGACTGAAAGAATAGTTAGACGCAGCACAACTCGAGCAGAAATTTGTGTCGTGTATGTCTAACAAGATTAACAAGAGCAACAAGACACTGAAGAAGATCCACAACAGAAACAATCATTAATATTGTTTAAAAAAGCATCAAAAAATTGCATAATTTGATTTCCTGTGAAAAGTAAAAAGAAACTGATGCCTGAGAATAACATAGAAAGCCCATGTTTGATCCTTCGCTCAGTATGAAGATGTACAAACACCAACAAAATCCCGCATTCATCAAACAAAACTCACAACGGAGATATGACATACATGGATTGAAAGTGGTGACTTTTATCTCCTATTGATGTACATCAATATTACATGTAGTATAAACATAGGCTGACGTGGCCCATTGGTCCAGATACCATGGCCATCTTGGACAAGAACAGGCTGATCAGTGATCACCTTCAAACATTCTTTCCAGCAAACTAAGACTAAGAACAAATTGATTCTTTCTTTTAATCAAAGAATGACGGGAATGGAATGTGAGTAGGCACCCCTGACGTTGAGATGCCATCAAGTTCCAGTTCAACAACTACTGTCCAAAGGTGTAAGACCATGTTGCAAGATGCTACTTCAACAGCCAGCTGCCTTCAAAAAGTTATCATAGGGGCTTGCTGCCGGGAGCCTGAATGGCTCAGGCTGGTACAGAAATTGAGATGAGCAGAAACTTGGGATGCCATGGGAGAGTCGGAGCGGGCAAGAGTTGGGGCATGGATCGAGGAACGGATTGCCAGCCTGCATTTGAATGTTTGCATGACTGTAAGTTTGCAAGTGGACAAATGAATATCCCTCTGCAGCTTGAAATTCAACGAAAAACACACTTGCATTCTAACAATGTATACACAAATTAGGATTTCATGCAACAAACAATGTTCAGTTTGGCAGGTTGGAGTTTGTCCATGATCAGGTGAATTTGAAGCCCACCAGGGTCCAGAGTTAAAGGGAAAAAGCAAAAAACGCTGAAGCATTGGCTATCACATTATATCTAGGGCTGTCAATGGGCTGGGACGGCCCAAAAACCAGGCCCGACCCAGCCCAAAAGTTTCAGGTTCAGGCCTACAAATTTATCAAAATAAATAAGCCCGACCCAAAGCCTGAGACTGGCCTGGAAAAACTAGTACACAATTTCAGGTTCAGGTTTGAATCTTGCCCTTTGGGCTCAGGATCAGGCTTGGCAGGGCCCAAGCCCGGCCCGACTACACCTCTAATTATATCACAGGGTGCAAGGCAATGGATCATGCTGTGACAGAATAAAATGAGTAATATTGTGCAAGAATGAACAGATACACATCAGTATACGAAGACATGCATAACAGTATAGATGTATCTGTATCAAAGAAATACCAAGGAACAGATCCATACCCTGTGGAATTGTTCTGAGCAAGAAAACAAGGACTGTTCATTTTGATCAGGTGGAAGACCAGTCAGACACAAATCCTGCTTTTGTTGTGTGCTCATGAAAACAGACATTTTTTGTTGTTTCCCCACTATAAGAGCCTCACAGTGACTAGCCATCTCTCTGAATGGTACATCGGGTGTGTTTGACACTGAAAATCTTCCAACTTGAAATGCAGTCTCTAGAACCTGCATCAATATCACTTTTATAAGCACAAACATCAACTTCAAGAGTACCTCATGTGAGTTGCAAAAGCACATACAAATAATAATTACAGTGACTGGTAATATCATGAAGAAAAGTAACTGCTTGTTAGATATAATGGTACCAAGAATCAAGAAGTATTAATTTGATATTAGAATATTAGATCCAATAGGAATCGAAGAAATTTTATTGCACCATATCCTCCCTTGTTGTTTCCCCTTTCAAGAAACAGCTACTGTTCAATATATTCCAGAGTCTCCAGTAAGTATATTTGTTTCTAGATATGAATACCTCAATCAGAAACCTCAAACCACACATGAAGAGTGCAAACTCTAGTAAACCAGCAATTATAACCATCAAACAGCATACCATCTATGCTTCCTGGGCAGAGAGCCTATGTAAGATATGCACAGAGATGTACAGAGACAAGACTGCTACAAACGATGAGGTTAAAGCACACAAAAATTGTCTGTTGGAGTGAGCATTTTGTGGGCATACTGAAGTAAATTTTAGAATAAAAAATAGTGTATATGTTATTTTCTGATGTCTATGATCTTTTGTATTTGTTCATATTTGGTCATATCTAACAACTTTAACTTCCTATAGCTACATAAAACCTGAGAGTAGTGATATAGTGCTATTTTAGAAGTTGTATTAAGTGCCAAGTAAACGAGAGTAGTGATATAGTGCTATTTTAGAAGTTGTATTAAGTGTCAAGTAAACCAACTTATCACATGCATTGTAAACCAAATTATCGCATGCATTTTAGTTTCTTTTTTAAAAAAGAGAGTAGTGTAAGGTAAGCATTACAGATTCTAGAAGTTGATTGACGCTCAAAAGGTTTGACGTGTCAACAAGTAATTGAGGTTCAGGATCTGAAGGATTTTCAAATGCTTCAATGAGGACATCGTCATCTATTGAGACAGTTGTAGGCAAAACCTACAAACAAGAAAAATAACACTTGTCTTTAGCTCATGAAAATAATAGTAATAATTGAGAAAGTAGTTGATCCTGAATACCTCGTTTTGAAATTTGGAATCATTTTTAGCACCAAGCAAGGAGAGCTGCCCAGATGATTCAATGAACTGAGCCCCCAACAGGCATACATCGTCAGGCACAAAGTCATCAATTAATTGCTTCCTTATGACCGATAAATCTGACTGCATAATCTCCCAAATCAATGAGGTGTTAATATAATCAGAACAAATAACTAAGCAAAATTACAAGGGCATCAAGCAAAGTGAAAATTTCATGAAGACATACATCTGGTACATCTCCTAGGGACTTCAAGATCACAGAAGCCATGGCTTCTTTTGATTGGTTGTCTCTTATTTCAACTGCTGAAAGAGATTTTAAAGCAGCATTATCCTCTTCTTTCGACCCATAAACTCTTCCAATTTTCACAGCCTGTAGCCTGGAATCTTCAACTAACTGTAGAAATGGATCAATCTGCCACAAAGATCACCATGGTAAGGGATACTTTAGCCTGACAGCAAAAGTGACCATGGACACGTAAAATCTGCTCTGAAAAAATTTTCAGAAAGCAAACTAACACTTCTAAACTATCAAGTTCCCCAGTTACATAGGTAACCAAATAAATGTGGTGCAGTTATGGTTAATTAAATTTGCTAGTTAAGGGTGTTCATATATAAACAGAAACATGTAAGAATCAAGACATCAAGGTACAGAACATAAAACAGAATGTTGCAGACATGCTTTGGAGTAAAATGCATGGACCAATATATTCGAGTAGAATGCGTAAAATGTAACCTACATTCATTTAAGGGATTACAGAGTCCCAGATGACACAGAACATTATAGAGTTACTTGGTATCTCCATTAGAGTTATTTGTACAATCGCTCAAGGTAAAGGAATATACTTGGAGATGAGAAGTTTCTAAAAAATAAGTAAATTCTGTAATGTTTATCAGATATGTTTCTTTAAAAACTAGCAAATATGCATTCATGGGATACTTACTTGCATCCAGTTAAGATTTTGTCCACTATAGGAAGTTCTTAAGAAACAAGAAAGATAAACTCATAGAAACCTCATGCACCAGGTTACATACCGTTTTGTCATTGAGTGATGACTTAGTAATTGCAAGAAGAGGTATAACATTGAAAAATCTTGAAGAAAATATGATCATGGACGTTGCCAACATAAAGAGGGAACGACAGCGTGATGGTGACAATGAACCTACAACAGGATAGATGGAGTATCAGATAATCAAGTTGCATTTTTATGGAAACAAAATTTTTTCACAGGTAACTTATGGAGCTCTAATTGCTGTATTCATAATCCAGTAATTGTGAAATGTTTGAAAAGTTCCACAATTTTAAAGAACAATTCTTGGCATGTCCTCATCATTCGACATAAAAATGATGAAGTAGTCACAATCAAATTTAAGATTCAAGCGAAATTTAAGGCTTACCCCCTCCTTCAAGTGAAGTATTCCTTAAACAAAATGCAAGCTGAAAACTTCGAGTAAGAGCCTCACTGATCGATGTCTGAATATTGCAAATAAATAGAATGAAAGAGTTGGCATAAACTGATATGTTACATAAAAAGAAGGCATGTTTCAAGGCATTAAATGACAATATCAAGATTATTTTCGTTAAGGAAAAAAGTGACAAAAAACAGCAATTTCAATGTGCAACCATGGAGGTAAGACATACAATTAAAAGGGAGCAAACAGCTAGCATGATGGTGTAAAGACCAATATTCGATTCAGAAAAAAATAAAAGCAACAAAAGGACAGCAACTATAAGACAAAGACAGGAACATCATTTTGTAATTCCTTACTACTGAAATCAACAAACTGGCCCGGGCAGAGAAGTTAAAAATACACAGCACAAGCATGGAACTGATGCTGATAGGCTTAGATTTTTTTAAAAAACGAATATGCTCTGCCCAGCCAAAAAAAATTCTAAATATGAGCCAGGCTGGTGGTAACTATACAGGGTTAGCTTCAAGAAATCCAGGGCAGCCTCTGTCCAAACAGAATGATTACAAGAACACAAAAGAAGTATTTCTCAATGAAACAGCAAAAAATTCACCGGCGAGTGACCATTGGATGGTTTTGCAATACCTTAGCTCGAGAAAACAACAATAGAAGGCTGTACGTATGAGCAATTGCCTCATAGTTTTCAGGAGTATTTTCAGGGAATATTGCTTGAGCCCATATTGACGAAAGTAGAAGCATGATCTGGCGATTACTCAACCTTAGAGGCATTGGGTCCTGAAGTTTTTTGCATGGAAGAAAGTTAAAATGATTAAAGCAATGGGACATGGTTTAGTGACTCAGCCAACTGAATAAATGAAATACTACAAGAAAAAAATACCGTTTCTTTCGTTGTGCTGTTCAAAGAGTATTTCTCTGCTGTTGCAGGCAAAGCAGCGCCTTTCATGCTATACATTCTACTCTTAGTAGAACACAGTTTACGCAGCTTGGGCTCATTACTAATTTTTTGCTGCCCATCATGACTGTCTTGGGAAGCACCTTCCTTGAAATAAGTTTTGTCCCTGCGTAACTTCTCAAAAAGGGCGGCTGAAGATGAAAACACGGATACAGTCCTTGAGAGAGTCCTCCGAAGATCAGACGCCTTTGGTGATTCTATAGTGGAGCCAGGACGAGGACAAACAGAAGATGGAACAAGAACCACAGAAAAAATCCGGTGTGCACTGACATGTGTTTCACGATCTGGGTGCAGCATTGCTAAAAGCAACTGCTGAAATAGTGCTTCTGGAAATGCCTGGAGCACAGAATGCAATCTAAATTTGTTAACACAAAAGGCAATTACAGCTAGAAAAATAGCAAGTAGGTAGATGTATGTACTATTGACTGACTTTGTTCTGATAAGATAAATTTGGTACTGATGCAATAATTTGAGCTGTACGGTAAACTGCTGAAACTGTTGACCTGGCAACAGAGACAGTAGCAGTTATGTTTTCCAACATCACAGCCATCATGTCAAGAACAGGCCCGGCATCATCAACCTGAATGGTAGAAGGAAGTCTCAGTTACTGCATTAAATATGAATATCCCTAGTACCCCAACAAAGTTAAATATACCATGTTCATCTCAACTGAAACAGGAATGGTAGAAGAAACCAAGGACGATTTAACAAATTCATCATCTGGATTTGATGATGAACCACATTTGCAATGACTATAAGAAGCAGAAAATGTAAATAAAATAGATTCTGCTAACCTTTTTGCATAATTGAACTAGGCACTCATCAACTGCTGCGCGGAATTTATTGTTCCATTTTATTATGTGTTCTCCCAAGTCTTGACTGCAAAGTTCACATTGTATGGATCTTCGCAAGTGCCTAACAAGATCACTTATTGCACTGGCTAGAGCAACAGAAGTATGAGCTTTTGAGTGCTCAGCAAGCCTGGTAGTAACTTCAACAATGTTTAGCTGCATCTCTGGTTGTTTTAAGACTGCCTTATGGTCGAGATGCTTGATTAAAATGGACAGAAGCAAGTGAGTGTTTTGTCCTACAATGCAAAAAACAAATATCAATCAACACAAATTCAAAACATGTTGCTGAAGACACACAAATTAAAAAACATACTTCCATTGTTTCAGCTTTCCAGATCTGATTAAAGATGAGAAAATGATAGGCATCAAAAAGAACTAATTCAATTATCTTGAGAAAGAAAATTCCTTACCAGACTTCTCCATTAATGTCTGCATATCCTGTAGGACTTGCAAAGCAAGCCTATGTTCAGGAGACCACATATTGTTTTGGTCAAAATACCGAAATAAAGACTCCAATATACGGCGTACAGTAGTGGCCTCCTTTGCAAGCTCGGCCATATTGCGTATACAAACTCTTGACCAGAAATTAGGGTTCCTGGATTCATCACTGTCAAAAGGTGAAGAAAATAAGGACTGGAACAATGAGGGGAGGAAGATATTGTGTGCAACAATGAAGGATTAAAGATCTTTGTTCTTACATCATCAGATTTACTTCATCTTTAACAATTTGTTTCCAGGACAGTGCTCTTGTCATGGCAATTGGGGCAGGAGATACATGACCCTCAGCTTTAAGGACTTCCTGAACCCAGCGACTCTGTGAAGCTGGGTTGTCCTGGTCAGGAGCTTCTGGCTTCTTTTGAAGGCTTTCATAGTTCTCAAGGACAACTGAAACAATCTACATTGTAAATAAATCACAGGGATTATCATCCAAAGAATCCACATATGAGGAAAAAATGCAAGAAAAACATGAAGCAGTTAGTAAGGATTCTTTGTCCGCAACAATACTATTGATCTCTTAGCAAACTATCTCCAATTTCCAAATGTGTTAGGACATCTTTAACGTCCTATAATTATGCAACGAAAATGAAAACTAGCATCATTGGGAGTTAGAGGCAAAACAAGGATAGGCAGATCATTATGAACATATAAATTCTATAATGCTTATGTTTGCTCAAAAAAGAAGGTTGATAAGATGGATTATACACCTCCTCCATGCTTCTACCTAAATTTTACCTTTAAATAAACCTGCCCTCTCAATTCTTTCCCCTAAAGTGCAGGATCCAAGGTTGCACTGATTTTCAACAGTTTCACATTCTACAGTTGTCAAAACAACATAGACATTAAAAATGCAGGCTCTCGTGAAAATATTTAATCAACTTCCACTGAATGGCATACTAAAACCATTGAGGAGCAAACAGTAACATTGCAGACAGGTTCACAAGTTTGCAATAACAGCTTAATCAAGTAATCAACTAATTAACTAACTTGGGCACATGGTTGAAAGTTGTCTTACATTGTCAAGCTCTGCCGAAATATGGGAGTATTCGCCCATGAACCATAGCTGCCCACAGTCGGAAGGTAGACAGATATCAGTCAATGAATATGTGAAATAATAACCAACAGTGAAGAAATTGCTCAATAGAAACCCCAAGACACTAGCAGCCAGTTTCTGAAAGGAATGGAAATCATGAAATTATGTTCTAGATCAATGCATGAGCTTAGTTAAATCATTTTCTAAATAGCATGAGATAAAACTTGTGTTCATAATTTTGATCTGCCACCTTTCCTTTTAGACAATTCTTATGTGTTTGTGTTTGTTCAGAAGCTTCATGTCAAGCCACAGTGAAGGCATCAAACAACAATGGAATAAATAACTGTGGTCCAAAACAGAGAGAGTGAGAGAGAGACTCTTTGGTGAATAGTGATTGATATGCAGAAATAGCTGAAGCTAATAATGGTAACGCTAGGTTTCTCATAAAAAAACAGAAGAATGGAAAATATCATATGTGATGATCAACCAGATTTATGTTGAAAAGATACCATAGAAGAAAGTGCTTGTAGGCCAGCTGCATGCAAGTTAAGTGTTCTCTCATCCTCTCCAATTTCTTGAGCAAGTTGACAGAGCCTAGGTATCAAGCCTTCCAAATTGAACATGTATGTACCATCCATCTGAGTAGCAATGGATGTAAATCAATTCCATGTCTCTTCAAGCACAAATAACCTAGCTTAACTCATCTAGAAATAGGAAAATGAGCATTTAACAGACTTCCAAAATGATAAACTTACCTGAACTTTGACAAAATCAAAAAGAGTATGGCATCCTATGATCTGCATCTCATCATGTCTTGTTTGATCCAGTAGAGTGTGTATGATGCTCAGCAAACTACTTGCAAACAATGGCCTGTGGCATATCCAGTCTCCTTATCACAGTTCGTTCATTTTAAAACTATAAAAGAAAACTAAAAGGCGAAAAAAGATGGGATCAAAAATTAGTACAAGAAAAAGTTTGAAGGAATTAAATATTTAGTTAGGCATTCTACATGTTTTGGCACATACTGGAGATTGATGAAAACATCAACATAAAGTACTAGTAGCAAATTTGAGGGAAACCACACTGCATATAAATAATTTATTTTTCATTTATGGAAACAAACATAATTTGCTTCATTCCACAAATGGCTGAAAATGAATTGATAAAGGATTTGACTAATCATTGTCGAGAAAGACATCTGAACACAGCAAACAGAATCATACATAGGAGCGCTTAGCTTTCAAGTAAGTGGAGCCCAAGTATTGAAGATGAAAGCAGAGTGCCCTCTCCCTAAAAACAATTGAGTGCAAATGCAAGCAGATATCTTGAAGTACCACATATGGTAATCATAGAGAAGATGGACCTTGTCCTTATGTAAGTGGCAATACTTTCTCTTATTAAAAATAAGATAACAGAACAATAAAATATAATTAATTACTGCATCTACAACTGAAAGAAAACGTGATGCTATTATGCATAGAAAAGGATACATAGCATTGGTCAACTTACATTTGCTCTCTACAGGATATTAACAATTTACGATAAATTCGCATGACTACTTTTGCAAAACCAAATTGCTCTGTTCTGAGCTCCTTGTAACACCTCTGCTCCAGATAGTCTGCAATCTGATACAAATTATCCATCTAGTTAAATATGATCAAAGATTTGAAGAAGCCAAATTATTAGGACCAGTTAAACAAGATAAAACACTCACTATGATCTTATCGAACATTTTCCATACAGAGTAATCCTTTTTCTTTCTAAAAAATATCAGTATACAGTAATTTGTTTTCAATTTAATCCAAAAGTGTGAGCCTTGCTTGATTTTCCATTTTCCAAAATAATGAAATTTCTCAAGGTATAATGTGCTGAGAAAGAGAGAGAGAGAGAGAGAGAGAGAGAGAGAGAGATAAGGACATAAAAAATAGAACATTAATGGCTCCCCAGATGAGCAACAGACCCTTGGAATCATCCAATAGCAAAAACCAGATGCAAATTCAAAGCCCTGACTCTTCCTCAAGGGAACAAAATAAAAAAGGCTTAACCAATAAGCTAGCAAACTTCTTTTATGTTGTCATCATATCAAATGACAATTCATAATAGGCACTAAAAAAATGCCAACTAAATTACTTCACAATCAGCAGAAGAAGCAAAACTTTTCACTACATAAAGATCTAAAAGCAGAAACCATTTGTATTTTTTTTTTCTCATTCATGTATCAGCAAGCTCTCCATATGAAGTAAACTTCAACAAGTTCAAAACAAAACAAAAGAGAAAATGCCAAAATGCTGGCAAAATAGTCAACTTAATGTGAATTGAGTAATACAGAGAAATTACCTTAGGAATGCGCAATGGATTCTTGGATGCATATTCACAAAGTTTGCTAATCTTTCTGTCATTTGGTTCCTCATCCTTCAAGACAAAAATTAACAGTAGGATTACTCTTGATATGGAAAACCAAAATAGTGCAATATTATGAGCAACTGTTCAAAAATAATAAATTTCTGAAATTGATAAAAAAAAAAGGGATCATAAACTAACTGGACTCCAGTTCAGGAAGATATGAGTGTAGGAAGTTTCAAATAGGCCCTAAACAAATAAAGTCTATCATTTAGCAGTAAAAGTTTGTTAATTTTGTGGCAAGATCAGAATTAGTAAAATAAGATGAATATTGCACAAGTAAAACTGATGATGAATGATCCAAGAACAAACATAAAATTCCTTTGATCTTGTGAAGCGGAAGGGTCAGGAGGTTTTTAGCAAAGATCAAGGAGCACAGAAATCATTGAATCTACTTCTGTCCTGTAATGAGCTTCACTAGAAAATGTTGCAGACATTAGAAAATGCCAATAAAAACAATGTGCAGTAAATTGAAATGATGGAAATCAAAAGATGCAGAGCCAGACCTGTGACCGAGGGAAAATTTCAGCCAGTATCTTCTTGTAACGCTTCACTGGCTGCCTAGACCTCGCCCGCAGTGAAGGACAGAGGAACAACAACTTCCCACATACCGGCAGAACTTTTCTTGACATAACCCCCATCTTTAGCTGCAAAAAACAAAATAAAAGAATACAAATAGACAGGAAATTTTGAAAACAATATTTCCTACACCATTTATCTGCCTAAGTAAACATGCTCATAATGCACAAATAAACGTCAAAACGTAAAACATGGAAACCCCGACACATTGCAGCTAATCAAAGGTGTGTTCCATGAGGATAAAAATCAGGAAAAGGCACAAATATTGACAATCCTATTCTCTCAATAGCAGAACCCAACTCTACCCAACAATCAACACAAAATGGACCAAAACTTCCCACTTCCCATCGGAAACCACGCCAATGGATGAAATTATGTGACAAAATCAAAATTTGATTGACAAGCAGACAATCCGGTAGAATTTTATAGATAAAAATTCAAATTCAATCCACCCAGAAAACATCGCCAATTTGAACAGAAGACCTATAAGACACCACAATCGAACTACAAAACCCAGAGAAATCCACAAATTAAGCAAAACAAGCCATTATCCATCAACATTCAACGAAAAACACCAAAAAACCACCAAAATTCCCTGAAAAAAACAGAAATCGGACCAATACCTGCGATCAGGAAGGAAAACCGGGCAAATCGAGGGACAGGGGCGGAGAAGAGAGGCAGGAAAATCCGTGGAGAAGAATTTGATCATAAAGGACCTGTTTGGATGGATTTTTTGGAATTGAGGAATTGAATTGATCAATTCTCTCAATTCTGAAAAATTAAAAAAAATTGAGAGAATTAAATAATTTTAATATTTGGGTGAATATTTTTAGATGAAATAAAAAATTAATTAATTTTTAAATTTTAGAATTCTATTGTTTGGTCGGTAAATAAAATTGACCAATTCTATTAATTACTTAAATTTCGATATTTGATTGGAGTAGGAATTAAAATAAATAAATAATTTACATAAATAAGAAAATATATTAAATTTAATATTAAATTTTATATAAATATAATTTACAGGCACAAAATATATAATATTTTTTAAAATTTGATATTTTACTTATAAGTAAATAGGATAATATAATATATTTAATATTAAAAAAATAGTAAGTTAATGAAAAAATTAATATAAATTTAAAAAATGACGTAAAAATAAAAAATTCTATAATTATAATATAATTAATGTAGGATTCGTTTAATATAGTTTTTTTGTTAAATAATTTGATAAACGTAAAATACATATTTTCTTAAAATTATGATTTATTATTTCAAAAATTAATATAAAATTTAAAATGATCCATAAATGGAGAATTATATAAATATAATAAAATTAATTTAGAATTTATCTATTATATTTAACTAACAAGTTAAATAATTTAATAAAATTAACAATTATAATTTTAAAAAAATAAATTGTTTTTAGTTAAATAAGAAATTAGAAAAATTTAAAATGAAAACATGTAAATTAATTTAAAAATAAAGAAAATGTTAAAAAAAGGCCTAAGGGTTGGATAAATCTATCATTTAAATTTTTGGTGAAATTTTTTTATAAACTTATAATACCGGTTATGTGCATGCTAAAAAATTGTTATTAAAAAAATATATTATAATAATAACTATAATTATAAATATAATTGTCATAATTATTATTATAAATTTTATTTATGTTCATGTGCAGTTTGGTGGTGAAATTGTATATAACTTCTTGTAATTTAAATTTTTTATATGAGCTTTTTTATTTTTTTAAAAAACTAATTGTGTTGAGAATTTTGATAATGTAAAAGAATATCCTTAGAATATTTTTTAAAAATATTATTTAAAGTGTGAAATCAACATTTTACCTTTTGTTTTGTATTATAGGCCAACCACCCCAATTATGATATTTGTAATGATTGATTATATTAAAGTTGTTTAATTATTGGAAAATAATCAGAAATATAGAGAAGTCATTTTTTTTCATTTTTACCCACTTTTAAAAATGATTTACTTTTTTATTTTAAAATAAGCCATTGTTGATAATTATTATGAATAAGTTAAATATGACTATCTAAGTACCTAACAAAAGTTAATTGTGTATGTGTTATTAACAATACTAAATATTAGGTGGTGAGTTAATCAAATAGTCGTCTAGTTGTTATTTTTATATACAGTTGCATAGTATTTTTAAATTTATAATTTAAAAGATAAAATCACCTAATTTTTATCTAAATCTTTGAAAATTCAGTATCTATTATGGTATAGGCATTTTGATGATCTTAGTTGATGGAAGTGGCATATAGTTGGACACAATATACTAGTAGTGATTTTTAGTACATAAAAGGAAATGTTGGAGTATTACTTTTTCATGTCCAAAATGTCTTGTTGCTTGCATTGTGGATGATAATATATATAAACATGTTAATTGCTCCTCATGTGTAACATATTTTGTACTTTGGAGGAGATTCTACATTTTGAAATGATCTATTAATGCACAAAATATGCAAGGCTCCATGTTATGAGCTTCATTGTCAAAAGCTTGTGTAAAAGGATATTCCACATATAGTAGCACTATAGACTTCATCAATGCACTTGTGAGGTTCATTGTCAAAAGCTTATCTAAAAGGGTATTCCACACATAGTAGCACGATAGACTTTACTAATACACTTGTGTGCTTCATTATTAGAAGCTTGTGTAAGAGTATATTTAGTTCACAATCGAACTAGGGGAAATAGGGGAATTGAACCCAGTTTGTCTAGTTCAAATATTTGGTTGAACACTAAAGTCAAAAGTTGTTGGGAGGAATTCAAAAGTGTCAAACCGGGTCAATAAATGAGTTGAATACCAAATTATTCTAAAAGTCTAAGCTAACAGAATATGCGTTTTTTTACTATATGTATTGGACTTTATATATCTAATATCTGATGTGGAACTAATCCATCACACTCCATTGATTACTAGCAACCCCCTCTCACACAGCTACTACACACTCGTTGTGTGCTTCTCTAACCGAATCCAAATCTATAATGAGATTCTCGATCTCTCATTTCTATCCTGATCTCTTATTTTTTGCAGCTCAATGTGTGTGTGAGAGAAAGAGAGAGAGAGTCAAAGTGCACTACTTTTCTTAAGATTAGGGTTTACCTCGGATGTACATCTTCGGTTTTCCCTTTTTTTATTCAAATCTCAAATTGATCTTGATTTTGTTCGGAGTTAATCTCATTGTGCTTGAATTTTGTGATTATTTTTTGAGGGATTTCTAGAGTTTTTGATTACTCACTTTGTTTCAAATTTTGAAGAGACTTGGTGTTTGTGGAGATTGTACTATGATATTCTAATTTAGTATTTAGAGGTTTTTGTTAAGGTTTATGGAGTAAATTGTTTGTTGCTCTAGTTAATGATTATTTGGCATTTCCTAACAAAATATCTAGCATTTTATTTTATGATTCTCTAGTTATGATTTTTAGGTTTAAAAAGACTAGGTTCTATTGGTTTAAAAGTGATGATATTTATTTAGTCTATTTAGTCTCTTGAGTGGACCAATTATTTTAATCTTGACTTTGCCATACCGACAACAAGGGAAGCATTCTTTGCTGAAATAAGTTTCATCATTGTATAATTCTTTAAAAGCTTCAAATTTGAAGATGACAACAAGTTTTGTTTGAACAAGAGAATAATAATAATTTGAAAAAAAATTGCTAATCGGCTCTCTGTTGCCTTTTGAAGGATGAGAATTTGTACTATTACAAATGTTCCTCCACCTAAACCCCAATCTTTCCATCATAGGTATGGCACAAATTGTTTCATTTTCAATAGTAGGATCACACAATTTGCTACTATAATCACAATAAGGGTGAAAATTATTAATAAAGAATTATTCATCAACTTTTATTTGTGGATTCAAAGGTTGTTGGAGATTAAAATTTCAGTATCATTATCATTAATAATATTTTATTTATCAAGATACTCATAAAAATAGTAGTGGCAAATCAATCATAATCTTATTGTCTATAATAGATGAATCTAGGTTGTCACAACTCCCACCATCAATGAAAATATTGCATATATTTTCACATGATATGTATTGAGTAAGGATGTTGTTGCTATGCCAATAGCCTTCTTCAAAAATATAAGATTGTAAATCTCGACGAATGATGATTGAAATTTTATTATCATCATAATTATTTACTTATTTTTCATATGACTCTTCATAAAAAATAGGGTCTTTATCAATGTAGCCATCAATAAGAGCATTATCTATATAAATTATTGTTTTACAATTTGAAATTTCAAGGTAAAGGTAGATATTTTCGTGAGAATCTTTTAATCTGAATAATGATGAATCTCTTCATTGGTCAAAACTTCTTTATTGAATGCAAGACACTCTTGAAGTATTATACTTATCTTCTTGACATTTTTCGTCTTGATGTCATGAAGATCACAATCACTTATTTGAAGTTACGTGTATGTCATGATGATCAAAGATCTAATTTGTAGATAACACAAGTTAAATCTCGAGTTTTGATATTAGTTGACACCATAAGTAATAGAATGATGTTGATGGAGAAATTGTTGCTCGAATATAATGGATAGATATACACTTTGGAATCTACCACACAAATACTGTTTTATTTGACGCCTTCGAAGAATTCACTATGAAGATGACAAATGGCTCTCTAATAAAGGGAATCCACTACTAAAGTAGAAGAGTTAATCAAAATAATTTAGAAGAAATACTTTTCTAAAGAAATATTTTGATTAATAAATTTTTTTATAATTGCAAAACACAGACTAATTATAACAATCTATTCACGTGCCTCTATTTAAAAGTTTATGAACTTACCTAAAATTGGTACATTGAATCAAAAAGATGTACGTTTTATAAAATATCCTTCACAGATCACCCATTTATATATTAATAAATAAAATCAAAATTACTAAATTTATTAACAACCCTAATCAAATGTTAACAGGAATAGAAAAAATCATAGGCCATAAGCATCTCCATTAGAGCCTATTTTAATGCTGACACTCTTGCATCAATTTCACTTCTAGTATTTGCTATGAAGAAAGTGTGATGGAAAAGTAATTTTTTAAAATTCAATAAATATGGATAGAATATAATGTTTAAGATCAAGGCATAAAATTTATGATGAAAATATGATAGTGCTTATTCTTAATAATAAAAAAACTTTATTATAGCCAAATAAGTTCCGTACAAATATTTTTCTTTTTTTGGTTATATTCATTTAAAATTAAGATTATATACAAAATTATGGCGAGACTATTTTTTAAAATTTTAATTATATTAATCTATTGTAAATAGAAGTTCCAAAATCATGCTTAAAATCGGATTATTACATAATCTTCTTATAAAATAAATCACCAAATAAGATATTTTTTAATATATTTTATTTTTTAAAAAATATATGTTTACTTATTTATCTCTCCTACTTTCGTGATATTTCTTCAAAGTAGCACAAAATTCATTTTTGGAGAAATGAGGGAAAGGGCTAAAAGATAATGCTAGACTTTTGTAGGATACTTCCCTATAACCATAAGTAAGAGATTTCTACATTTATTTGCTTCATCATGTATTTTGAAGTACAAAGACTCAGTTTCAGTTGAAGTGCATGATTGGAGCTGAATCAAAATAAGCCAATGATATCTAACATTGGGCTCAAAACTTCAAAACTGGATTTAAAATGATAAAACAGATTGAAAATAGGAAAAATAAATTGAGAACTTAGTAGTCCACTAAACTCAACATTTTGGCTGGATAGAAATTGATTTCCCTTAGATTTTATTGATAGTAAAGCTCTCTTATTCTGTGTACACCAAATAAAACTTACAAAAGCCATTTTATTCGTCCAATGATAACCAGAGAGAGCACTGATTGTTAAATGATATCATACATCCCGGCGCAACAATAGGATGACAGAGGAATAACTAAGCATGGGGTACATGTTGGAGTCAAGGAAGTTGGCATATTGTCTAATGGCAGTGGATCTGTCTGGAAGATCATCGGTGAGGAAGTCATATGGTGCAGGCTTGCTTGTGTCAACGAATGGCTCCCATCGGAATCCCGGGCGTTCGGGCAACGTCACTGTTACTGGTACATGGCTTGTGTTGAAGGCAACATAGATTTCTCCTTTAACTGCATCAACCTGCTCAAGAGCTCTTAGATGTCAACTATTACTGAACCCAAGTCATGCACAGGATCATCAACTCTCATACAATTGAATTGGTAAAGAATTAATTTTCATCAGACTAAGTGACAAATTGTACATTTGATATCAATAGAATAAGTATAATGAGCATGATCACTTTCTTTAGATGGATAGGAATTTAGAAGTTCAATCTTAAATTTTATATGGCAAGAAGAGAAATCCAAAGTCAATTAATTGAAATCATACCATAGTTATAGCATAACTGAAACTAACGAGTTCATTTTAGTATTAATTAATATCCACTTGTTACATAAAGAATTTTATTATATATATATATGTATATATGTATGTATGTATGTATGTGTATATATATATATAACGTTATTGATGGAAAAATGAACAGAGACTAGAGAGTCAGCGACTTACCAAAGAGAAGGCGACAAACCGGCTGTTTGAAGACCAGTCTGGTATCCCAGGCTGGTGGCCATGCCATTTAAGTCGTTCTCCTGTAGGGAAGTCTGCTAGACCGAGAGATTCACATTCACTGCAATAAAAAGGAAAGAATAGAGATCAAGAATTAGTGCAAAAAAGTAAATAAAAAGTGGAAAACTGGAGAACAACTCCAATTGCAGAATTTACTGCCGAAACTTGGTCATGAGACAACAAAATCTGTAGTAGTCAGATGAGGATTCTTCCTTCCTGTCCCATCTGAAATAGTTGAGCTGTGGGGAAAACAGAAGAATGAAAATTGGGACATTTGGACTTTTATGCAAAAAACTGAAATATGAAATTGAATCCAAATGGGACTAGAGAAGTACATAATTATCATGGCAATATGTATTGTTGTTGCCTCCTTTGGTGTGGCCATATTCATCACCCATATAAATCATAGGTACACCCTGGCCAGAAAAAAGAAAGAAATTATGGTGGAAAATGGAAAAGAATAATGTCATGTCAATGTTCCTAGAGTCACAACACTTACTTGTGAAATCATGAGGGAAAGGAAGAAGTTTCTCATTTGCCTTCTCCTCAATCTTCTGACCGACACACCTGCAAATTCTCCTTCCTGGAATTCTCATGAAAATCCACAATTAGATTGTCAGAAAAATTGGCAGGTCATGTAGCCATCTATTGCCATTCACTTCGGAAAATAAATCTAGTTGGTCTTGATTATCTTGCAAGGAAACTAGTATTTCAGGTTGCTGCTAAAATGAAGCTAAGAGTCACCTCAATGGAAGGAGTGGTAGAGTTTTAATAGACCTTTGACCTCTGCAACTATGAAATCAAATGTGGGCAAGAATTAAGATTTACCTCTCCACAGTTCCAGCTCAGATTATGATTCTCTCCATCCCTGTTGTCTTCACCATTTGATAAGTTATACTTGCTATTGTATGTGACCAGATCAGCCAAAGTAAATCCATCATGTGCACAAATAAAGTTGATACTATTCCATGGTTTTCTTCTTCCTGCCTGATCCACAGTAAACAACAGGAGTTGTAACAGTGGCGATTAGCATTAAATATTGTGATTGTAAAGATACGATAAAATGGGGCATATCATATTTCAAATGTCTGAAATTGGAGAGAAGAAATTGTGTTATAAAGTATAATAATGACAGACAAGAAGAGAGAAAAATTGACTTGTTCACTTCAACTGGAATTCTTATCAATGGACTGGTGTATTGCAAAGATGCCAAAAACGACAAATGGTTGAATGCCGACAATAAGTAGCTTTTTGCATCTAACATATTTGCAGAAATCCGTGAAATTTCTAATCAAACTGAAGAAATAATGCATGTAAGCCATGGCAGTCATAACAGAAGCAATGGGATCTATATTGTATTACTTGCACAATAGGACTCCCACCACCTTTTATGTTAGAAATTTGAGATGAAATTGCATTATCGAGTATAACAACCATAGATCACAAAAAAAAAAATATCACCTTGTTGACTTCAACTAGACTCATATTGTTGGAGAGGTGTGAAGTTGCCAAAAAAACAAACAGTGAAAAAAAAAAAGAAAGGACCATTTTGCATCTACAAATTGATGAAGTTATTATCAGAATGGACTAATTAATGCATGTACAGGCAGAAATAGCAATTATTATGTTCCAACCTAAATCAAGTATGCATAATCAACTAGTATGAGATTCACCTGGTATAAATTAGGACTTCCACAAAGGCATTGCGCAAAAGCTCCTGAAAACCCATCAGTACCTTTGATGAATTGCCTCACCGTGTCACGATACTGGATATTTTGAGAAGTAGAAGCATATATGAAATGAAGCAGAAAAAGATGTCAAAATATTGCAGACGTCAGAGAAATAAACCACTTGTGCTTGTTCAGTTGCCTAGATAGTTTAGTTGTCACACAAGTAACTTTTTAGAAGTTACGGTTTGAAACTACCAAAAAAACAACATTCAGAGCAAACCTGCCCATTCCACTCTGACCAAATACCCCAATGAGGAAATTGGCCAACTTGGTAGAGCCCCCCAGCGTCCCATGCTTCAGCAATAAGCTGTTTAGTTTAACATGAGAAAAAGAGAAATAAGACTACTCAAAATCTTCCTGTTGCTTCTTCAAAGAAAGCAATAAACTTATAGAATTGGAACTCAGGAATGCTCATATTACAAGCTGGCCTAGAATGATCACCTTGATCCCCCGAAGAACTGGATCATTACTGATCATGTCAACAATTGGTGGGCTACTAAGAGGGCTTCCAGTTGTCAACATATCGCCTTCATTTCGTTTTCCATATACATTAGCTGCATCCCACAAGCTTAGGAAAAGCAAGGGGGAAAAATAAGAGACTAACATAACGATAGTAGAGACAATGGGCAGAGAATAGAAACTGACCTGGAACTCCTTGTTAAAATTGAACCAAGATCGAAGCGAAAGCCATCAACATGCATTTCAGTCACCCAATATCTGCAATAGAAGAACAAAGCAAACCTTGTTTTACAATGAATCAAGTGATTATGGAGGCCACAAATTTATGCTTCTGATCAGGAGAATGACAGAATAATTCTTCCTCAGGGAAAACTAGTTGCATAAAAAAAGTTAAAACATGGTTTCACTGTTGTTTTCTGAAACTTTCTTCCAATCAAATAGTACTTGGCTTATTTGCCAATAACATTCCAGATCTAGGGAAGAGGGATCGAATAACTACAATCCAAATCCAATAATATATTCAGGCAACATAATGCAAATATGTTGATTACTGCAGAGATAGTGAATCAAGGCTAAGCATGCAACAATCCAATAGGATGTCCCTTATTCTCAGACTATCCTAGCTTGAGCTTTCCATGCAGTATAAATATATATTACCCTTTTCACTACCTCCTAGAGTAAGCATTCTGTTCTTAGAGACATTCACAGCACCACTCTGTAACATAACATCCGCTGCCAAAGCAAACCCATTGTAACCGGCAACCATAAATTCCTGATAGCGGAAAGCTAACTAGAGCATAAAGCAAAAGAAAAAAATTCAGATTCTAGAAGAACTCTCTACAACGGTACAAACAGCAGTCAATTTCCATGAAATCTGGAAGCTATACTAGTACACCTGCTACACCTTCTGACAAGAATTACTGATTGCTCAGACAACTAGTGCAGATTTAGCAAAGACAAAATGATGCCCTAAAACAAGAGATACAACAAAGTTGGAGCTGCGGAATGTACCTTAAACAATCCACTATAAATTGACGAACCACAGGATGGTTGCAATTGAATGTATTTCCACAACCTGAGTAGTTGTAGAACTCCCCCTGCACAAAAAAGGAACCCACTCCATTAGTGATATTTTGTAAGATCATGCTCTAGAAAAAATTAAACATCTTGTAGAAATGGAGTTCATCTTAAAAGATGAAGTAGAAGGGACAAGACTGGTCAAACAGAATTGGTCTGACAATCAATGGCATTCAAAACAATATTCATGTGAGAAGATGTATTCTAATTCTCACAAGATGAAACCAAACAAGAAAATTTCATTGAACAAGGACTGCTTCATTATCTTATTTTGACAAGCAACAAAAGAAGTCATTCTGCAATACCTTTGGTGCAAGCATATAGTAAGTACTATTGTCAACCCCTCTAAATGATAATATAGGGCCATTCTCATTTCCTTCAGCGGTGTGATTGAGAACAATATCCATGATTACCTGATGTTGAAGCAGTCAATAAACATCAGCTTATACTAAACTTTTGATAGACGCAAAAACTAGAGACCAAACTATAACCTCAATCCCTCGCTTATGAGCTTCTCTAACAAGAGTCTTGAATTCATTTATTGCATCACGGCCACAATTACTCATGCCAGCATCTGCATATCTTATCATTGGGGAAAAGTAGTTGATGGTTGAGTAACCCCAGAAATTTAGCCTGGCAGAAGAGATATATGTTTCTTGATGAGCAAAAGAAAAATGAAAATTTGATGGAAAAAACTGCTGCAAAGCTCACACACTTGTTCTCTCCCAAAGCAGTATTGTGTCCACAATATTCCAGCTCATTGAATTCTTGACAAGGCATTAACTCTATACAATTGATGCCAAGCTCCTGCAGTTTTATTGATCAGCTAAAGACAGAAAATTGATGGCATCATGCAGAAAAAGATTCCACGATTCAAGAAAACACAAACAAGAAGAATTGACATAAGGTTTAATATCATATAAAGTACTCATATTTAACAAATGATAAAAGAAATGTTTACCTTCAAATGGTCAAGTTTCTCTACCACACCAATGTAAGTTCCTGGAAAGCGTGTCCTGCTTGAATCATGTTTTGTAAAGCCACGCACATGCATTTCATAAATTATAAGATCTTTTTGAGGTAGAAATAAAGGAAGATCGCCTTCCCAGTCAAACTACAAGAATCAAACAATTCAATCTGAGATAATTTGCTATGTACAAGCCTCAAAACATAATGATCAAAAGAAAATCTTTGCATATTTGTCTAGAATGCAGAATATCAAAAATATCATGCAGCTAAGCAGCTGCTAGAAAGTCCATGATCACTAGCAAGTGTACCATAGATCAAGCTTAACTCTATAGAGTCTATTTCGTTGACTGATAAACCATGGATACGTATAACTCCAGTGAAATATCTTTTATCTAGTCAAAAAAGAAATAGGATCCTTTGGTCAATTGTTCAAACAGTGGACATACATAAAGAACCAATTAACTCTCCGAAAGGATGTATACATGCCTTGAATGAATTTCTTAAAATTTTCCCTAGAAAAATCAGAAGATCACATTAAGCAATTACCTCCCTGCATAGAGTTCAGATTAGACTTCTTGATTCGCAAAGACCGTCTGAGCCATTAATATATTTTTCAACTTCACTGAGATTCCAGATCACATTCTTTGACCTCATAAACTTTGGTTTATAATTTATTGATACATTTCTACAATAGCTCTCTTTCAAAACCACTGGTTCTAGTTTTCCCTTAACAAACAATAATTTTATAATTCTTTGTTCTCCATTATTGATGTATACAAAGTTCAATGTGCTTCAAATACAGCCAATATACTGAAAAAAATGAAGATTTAAAAGGCAAAAGATAAGCTAGGCTGAATTGCAGTCTGTACAAAAGAGTACCTTATTGTGAGGGGCTGGTACCATCCCAGCCATTTGTGGCCAACAATCACCACCAGGTCCCAACACACCATAATGACCTCTTCTTATAACTGCCTAAACAAATAAAAAACAACTTAACCTGTGAAAATATTTGACAAATTGAAAGCAGAAGAAGAGTTAAATTCAAAACCAGTAACAAGCAAAAAAAGGTTTTGAAAAAAGGATCACAATAGAGGAGCATTGTTTTCAATATCAAAACAGACATTAGCCACAGGCTATAAATCAGATAGAAAACAAAAAAAAAAAAAAAAAAATGACCAACCTTAGCATAAGGGTCCAGTACAATCTGAGAATAATCAAAGTAGTACCCTTTTTCAGGGAAGAACTTCCCATCGAACCTATATCCATACAGCAAATTCGTGAGTTCCCCCATGAGAAAAATATGCCAAACATTCCCAGTTTTGTTAATCAGCGGACTGAGCGGAATCTCCATTGTCACTCTGTTCTGCAGAAAAATAATATGTCAATAAAAGAACACAAATTTTCTGAATATAACTAAATCCATGGATACCTGAACAATGTCAAAACGACAGCAAAGAAAGAAAGAAAGAAAGAAAGAAAGAAAGGGGAAAAAAAACTCAACGGGACAGAACTCAACACAATGACTTCTATCTGACTGTAATGGTAAAACACAGCTCATTGGTAACAACCCAAAAATCTAAACAATTGACAGTGCCATGTACGACTGGTCGAAGACTTTTCAAAAAACAGCTAACTTGCGATTTTAGTGCAAGTACACCTGTACAACAAGTCATTATGCTCCTCATCATTCAAACCCACAAACAAGCATTGAATCAACAGTCCAAAAATGCAATCTTTTTATACTCGCATTCGCCAAAACCACAACAGAGACTCACCTCTTTCAAATCCGTTGGCGTGACGAGGCAGAGTGTCGCAGCGGTAGCCCCGCTCGAATAAATCGCGAAGTTAACCCCATAAACACCAGCCGTAGCACCAAACGGCGCCGGCCACCCAGGAAGCACTTTGAACTCCGACACACCGGGCCTCTCCGCCACCTCCACCTCCTCCTCCGCCCTCCCCACAACCCCCTTCCCCTTCGGATCCCTAGAAACCCTCATCGCAACCACTGATCTCGGCGCCCCAAAGCCCACACTCCCCCGTCCATACCTCAATCTCGGACGCAACTGCCGGAAGCTCCAATTTCTACTCCGAAAACCTCGATCGAGAGCGCGGGTCGAGCTGGAGACGGCGCCGGCCGCCTCCATTGCGTCAGAAACAGAGGAATTCCGATGTGGAATGGGGGTTGGGGCGAAACCCTAGAGTCCTGATCTTCAAGGAGTCTTGAAATTATTGGGCTTTGGATCGAGAGCGCGAGAGCAGGAGTCGAGGAACAGGGCTTTGGGATGAGATATTTATAGAGGCGCGTTCCCGCGAGGCTTTTCGGCCACGTGGACGACTGGAGCCAGAGATGTCGTTTTTGGGATTTTGCCCTAATCGTCGTCACTGCGTCCAGATTCGTGCGCACGAGGGGAAAAGATGGCTGGGGCGTTGGATGCGACTGGTAGCACTGACGTGATGATGCGAACGTTGGCGCTCTAAGGACCGTCCAGGGAATATGATGACGCTGAAATGTCAAAATCTGGAGAGCATTATTGGCTGCACTACGTGGACCGTGCACATCGTGCAGCTGATCCAGGTTACATGCAGCATCAAAAACAGACTGCCTGACCTGGCCTCGTCAAAATCATGAAATCACAAGCAACAGAGCCAGGTTACATAGTATTACAGACAGCAACAAAAACAAAATCATTTTAATTGCTAAAAAGCAAGATTTACATGTATCGAACGGTTTATTGTCAAAACATACAACTTCATGAATGAATTTCTCAGGGAAAAGAAATCATGAACTATACATAACAGAGAGCAACAGAATCAGTCCGACGAGGAAGAATACAGACGCGCCCTTTCTGAACAGCATATCCAATTGCTGTCTCCCTCGGTGCATGTGTACCACTGGAGTGAAAGACAGAGAGAGCTTTGGATAGAGTTCCTTTCTCCACCCAGCCAGGAAGGTGTTTGATTCTGGAACCTCAGATTAGGACTTTAGGAGCAGTGCCCCTTCTTGGAGACCGCTGTGAATGATGCCGGCCACGTGCAGTTGCCTGCAGAGAACCTGTTACCGACATCTACATGGAAAACAAAGGAGTTCATCAACTAAGGCATGAAAAGCAAAGAAGAAAAAGGAATGCAACTAGCATCATCTTATCATAGTTCGTGCCACATGCAAATCGTTGAATGATTGTGGATTCCTCACAGAATGTCCCACAAAGTATGAGCTGCTCAAAGAATGTTCCATTGCATATTGTGGATAGATTGCTATTTGACGTTCATGAACTGCCCAAAGAATGTCTCACAAAGTCTCAACTGCTCAAACAGAAATTCGTTTACTCATTCATTCTCTAGAATCATAATAGTACAGATGCATGTTATCCCCATGTCACTGCTTCTGTTTAAAATAATCCCAGAAAATGCACTTAGATTTGCAATAACAATAACAAGACTGAACTAAATCCCAAATCTAATAGCCAAAAGAATTTAAAAGGAGAACAATAGTGTTCTTGTCTTGTATCAAATTCACACGATGAACATTGTTGATAATATCGAGATCTAACATATCAAGATACACGAGGGTCTTGCAGCAAATGACTAACCTTAAGAGCTTCGAGTGTTAAACGCCTATTTTGCCGCTTAACTTCCTGCCTCTTCAAAGCATATTGACCCTATGCACGCTTTGGATCAATGAATTCACTCTCCCGTGGCTGAAAGATTTTTTATGAGAAGTTGGGAAAAAAAAAAGAAAAATTGGAAAAATAATTTCTTACAATATAAAATTTCATAAATTCACCTTAATAATTTAATTTATGGATTTCTTTTTCTCTCTAAACAATAAATTTAAAAGAGGCTCAATGACCACAAGAATCTTATGAACAAAAGGCCGAACCAGATCATCCAGCTTATACAACACCCTGTCGATGACTTTAAAGTTTAAACTGAAGGTGGCGCTCTTGATCCTCGAGAGTCGGCTGCATCAGCAAAGGTAGGATCTTGTCAAATAATGGACCTGCACCAAACTCCCTGGCTTTGTCGGTGAGCTGCCGGACTGTCCTCTGCGTCGGAGTGTCATTCTTGACCTTAAGCAGCAGCTTCATGATCTTCCGCTCCTTCTGCTCCTCAGGGCTGAGTTCCTCTTCCTCCTCATTCAACAAAGCTCGAAAGAACTGGTAATCCTCCGGCTTCGTGAGAGGCAAGCCCCCCGGAACCTCCTTCGGCACATCAAACTGCTGCTCACTGTTCTCTTCAGGAATGGCATAGAGAGGAGTAAACAACGGCGTCCGAGTAGCCAAGAGCTTCCTCGCCGGAGTTCTCACTGGAACATGTTCAAATGATTGCTGAAATTAATTTCTGATTGAAATAAACAGCCTTTATATCATCATTTCTCTTGTAATTGAATGCGCTGGCACAATACTGTAGATTAAATGTAACACAATACGTTAAGGCTATACTGGACTCATCTCCTGCAGATTATAGGGAAAGGGAGGAAGATTATGCTCCAAGAGGATGGGCCACTTTTGGAGTGCTCTCTTGCATGTTTGTTTCACTCTATTTCTTATCGATCACTAAGTCATAAACTCATTAACGAGCAAAATAATTTCCCTTTTTATTTTCATGGCATATTGAGAACTCTGTACAACTCGCACAGAACATATCATTATCAAGAAAATGATTCACTTAGGTTGAAAAGCCATAAATTGCCTTAAAACTTTCTACCAAATCCTCCTCTTCTCTATGCCTTGACAGCGCACTCAAGTGAATCTGCCGAGCTCTTTTCCCTTGAAAGCTTCAGCATTCTCCCAATCTCATCGCATGAGCGAGCCCTCTCGCCGTTTAACCCATAATGCAATCTTGTAATGCATTCCTCTCCTGAACTCAATCTCTTCAAAAGCTTCTCCAAGTCCTGCAGAGCATTACTTCTCTATTAACCATAGTCCCTGGTCTGGGTTCTTCAGGTCCTGGGATTACATCCTGCATTGAAAGCCATTCGACCATTAAGAAAGCACAGCAAATTGTATAAAATGCCACTGAATTTTGTTACCTCAAGTGTCATTTCTTTGTTTCTAACTGGTTGATTCATGGAGCTCGGATGACTGCATCTTTCACTGAGAAGCTTTACACTTGGAACACTTAAAACCTGCATTTTCTGCGATTTCGTCGAATGTAGGAATCTTCCCAGTTGTCTTCTCAGTGAAGAATTAGTTTCTGCAACTTTTGCTGTAGCTTCACACCTGTTTCCCTACACAATGCTAAGCTTGCATCTGTGAGTTGCTGAATAGTTATTTGCATTTGTAGGGTCCTCGATGGCAACTTTTGTCTAAGGTAAGTTGGCGCCACTCGATGTGTTAGCAATAACTTTCGCATCGATGCATCTTGAACAGGTAGTACTATTGCCTATCTGTGACGGTTGGGTCTATTTGCCATTATTTTATTCTAAATCCTTCCTCATTATGTATAAGTTGATTTATTTCAGATATGATGCGTTGGATTTATCACACTCGCTGTCTCTATGGCTCTGAACAAAATTTTGCAGGCTAATTATAAATAGAAGGCATCTTTTAAGGGATATGCTACGGTGGTTCATAACCTGTAACCTATTCCCACATCGCAAACCGCTGCTTGACGAATCCAAGCCACTGATTTCCAATGGCAACTTGCTCTGATTTACAGATCAGCAGCTAAGATACAACCCGATTTGCGAAAGGCGGGTTATGGACCTCCATAGCAGAGCCTGTTTTAAAATCATTTCCTTTGGTAGTTTACTGCAGTATCTACCCATTCGTTTTACATCTAAATTTCCTACAGAGATATTGGGTGACGTATTTGACATGTTAGACCCACTGCAGTATCCCATAATTACAATCAAATAGCCTCTCTTTCCTTGATTTGCAATTAAACACATTTGCCAATCAGAGGGAAAAGAAACAAATTCAAGTACTCACAACTTCACCATCATCGAAGTCCGGGAATGTAACACATTTGAAAACTTTGCAGCTAGGACATACAACGTAGCCAATCTGCAAGAAAAACCACAGCAGCTAGTAAAGTTCTGCATTTACAGAGAAAACGGGATAATCACCATATCCGAGATCTCTTTAGTATGATTTGGTTAAATCCCGCTTACAGCTCTACAAGATGGACATCGCCGGTAAATCCGGTTATTCTCCGACTTCACATTGGTCTTCCGGCCTTTGCAGAAGTCACAAAGAAGCCAACCTCTGCCATTGCATGGTTCACAGATGATTCCAGCATCCTGGTTTTGACAAAAGAAGATCAGATAAATGGTGAGTGTTGCTTATCATGATGGCAAATGACTTCAAACAATTTGCTCTCTAGAACTATAACCAACTATCTCAATACATAGAAAGACAATATTTTTCCTAGTTTAGTGGTAATCAATTATAGATTGTACACTAGAGTATTTTCCTCGACAGCGTTTAAGAAAACATTGCAGCACATCCAATGAAACAAATTTCACTACCCTTTTTGTAGTTTTTCTAGGCTTCCAAAGACCAATATCCATTATATTATTTAGAATGGACTAGGCAAAAATGTTAACATGGAGTTAGTTCTCAAAATCAAAATCATTTAAGCTGTCTATTTCAAGACCCATAATATACTCTTGAAGTAGGTACCCTCGGGAAAAAAAGTTCACTTAAATGCAGATTCTAAATCTACAATGTTATAGCATTATCAGAATCAATCATTCCCAACTACACTATCAGCGAGTAAATTTTAACTAAAAACTTTT
The DNA here is from genome assembly GCA_005019695.1 of Trichopus zeylanicus subsp. travancoricus. Classification (NCBI taxonomy): domain Eukaryota; kingdom Viridiplantae; phylum Streptophyta; class Magnoliopsida; order Dioscoreales; family Dioscoreaceae; genus Trichopus; species Trichopus zeylanicus. The sequence continues at coordinate 766,359 of RXID01021427.1, read as the reverse complement.
CAAGGCAAGTGAATTATAACCTAACTTTGTGAACTTTTGCTTCCTGATGATTCTTTATATGGTGCAAATCAACTCAAATGGCTTTGATTTTTCCTCTTGAATGCAGTTTCACTAGGCATATCCACCATAGCTCTTTGTAATGCACTAATCAAACGCTCTCCAATTTCATCACATAAAGACTAACAGTGTTTCAATCACTAATCAAATCGTCCTTTCTCTACACTCCAAATCTATTAAAAACAACTGTTAATTCCTGCATTCTGCTACAAAATCCCTCTTTTAACTACACAAAAATGCAAAATTGAGCAGCAGTCTCATGCAGTTCCCACCAAATTCACACCAACAACAATCAAATCAAAACGAAAAAAAAAAAAACTTGAACGGCTTTGATTTTTCGAGTCTTGAGTCCCGTTTCTCTAGACATTTCTCCAATTTCATCACACAAAAGAGTCACAAACGTTTCGATTGCTGCACCATCAATTCTCCATACTTCAAATTCATTAAAAAAAACAACCACCAATCCCTACATTCTGCTTCAAAAACGCTCATTTAATCATCCAAAAAGCAAATTTGAGCGATAATCTTATTCACTTCCCAACAAATCCGCCTCGACAACAATCGAATACAAAAAAACCAAAAATTCAATTAAAAAAAGAATATTTTACTGACCTCCTCCACTGGCTTCGCATCTTCGAGAACATCCGCGTGCTGCTGCGATGGCGCGCAACGGAATGGAATCATAACCGACCGCCGCCTCGGAGCAAAATCCCGCAATGCCGAGCTCGACGGCGGCCGAGATCGCCGAAACCAACGGCCTAGATTCATCGCCGGCTTCCCTGATCCCATCCAAACCGCCATTTTTTCCCCTCTTACTTTCTCTCCGCCTCTTCTTCTTCTCAACTGGCTCAGTAGAAACAAACCAGTGGCCCATATTCGCCGGCTTTTATTCCATCATCGAACCGAAGCCGGTTCATCATTTATCGGATCGGATGGTATACCAGAAAAATGTCAAATGGACGACGGAATTTTGTGAATCACGAGGATTTATTTGCAACTTTCTACGTTATTAAGGAGGCATATGCAATTAACTTCTTTTGAAGAATAATAAGACGCCCAATTCAATCTTAATTATTCCTAATGAAAAAAAGTACAATTGAAATCTTACTTCATCCTATCCTGAGAGTGAACTTAGATATTACAATTTAGGATTTGTTTGTTTGAATGTAAATTGAATTTCTTAAAATGAAAATAAACAATAATTTAGGATTTATTTGTTTGAATGTTGATTGAGTCAGAACAAAATCAAGATAGTTTCGAGATTTGAATCAAAAGAAAAGCAAAAAATAAAAATGCACATCCGAGGTAAACCATAATTGCAAGAAAAAGCGATGCATTTTGACTCTCTCTCCATTTCTCGTTCTTTTTGAGCTGTAAAAAATTGAGCGATCGGAACAAAAATAAGAGATCAAAAACCTAATTATAATTTTGGGTATAATTTAGAGAAGCATGCAATAACCATGCAAGAGGGGATTGCCGATGATTAGCGGAGCGAGCAGTGCACAGATTTAGAGAGAAAATCGTAGGTTCACTTATAAAAATGTGAGAAATCGGGACAAAAATTAGAGATCAAGAGGAAGTGAGAGAATGCAAAAGATTTGATGGGGCCCCCTCCCCTCTGGTCGCGAGATCCAATGACACTCGCGACTTCATCTCTTTTTTCTTAGGAAACTGAGACACCCAAAAATAATTTGTGGGAGAACCAGACAACTCCCCAACTTTCAATTTTAGTGTTTAACCAAATATCCAAATAGATGAACTGAGTTCAATTCCTCCATTTACCCCAATTCGAATGCAAACCAAAATTCACCCTTACACAAGCTTTTGACAATAAAACTTACAAGTGCATTGATAAAGTCTATAGTACTATTATATGTGGAATACCCTTGTAAACAAGCTTGACAATGAATCTCATAAGTGTATTGATGAAATCTATAGTGCTACCATACGTCGAATACCCTTTTACGCAAGTTTTTGACAATAAAGCTTACAATAAGGAACCTTGCATATTTTGAGCATTAATAGGTCATTTCAAGATGAAAAATCTTCTCCAATGTATAAAATATATTGCACTTGGAGCAATTAACATATTCATATACATTATTGTTCAAATTGAAGCCAAAACGATCGAAATGGCTGAAACGTATCGATTTTATTAATGTCAAAATCGAAACCAAAATCGAAACTTAAAATCTTGCCAGAGACAACTTTACAATTACAGGAAATCTATTAAGGGATATGAGGTGACTCCTCGAGACCACCGTGTTACAACCCATATTTGAAGAATTTAGCAATCTGGTTAATACCAGTCCAAGATCACAACTCAAGCAACACGTTTTTTATACAAAGTCCTGGGGCATCGTATAGAAACATAGAAGGGGTTCAATCTGTTCATAGCACCAAATTAAAGCATTTTATAACACAAATAAGGTAGTTATGGCATGCGAACATGATAATGGTTACCGGTAAAATTCAAGGCATGACTTTGAAACTGAAGCAACCAAGTATCTAATGGAGTATGAAGCTTGTGTCATTCTCTGATTCAACCTCGCCACTATCAAAACCTTGATTTATTGGGTCAATTAAAGAGTGACTAATGAATGAAAGAAAGAAGAAACAAAGAGAAAGAAGAAGGATATAAAAGCAGAAGAAAAACAATGGGAAAAGAAAGGGTAGATGGGATCAAAACACTAAAAAGTAAAACCATTCTGCTTGCACGATTCTATTTCTAAATAGCAACGTCAAAAAATATAGCAGCAGCCGATCGTCAAAATATCTTCGAAATTAAAGATAAGAATCCATCATGCATAATACGAGACAGTACGAAATGACAGATAGCAACATCTAGTGCATTCTTCACGCAATACCTAAAGCACTCAAATTTTGATTGCTCGGTGTTACCGATCCGATTCTCACAGAAATTTAGCCAACGCAAACCATCGCACTCGAGATCAATTCAAGAAAACGCCCAAGGAACAGAGACAACACCAACAACAAATGAGTAATCTCACATAATTTATAGAAATGAATAATTTATGGTTCACAATAAAAGCTCATCAATACTTTATTTATATGAGAATTGTGTTTTAAGGATCGCAAAATACCAACAATTATATACTACACAAGTCTATCAAAGTAAATACGAAAAATCTGACAGCTAATATGCTTCAACGTTCAGAGATCGTTGATCATAGACTCCATTCATTACACTCGTGTTGCTCTGAATCATTTGCAACAAAGCCCTGCTTTTCGTGTGGTATTAAGCCATCAAACACAAACTGCTTGTTGTATCTGAACAGTAGCTTTTTTTTACCAAAATTTTTCCGGCATCAAACTTCAAACATCAAAATCTAAATTCGCAACTTTTTCCAGCATGTTAACAGTAATTCAAACATAAAATTTCCTCATCTTTGCAAATGGGAGTGTTCTCGAGCGTGTCGATAGGATTAGGCAAAACATGCAACAAATAAATTTACGAAAACAAAAACTGTATGAACATTTTTAAGTATTACTCGATAGAAAATAGGCAAAACCTTGGACTCCATTATAAAAACACAAGAAACTACAGATCTTGGGCATGTTTTGCGCTATTTTACATACAACATAAGTAGTTCTGAGAAAGCCAGACAAACCGAGTTACTGATGATGCTGCATGGCATCTCCAAGGGCTGCAGCTACTGCATCTTCAGAGTCCACCTTTACCTACTCAGCAACAAAAAGAAAGAACATATGGAACTTGCACTCAACTGAACCAATGAAGCCCACAAAGCAAGAAGATACACCTACCTGTTTCAGGTGGCTGCGCAATGCGTTGTCTACAAGCCGCTTAAGTTTATCGCATTGTTCCACCATGTGCCCTGCGCTTTGCAACTCCTCTAGCTGGTACCAGAGTCGTTCTATAGCTATGTATGGGAACCAGATTGCCGACATTTTCTTCCGATTTATTATGTCGGCTGGTGGCTGAGTGTGAAATGACATATCGAAGTTATGGTGGTGCAGGAAAAGATTAGAGTCAATATAAATTAGGGGGTACATGTTGGTGAAGCAGTTACCAATGTCACAAGCGAGTTTATGTACTCGAGTAGTAGATTGGTGGCTTCAGCCTGTCGGCCATAGTCTACGTACAATCTGAGTAGAGTTGCAGGATCTGATTCTTGGCCAGTCATTCCCCAAGAACTGGCCCTTTGACCTCCCTATCACACGCCACAGATGATTGAGAAGTTTCTATATCGCCCTAGTAATTCTAAGAATCTTGCGAAATACACTAGATAATATTTTGCAATACAACTACTAAAAGAATTACTCAAAACCAAGATCATCATTCATCATTGTGACGATTATCATAAGCATTACAATAACATCCAACCAGTACAAGGGAAATATGACTCGAGAAAGCTCTAGGATCAGTGATGAGGAAAAGCAACAAATACACTTTTCCAATAAGAAGATTTCTTGGCCAAATATTCTAGAAAAAATTCTATGATAAAAACCATATTTATATTAAAGTATAGCAATGAAGAGAAATGTCAAAATGTTACCTTAAACATATGAACCAACCAAAGAGGCAGCTCAATCTGAGGATCAGTATGTAGAAGTGTTTCCGCAACAATGACAGGTAATCTAGGATGTAATTGTCTGTACTTCTCCTGTAAAAACAGGAAATTGAGTTCCTAGGAAATATTTTGTTTTGTTCACAAGACATTAAAATTTCAGTGCAGTTAAATTTGAAATGAGCCTAAGGGCCCATTTGGATACCCCCAAATTCCATAGAAATTAACAAATTCATAGGATTTTTTCCTCCATAGTGAACAATTCTTATGCAGGTGTTTGGTACAATTTTTTAACAACCCCAAATTCCTATTCAAGCATCAAAGTTTTTCCCTATCATTAACTGGCTCACCCCACTGATCATAGGATATTGTATAAGAAGTGGGATTGCATGCAACACCAAATCTTATAGAAAAAAGTTCCAATGGATTTTTTCCTAAGCATCCAAACAGGCCCTAACTCCCCTAGTGAAGTACTGTAATTCAGTGTTTCTCAGGATAATTATGCAATGGTTCAAAGACATTGTGAATATAAAGGTTGCAAGCAGTGAGATACATAAATTTGATAAAGAAAAAAGGAAAGCATTCTGAAGCAAGGGCCATACAAGAAAAAGCTCAAGTGTTTCCCATTGGCTGCTTCCTTTAAATTGTTGGGATGCTAAACTAGCATTTACTTTGCTGCTCGCATATGGTTCATCATCAGAAGATGGCAACAGCAAGCAGTGAGCTTTCAAATTGCTCCTGAAAACAAAAAGAAAAGAAGAAAAGCATTTTCAGAATCAGAAAGAAAGGTTTCCAACAGTTTATTGCTACCATAAGGCAATCGGGTTGTCAGAATTTTAAGGATAAGCGGTTAACGTATAACAAGCTCACCCTAAAAATGAAGAGCCAACCCTATTCGGAAAGCACTTCTGAGAGAAAGCGATAAAGACTCGTTCAAGCTCCCTGTATAAATCGCAAACCCTATTTGTTGCATATTGAGATAATGAAACATAGGACGGAAAAAAAAAACTAGTAAACTAATAGAACCTTTTCATCCTGGAGCCACTCCAGAACTTGAGTATAATGGTGAATGCCATGTCATACAAATTTTCCTGAACTAGATCATCCACCAAATTCACGAGTGACTGATTTTCTTTCCCTGTAAAGCAAGGACAAGATCCCTATAGCAACATCCCACAAGACCACATGCTTCAAAATAGCACCAGATCTAAGATGATATTCTACAGTGATAAACACATGAGATCAGTTGAAAATGTGATGAGATGCTTACCAGGAGATTTGAATTTATCACTTGCAAGGGCAAGCATGAATTGTGCTGATGTTAGAACATACTCCTTTTCAAGCATCTCAATATCAACATAGTACTGTTGCCTCCAAGAATGAGGCGCAACACCAAGGGAAGCTGCAAATTAATAAAAATAGCAATAGAAACAATATTTGTTGGAATATAGAAGCCAGAAGCTAACAAACTTATGCAAGGGAAATTACTCTTTAGAATATGATGAAAAAACACAAAATCCTGGAATTTAACACATACAATCTTCAGCCAAGACTTTACGGGCTCTTTTATTTGTCAAATCTTGGTCATCAGTGAAAAAGCTTTCAGGGTGAAAGTCAATCCAGGCAAAAGCAGGATCAACAAGTTGCAGGGCGTTGATTGCAGTAGATAATGCATTCATTCTCTCTTGCAATGCTGCACAAGTCTGTCTGGCTTCATTTAAGGCAGCTTCTTTCCTCAATCTCAATGCATACCTATACATATAACTAGCTGCTTTCCTCCAGTTGTTGTGATTGGCTTCGAAGGCATAAAGTAGTTTATATAAATTTGGCCTCGTAGAAATATCTGACCTCTCAGCCTATTTAGCTCAAGAAACAATTTCATACAGGTTTATAAGCATGAATAAATAGATAACAAAAAAATGTAATTGAGTTTGATTCATTAAAACAAAGTCTAACCTTCCATGCAAGTTCCTGCCCCACTTTTTCCGTTAGGCCAACAAATGGTATTGTGCCATCACAAAGAACCTGATCAAATAGGAGAAACGGTGAAAAAAAACAATTTTGAAATCCTAAAAAATCAAAGAAAGCATTCATTGAGCTAATCATTTTTTTCATGAAAAGCACAAAAAGGCCCAGCCAGGGAGAATAAAATTGCAGAGGCATTTCTTTCATGTAATACAGGAGTAAAGGTAGAAAGATTGAAGAGGCAGCAACATACACATACACAAGTACATGCCCATGTGCATATCTGAGTATAAGGTTATTTATAGAAATGGAATAAACTATACCCAAAAAAAAAAACATATGGCACGATGCTATTGAGAGAAGAGAACAACCTTAGTAGCACCAAGTTCACAAAGAACATTAACAAAACGCCTTAGACAGATGTACTTGCTATCCTCGTCTGGATTTGAAATAATGGCACAATAAGAATCCCTGTAGTGCTTAAGATCCAAGGTGAACTTGAAGACATTTGCCCACAGCCGTCCACAAATAGTATTTGCAGATTCAGGAAGTTCACCGCCATCACTAACATCTTTCAGACCAAGAACTTCATCAACTTGCTCAAGGGCAGCAAGAGCAAATTGGCAAGCAGCTTCACTCATACCATATTGCTCAAAAATTTGCATTGCCCATTGATAATAATGAAGCTTCCACACTGCTTCAGAACCAATTTCACCTACAGGATGGAAAAGATTTAATAGAACTTTCAGAAGCATGGCTACTAACATCATCGTCATGTGGAGAAGAAAAAGCATACCATGATATTCAAAACCAGTTAGAAATGAGATCTCTTGCAGTGATTGCAAAGCTCCTTGCCCCGAGGCAGCTCTGTACATCAAGTTTCAATAGTAAGTAAGAAGACACAATGGAATGCAGCTTTTCTGCATCTTCCACAGCAACCATTAGTTATGTACATATCCCACAAACAATTTGGAGGAAAGAAAAATGCTGCGAAGTTGGACAAAATGTGTAACAAGTCTGGGGGTGAGGGGGGGACAAGGGAAGGGCAGAAAGGGGGACCAGGGAGGGGGTCCAGCAACCAGACTGAGGTTTGGGCAGCACTGCTAGGTGTGTATCATTGTCCTATAATTCCCTACATCACATATCAAAATTTTAGTCCAGAAGACTGGATCTATGACATAAGCTCTTTCCTTACCGTGTGCTAGATCAAGCTATGAGCTAGACCTGTATCAGACAACCTAGAACGGCCCAATGCATCTGGTCCAATGGTGCTAGGTTCAAAATACAAACTAATATATGACTTTGTTATGATAAAAAAACTAGATCCAGAACCACCAGTTAATATTGAGCTTATGAATTAATTGGTCATACACTTGTTTTCTACCAAGAAATTAAATACCAGAATCTCGGAAGTTCAACATCTTGAGTAAGACACAAACATGACTAGATCAAAAACACATCATACAGTACAAGAAGCAAATTATCACAATGATTATTTTAGAATATAGGAGAAAAGGAAAACAGAGCTGTGTTCAGCATATAATTTGAGAAGCAAAACAGTTATTTTCTCGGCTATCTATTTTATGTTCTCCATGAAATTAATCTCCATTTCTTCATGTTCTCACTCTGTTATCTTGATGCATGCAAGGAAAACTTTTTAGCAAAAAGATGATCCTGCATAATAACGACACCATCTGATAATCCTTTTACTTGAGATGATTGCCTTTATAGAACTGGAGGTAACCCTACAATTTCCCTGAAAATGAAATACTTGCTATTTCCCTTCCTCATTCACTATGACTTAAAAGCCTTGAGTTCTCGAGTAATTAGCACAAGGTTATCTTATACTCTTCAGATGGCTGTGCCACTGTCATCTGATCCACATGGCCACCTTTAGTGCACCCTCAACTATTTGAAACATTTACTTAGAAAGCACCAATATGACTATTTACATAGACACTGATATGGATAATCAACAACCACAAAGAACATAAATAACACAATACCTAAAGAAACAGCGGACAGCTTCACGAACTTTTTGCTCTTTTACAGATCCATGAAAGCCATTCTGTGCTTGCAACAGAAGGCAAAACCCTAGAAGATGAAGGCGTGCACTCCAACCACCATCAGCACTCCCAACACTTGCAGATACCTTTCTTTTACTCAAATAGACATCAATAATAAGAAAGATATTCTTCACACAGGAAAAAAAGATCCAATTAGTTGCTCATCGCCTACATGATCAAACTTGACTAAAATAGCTCTTAATTTATTGCTAGTGAAAATCATTACTGCTTCTGAAAGGGAAGACTAAAACTCGAAAAGCAGAAGTTATCTTTAAAACATAACGATTGTAATACCTCAGCAGCTTCATATTGTCCATGCTGAAGTAGAACAGATGCCAATGTAATAGTTGTGCTATTAGAAAGCAGAGAACCTTCACTATTTTTGCCCCAAACAGTCAAGCTAATAAACTTCCGTATTGAATCTGCATACTTGCTTGGCTCAGAAAAAGTGTTTGAACAAAGAAAATTCTGACCATCAATGGAGATTGGGAGATCAAGTAAACAAGCCAAAGGGAAATCGGATGAGCCAAGCTTGTCCTCCCATGATAATGTGCCATCCTTACTATCTATATCCAAAAATAATAATATTGTGAATTAGTTATGCTGAATACATCATAAAACAATTGATTATATGATAGTCATAAGATGTACAAGAAAAAGAGGCCAACACAAACAAGGCACAAGAAAACAGAAACAGGGATAATGATTCAATGACAAAGTTGTCCCTTCTCATATGCAAAGAATGGTTAGAAAGGGGCAGTATGAATATGCCAACTTCATCCAGAATACATCATTCATTCATATGCCAAAAAGAAACAGGATTTTACAATGCTGGAAAAAATGGCATCATGATGCAGAACAGTAACTAGGCAATTGCGTTCCAGAAATCTTCTCAGAAGAAATTTGAAAAGACTATATATTAGGGATAGAAATCAAATTCTGGGGGTTGGGATAGAACTAAAACTTTTCTTCTATAACTGCACCACATATACATGGAGCACCTGGTGCAAATATGCCAACCACCTCCATTATTATCATTCCTTCATATAAGAAAATGAAACAAGTAGCTGGTGAAAATGACATCAGGGCACAGAGCAGTAAAACTATGCAATCTTGTTCCAAAATCCATCTAAAAAGGAATTTGGAAACCCCATCTATTAGGATCTAAATCACTTTCTGGGAATCAGGATAGAGATAAACTCTTCTGCCACCAAGATACACACTGATGTGTCATAAAGACACAAGGAAGACAATTAGGGTTTGGTTTTGAATCAAGTTTAGGGAGGAAGATATCAGCATTGGCTGCTATTTTTATGTAAGAGCATGTATCATCTATGCATCTAAACTCACAAGGCACAGTCCCATCACTACATTTGGTTATCTACACTAGGCTGATAATATGCAGTGCATTTCAATCATATTCAACATATTATGGTGCAAAATCATTCCATCATAAGAATTTTGTGCTGGTCCTCTAAAAATACGGTCATACATCATGGTAACTTAGGTTCATATTGTGACTAGATTGTGTTTCTCAGAGAACTTCCAGAAACAAAAGGGCACAGTTTGATGTAAGACCAAGACCAAAAAGAAGTAAAATTCCAATAAGTAGGTCTTTTCTGGAGGAACTGGCTTAGTGCTCCAGTTCAATAAGTTCTGTAATCCACATTTAGGCCGTGGACCAGCTTGTCCCTAATATGTTAGTTACAGATCTGCAGATATGTTTTGGGCCTAATCATGCCCATATTTGCAAGAAACTTAACAGTATTATATTATCTTGAAACTTCTCATAAAGAATTATCAGTGCATAGGCCTCACTATGGGTGTCAATTTGGCTTACAGCTCGTGAGCAGCTCGAGCTCAAAAACTCAGCTCGTTTTATAAACGAGCCTCGGTTCCAGCTCAAAAGCTCATTTTTTTTTAGTATATGAAAATATTTTTTAAAAATATATCATATGACATATACCATATTACATATATTTTTTGTATATTATCATGTTAATTCATCATTTTAATGTTAAGTATTTTAAAATCATTTTAATGTGAATTACTTGAAAATAATTATTAAAATTAATTTTTAAAATTCAAATTTGGCTCACCTCATCTTGTGAGCTCATATGAGCCAAGCTCGAGCTCTATTGGCCAAGCATGGAGTGAGCCAATATTCCAAGGCTGAGCTGAGCTCAAGCTGGGATCAGTTTGGCTTAGCTCAGCTCATTTACACCCCTAGACCCTAGTGATCTTACCCCTGTTCAATTGTGCATTGTGCTCAAGCCTGGGAATTTTGGCAGGCATAAATAAGCATGGAGATGCCAATTGACAGCCATCGGTATTAATCTGCATTAACAGTGAAGCATCAAATGCACTTACCAATTAGGCCAACTAGTGGCTCATGCCACTTAAAAGTATTTCCATGACTACTTTAGCACATACCAAAAATAAAACTCTGCGCTAATGAAGTAAATCTCCAAAAGGTTGTAAAAATCACACCAACCAGCATGACTTTTGAAGATTCTGGCATGTTAAAAATATAAAGAAAATTAGCTGCTCCATCAATTTGATCCAAGATGCCAGAAATTGTTTATCTGAGGTACCACCTCAACAGTTACAAATAAACCAGATGGTACAATAAATATCTTAACAATCATAATCTTGCAAATCAGGTTCTTGCCTCACTGACATCAACCTTTTGGAAAAAAGAGGAAACCTCCACCCATCATGGACTAAAGCCTAAGATATGCTGTCAATATTTAACTAAGCATAAAGGCAGCTAAAAGGTAGAAAAGTTAAAGAGCTAACCTATACGAAGTGAAGAAAGACGAGAGCTGAAGTCCTCAACAATCAGTGGTGCAGTAGGTGTACTTCCCACATAATGGAGAATAAGCCATTGTGTGAGTATCTCATGAACCATTGGAATCAACTTAACTTTTATTCTAGCAAGGTCAGATTGCGTCAAATAGACCTGTTTCAAGAAAAACCAATACGAACATCAACAGTATAGCAACAAATTTAAAGTTAGAAATTATTTTGGGCATGTTGGAAAAACCAATATGTATACCTGCCCATTATTATTGACCAGATAACCAAGAAGTATAAATACATCAAAAGCTGACTCGAACATCACTCTTGCAACTTGAGTAGCAGCCTGAATTAACAAGGCAGAATTGATGTTATAAACCCCTTTCGCATCTAACTTCTGGTTGCTTCTATGTGGGCTCAGATATATCAGGTAAGTCTCTATGATATCTAAAACTCTAGCCCAAGAAGAAGCTCTGGAGCACAAAGAGTGAAGAGACAGCAGCATTTCAACAGAAAATTTCCTCTGGCTTTTGTGAGCTACTTGTCTTTTCTCGTTTGCAGTATCAAGTCCAACTTGTGATACAAGAGACGCAGTCAGCAATGGAGTCGATCCAGTTTCCAATAACTTCAATAGGTGGCAGATAATTTCATCAGAGGAAATGACTGGACTCATAATAGATTCATAATATAGAGCTGAGGCAGCTCTACCTAGCTGATGGTTTATGTTGCTCATACATCTAAGTACTTCAAAAAGGATTTCACAATCACTGTCATTGTTGGGCAAAATCAGTCCAGTGTTTCTCAGATCATGATCATCAGAAGACCCTGAAAGATAGTGGTTAAGAAGTTATAAATGTGTGCTTGAAAAAGTTAGATCTAAAAAAATCCCTTCTATTTTGCAATAATCCATTTTAAAGGAATAAGCACAAAGAGGACATTTAATCCAACCATAAATAAGTTGTTCAATGCCTTCCAGAAACCGAAATAGAGAAACCGAGCTCTTTCGAATTACACCAGGTGCTCCAGTAGAAGGATCAACAAACAAGGCATAGGGTATATTATTTTGACACCAATTCCGGAAAAAGTGAGCACAAAAATTTTTCCAGTAATAAACTGTGGAACTTGAATTTGCAGCAACTCCCTAATAATGCAAAAACACATTTGTCAGCATAAAGGACAAAAAGAGGCATGACCTACAAATCTTTGATCAGACAAGAAATATTTACCTCATGTTCAATGACTGCAAAGATTTCCTTTTTTAATCCAGCAATGGTAAGAGACTGAAATTCATAATCAGATAAATATTTCTTGTGATCCATTACTGTTGCACGTAAAGCAGCATGATGATAAATTCCAGGTTGAAGCAATCTTCGTAAAAATAGTGATGAGACAAAATAAGCAATTTGGTCCTGCAGCATATAAAATAGGTGCTTACTTCACACTAGGGAGTTTGGGTCATTGCTTGACAATAGTATCACAAAGTCTAACGAGAAAAGGGCATTCCAAATAGCAAGGGTAAAAACACAAAACCATAACTAACAAACAAATAAAGGATGAGAGATTCTCCAACAATAAGAATTTCAAAACCTGATGTCAATATTCAAGTAATATTATTAGTATGCTGAGCTGGTCGCTTAAAAGTTATTTTCCCTTTTCCACTTCTCGTCCAAATACACTCATGACTACAACACCCCATCCTCATCAATCTTTCTACACCTACTGATTCAAAATTCATCCTCTCTCACAAAACTTTATGCAGTATTTGGTCCTATATTAACATCCACTTAGATTCTGAAAAATCAGGCTTCGCACCATCAAATCTTCCATTTTCCTTGCATTATTCTTATCCATCTTCACCCACCTGTTAACTGCATGCCTTCTGTTAAAAGGAAATAAAGTAAGCTCAGAATATCGTCATTTGATCCAGACTTGAAAGTATGGTTGCACGAATGTACCATTCAAATACTTGAAGCCTTGGATTGATCACAGTCCATAAGCCCAAAAGGCCAAATTAGCAAATTGACTTATTGCAAACAGGATGAAGTCCATTCCGTGTAGAAGTAGGGTAGAAGTAGGAGTATTCCTTATATATAGCGGCCGAGAACTAGGGTTTATTTAAGTTGATATAATCTCATAAGCAACGAGAAAGAAAATAGTCTTCATCATTAATCAACAAACCCTAAATCAACAACTATGAAACACTAAAATTGACATGACATCAGAGCTTTAGACCTTAGAAAGCTAAGAGTCATATCTGGCATCAGAAGATGGCTGAAAGAGAAGACTGCAAGTCATACAAAAAAGAACAAAATTTGTATATTACCACCACAAAGTTGAAAGGCATCCAAAACTAACTTTTATGGCCAAAATTCGTGGAGATCTATCTCAAGTCCTAAAGGAAGTCCAAGTACCTGACAGAAGGCCTACAAAAGGATTATATAAAGATGGAAGACTCAAAGTTAGAAAATTCAGATGTGCTATATGGTCTTCTAAATAATATCAGACCAAAAATAGACCATGAATTGTTCCATTATGACAGTTCAAAGATTAATTGGGATAAACTCCGTAAGATGTATGAGAATAAGAATAATTTATCTCAAGTCTCTTCTATTCGAGAGCAAATTTATAATCTGCGTTAAGATGGAAAAGAATTAAACAGTTATTTTAATCTTTTGATGAATTGAGGAAATGAACTGAAGTATCACAGCATAGCCAGGACAAAAGCCAACAAGTACTAGGAGGAGCAAAAGATCATACAGTTCCTAAATGATTGAACCCCCAATATGAACAGTATAAAGCAAATTTTCTAGTTGAATGTGTACCACCCCCATAGAGATCTATAAAAGACTCCAAAGAGTTGATACACTTTCTCTTAATCATGAAATTATAGGAGAAAGTTTTGTTCAAAAGAAATTATTGGAGAAAGTTCGGTCATGATTTCAAAAGGGGACACACATATGGCAACGGAGAAGCAACAACTAAAGAAACAAAAGGCTTTACTGGCAGAGGAAGAGGCATGAACAACTTGAGACACACCAAGGGTAAAAAACTAGGTCATTCTACTGACATGTGTTGGCTGATAGTAGACCAACCAATTTGGGCAAGCAATGTTTAGATAGAACAATTTTCTAACTAGACAATAAAAAAACAGAAAGCACCCACTAAATCACATATAATCATCTCAGAAGAGTAATATGACGAATTAGTCAGAAAAATAACTATTCTCTCGACTAAAGACCAGGCTCATACATCCAATCATACAAGGCCTAGGATTATTGACTTAAGAGTTTCAGATCATATAAGTACCAATTTCTGGTTCAATCACTTAAGCAAATCTATACCTACAAGATTTGTAACACTAACAAATGGTACAACTTCTCCAGTTATTGGAAATGGCGATATTTGCTTACCATTGCTTAATCTCTCTTCTTCTAAATTTCCAATCAATCTCATGTCAATTAGTCAACCAACTACGAATCTAAATTGTTCAATAGCACCTTTTATCCCTCATTTTTTTAGCATCTTCATTCAAAAAGAAGATTAATGAAAATATCGAATATAAAAAACTCTATATCTAGAAAGGTGAAATAACAAACTTCAAGATATTACTGGCTCAACAAGAAAAAGCAATTAAGTGGCATTGTAAACTTAGACACTCATCACATTATATTCTTAGATTGCTATTTTCTAATTCTACTATATCTAATAATCAATTATGTCAAGCATATGAGTATGTTAAATATCACACATCAATGTACTTACCCAAACCAATTAAAATTAGTGATATTTCCTTCAATATCATTCATAATGATGTACGTACAGCTAGAATATTATCTTAAAATAGTTATAAATATTTTATACTTTTCATACATAATTACACAAGAGTAGCATGACTCTACTTGATGAAAAAGAAATTTGAAATTTTTGAAATTTTCCAAACCTTTCATAAATAAATCATAAATCAGTTTAGTGCCAACATCAAGACTCTTAGGTCAAATAATGGAGGGACATATATATTCTTAGAATTTCAGAAATACATTAGGAATAATGACATCTTATCTCAAAGTCACATGTGCTCATACACCTCAACAAAATTTCATTGCTAAAACAAAATCAACATTTATTAGAGATTGTCAAAACATTGTTCGTTAAAAAAAATGTACTGTCACATTTTTAGAATTATGCAGTTTTAACTGCATCATAACTTATAAATAGAATACATACACCAAAATTAAACAACAAGAGTCCTTTTGAAACCCCTTATCCAAAGGAGAAACCCGTCCATCTGCCTCTGAAAATATTTAGATGTATATGCTATGTTCACTATAATAATCCAATCAAAGACATACTATAACATAGATCTGTCAAATGTATCTTTCTAATATACTCTAAAGCTTAAAAAGGATATAAATATTATAATCCAAAGACTAATAAAATCTATGTTTCAACTGATATAAAATTTTACGATGAACTAACTTACTACCCTAATAAAGGACAAAAACATCTAAAGAATGTAATAAGTGACCAAAGCATAGCGCAAAACATAGTTTTACTTGATTTTTTAGATACCACAAGAGAAATAATTATGCCAGCTAGCAACCAACCAAAGAAAACACCAATGTATATCAGAAAAAAATAAGGTGAGCCTATAAATCAGAACCCCAACCAATTAGAACTACTTGATGAAGAATCCACAAAGCATCCACAATTTGAGCAATTATAGATATAAAATCAAACACACACAATTACAGAAATTCAATAAGAACAAAATAAAGCCAAACAAGGAGATGCTAATAACTGGCCTATTGCACTTAGAAAAATAGGGTTGTAATTGGATTGAACCTGGCTCAGACTATAAGCCTGAGAGTTCTAGCCCCAGCCCAACTTCATACATAAAAATTTAGACTCGAATTAGCTATATGTTTTACTGCAAAATAACATTTTTCATTTAAAATTTTAAATTTTTTAATATATGTTAATTTTTCTAAAAAATGCATTATATATTATTTGGGCCCAAATTTTACTAAATTTTCAGGCCCAAGCATGGCTTGAATTCAATTTGAGCCTTGCAAATAAAGCCTGAGTCTGAACCAAAGCCCAAAAGTCTAAGCCTAAATCCAAAATTTTCCAGTGGGGCTTTTGGGTTTCATTGGGCCAATCCAACCCGTTGACAACTCTAGAGAAAAAAAGTAAAAAAGTGCACAAAATACTCAATTGAAATGTATATCTCATACTCCTCTTGGACACCATCATACAAAAAAATTACTCAAATACTGACAAGAGACAGAGCTCTTAGAGCAGTAGAAGAAGCACTTTCAGATGAAAGATGGAGAGAAGCATTGAAACTTAAAATGGATGCTCTAAACAAAAAAATGATACTTGGGGGGGAAGCTCCAAAACCAGCAAATAAAGCAGTTGTGGGTTCACAAGATACCATACTCTTACCGGCATATGTTGACAACATTGTGTTAATAGAGAATTAACATAGAAGGGATGAACCAGCTCAGAAAGTTTTTAAACTCCAAACTTGAAATAAAGGATCCAGGAAAGTTGCACTATTTTATTGGAATAGAAGTGTCACAGTCACATAGAGTTAGCTTTCTCCCAAAGGAAGTATATGCTTAATATGTTAAAGGATATTGGTTTACTTGGTGGTAGACCAATCAAAGTTCTCATAAACCCAAACTCATAACTGTATCCCAATCAAGGAGAACTACTACAAGATCCAAAGATCTATAAAAGAATGGTTGGCAGGTTCATCTATCTAACCATAACCAGGTCTAACATTAGTCATGCAATGGGACTAGTGAATCAGTTCATGAAAGGCCCAAGAAATCTCACTTAGAAATTGTATATTAATTACTGAGATATCTCAAAAGTATGCCAAGACTTGGCCTAATTTTTAAAAGACAAACGGAAATAAATATAGAGTAGATTGTGCAGGTAGGAAGTCCACTTGTAAATGTATAAATCTTGGAGGAAATTTGATCAACTGAAAGAGGAAAAAAAATGTAGTCAAATCAAAGACAGAAATAAATATAAAACTATTGCTCTACCTACATGTAGAATTATATGACTAAGGTCATTTCTTGATGAATTGGGATACCTTATGGAAGAAATCCCTCAATTTTTTTGGATAATCAAGCAACATGTTACATCACAAATAACTCAATATCCCATTAAAGAACCAAATATATTGAAATAGACTTTCATTTTATCCTAGCAAAAATACAAAACCAAAATCTACAGCCACCATATCTGAAAACAGAAGATCAGCTTACACGCATTCTCACAAAATCTCTGAACTTAGAAAAATTAGGAAAAATCAAAGTCAAACTAGGCATGTATGATATATACAACCTAACATGGGAAAAGGTGTTAAAATAAAATGAAGTGGGCTCAAAATATTCTCATCAGCTCAAGACTTGAAAGCATAGTTATACTAATATACCATCCAAATACTTGAACTTTTGGATTCATCACGGCTCATAAATCCAAAAGCCCAAATTAGCAAACCGACTTATTGTAAACGGACTGGAGTCCAGTCCATGTAGAAGTAGCATATTAGTAGGAGTGCTCCTTATATATAGAGGTAGAGAACTAGGGTTCATGTAAGATAATATGATCTTAGAAGCAATAAGAAAGAAAATAGTCTTCATCATTGATCACTAAACCCTAGATCAGTAACTCTGAAATCCTAGAATTGAAACCATCCTCATGCACCCTGGTTTGTATCATTGGAACACCAATATGCTCTGTCATCATGTTGAAATAATTTAGGTTCTCTGGTAGCTGTCTATTTGATGTATCTATTCAGTTTTCTGGTCAAACTAGGAACCCGAGTAGGATAAGGCCCCAATTATCATATTTATTGGACTATGAACTAGAGAAGTTAGAAACCTACTCAAATTAGACTCATAATAGGAGCTCTTTCCTATAAATAAGAAGAAAAACACAGGGGTTATGCACTGAATTCTCTACCCTCTCATATTATGAAATAAAGCTTTCTTTCTCTCTTTTCTCAGAAAACCTAGTTTTCTGTCAAACCTTAGTTGGTGATTAAAGCTTCTTGTCACCAACAATTGCCTATTTCTCTGCAAAACTCAATACATTATACATTATAGGTAAAAAGTAAAACATATCCAATAAGGATTATTTGCTTTCAATGTCACAATTCTCCTATTAAGATTTGAAATTCTTGTACTTCCATCAGCATTGCCGAGTTGCTTTCACCATCTTTATTATCAAATGCCTCATGCAACAAAAATGACAAATTAAAATAGAATCACTTAGGTACCTTCATTGTGGAAAATATAGAGTTATTGTTCCATATCAGATCATCCAAAGCATGTTCAGAACTCTGAAACAGCTGGTCAGCCACAAAGTCCTCTTGCAACCCATAACTATATGTACGTTTCCTGAGAAAAAAAATTTAAGGATGTGTTATAAGAATTTCCCTTAATTGAACAATACAAATAACTTTGATAGTGAAAAAACATGTTTAGATCACATTAAGTTAATTAAAGAAAAAAGAATCAAAGTAACCGCCCAGACCGACAATAAATGTAATTCTTAAATTTGAAACAAATTGACAAATACAATGGCACCAAACGCTATATTCAACAAAAAGATATGGAACATCATTTGCTAAAAATATTGGGATACAAGGCAAAAATTTCACCTATAAAAAGAGAAGATTAAGACCACAGCAGTAATTAGATCATTTACAATAGAAATATCCAAATTCAAGAACCATATAGAAAACAGAAATATGTTTTTGGTTGAAGAGCCAAGTGATACTCACATTTGACAATCAATTTGAATTAAATCATACAAGCTTGCTTCATCTTCTTTTAGTATCCAAATCTTGTTAGAAGCAATTTTCAGATCAACAAGTGCTCCCTGCTCAAAAGTCAAACAGATTTTCAAGTGATCACATGAAGAAATATTTATCAATGTTGAGAGAACAAAAGGAGAGCATTCAAAAGAATCTTTCATTTGAAAATATCAGAATTAATCTCAACGCACAATCTACCACATCTATTCAATTCAAATACAGAAACCATACTAAATTCCAGAACTTTATTAAGGGAAAGAATCAAACTTATAGCCAAGAATTTGATGAAAAACATTGAATTTTAACACCATTTAAGTCTCCATTTTCAATTAAGAAGCCACAACTCCATTTTTACAATCAAACCAGTTGATATTCCCCCAGTAATAGAAGGAATAGACATCAAAATGCTCCATCAGAATGTAATCTACAACTGACTTACATAAAATCACTATAAGTTTGCTTTGTTGCCAAGAACCACTCATTCAGAACAAAAAAATTACTTTGGCACAATATGAAATAGCAAACAAGAACTCATGGAAACTAGAATTCCATGCTAAAGGAAGAAAATGCCACTATTTTTAATAAAAAAAGAGAACAACAGAAGCAATACAGACAGTCATTCTAGTATAAACAACTTAAAAGTTATGCAAGTGGAAAGTACATTAAGAGTAATTCAGTAAACAGAGAAAGTCCCAGAGTAGCATGCCTTTCATTCACTGGACATGTAACTGGAGGTCATTTGAGAGTCCTCTAACTAAGATTAAGACTGATCGCTTTACCCAAATAAGAGCAAATTAGCTACAGGAGCAAAGCATCTGATACAACAAGAACATAGGGCGAACAATAGACATTTCCTGTCACATGCTAAAAAAGTAAAAAGCCGATGGGGTAGGTACAGCCCAGGATCAGTTCTACTTGATCTAAAGCTTTGAGAGAACTAGAATGAAAACCAAAAAAGGTTAAATCTAGCAAGCCATCCATTTAAAAACCAAGAAAAATTTGAAAAAAAAAGAGAGGATTGGAGAGTGCAGAAGAGAAAAAGAAAAGGATAAAATAACACAGATATTAATATTCTTGCTTGTGGCAAAGAGGTAAATAAATTAGAACATGAGTGAGACTTCAAATGCAATATAGATACCTCCTTTAAATGAACACTTGGAATTGTGAACTCTGGTGAAAATAAGATCTTGTCACCACTAAATATAAATGCATGTATAGTAATTGTCTCAACATCTGCATCCTGCCAATTATTGTGATAGGACATGTTTTCAGCCCATAATATAAGAATAACTTTTAGTTTTGCAATATACATACATACCGTAGCACCACTATGAAGCACAGCCAAAGTTAACCGCTTTGAATCATAATTTGTATCACCAATCCAGAATTTCAAGGGTGTTGATCCTAAAATTCGGAAGCAGGTACTGATGATTAAAAAGACCAAGATGATTATTTTGAATTACATTTAATAGACCAGCACAGTTTGTATTGCCCTAGGTTCTTCCAGAAAAAATATTTTGAACAGGATAAAAAGACAAGTCGCAAGTATACTTCTCAGAAAATTTCAGGACATATAAACCACAAATAAGGAGACAAAGGATTTCTACATTTTTTATTGTAAAATGCGCAGAAAATTTAGCTTTATCCAGAATTATTGGGCTCAGATAAAAGACAAATTCTCCCAATACTTTGGCAAGACACACATCACAGGGTTCAGCCTAGCTTGAACTCTCCCCAAAGAAAAATAATATCAATTCAACCAGGTGCATCTGCCTTGACCCAACACGTCTTTACTTGAAACTGAGTTAGTATGAAATAAATCCCTAAATCAACACAATAAGTCCAAAATTGAAAGCAGATATTCAAGCAAAGGCAATCCTCACATGTTAAAAACACAAAGTAACAAGCATTTGATTCTGAAACCAACCTAACTATGCTCAAAGAGCATCCAAGCAACTAACACAAGGAACGCTAGCTTCTAGACAAGCTCAGTCTTGAGTCTAAAATCTCCAACATGGTTCAATCTCAAACATACCAAGTTTGGAGATCCCTCAACCATCTAAGAGAGAGTTGTTTAGAGACATACATTTATTGTGAATCGGTGGCAATTGAAGGCCTATTGTTCTTTTGTTTGCAACTTCTGTTATACTTGACAAACATTGTAAAAATCAAAACGTATGTCCAAAAAATGCAAGGCTTATTCAATAGAGCCCAAAAACAATCCAACCCATTTGAAGCCTATTTTTTGCTATTCTCAACTTAGTGCCAAAACTTATAGGTGAGTTATTGCAGAAAAATGCTGAAAGATAATGAGTAACTGAGAATCACATGAAATATTGTGAAACATTAAGAGTTATCATCAGCAAAAATGCACAGACTTCAAGGATATGTGATAATTGCCTGCTAGTTCATGTGAACTGATGTTATGATTGAGAACCCTGGTGTGACTTACAAGATCCCACGCTCGTAAGACCCCTTCTGAATGCACAACAAATAACAATTTCCTTCCACAGATTTCAGATATTACCATGTCTTGCACAGAACCAACGACCCTTCCCCTGTAGTAGTAATGTTTATCTCAGACTAAGAAAATCACAAACTAAATAAAAACATTGGATAATGTTGAAACCACTTAGATAAGAGTGTAATTGTAAACAATAAAAACATAAGTTATATATGGATTTCAGCCTCCAAGAATGATGCAAATGGCATATATAAATCAACAAAAAACAGAAGGCTTCATCAGAAAGAATGAGAGGCTTCAAACATTGTAAATCATATTTGCTAGGAAAAAATAAAATAATATGATTAGACCAAGAAATAAAACGAGAAGATTTATCTCCTACATTACAGAATTTCTACTATCAAGATCCTTTCTTTAACTGTTATATTCCAGGGGTCATGTGTTTCTGTTTAGCCAATTGCACCTTGACATGAGACTCCATAAGCGACCAATCCCCACATCATCACGTAGCTCAGTCATAAAACCTACACATCAGAATGAAAGTCAAAAACAAGGATACATCAAGTTTGATACACGTAAAAACAAACAGACAGACAGACCCTTGGCAATATGTAACACATTTTCAAATACAAAAAACGACCTGGTACATTTGGGTCTAACGCTCCAAGTTTATAATAGTTAACAGACCCATCTCGTCGCCCAATTGCTACACACCCGGGTGTTGCAGCCACAGCTGTTATCTTTCCTGTTTCAACCTGGGCTCCCGCATCCAATTCTACAAGCTCATTTTGAGACAAAATTGAACCAGATTGATAAGAAGATGGACTTCTCAGACTCAGCAGATAAACAACTCCTGTAGCTGTCAACACATATACCAAATACGGACTCCCTGCTGCTCCCTGTGTCTGAATAAACCAATACATAACAAAATTTACACAACCAACGTGACGAAACCAACAGAACTTCTAAAAACCAAAATTTTACTCGCCTCGTTCTTGCATAAAAAAGCAAATGGATGCAGCATGTCATTGAACACAACGTGAAGCCCAGTGTCCGGAAATTCTTTGCAAGGAAAAAGCTCAAAAACCTCAAGAGTGTTCGGAAATTCCTTGTGAATTCTCCTGGGCGTTTGAGATCAAAACCAAATCAGAACCAGAAATGAGCCACTCGCAATGCGTGAGGGCGAAGTTAGTACAAGATAAAAGAGGAGGATGTAATGGGTTACCAGATGAGATAGCACGGGGGGTCCCCGGCGATGAAGTGGCAGCCGGCGGCGTCGGGGAAAGGGGTGTCCGCAGGGGGGTGCAAAGGTGATGAAGAGGGGACGGTGACATTGATCCAGTGGATCTTTTCGGCTCCGGCGATGGGGACCTCGACGCCGGCAAGAGATCGGGCGGCGGCGGCCGCCATGGCCGGTGGCCGGATGTGTTATGGAGGGTTCTCGAGGAGGGAGACGAGGAGGTTTCGCGTCAGGGCCGGGACGATGCAAACGCGAAGGCCGCGGCGAAAACATACGAAAGAAAAGGGTAAAAGTCGATCCCGAAGGCAGATTGGACGGTTTGGATGAAACCGGGTTTGATGTGATCTCAATTGGTCCGATCCGACCCAAGCTGTCTGAATTCGCAATATGGCCTTGGGGACTAGCAAAAATGATTGCGTTTTTTAACGATTTAATTTAACTCTAATTTATTTTTTAAATTAATTAATCATAATTTTATCCTAATTAATCATAATTTAAAATTATTTTTTTATATTTTTTATCTTCTAGTTTATGTTTCTATATTATCTTGTTAGCTAATACAATTTGTATCGAAATTTTTTCTCTCGGGTTTTTGCAAGGATGATTCAATTTAGGGTTGTGAACGAGCCAGCTCGGCTCGCTTCAAAACCATTGAGCTTGAGCGGAGCCGGCTGGGCTCTTTTACAAAAATTAATTTTATCTTTTTTAAAATTAATTTATATTAAATTAATGTTAAAAATATAAACAAATAAAAATTTAATTACAACATCACAAATAATAATTTATAAATTTATAATATAAAATATTACATTTTAAAAAAAATTATAAGCAATATTAATAATATATAATTTAAAAAATATGTATATTAAATAAATTATGCTAAATAAAAAAAATTAAATATATATTATATATTATATTATATATATATATATTGAAAAATAAATGAGTTTTCAAGTTAAAATCAAGTAAATCAGGTTTAGTTTAAACTCAGCTCGTTACCAAATGAGTCAAAAATAAGCCAAGCTAAATTTAAGTCAAACTCAAATTGCTCACAAGCTACAACATAAATTCACATTCCTAAATTTCAATTAGCATTCTGATTAACTAAAATCATTGTTAGCTCTTCCTTTTTGACTATGCGTTTATGAGATTTTTTAATTAGAAATAAATATCTTTATGAATACTTTATTGTTTATTTTTACAAGGAACTACTTGGATTATGTTGAACTTATTGGAATGTACTCTTTTCGATTTTTTATTTAATTTAAAGGTTTGTTTGTTTTAGAAATTTGACAATTTTTGTGTGTTTGCTTTAAGGGAATGAAATTTCTAATTTTTTTATATTTGTAAATTAGAGACTAAATGCTAAAATTTGAATATTAATATTAATTTTATTCTTTAAAATAGCTTAACCATTAGAGTATTCTAATTTAAAATTTTAAGATGAATTATTAAAAATATATTGAATATCTAAAATATCTTAATTATTAAAAGTTTAAATATAAAAAAACGTTATTGCATTTTGAGATATTTTTTCTTTATTGAGATTTTTGGTAGGAGAAAAATAAAAAAACTTTTATACTTTTTTATCCTTATTAGTTTGCAATAAAATCATGAAAATACGATTTTTTTTGGTGTAAAGAAAAGTTGATTCGCATATAACTCATTGTAAATATGTGAAATTACATAGACTTAAAAAATTATATATAACTCGTTGAGTTATAAGTTACTTTACAAATCATTTTCTTAATTAAATTTTTTGTTAAAAATATTGTGTGAAAATTTATTTAACGCCATTAGGAAGTATATTTAAAACTTTTTTCAAATTCAGTCCTCATATTAGTATTTCAACCAATTCGAGTGTCCTATTTGTCATTTGTTATTACCTCTATTGAACATTTGTTTGTAACGTTATCTTAATTATTTAACATTATTTGTTTGTTATCATCGATCTCATTGTTTCTTTTACCATCTCTGACATCGCCTCCATTCCATTTGATATTATATTCTCCTCGACGTCTCATCCCGCCACCTTATGTCTTTATAATTATGATTAGTGTTTTGATATTGTACTCATTTTTTCTTCACATTTATCGTCACATATTCTAGTCCAACTTTTTTTTCTAATCATTTCGCCTCCTCCTCTTTCTACACTAGCCTTTTCTCCTTCTGTCACTATCACCCAATTCATAACATTGTGTTTCAATACAATATTTAAAAAATTTACATGATAATATCTCTATTTTATGTCTATGTGTTTTGAGATTTGATAGAATGTATTTTTTTTTTTTTTGGTGTTTGATAAAATGCATATGAAAATCAAGAGAGATATGAAAACAAAGGAGAAGCAATGGGTTAAGAAAAGTAGGTATAAAAAAAAATTGAATTATGTAAACAAAAAAATTCAATCGCCCAAATTCAATGAGTTAAAATTTGATCATGGTTTAACATCAACATCAACGATAGAAAATTATTTATAATAACGATAATTTAAAATTTTCGTATGAATTATATGTTTATATGTAATTGTTTAGTTTACAACATATATGCAAATCACCCAAAAAAAAAAGGATTTTACACGTGGAGATGGAGTACCGTTGGCAAGTTTAGCCGCCGGATGCTCCCTCATTTTTGACGCGATAGTTCTTTGGCCCTCCCCCACATCCACATCACCACCCACCAAGATGAGACTTCCAGCAAGGAAGGGAGGCGGATCTCCGGGGAGCTCTCTCTCCCCAAAAATCTCCAAATCCATTGCCTCCTCCATTGCCGCCGCCGCCGCCGCCGCCGCAACCGCTGCCAGTTGAGGTTCTTCTTTGGGGATTTCTGGGTTTCACTTTATTTTGGTGCTGTTTCTTGATTTCGTTTCGATTTGTTTCCGATTTTCGTTTTGATCTCGCAACTGGATCCGGGGCATTAGATTTCTGTTGATTGATTGGGATTTATCTTTCCTTTTATTTATTGATTTGTTTGTAATTTGATGCATATTTGTGTGTGGCTTCAGGTGTTCGGTGCCGAGGAGAAGAAGGAGCTAAAATTGTTTGTTGATCGCCCGAGAAGTTCAAGTTGTTCCAATATCTCGAAGGTTCTATGCCACTATTTTTTTTTCTAGTTGATTTGGGTTTTGGCTGTTATCAGAATTATCATATTGAATTATTGATTTTAAGCTTTTAAGAAACATTGTTTGGGCCATCCTCTTAAATGAATCTTGATTATTTTAGCCAAATTGTTTTAAGTATGCCCGTTGTTGCACAACATTGATGGTTTTGAAGTAAATGTCACATGCAAACATTGTTTATGTCATCCTATTTAGGACATCAATTTTGATTTAGTTGAGGAATTTAAGATTTCATATCTAATTGGATCACATTGATGTTTGAGTGAAATGCTAACAGATAACCGAATGACTCAATAAGGAAACTGTTAGTGTGTGGATGGTTTCATTGCATGTGTTGTAATTGATTCAATTTATATCTAGTAAATGTTTGAAAAACTATTAGGTGCACGATTTCTCCCATGATTTTTCATTTTACTTTCATCTATTTAATGCAAACAGAAAAGTAAATTTCGAGGCATCAAACTTCTTGCATGTTCATTATATTTTAATCTTTTGTTGTATAATTGTGATGGTTTAGTATATAATTTACTTTAGTTATTCACTCTATTAACTGCTCAAATGAGATAGGTGGACCTTGCTCTTTCATTGGTGATTTTTATAGATAGAGAAAATTATTCGGTGCTTTCGGAGCATGGGGATGTTGTGCTCCAAGCTAATCAATATCTGAGAACTAAAAAGCAAACTTTATAATGTCCTCCATGTTATATTCTTTTTCTGCATCAAAAATGATACACTTTCACCTCACAGGTCACTAGATTTTGCTTGAGTTTTTAAACAAAAAATAAAAAAAAACGAAGAAACTTACAAAAGCACACAAAAAAACTCACTTCGACTACGTGTGGAGCATGTTAAAAAGGAAAGTAACGCTCATTGCTTCCTTTTACATGTTTCACACCCTTGTTTTTGGTGCTATTCTTCTCCACATTTGTCCACATCAAACTCTCCATCCACCAAGATGAGAATTCCAGCTAGGGAGATAGATCTCTATGTAGCTTTCTCTAGCCAGGAATCCTCAAATCAAGTTCCTCCTCTATTACCACTGTTGCCATTTGAGGTTCTTTTTTCAGAAATTTTTGGGTTTCTTTGGGTTTTGGAATTTTTTCCCTGATTCCATCTGGATTTGTTTCTAATTTTGTTGTTGATTTTGTAGCTGGATCTGGGGCATTAGCTTTATGTTAACCTATTGGAATTTTTGGTTTCCTTTTTTACTTTGTAATTTATTTGTTATTCTCTTTGTGAATCTTTGATGCTTATTTGATGCCTTTCTATTGTTTTTTCGGGTGTCTGTTGGTGTGGAAAGCAAGGAGCTGGAATTGTATGTTGATCGCCCAAGAAGTTCAAGTTTTTCTAGTGACTGGGAGGTACCCTTTGGTGTTTTGGCGGTGAGGAAACGAAGGAGCTGAAATTATTTGTTGATTTCCTTTTCATGTGGGTTTTCGGGTTTTCAGTGGTGAGAAAAGGAAGGAACTGGAACTCTGTTGATCACCCAAGAAGATTGATTTGTTTCAATAACTTGGAGGTACTTTTTTTGTGTTTCCTTTTATTTTCTAATTTTCTCTTTATTATGTTTTTGACTCTTTAGTTTAAAATTGAACTTTTTTGTGTGTATTTCAGGTGTTTGGCTGTGAGGAACAAAAGGAACTAAAATTATTTATTGATCACTGGAGAAGTTTAAGTTGTTCTAATAGCTTGGAGGTATAATTCTTTTGTGGTTGTTGCTCTAGTTAATTTCAGTTTTGTCTGTTATAGAAATTTTCAATTGGGTTATCATTTTTATGCCATAAGAATTCAGAAGCATTCTTTGTGCTATCCTTTTAAGGAATAATGTTTGATTTAGCTGAGTTTTTGTTGGGACACTTGTTCATTGCATAGCATATTTCTATTGCATAACATTGATGTTTTTTGGAGTAAAATATGGCTTATAGACATTGTATCCACAATCGTCTTGGGGAATCAACTTTGCCTTAGCTAAGGTTTTGAAGAACATTGTTTTGTTTGGATCACATTGATGTCTAATACTTGTTTGTAGTAAAATGCTAAGAAGTCATATTAACTGTATGACACGTTAAGGAAGCTATTCTATGTGAAGTGTCTTCATTACATGTATTGCGTAGCTTGTCCTGCTATCAGAAATAATTTGGTTTATAGTCAACAAATGCTAAAGAAACTACTGGATGCAAAGCATCTGCTAGGGTTTGTCATGTTACTTGTATCTCTTTAATGCAAACGCAGTTTGTGAGAATAACATGTACACAATAAATTTTAAGGCATCAAACTTGCATGTTCTTTTGTTGGAATCTTTTTACCAAATGTTTTTTCATGGTTTGGTTGATAATTTAATTATATTATTAACTATTCAACTATGATATGTTGGATCAGGTTTTGCATCTTTTTCTTCCTTCAAGTCACCTTAATGTGTCATGTGTGACACTCCAATATTGTTTTGTTTCATCCTGATGTCAGCTGTTTAATTTTTGCTTCTCCTCCCAAACATTAGCTGAAGGCATATAGCTCTTATTATAGATAAATTGTTTATCATTAGAACTTGAGAAGACACCTATCTCTGCTCAGAAGCTTACCTAAATATGTAGTTCATCTGTATATACTCTTGAAATAAACTTCCATTATCTCATAATTGTTCAAGTTCATGGACAGGTAATTGTTCAACCTCTGTTAACCTCTCTTTTTAGGGTTGAATTCCAAGGATGCATTTGGACATTAGATATGCAGGGAAAAACATGTCATATTTTATGGGGAAAAGAAGAATGAAGCATTACCAGTCTTCAAGAGATGGAAATAAGGAAAAGTCTTCAATTATGGTTCTTGAATTATACAATCTTTTTACTCATTGCTACAACCTGTTAGCATTTTTATTACTTACAAGTTTTCCTCATTCATTTGGGTACCAATAGAGCTTTCCTGGCTAGATTTGGGTTGCCTTTTCAACTTTTCCAATATCTCAATTTTTGTAGCTTTGATTCGGGAGTGAGGGAGGATTATGGTTATGTTTATTGTTACTATAACAATGAGGATATCTATTTACCATGTATTATCTTGCCTTACTCTGGCTAAGCCAGGTTAAACCCATATTTGGCTTAGCTTGGTTAAATTGGTTCTAACCATTAACCAAAAGCTCCTGAAGGATTAAGGACTAGATGTTGTTGCCATAGACAATCTTGTGAAATAGTTTTCATGTTATTTATGTATGATTCCTAGAGAGATACACATTAAGCAACAAATAAATTGCTCGTTAAAAACTAAGCTTTGATACTTGCTGGGTCAATTCACAACTTTGGGATGGTTGTACGTGTAACGGAAAATATCGATGTTCACCACAATTCACGATATAGAGGAAGAACAGAAAAGATGAAAAGATAGCAGACAAGAGATATATGTGGCGAAGACGATACAGAGGATATTGTATTGATGAGAATAGAAAAGAGAAGATTACAACGATGAAGACGAAACTCCAATATCACCAACTCTCACAAAAGACTAAGTAGTCTAACTGTCATAAGACGTATTGAGAGTATTGATCAATATCGCTCTCTCTCACTCTCTATAGAAACTCTTACATCAATGGTGTATTTATAGATATCGCCTAATTGTGTTTGAGTCAAAGTAGAAGACTGACTCAAATAAGACTTCTACTAATTTAAGTCTTCTAGTAGAAGATAAATCTAGATAAGGATTAGACCCACTAAATAATTTTCTAATATAATTAAGACTATTCGGAAAATCCGGATTCAAGACACAATTAAGCCAACAATCTCCACCTTGTCTTGAATCATCTTATTCTTTGAATTTGAATATTCAATAGATGACAAATCTCATGGGGCAAGATCAACGACTTTGAACATTGATCAAATCCAAACTGAGCTTGAACTTGTCAATCGAAATCACCTTCGTCAACATATTTGCAGGATTTCTTAAAGTATGAATATTTTGAAAAGAAATCTTGCCGTCTTCAATAATGTCCCGAATAAAATGAAATCGGACATCTATATGCTTTGATCTGGCGTGGTACATTTGGTTCTTCACAAGGTGTATGACGCTCTGACTGTCGCAAAAAATAGGAAGAACATGTTGAGAAAAACCAATTTCACTTGCCACTCCTTTTAACCATAGAGCTTCTTTGACGGTTTCTGTAGCTGCCATATACTCAAACTCTGTTGTAGATAATGTCACAGTTGACTATAAGGTACACCTCCAACTAATAAGTCCTCTACAAAGAGTGAAAAGATAACCAGTGAGGGATCGTCGTCGATCAACGTCTCCAGTATAGTCTGAATCGACGTAGTCAATAATTTTGGCCTCTTGAACTGTATTCCTGTCAAAACATAAACCAATATTAAGAGTACCTTTGATATATCTTAATAGTCATTTCACAGCCTGTCAATGCTCTTTTCCTGAATTTGTCATGTAACGACTAACAACGCTAACTGCTTGTGCAATATCAGATCTTGTGCATACCATAACATACATTAGACTTCCAACAACACTTGAAAATGACATATTCTCCATGTATGCATACTCTTCATCTATAGAAGGACATTGTTGAGTTGAAATCTTGAAGTGAGATGCCAAAAAAGTACTGACGGGTTTTGAATTCTGCATGTGAA
Source organism: Trichopus zeylanicus subsp. travancoricus (assembly GCA_005019695.1). NCBI lineage: Eukaryota > Viridiplantae > Streptophyta > Magnoliopsida > Dioscoreales > Dioscoreaceae > Trichopus > Trichopus zeylanicus. The sequence continues at coordinate 735,641 of RXID01021427.1, read as the reverse complement.
AATGAGAAATAATCTTCTCGAGATACTTGCTCTGTTTGAACCATAATTTTTCATACTTTCGATCTTGATCAATCTCCATACCGAGAATCTTCCTTGCAGCACCTAAATCTTTCATCTCAAGTTTCTTTTTCATTTTAAACTTTAGATCATTCAGTAGAGATATGTCTTGAGTGGTGATAAACATATCATCAACATAAAGAAGCAATATAATAAATGAGTTATTGGCATGCATCTTAAAATAAATACAGCAATCATGTTTGTAGTGGATGAAATCTTGTCCCAGTATAAAACTGTTAATCTTTTATACCATTGCCTTGGAGACTGTTTCAAACCATAAAGTGATTTGTTCAACTTGCAGACAAAATTTTTCTTGTCTTCTTGGATGAACTCTTCAAGCTGTTGCATAAAAATTTATTCTTCTAATTCTCCATGCAGAAAGACAGTTTTGACATCAAGCTGTTTTAACTCAAGATTATGAAAAATAACTAAAGTAAGTAGAAAACGAATAGATGTGTATTTAACTACATGAGAGAAAATTTCATTAAAGTCAACACCCTCCTTTTGTGAATACCCTTTTGCAACTAAACGGATCTTGAATTTAACACCATCTATCTCAGAGAAATCTTATTTCTTTCGAAATACTCACTTACAACCAATTGCTCTTTTACCTTCTAGTAATTTTACCAGATCCCAAGTATGGTTCTTTTGAAGGGAATCCCTCTCTTCATTCATCATAGCTTGCTACTGAGAAGAATTCTTATCCTGCACTGCTTCTTTATGGGAAGAAGGATCACCATTGTCAGTAACTAAAGCAAAAACTACCATATCTTCAAAATCATACCTTTCAGGTGGCTTTATTTTTCTTTGAGATCTTCGAAGTGGAGTCTTTTTAGAAACTTGATTCTTAGAATTTTCTTGAGAGTTGGAAATACCCTGAATATCTTTTTCTGAAGGAACTACATGCTCCACCTCTACTTGCATTATATCATTAGGACCATTCTTGCGAGATTTTAGCATAACATTTTCATCAAATACTATATCTCTCTTAATAATTACATTTGAAATAATACGATCCCACAAACGATAGCCTTTGACGCCTTTTGCATAACTCAAGAAAATACACTTTTTGGAACATGCATCTAACTTAATCCTTGACAACATGTACATAAGTAGGGCAACCAAAAATCTTTAAAGAAGAATAATTTACAGGTTGACCAGTTCATACCTCTTCAGGAGTCTTGCAATTAATGGCTATTTGAGGAGAGCGATTCACAATGAAGCATGCTATATTGACTGCTTTTGTCCAAAAATCTTTATCAAGATTAGCTGTACTGAGCATACTACGTGCTTTCTCCAATAAGGTTCCGTTCATCCTTTCAGTCACACCATTTTGTTGAGGTTTTCCTGAGATGGTAAAGTGGCGTTTGATGCCTTCGTCTTCACAGAATTTGAGAAACCCTGTTGATTTATACTCTCTGCCATTATTACTTCTGAGATATTTGATTTTTCTACCAGTTCTTTTTTTAACTGAAGTTTTTCACCGTTTGAAAATAGAAAACACTTCGGCTTTGTGATGCAAAAAATAAATCCACACTTTTCTGGAAAAAGCATCGATAAAACTGATTAAATAACGAGCACCAGATTTTGATGGAATAAGAGAACACCACACATCAGAATGAATATAATCAGTTAAGTCTTTAGTGTAGTGAGTACCAGTGTTAAACTTTATCTTGGACTGTTTACCATAGAGACAATACTTGCAGAAATCCAATTTGCATGAGTTGAGACCTTTCAGTAATTTTTTTTTTTTGAGCTCACTCAAACTTTACTCACTTATATGACTGAGATGCATATGGCATAAGTGGGTCATATCAGAAAAAGAAGCCTGAGAAATTACTGCTCCACCTGTAACGGTTTTTCCTACTAACTCATACAAATTGTCATGCTTTAGGCCCTTCATCACTATCAATGAGTCTTTAGCAAGCTTAAGAACTCCACCTTCAGCAGAATACTTATAACCAGTAGAATCCAAAGCACCCAAAAAGATCAAATTCTTTTTCAAATCAGGAACATGTCTAACATCAGTAAGAGTTCTAATAATATTATCAAATATCTTAATTTTGATTGTTCTAATTTTAACAGTTTTGCATGGATTGTTATTACCCATCAAAACTAAACTACCATCATAAGACTTGTAACCTTCAAACCAATTCTTATTAGAATACATGTGGTAAGAACAACCAGAATCAAGAATCCAAATATCATGGTAACGATCAAAATTAGAACTAATAGAGAAAATATTACCAAAACCATCATCAGAACTCCCTTCAACAACTGATACTTATTCTTTGGCTTGCTCTTTAGATTGAGATTCTCTTTCTTTCTTTACTTTGTGCTTCCAACACTCTTTAATTGCATGTCCCATCTTCTAACAATACTTGCAGTTTATTTCTTTAGATTTGGATCTAGAACGACCTGTCCTTGATCTTTCTTTGGTACGATCTCTGACAATTAATGCTTCTGAGTGTGACACATCCCCTCCAATCTTTTTAAAATATTCATTAGATAGAAAGACAACAGAAATATCGTCAAATTTCAAATCCTTTCCATACATGAGAGTAGTTTTAAGATTCTCAAGAGAAGAAAGTAAATACGATAATAAAATAATTGTCTTATTTTCATATTCAATTTTAATATCAATGCTTAACAATTGAGAGACAAGTTTATTAAAAGCATTAAGATGATCAACTATATTCGTACCTTCTCTCATTCAAAAATTGAAGAGCTTCTGCTTTAAGTAAACGCGATTTGAAATAGACTTATTCATATATTGTTTCTCCAACTTTTTCCATAACTCTAAAAGTGATGTTTCATCAAGAAGCGGATAGAGTACCTCATCGGTGAGACTGAGGATGATTGTGCTATGTGCACTAGCCTTCTGATTTTCCCAGACACCTTCAGTGATATCTTCAGACTTGACGTCCTCCAATGTGTTTCTCAACTCTTGTTGAGTAAGAATTGCACGAACTCTTGTTTGCCAAATAAGAAATTCTTGTTTTTTATTGAATTTCTCTATATTGAACTTCGTAGTAGACATGTTGAACCAAGCTCTGATGCCACTTGTAGCGGAAAATATCGATATCCACCACAATTCACGATATAGAGGAAGAACAGAAAAGAGGAAAAGATAGCAGACAAGAGATATATGTGACGAAAACGATCCAAAGGATATTGTATTAATGAGAATAGAAAAGAGAAGATTACAATGATGAAGACGAAACTCCAATATCACAAACTCTCACAAAAGACTAAGTAGCCTAACCGTCACAAGACGTATTGAGAGTATTGATCAATACCTATCTCTCTCACTCTCTATAGAAACTCTTACATCAATGGTGCATTTATAGATGTGGGCTAACTGTATTTGAGTCAAAGTAGAAGACTGACTCAAATAAGACTTCTACTAATTTAAGCCTTCTAGTAGAACATAAATCTAGATAAAGATTAGGCCCACTAAATAACTTTCTAATATAATTAAGACTCTCCGGAAAATCCGGATTCGAGACACAATTAAGTCAACAGTACATACATTGAGAGACAAAAAACTGAACATGATTGATTTGGTAAGTTGAGAGCCTGATAGGAATCATGTTATGGTGATGATCATAATTGATTTGGATTTTTAATGCAGTTGGTGTTTCAGGCAAAGGCTAACTAGGGTTACTCTTTGTCTATTTTACACTTTTGTTATTTGGAAAGTTTAACAAAGGGGCTTCATTTAAAGATTTCCTCTATCTTCCATTTTGGGCGTGTAATAGGGTTTCATTTCAAATTTTGTTAACTCACTTTTAAGCTATATGTATTAGAAACATTGACACTATCTACTTTATCAGCTGGATAAAATATTTTAGTATCAATTTATTGCATTCTTTGTGCTTTTGTGGCTCCCTTTTTTCTTTCTGGAGTTCATGTATTTTTATTTCAGGTTTCTGTAAGGTCACATCAACTACAGACAAGCATGGGTGATGTTCTTCCAAAGGCTGAGGATGAACAAACAAGAACACCTCCTTCTCCAACAGACAAGCATCAACATACATTGGATATTGCTGGTGGCAAGGAAGATGGCAAGCTATATGATGAAACATCGTCAGCATTAAATCAATTAGGGTTCTACAACACTAATGCAATAAATAGGATTCAAGATCATAATGAAAACCATGCTTCCCACAGTAGAAGTTTCTCTGGGTCTAATGAATTCTTTGGCTCTTTTACGGTCCAATGCAATACATGCTTTAAATGGAGGCTTATCCCAACAAAAGAAAAGTATGAACAAATACGTGAAAGCATCTCAAATAAACCTTTTGTCTGTAGTGTGGCTCATGAATGGGGTCGTATTATATCTTGTCAAGACCCAGCAGATATAATTCAAGATGATACCAGACTATGGGCAATTGATAAGCCCAATATTGCACAACCTCCTCTTGGATGGGAAAGGTTGATTAGGCTCAGAGGTGAAGGAGGCACCATATTTGCTAATGTGTAAGTTTTGCTCTTCATAAATAGATGTATCATTTTGATATAAACAACTAGATTATCTTGACTAATTTGAAGTTCTGCACTTCTGCAATTGAATATAGTTGGATGTCCTTTTGGTTTTCAATTTCATAAAACCCAACATTTGAAATAAAATATTCTACTTCTATTTTGACTGCAAAGGCGAGTCTTTGATCTATAACTATGTATCTGTGTAGCACCTAAGAGCTAGCAAATTGAGCCATCCTAACTAAATCTCTTTATCCTCAGGTATTATGTTGCACCAGCAGGAAAGAAACTTCGGTCATTTGTGGAAGTTCAGAAGTATGCATGCAAAACCTTCTTATTTGCCTTTGTCTTTTAACTTTTTCCATGAGCCTAATTCTACCAAAACACAAAATACAGTAGTTGTCAATGCCAATGTTAACTGGGAAGTAATATGTTCTGTATTAGATTTGTGGTAAACTAAGTTTTTCTGCTATCTGGTTATAGCTTTGCTTTATGACAGGTACTTAATTGAACATCTTGAGTACATTGAGCAAGGGGTGAAACTATGTCAGTTTTCATTTCAAACCCCTAGACCTCTACGAGGTGATTATGTAAGAAAAAGGCCATGCAGAGCAATCCCTTTTGGTATTGCTGGTCTGGAATTGAAAAGGCCTCTTCCCCATTCTGAAGGTATGTGTTGAGAACTGTCAAATTACAATAATAATTTCCAATGCACTCCCTATGCTTGTCTTGGAGACTTCTACCATGGGAGTATACATCATGACCCTCCATCTTATGAGATATGAGTGAAAAATTAAATCATTATTTCTAGGCGTACTTGGATATTGCATTTTCTTGTTTGAAATATTTATTGGATAGTTTATTCATAAGAACCCTTTTTTACCAATGGGCATGCCTTGCACAGGGAAATTGGCACAAGTATATCATGATGTAATATCTCATATGCCTTAACTTGGGAACTGCAAATCGCAAAAAATAATAGTTTAGAAATTGCATGCATCAATTGCATGGTTTCATCGAGGTAGTGTCACCTACAACTGCATTTGTTCATTGTTGACCCTTCTGCCTTTCTGCCATTTACTCTATTGATTCTATTCCCTTAATTTGTTGTATGATATATGCTATTTGTTATCCTATTGAAAAAAAAGAAGATATATAGTATTTGTTGCAGTGTACCATGTGTTCAATCCAAATTGATTTTTCTTAGTTGTTATTAAATTTTGTAGTTTATTCTGAACCTTCTAACAAAATGATTTTCAATATGATAGCGAAATATTAACCAAATCTAGAAGTAGTAAATTACTTTATCTATTCCTATGAATTAACTCTTTATTAAAATCCTAGCCATCTAAAGGAATCAACCAGCTTTCCTACTACTATTTAATTGTGGAGAAATACTTTTTTTTTATATATGCAAATATTTTTGGTTAATTTTATTTATCAACTCAAATTTGTGGGAGTGCGTATCATTTGCATCGCATTAGTAGAATGCTATTACTATTTGATTACGCTCCAATAAACCACATCATGATCCGAGTCTTATTTGATGCTCTTATCCAGGGAATAAGAGCTAATTAATTCCTTGGTTTATGCAGTGAAACCCCTGTTGTGGTCTTGCCCTAATGAGCAAGAGGAACTGCAGGCCAATCAGCCCGGGTCAAGGACTCCACGCCAGTCCATTACACCTCCTTTGAGAGCAAAAAAAGCAAGACACAGATCATCATCGTCAAAACAAATATTCGATGATCCTATTTTTGATCATATGTGGATCAATGCATCTTCTCGTGAGCTTTGAAGATGGAATTTTTAGCAAATGTTACTTTGTCGTGCACTGCTTAGTAGTCTTCACTATTTTTTGGGTTCACTTTTCTGCTGAAAGAATAGAGATTTGCAGTTTGGATTGGAGGAAGGTAGGGATGTGTTTTTTTATAACAATATTGAAGCTGAGAAGGATGTCTTGGGGTATGCGGAAAATCATGTGGTGTATAATTTGCTTATGGAGGGATAGGAAATAACATATATAATATGGTATATATTCCCTTGACTTTGTATGCAATTCATTCATTTGTTTATTTTTTCCATTTAATTAATTGATTGTCATGCTTAATTTTATGAGGAAACTGTTGAAATCTTCTCCTGGGGTATGTTTGTTTTTTCAGTAAGTATTGTTGTGAATATGTTCACACCTAAAGTGGGCTACTTGCCCATAATGTGAAATCTATAGTTTTTGTTAGTTGAATTGGCTAAATATTCAAATCTCAATAATTCAAAGGAATTGAATAAATTCTTTAATTTGGGTGTTTGGAAGTGAAATTAGTTAGCTTGGAAGAATTCCCCACGCCAATCATTCTACTGATTACTTTGATTGCAAGTGAATTTATTAAGTTTTGATCATTTCTACTACCGAAACTATGCGGACCTATCCAATTTTCACTCCAAATTTGACTGAAAAGGGTCAAATCCATCTCCCTCCAATGAGGAATTAGGAAACATGCAGTGAAATAGGGGTCTTAAATGCTCTTATTTCTCATTTGAAAGATGAATTTATAATTTACAACAAATAATATATGTTAAAATATGGAACTCATGATCTCTTCTATACAATAGTTGAATACAAAGTGCTAATAAAAATATTGATTATATAACACTATAAAATACAACAAAATCATATTACAACAAATTGGATAAATGAGGTACATTCGACATGTTCTGTTTTAAGTGAATACCACGGGGAGTTAAAAAGATAACAAGATAAATGGAAGACCAGTTAGTTACCATCCCATTGTTCAGATCTCATCTCAATCCATCCTGGATATCAAAAAATATCTAGATCCATTCGCTTATATAATAAACCCCCATTCGCTATAAAATCCATCTTAATCCCTTTCTTTCCCCTTAATCCTCTCCCTAATCCCCCTCCCCAATGGTGGGCCCCGCCCAGCTCGCCGCCGGCCAGCGCCGCCTGGTCTTCGCCTACTACATCACCGGCCACGGCTTCGGCCATGCCACCCGTGTCGTCGACGTACGCCTCTCTCTCTCTCTCTCTCGCGAAGTTCCAGCCTGATTGCACCACGAATCTCGAGGATCCGTCGTCAAGATTCGTGTAGCCGAATAGTGGCGGATACGGGAGTTGAAAAGCTGACGCCTTTTATGGTGATGTTCCCCGCTGTGTAGGGAAACCGAAGCCCAAGGAATCCGAAGTCCTTGGCTTTTCTTTGCTTTCGTTTTCAATTCGATCTGCGGGGTTTAGGGCTCTTTTTGAATTGGATTTAAGTAGTGTTGCATGAAGTTTGGGGAATCATGGGGATTGGAGTAGGGGAGAGTGCTCAGACTGGGGTGTCGGGTTCCGTGGTCCCGCTGGTGTTTGCCTACTACGTTACCGGCCATGGCTTCGGCCACGCTACCCGCGTTGTCGAGGTGCTGCCATTTCGATTTTCTCCTTGCTTCTCTGGAGCTCCATTTTTTTCTTTGTTTGTGCGCTTTTCCCTGAATTCTTTTTCTTAGGTAAGTCGGTGGGAAGTAGTGATCTTTTGGTTTTGGATGAGATTGTGGGAAGCAGTAGTTTTGATTTGGATCCTGAACATAATCGCAGACAAATGACAAATAATTGTTTTGGTTGAAAAATCGTATCTCCAAGAAGAAGTACAAAGTTAGATGACGAATAGTGGTTGAATTATTGAAAATTGCATCTTTAAGGAGAAGTACAGAGTTGGATGAAAATTAAGTTGTGTTGATTGAAAATTGACGTCTTCAAAGAGAAGCAAGAGGTAGATTTTTTTTAGTGGTGAAATTGTCCCGAGCCTAGCACGAATGTTTGAATTCTAAAATGTCAATCGTTCTTTTTTCCCTTGTTTTGATGGCTTCCAGTTGTGGATTTATCTTAATTGTAGTGTTAAGATCAGCCGATGTAATGCTTTTTGCAGGTTGTACGGCATCTGATTGCAGGCGGTCATGAAGTTCATGTTGTTACAGGCGCTCCTGACTTTGTTTTCACCACTGAGATACAATCTGCCAATCTGCACATCAGGAAGGTCAGTCTGCGAGCTAATTTTGAAAGAAAATATATTTCACATTAGTTTGTATTTATTTTTCTATTTCATGATCTGCTACTGCTGTAAATGAAGTTGTGCGATGGCAGGTTTTACTGGATTGCGGAGCTGTGCAAGCAGATGCTTTGACAGTGGATCGCCTTGCATCCCTGGAGAAGGTGTAATTCATTGTGATTTTGCTTTCAGGCAATATATGCTTAGATGAGTGTTGTTTATAGTTCTATATTTCTTAATTGCAGTACTCTCAAACAGCTGTTGCGCCCCGGGCTTCCATTTTGGCAACTGAGGTTGAATGGCTGCAGTCCATAAAAGCCGATCTAGTGGTATATGTGACTTCTCTTTGAAGTCTATTATTGGACATAGACCTCTGCCACATGAAATGTGCTTATTGTTTTGCTACATGGAGTTAGGTCTCAGATGTCATTCCTGTAGCATGCAGAGCTGCATCAGATGCCGGGATTCGATCTGTTTGTGTTACGAACTTCAGGTAACCTATTTCATTTATGTGGTGCTATAACCTGATAAGACTATTACCCAAAAAAAAAACAAAAACAAGAAGTAATATTATCGCAAAGTCTTCATTACTTTTGCGATGTTAGTCTTGAACTCTATTTTTGTTTTTAGTTCTTTGGGGATGTGGGTGGGGGGCAATCTTTATCAGCAGGGCTCAATTAATAGCAGGAGAAGGAAAGGAGATATGTTTACATTTCCATTCCTTAATTTTTGTATGTGACTATTTGAATAGCCTAGTTGATGAATTAACAATGATGGTCGGGTTTAACAAATTATTAAGTGACTTTTGAATTGCCTAGTGGATGAATTTTTATTCCTTCTTTATAGGGCACTGCATTAATTGGAGCTTTAGATCTAACAAACAATTTAGGGAAATCTTCAAGTTCAATGCACTATTGTTTTCTTGAAGTCCTGATCAAGTCATGGCCAAAAGCAGAAAAAATTTGGAAAATAAATTCATTCATTTTTTAATCCACTATTTAAAAAATCTCATCTAATTGCTAATCTGCCACACTTTTCTAAAATTTTAATTTGCATCCTCTGCTGAATTCTAAACATTGGAGTTGTGACTTGTATTTAGTTAATTAACTATTTTGTGCAAATACCCAGATTGGAATTTTATCTTAAGTTTGTTTCACTTTCGCAGTTGGGATTTTATATATGCAGAGTATGTAATGGCAGCAGGTCATAAACATCGTTCCATCATCTGGCAGGTAACTGTTTTGATCATTCATTTTGGACCTCATTGCTAAAAATATGCATTCTAATTTGGGAAGCAAGAGGTTCTTTTAGCTGATTTTATTCAACCTAATTCTTTAGCTTTGGTTTTGCCTTTTGTTTTTCGCTGCTTATAAAAAATCCATTATATGTTTATTTCCTGTTGAAGATGGTGAACTTCCATCACTGAACTTCAGAACTACATACTTACCCATTGCCAATATTTTTTGTTTTGTTCTCTTTCATGCTGACCATTCACGGTATTTAAGTGGTTACCATGAGCTTCACATAACAATTGTTTGGTTTTGACCTTTTTTCAAATGAGGCACATTTCTGCCATTATGCACTACACAAATAAGGAAAATTTTGATGTCTAAACCAGGAAACATATGCTTGTCTATCATGTCTTATCTTATGCAAATCAATTATATGCTTACAAAGAATATCCAATGATTGCTAACTATTCATTGTAGATTGCTGAAGATTATTCGCACTGTGAGTTCTTAATTCGGCTTCCGGGTTACTGCCCAAGTATGACAATAGATAAGACCTTTCTGTAGCTTTTCTGGCCTTCTCTAGATGTCTTTCTTTGGATATAAGTAACCAAACTCATTGATCCTTTAGTGCCTGCTTTCCGAGATGTTATTGATGTGCCTTTGGTGGTCAGAAGGCTGCACAAATCCCGATCAGAGGTGAGAATATCATGACAAGAATAAGTTTGCTCAAGTTAGCTGGAACTGATGCTTCCCGAAAAAAGCTGGCATTTATTGATAATTTATTATGCTCTTGCAGGTGAGGAAGGAACTTGGTATTGGAGAGGATGTAAAGTTGGTTATTTTTAATTTTGGCGGTCAGGTAAGTCATCTGTTACTATGCTGGTATATTTCTTATTGATGCAAACTTCTTTGTTATATTCATATCTGCATTTTTAGAGACATTATCTCCACACATCATATGTCTTGTATTTCAACTCATCAATAACCTTAATAGGAAAGCTGTATAGAGTTATCCACAGATCATCTCCTTCCAAATCTGCAGTTTTGTTGTCAATGACCATAGAATGCTTGCCTTATGCTAGATTATCCATGGGATACTTTCAAAATAGGTCCATGATTCTGTATGGTTGGATCTAAGACAAGGTTTAAGGTCATGTCCTTTCAACAATAAATATAATAATTTGGATGGAACAAAACAAAGTTAAGCACATGTAAATAAATTTATAAGTCAAATGCATTCCTGTCATTTTAACATAAGGAAATCACCTCTTCATTGTTCATATTGTGATTTATTTAGTCACACCTTGATTTAACTGTAGCACATATTGGTATGGATACTTGTTTTTAGATAAAATTGGGACTGGAAAGTAAAAGATGAGCATTTTTGTTTCTGATATCATGTAATTAGTTAATTGTTTGATTAAATTATTCATTTATTTGAACCTACAGTTTGATCAATTCTTTGATATATTCTAAGTTTGTCCTGGAATTGGTTTTGAATAACTGGTATCTTTTCATGTGTCCATTCTGCTTTTCTAGTGCAAAATGTTGAAAAAATGAAGTGGACTGGATATTGTTATCAATTTGTTTGAGTTTCCTGTTTAATTCTGACTATTCAATTGCAGCCAGCAGGATGGAAACTGAAGCAAGAATGGTTACCTGCTGGCTGGCTATGTCTGGTATGAATAAGTTGGAGTCTCTGAAAGTAATTCTTCATCTTTGAACGAGGGGAAAGATTTCTAACTGGATTTCCTCTGTTTACCATTTTGAAGGTCTGTGGTGCATCTGATAACCAAGAACTTCCTTGGAACTTTGTAAGGCTTGCAAAAGATGTATACACACCTGATCTGATGGCAGCATCTGACTGCATGCTTGGTAGCATATTACAATGTTAAATAATGTAGTTTAAATCCACCAATATCCACCCATGTTTTTCCTCTTATTTTAATAACTTTTGCTTTCAGGAAAGATTGGATATGGGACTGTCAGTGAAGCTTTGGCATACAAACTTCCATTTGTATTTGTGCGCAGAGACTATTTCAATGAGGAGCCATTCTTGAGAAATATGCTTGAGGTCATTTCATTTTCATTTTGCAAGTTGTGGCTGAATTCCTTGAAGGTTTTTTTAGCACAAAATACCTGTTACATTTGCTTATTATTTACCTATTTTGTGCAGTATTACCAAGGTGGTGTTGAAATGATTAGGAGAGACTTACTCACTGGGCATTGGCTTCCGTATCTTGAGCGCGCACTTAGTCTTAGTCCATGCTATGAGGGAGGCATCAATGGCGGTGAGGTATTTTCTGTCATCTATATCTGGAATTACCTGACTGCCATTTCTTTCCTTTTGAGTTTTTTCATATATCTTTATTCTCTGTTTAAGAGATTTTATGGACTTCACACATTTTTATTACCCTGGAATGTTCTGCCTGGCATGTCAATCATACAACAAGCAAAATTGTTTAGTTTTGCATATGGTGCATCTTGTCTTGTGAATCATGTTGATGGTTTTCTATGTTGTTTTTATCTCAGGTGGCTGCTCGTATATTGCAAGATACAGCTGCAGGGAAACATCATGCTTCAACCAAGGTATGTTAAATTTTCAAAGGAGATGATAAAATAAGGACCTATAAACGTCTACTTATATTCACAGCAATTTTATTCCTTAAATTATTATTGGAGGGGTATTCTTTCTGGTGGTTTTGTTTCCTCTTATTTAGATTGTTAAAATTATGTATGCTTGGACATGCATATGCCCTCATATTCCATTGCCTATGGACCCTAAAGTCAGTATGACCATTTGATGTTTTTCCATAGTCTTGTTGTTTATTCTTCTATTTTAAAAGAAAACATTATTAAACTTAAAATCAAATAGAGCCTCACTATTGTCATCCTGTTCTTGTTATAGACTTTCAACTGTATCTTAAATTCATTTATATGGAATCCTTAGTGCAAGTTCTTCATTAGAAATCAAAACTTCTGTAATATCTATATTCAACTGATTCTCATGGATGTGTTGTGTGAATTTCTTTCCAGATTTGGTGTGGTTTATGTATCTACACTATCAAGTCACATTTAAGTGAAAATGGCTTATGATGTTACATGTGGTTGAAATGCAAGATGCACATTTTATCGATAAACACTAACTACACTCATTTAGATTCCGCATGAGTAGAATCTTTCAGTTTGTAGGTCTTTTTGAAGGCAAAGAAGAATAGAGCAAAGTCTACAATTTAGTTGAATTGCTGATGTTAGTGGATTATGAATATTTTTGTTTAGTTCAGGTTCAACTTCAACTTTCAGGACCATTTCAGTGTTAATTCCTAGGAGATAGATGCAGTGCCCTACTTCATTCCTTGGCAGTATGGAGGACATTTGGATTAATTCTGAACCAACGAGAAATGATGCCACACTTATCACCTGCTTTTTGGGTGCTGTAGTATTGCCGACTGACAAAACATGTTAATGATGTCTTTCTTGGTTTTATTTCAATCCAAAAATCTTAGAAAGGGATCAAAGTGGTTCTTCTTTAATCATGGTTAGATATGGCTCTCCAAATAGTTTGTAAATTAAATTTGACACCAAAGAGATTTTTCTTTTGGAAAGAATTTGGAATTAGAAAAATTGCCCCAAAAGCAGTTGCTTACTCTCTTTTTACTCTTCTTAGGCAAAGCGAGCGCTTGAGACTATTTTCTAGCTTCTAACAGGAGTGTGTACTTGTTTTTTTCTTCTTGCTTATTTCTTTTGCCTTGGGACTAGCATAACTCACATGCTTTGTGTTTTCGTATTTTTTTGATGTAGTTGAGTGGAGCAAGGCGATTGCGGGATGCCATAGTGCTGGGTTATCAGCTACAAAGAGCTACTGCCAGAGATCTCAGCATTCCTGAGTGGTATTCATTGGCTGAGAATGAGATTGGCCTTCGTTCATCTGTGATAGACAATGAGATACGTGAGACTGCCTCACTAGCAGAATTGTGAGTTTCTTGCCCTATAACATTTTTTATTTATTTTTAATCTAAGAGGTGCTTTATCCATGCCAATGATCTGCACACATTCTGCTAGATGCATTGAGAACTTTGAGATACTTCATGGGGATCTGCTTGGTTTATCTGACACAATGGGATTCTTAAAGAGCTTATCACGACTTGACACTGGAGCTGACTCTGGGAAGGGCAGTGAGAAGCGCAAGATGCGGGAGCGTGTTGCTGCTGCTGCTCTTTTTGACTGGGAGGTCTCAAACTAGCCTAACATTTCCTCTGTTTATCATTGAATTTCATTAAAGTGAAAAATAGTAGTAATAATAGTAATTTTTTTTGTTTTTTCTCTTTGTCTTTTTAAAGTAAGTGGCATTGAATTTCAGAGCCAACCTTTTAACATGTGGCAAGACATACAAAATAATATTGTTTGTGCTGAAAGTAAGAGGTAGAAAACAATGACAGTACCTTGCCATGTTACTTCAATCATGCCAGTACATGCTTATGTATTCAATTTCCATAAATAGACATTGGATGCATCATTGATTCATTGACTGTCAAAAGCTGTTAAGATCTCTAAATGCTGCATATAGTATTGTTATCTAATTTAGTGTTGTTTTGTTTGGTACAGGAGGAGATTTTTATTGCAAGAGCACCTGGAAGGTTGGATGTAATGGGAGGCATTGCAGATTATTCTGGAAGCCTTGTTTTACAGGTGACTCTGCTCTCTAGCTTTTCAATGTTCCTTAGAAGGTATTTACTCTATTTGACAGGCAGAGAATCAAGATACAGTGAAATAATGGAATTTATAAATGCAAAATGAAAATTCAGGAAACATGTGCATGCTGTGCTATTGTGATTTATTAACAGATCAGAAATCAAAATGTAAAATGAAAATACTCGAAAGATGTGCAAATCGTGTTGTTGTTAGTTATTAGCAGATCATAAATTAAAATGGGAACCATAAGTTCCTACTTTTGAGATGATGAAATCATTTGATAATGCATGTATCAAAGTATTGGTTGCTTCAATCTTTTTGCCCTATTGCTTGGCCTACCTATTTTGTGAGATTTGAGGCAAAATGTGGTGTATAGGTAATTATTGGATTCAAAGGGATCATGTTCATTTATCCCATCATATGTAGATGTGGACAGACATGGGACAATGGGGTTAATGCTCTCTATTCATAGACACACCTGAATTTTACGTGAATAATATAAAAATGATTATTTATGCACTTCAATAAAAAGTGTACATAACCAAGCAAAACATCAGACTGATGTACAATCTAATTTAAACTGCATCAAATCTGTAATAAGTAGACACATTTCAGATGTGTTGGACTTGCAAGGAAGGTCAAGTCATCACAAAGGGAGAAAATCCTCTTTTGAAAGGAAATTATAGCAGATAAAAGAGAAACTACTCTTATCGAGATTGATTGTGACTGTTTGTCTGGCAATTTGGAAAATTGCAAATTGTGTCAGTTTGGAAAATTGCAAATCATGTCGCTAATTTTTTAATACTCTTCTGAGGGTTGACATATATCTTCCCTTTTTTTTATAGATGCCAATTAAAGAAGCCTGCCATGTTGCTGTTCAGAGGAACCATCCTACCAAGCAAAAACTTTGGAAACATGCTCAAGCACGGCAGCAGGGTAAAGGACAAGGAGCCATTCCTGTTGTGCAAATAGTATGTCATAGAACTTATTCATTTTTCTTGGAACTGGACAACTTATAAAAGTTTTTCTTTCTCCTTTCTGACTATGTGCCGGCAGCCTTATTTTCTTATATATAGATGCTGCTTTAAGAACTGCCCCACTAACTTCTAGAGCTTCAGGTCAGTGAGATGGTTATGAATAAAGTTTTGGATCTGCCAGTAAGGCTGCAAGTGGATCTGATCTGCCTGTAAGCAATCCATTTGAACTTGGATCACTTATGGACTAAAATAGTGGACCCATGGTTTTAGTGGATTGGATTTGGATCCGTAAAAGTGTGTTCCAACTTGATCCAACCTGATCCAACCTGATAAATAACTGATCCAATGAAAGAAAATAATATAGAGCTAGTCGAAATTTAGTTTAGTTGAGAATTGATCTTGTCCAGTTTGAAACATACTTTGATCTGATCTGGTCCTATCCATTCCATATCTAGTTATACTGTGTTTGGATTCAGAAATTTGTAATGGATTGTCTTGGGGAGTGGTAAATCAACCCAATCTGATATGCCTGCAGCTTCACCTGCCAGAATAATGCAACTGCTCATATGATGAACAAAATAAATACATTTACAGCGCTTACTAGGTTATCTACAAAGCACACTCCCTTATGCCATGCTCTATTAATGTGACATTATTGTCTGGAAAACCTTTTACTTGCATTTTCATGACTTCATATAGTTTTTAATTGTCCTTATTTGTCATTCCTGAGCAGGATTTTCATAAAAGACAACCATGGAGATCATTTTCTTCCATAGACATGGTTTCTTCTGTAACTTTGCTGAATCGCTTTATTCATCATAGGTATCATTTGGGTCTGAGTTGAGCAACCGTGCACCAACTTTTGACATGGATCTGTCAGATCTGATGGATGGAGAGCAACCAATTTCATATGAGAAGGCTTACAAGTTCTTTGCACAAGATCCATCTCAGAAGTAGGTGATCCTTCTAATTTAGTTCTTATTTTTTCATGTTTTTTCTTGCTGTAACAAATTTGGGTCTTCTTTTTAGGTGGGCAGCATATGTTGCAGGAACTATACTTGTATTGATGACCGAGCTGGGGGTGCGGTTTACTGACAGTATCAGCATACTGGTGCGATGTCATTTTTTCGCCTGATGCAAATAATTATCAATCCAGCAATGTATTCATTCATCTCAGGAAAAATGGAATGATCTATAGAATACTAATGGTTATATATGATAGAATATTATTATCGTCTAGGTCCTGTTTGTGTTTTATAAAAGTAAAGCATGTCTTTAATCTTCTCATACTGTATAGCTTTGAATTAAGAGTAGGAATTAATTAGTGTTTATAAGCAAAAGCATTACAATTAAGCTCTTCTATTCTTATCATTCATACATCAAAATTGAGAAAAAGTAGGGACTCAAATGGAAAATTTTATTTTAATCAAGATGCTGGAGGAAAGAAAATACTATAACAGGTTTTAGACCTTTTAATATTTAGGATGTATGTTTCCATGAAAATAATATTTCACTGTTGTGGTGTCTATGCATGGATCTCTAGGTTTCTTCTGCTGTTCCAGAAGGCAAAGGTGTGTCATCTTCAGCATCAGTGGAAGTTGCAACAATGTCTGCAATTGCTGCTGCACATGGTCAGATTTTGTAGTAAAAAATTGACTATCTTGATTTATATCGATTGAAACATCCCTCATCTCTGAATAATAACTCTTTAATAGTAATATATATGAAACCCTTTTTTGGAATTATATTTTACTGCCATTTCCCATGCAGGGCTGAATATTGCTCCTAGAGATCTAGCATTACTCTGTCAGAAGGTGACAATCAGTGAGAATGATCTTATTGAGCAAGACTGTTTTATTGGCTATGGTATAACCATTTATGTTGGCATGGTTCATCCCAACAAAATATTTTGTAGGTTGAAAATCAAATTGTTGGTGCCCCTTGCGGAGTTATGGACCAGATGACTTCTGCTTGTGGTGAAGCAAACAAGCTGCTTGCGATGGTTTGCCAGGTTTGTATCTTTTACAGTGCACAAAACATTGCCTCATGTTTGGATAACCAGAAGCAATACATCACCTCTGTGACATTCTCTCATCCAGCCTGCGGAGGTGAAGGAACTAGTCACCATCCCAACCAACATACGCTTTTGGGGCCTTGATTCTGGAATAAGGCATAGGTATTCATCATCCTAATCTATATAATGTCGTGGATATTGTATTCTATGATGCGTGATTAGAATTTGTTAATTTAGCTTTTTGATGAGTAAATTTTTACTGGTAACCAATGATATGTACGAAATCAAAAGAGGTGGCAGGCATGAAGGTGATCTTTCTACCATCCAGCTACCAAAAAGCCAATTGTCAAATTGTCCAAAGATGCATAAGTTTTTCCTGCCTATATTAGTGATGCACCAAGCTTCCTCATGAGAAACTTTATCTTCTCCATATCTTCTCTTGCTATATATGTGACATTTTATGCTAGACATTTGTACCAAGTTGGATTTGACAAATCATCTCTACTTAATATCTGACCCTGTAATCCATTGGCAGTGTTGGGGGCACAGATTATGGATCTGTCAGAATAGGTACATTCATGGGGCGTAAGATGATAGAGACTGCTGCATCTATGCTACTTTCACGTTCTTTGAACGGTGCAACTTTCCCTCAGCAAGCTGATGAAATGAATTCTGATGAATGTGATGAACGTGAGATAGAGCTATTCAAAGATGAATCATCAATGGATTACTTATGCAACCTCTCAACTCACAGGTACACTTCGTAACTCGCAAATGTCCTGAAGTCCATGCACTGTCATTTCCAAGATGTTATTTGACAGGCTGTTTTTCACTACCTTCTGTGCCGAACAGTTTAAATAAGCTTCTCGTTCCTTGGATGATAGTATTAGCCAGAAATTTTCTTGTTTTAATACAGTTTTTTAGTTTGTATTGCAGATATGAAGCTGTTTATGCCAAACAGCTTCCAGAAAGCATAGTTGGCCATACATTCCTAAAGAACTATGCTGATCATAATGATACAGCTACAACCATTGATCCCAGTCGCACTTATGCAGTGAAGGCACCTACTAAACATCCTATCTATGAAAATTTCCGAGTCAAGGTTTGTTCTCACTGCCTTGGTGTTTATATTTATATCATATTTATAATTTTAGCCAAAGCTGAATGCGGATGCAGAACTTACAGATGGATGGTTTTCCATCCAGATATTCTGCGAAGTTATAGTGGATCTTAGACCCTGGAAAAATATAAGAAGCTGTGCAGTGGTTGATGTATCTTATTTGGGCTGGTTTTTCATAGACGAAACTTACTGCTGATGTATATATTAATTGTTAGCTCTGGTTATCTGCTGGCTAGCTTGAAGTACTATTGAAAAGAATATACTGCAATTATAAACAGGCCTTGTGGATTATATAAACAAATATGTTTTGTGTTCTTCTAATCATGTTTAATAGTCTCTGGAAGTAAAATGTCAGAAAAAAGTAGTCTTTTGGAAATAATTTTAATTGTCACAATTGTAAATAACGTTTTGAAAGTGCAAGTAGAATACGTAAGACCATGATATATCCAATCAACAGCCCAAGTGACATTGGTGGATACTCTGGTAGGTATACAGTTGAAATGTTTCAAATTCAACTACCTGTTTCATAATTAATAAAGCATTTTATGTATGCAAATTTTGTTTAGCAAGTTGGGTGATGCCGTGCTTTACTTGTCATATTTAAAGCTTATCCAACCTTTTCTTTTGATGTTCTTTTGGTGGATCTAGGCCTTTAAATCACTATTAACTGCAGCAACAACAGATGAACAACTTTCAGCTCTTGGAGAGCTTATGTATCAGGTAAATTAATTTAGGATTTTTTGTATGTATTGCTCTAGAAGACTGCTGATAATTTTTACCAGACTGGCTAGCTGTTCTTTTGAAATGTAGAATTGATTGTTCTTGGTCATGAAAGTAGGGGTTTATAGGAATTTTCTCACCTTTAGTGATCCATTTGTCCTAACTTTATTGGGTAGTCTTTGCTATTCTTGACATTTGAACGGATACCAAAACCTCTCTGAAGACATTCACTCAGTCGAATCTTATTTCTTTCGATAACTTGGTAATACAAAGTACTTAGTTTTTTCTTCTCTGTTTCAGTGCCATTACAGCTATAATGATTGTGGGCTTGGATCAGATGGTACTGATAGACTTGTCAAATTAGTGCAAGAGGTACAACATCGTAAATCTTATGATGGAAGTAAAAGCCTATTTGGCGCAAAAATAACAGGTGGAGGCTCAGGTGGTTCTATTTGTGTTATTGGAAGAAATTGCATTAGAAGCAGCGAGGAAATTCTGGAGGTCATATGCCATTAGCCATTATCTCATCATATATTTATGATCATCTCAACGATATAGTTGCCTGGCATAGTTAATCTTACTTTACTACCATAGTTCACATTTTCTTTGACTAATATTTGCTATTTTAATCTTCTGTTACTGATTCTCTTAGAATTTTATAGTTGATAATAGACGTACATACATTACAATCCAATAATAGGCATATCATACATTATAATCCGCATGCTTTTCCTATTATGCATTTCTAAAGATGTTATACGATGGTCATCAATTATCCTAAATTAGATTGTGGGATATTTGCATATAACTGCTCACATTTTAATGAAATTGCTTATTAGTACTTGCTTGCATTGCTCCCTTTAATTTTTTCTTCTTCATACCACCAAAACTTCTGCTCCAATCTATCACATTTTCTTCTTTCTACTAACCAAAGCTTTTCTCTGTAAATCCATAACCTTACATCTTATCAGCACAGACAATACTTGCATGATTATCAACCACATAATTCGAATAGAAAAGAAAATTCAACCGCCTGACATTAATTTTGATTTCTGGAAATTTCAGATCCAGCGGAGGTACCAAGCAGCCACTGGCTATTTGCCCTTCATCTTCGAGGGCTCTTCACCTGGCGCTGGGAAGTTCGGCTATCTAAAAGTCCGGTGCCGACCATCATCAGGCATGTCTCCGAAGAGCTGAGTAAACAAGTCCTGAAAGCCCCTATGATCTGTAGACTTACAGGACTGTAATCTAGAATAGAGAACTGATTCCAACTTTATAGCTCTTCATACAGGAGAGATTGTTTCCTCTCTTATTCATCCAATTCATTATGATCAACAAAGACAGATTCTTGGCAAATTCAATAAAGCATTTTGAATCACCAATTGTGAACATTCTAAGCAGTGTTGATGTGTATGTTTTCTTTGTCGTGTTTTTTATTTAATTGTCAGGATTAGTTCAGCCTCAAAAATATGGGCCTCTGGCCCTCTGTGCCTTGATTATGTGGGACATAATTTCTAAAATTAAGGGGTAATTGCAAAAAAAAAAACCCCTGGCATGTTTCTAAATTACATACTAGTCCCTCAGTTCTTGATAATTACAACCAACTCCTCTAACCACAAATTAAGCCAACCCAAATATCTACCAAAAAAATATTTGTAGTACAATATTCAATTTGAATTTATTGTCATCGCCTAAGTGACTGGAAAACTACATATTGGTCCCTCAATCCTCAGTAATCACAGAGAATTCCTCCGAAAAGAAAATATTTCATGAATCTGTTTCCATCGCCCTAATTGAGTGGAAAAATCAAAATTGGTTTGCAAATACATGAGTGTGGCAATTCATCCAACCATTTTGCTGGCTTTTTGATCACCATCAAAGAAAATGAGGCAACCACCACATCGCAAGGGTACTCACCAAATCTAGAACGTTAAAAGGCACATCAAATCAAAAGACAACCAGATTCTCGTTCACTTGAAGCAGCTGTGGTTCTCTAGTGCTGCACCATCCATTCTCCATTCAACAAATTGGCGTCAAATCTCACTGGCCAGCTACATATTCCAAAGCTTGATGTGAGTTCCATGTCAAAACAAAGGGAAATAAATAGGCTTTAATCAACACTTGGTAGCATTGGATCCCTTTGGATATGCTCATTGATTTAAAGGTCTCCTTTTCTTTTTTTTTTTGCATATATACCCCTACAAAATTGGGGAATTGTAAATGAGCCCTAGAAAATAGGTATTTGTGTAGATACACTTGAGTTTTGCAAATATACATCTCGTTTGGTCTTAAGTGGAACAAATACAATTCCCGTAAAATAGTCAAAGTTGCTCATTTGCTAATGTGCTCTAATCAGAAATCTAAATATAGATTCTGTACTCTGAACTCGGTCATTATCCGCAATAATCTTTAATAGCGAATCATTAGCGTTAATGACAAGCGACATTGGTAAGTCTTCAATTAGCTCGTTAGCAATAGAATTGAAGATGGTTTCTGCAAATATCGATAATGGAAAATGACGAAAACACCCTCGATAATCTTGCATGGCCTCTGCGAGATTCGAACAACAGGAGGGCATTTTGGACCTTAACGTTTTATATATATATTTTTTTATGTATATAGAAGAAAATTAATACTAAAGCGAAGTCATATGTGGTGGACACAGATTCTTAGCCACAAATGACGCGAGCCACGAGCCCAACCGAGTTGGGTCAAGCAGCTGGTGTGACTGGACCAAGTGCATTGAACGAGCATGGGCCCAGTTCGGCCTTAGGAAAGAGATTGGGCTCCGAACAGTGGGAGCCCAGGTGGGTCATTGACTGAGCTGGATCGACAGGAGTTGTTCCGCATCGAGATTTTTGGCGCTGGATCTTCCCATTTATTGCAGATTAGGGTTTTTGTTCTAGCTCTGGGTGGAATGGATGTTGTTCACCGTCACATCATCGTTCTGTCGTGGTGCAACGACACGACTTTCTTCGAATAATAAGAGCCATGAAACAGGTCCGCATAAAATATTACGAGTGAAATTAAAAAGAGATTGATTGATGGTGTTTCACTAACAGTAGATCATGGCTCGCGTGGACCACTGCGAAGCCTTTTATTTTTCCTAACAGCATGACTTGATGTCAATTGGATCCTTGCAAAGGATTCCCTGTGGAAGGACAAGACTCCACTTGTTCCAAACTTACATCTTATCCTAATAATATCCACCAAGTACATCTCATATCTTAACTCATCTCTTCAGTTTAACTATTGGTATTTATTATTATTATTATTATTATTAGTAGGATTCGCAACAAAAAAAAAAATTACAATCACCTTATTTTAAAATAATACAAAAAATTAAAAATAATACAAAATAAAAAAAATAATAAGAAAAAATATCCAGAGATCCATTATCAAAATGTTTTACAAAAATTTATAAGAAAAACTATACTCTTTTTTACTCAATTAAACTTTTTCATTAAGATTCGGTAACGTTTTCGCTTTTAAAGAAAATCTCCAATAGAACACTATGAGAGATCACTAAAAAATACTAGAAAAATTTATTCATGAAAATCGACATTTTTTTTCTTTCTCTTTTATTTATTTTTCTTTAGTTTAACTCCAATATTACTTCCCCGTAGAAATTAAATGAGTGAAATATGGAACATCCATCGGAATATTTCTGAAAAAATTATTCGAGAAGAAAGCCGAATTTTTTAGAATTATTCAAAAAAAAAATTAATAATAACAAGACGTGATTGGTGGTGAGATGGAAAAATCCGCGAATCACTTGGGAAAGCATCCCGAAAGCGCGTTTGACATTTTTTTTTTTCCAGGAGGTGTAGTCAACTTGTCGAAGTGTTGCTTTCTAAAGCTAATGAACTCGAAAGGAAGACGATGAAGACGGACTCTGCTCTCTTTCGAGGAGACACGGTGTCTGCCCACATGAAACTCAATGGATAAAAAGAGGAAGTCACTTGTCTCTGTCCCCCGATCCGGAGATATGAGAATCATGTAGCAATCACACAGATTGTTTAATTCTTCTTCCATGAATTATCGTTTTTATTTCGGCTAAATATAATTAAATTTTGAGAAATTAGAGGAAACGATGATACATAAATAACGCTTTTGATAATCGTTAAAAGCGATCCTTCTGTACGTTTCCCGACCATAAACACGCATTCATTTGAAATTATTACGATGATTTAAATTATATTTGGTTTATCGACGGTGATTAAATCACTTTATTTTGTGTCTAAAATCGAGTAAAAAATCTCTAAATTAACTCTTATCGACAAAAATTAAGGTTTGAGTTCCGCTTTTTGGATAATTCTGAATTTAAAATAATAATATACAACTTTGGATCAATATTTATTTACCGTAAATAACTCAAAGTAAAGCGCGATGATTTCTAACATCGAACAAACAAAACCGCGCGAGTAATTTTTTCCAATATTTGTTTGCAAAAACTCATCAATTCGTAATTATCCTATCGCGATCAGTTTATTATTTAAATACAAAATAAAAAATAAAAAGTACTATTTTTATATTATTTTTAAAAAAAATTATTATATTATTATTATATTTTTTTATTTAATTTTTAATATAATATATATTAAGAAAAGAAAAAAAAATTATTTAAAAATTTTTTTTTAAACTTCTTTTGATTGATCTCACTCAAAATAATAATAATTAATCTAATCGAAACCGGAGGAGAAATCGAATTATTATTATTTTGTAAAGTGGTGGGCTTATTTCCTCAATCAATCATTTTCGTCGTCCCACCCCCCTTGCAGTACAACGTCATTGTCACACAATACTTGACGTGTATAAGAACCACACAGAACTTGCCCAATGGAATCTGTAAACACTTGGTCAGACTCGGCACATTTCAGTCAATACAGACTCGCCTTGATTTGTGTGCACAGTCAAAAAGCACGTATAGAGTTGTCAACATTCATGCGCGAAATTCTTTTTAAAAAAATCGTTACCCAAAGTTAATATTTATTTACAAAAATATCCCCAAAATTATTTAAATTCGAGTTTTATAAAAAAAAAAATTGAGAGCCAGGGTGTCTAGATAAAAGATTCAATACGGTAGTAATCAGTAGATGTTTAAGCCATCCAAATCTGAATTATGTTTTGGATTGATATTCTGTAATTTGGATGTGTCAGCTGGTGCACCCAAACCATGTTCTTCTTGACAGCAAGATCGTGATGTCTCCAGATGATAATATAACGGTTAAATACTGAAAAATCCTCTGATTAGCATGTGATTGGACTGTTGAGAAGCGAATTGCACCCAATCATCGCTCGTCGTGGGCCACCCAACTCATACCAGATTCTGATAAATAAATAATTAACCACATGGGATGGTCATTATCTTTCTAATTATCAATTTGGAGTCCATGAATTCTTTCAATCTATCTTTTCTGGCATCAGTCCAAAAATTGAAATTGACTAAGACCCAAAGTGTTGAAAGGTTTTTAGCAGTATAAACCACATTTTTAAAACTAAGACCATTCAGTTTGGTTTTAATCAACATTAGGATCAATTTATTTTAAAATTATTTTATTATAAATTTAATATTTTTTTATTTTATATTATTATTAAATTAAATTATTATTTAAAAAAATAAATAGTTTTTAAATTTTAAATTATTACAATATTAATTTTTATTAAAAAAATATTAATTTATAAAAAGACTTTTCTCTTCCTTTTGATTTCGATTTCAATTTTGATTTCGAATCAAAATAATAACTAATGTGAAATTTTTGAAAAATGGTTAAATCTGAGTCAGAATCCGAAGTTCAAAAAATCTCAAACCCGACTCTCAAGTCCATTGACAGCCCTAAATTTGTTCCGAATATGACTCCAACCTTATCTCGAGCAACATTGGGATAGCTTTGAGTCTGAACTCAGGTGCAACTGAGGTTGTATACCAGTTGGCAATACGCGGTAACAACATTAATTGATCGGGGCTCGCTCGGCATGTAGCGCTTGAAGCGAAGGCCCCATGACACAACTGGCTTTGTGTACCGTAGCCATCAAAATGTGAAGGAGATGTGCTGGCGATTAACTTTGCTTTTTGTTCCTTGTTTGATCATGGACCGTCGGCGCTGTTGTTGGACGAATTCCATCACAATCTATGTGTCTCAAACGACCATTTCGATACCAATTCTAGCACGATTAATGTGTGTATGTCCAATTTGGCGGTCAAATGAGAAAGGGATGTCCATCTTTATTTGGATTTGATGCTTCAACAACACTGCACGTGACCGCCATGGCCAGTGGTACCAATGCGTACGAGCAACACAAAAACTAAATCGCCGGATACAATTAAGAAATTTTTACATATAATTTCTAAAATTTATTTTATTCGTGAATAATTCCTCTCGGACATGACAACTATCGGTAACGTTAGTGTTATAATTTCAGATATAATGAATTAATCTCACATCGCATATTGAATAGATAGGGTCTAATATATATAGTGAAAAAGATTCATATTTCATAAATTTAAGTTTTTTGGATGGTTTAGTATTCGACTCACTATATTATTCCGGTTCGACACTCTTTCGGTTCTCCCAACACGTTAGGGAGTTCGGAGACATCAACGGGCCCCCGAAAAGAGTTATCTTTTATGTTTAACATCTCGCCCACTCTGAAAACGGCTTAACTGGAGGTAGGGTCCAGCAACCAGAAGAGCACCGCACGTCGCGCGGTGTCCGATGCACCCCCTGCGGCCCTTGAAAATTCGGAGGATTGAGTGCCGCCTATGCCCGATCGTAATAATAATCGCATCAGGTCTCCAAGGTGAACAGTCTCTGGCCAATGGAACAATGTAGGTAAGGGAAGTCGGCAAAACGGATCCATAACTTCGGAAAAATGATTGGCTCTGAGGGCTGGGCCCAAGGGTCCTGGCCCCGAACTTGTCGGTTGTTGGCAGGCTGCTCGAGCTACTCTCGTGGCGAGAATGGGCCGCCGCGTGCCGACTGGGGGACGGACCGGGAACGGACGGGCTCCAGCCCGGCCTTCCCTAGGCGTCGAACAACTTGCTCAGGACTGGTATAGATAAGTGGAACTTTTTTAAAAAATTTATCATCTGCCATCTATAGTTGTAATTTTATTTAATATTTTGATAATTTTTTTTTTATTCTTTGTAAAATTTCATTCAAACCCTTATATGTACGAGGTTGATATTTAACTATTTTTCACTTCCCTCTGCTTCATGTGTTTAAAAAATTAAAAAGTTTCAAATCAAATTAACATAATAATATATCGGATATTAAATTGTTTTTAAAAATTAAATTAATATAATATATTATTATTATATATATATATATTAAATTTTATTTATCTAATTATTTTACCTGAAACTAATTTATTACGTCTAATATTATAACATAACTAATTATTAAAAAAGAAATACAAATAATATATTTTGGTGCAACTTCAAATAAGTTTCGGGATGATTTGGGTGCTATATCCAACATGAGTTACAAAAATTAAAGAATAAGACAACTCATAAGCCCCCAAAAAAAACCCTAATTCACTCATAGGACCTAACTCAACTAAATGATTCAAAAAATAAATCACAATTTGCCTTGATGTTGCTCCGAAGAAGCTTCTCTTTTGCTACGGCACTGTTTCTCCATAAAAATAGAAATCCTCCAGAAAAACTTATTCTCTGTCCCTTATTTTCCATCCAAAAACGAAAACAAAATAAAAAATATTTTAATAATTAGTAACTTTCAGATAGATTCCGTGCACGTCACCAAGTGCAAAGCCAATTAATGTACGATATCATAATCATCACAGCGGCATATTTAGTACTAATCATAATAAATTAATAACTATAACAATAATATAATGAACTTTGTAATAAGCCGCAAAAAGAATAGTACAATTAGACCACAGGCCTCTTTATTTTTTTCCATCCTAGTCCTTATCATTTGACGATATTTCGTTAATTTTCATTTCGGTGTTTTTTATAGTTAAACTAATCTTAGGGCTCTAAATGTAAAAAAAAAAAAAAAACTGATTTTAGGGATTTATACATTATTATGAAGATTTCAGGGATTTTTTTGATTATTTGGCAGTCCGCCCTCAGCCACACAAGCTCAAATGTGCCAAAGTGACCCGTGAAATCAGCAACTTTATTCTCTCCTTTTGTTAAATCAACTTTTTAAAGGAAAACAGTTCAGAAAAAAAGATAATTAGCATGATAATGGGGAATAATGAAACCGTAAAAGGTATTCCACTGTGGCTTTAATTACTTTTATTTTTAAATATTACAAATAAGGTTTTAAGAGGTCTCGGGATTAATTTTAGCATCCTTCCAAACTAATTTATTTCTATCATTTTGATTATTTCGATTTAATTTTGATTTCGATCGAATTATTTTTTAAATTTTTTAGTAAACTTTGATTTTTAATTTAAAAATATTAAAAAAAATTTAAAACTAGAATATATATATATATATATTAAAAGTATTAAATAAATTTTTTGGTAAAAAAATATAAAATATGTAAGAAAATGAAAATGGATACCCATAGAATTCAAACCCAAGTATCTTGTAAGGCCCGGTTAAAGACTTAACAATCAAAGTAATAATAACTTATAATATAAATATAAAAATTATATTTTTTAAATCTAAAATCTAAATTTAAGTTGAAACATTTCTATCGTAACTGAGAACTATAATTACAAGTGTGTAGTTAGCAAGAGAGCAGTTTCTTTGACTTGCTAGTTAAACACTATTTTGTTGACTTTTAAGCAGGGTAATTCTGTAAAATCCTTCCAAAACTGCAAAATATTTTGATATAATTAATCTAAGAGCTTTTTCACATACAATTTCTAAAAATAATTAAACTGCGTATAATTTTATGACATTTTTTATAATTACATATAATTTTTTAATTTGATTTTCAAAGAAATCTTAGGACTTTTAGACTCAATTAATCCGGAAAAAAACTAAATCATACATAAATTATCTATTTTATCTTTTAACTCATCTTACATTTTCAACCTTGGAATCATTATATCACATGAAACAATTCACACGAAGTTATATAACAAAACGTGAAGCAAAAAACAAAATTAGAATTCTGATTTTTTTAATCCCCATGTAGATTTCTTCCCAAACTTCTTCAAAAATTTGTAATTTGGACTTTAGGCCAAGTAAGATAATTTTTTACTCTCTATTCTTTTCATTAATTTTCATGTATAAATTTGTATTTGATGAAGTAATAGGTGAGATTGTTATTGTGAGAAGTATTTTGATTTATAGTTAAATTTTCTAAACATCTAAAATTGCTTTATTCATAGTAGAAAATTTCAACATTTATACAAAAGTATTTTAGTGATTAATTATAACAATCAGAAAATATACCAAATATATTTTTTATAAAAAAGATTTTTCTTAACTCAGGAACATGAAACCTCTTTGAAAAATATAAAAAAATTATATGTAATTATGTAAAAAATTCATTAATCTAATGTACATCCACCTTTGTCATTCTCGCTGATGCCCTGTTGCGGCTTTGTTTGTATATTCCAGTTGTTTCAAATGTATTTAATTGTTTTCAAATAAATATTTTTGTGTTTCGTAAGGTTTATTTGGTACTATGTACCAAGCGCAATTGCAAATTTTTTATTTTTAAAATATAAAAAAATCTGCCGAAATTTTTATTCGAGGAAATTACCAACCGGCTCCTCTCTATCACGTCAACTCGCGGCTTTTTCTGAACCCGACGTGACAGCCGACCCAGCCCTGACCTGATTTCCGAATCGGGCCGCGTCCGAAACCGAAGCGCCACTCCGAATAAAAGCCCGGCCCCACTTCCGAGATCACACGCGGGCCTCGGAAACCCCGTGCCCCGAAACCGTCACAAATCTCGACCGTCCATCTATACACTTACCCTCTAGCCGGCTCCGGACCTCCAGCTCGGCCGGTCAAACCGGCGGGCCCCACCTCGCGCCGTACCGGGAAGCAGGGCGACTCGTGGGCCCCAGCCTCGTGCTCCCCACCTCCCAAATCACCGGTTAATTAACAAATATAATATTAGTTAAAAGTAATTAGCGTTTTCCGTAACAAAAAGACACACGAGTGCTGTCGGTCTCATATGCGCGATCGGCGGACCGTGGGGCCCGGGCGTCGCCGACAATGGATGCCACGTCAGCTCATGATTACTCTGGTAGGGCCTTTTACGTGGGGGATTAATTTAAGGGAGTTGGATGTAAATTTAAGTAATTTTTACTGATGTCCTTAAAAAACTAAATCAGTATATATATTGCTCTAAAAATCATTATATATATATATATATGTATATATATATATATACTTAAAAAAACCGAACTTAACTATTTAAAACTATATGTTAATTATTTTATAATTCTAAAAAATAAATATTATTTTCAATTGAGAAATATAAACATAAAAAAAAATTCAGAGGGTAAGAAATTAATTAAAAATTTTCAATTTTATAAAAAAGAATCCGAGAGCATGATGTTGCTTGTGCATTATACGTGTCAATTAATATTTTTAGTTTTACTAATCCGGAAGCTAATGACAATTAACGTGCGGCAACGTCGGCCGTACGAAAATGGCACGTGAGGTCGTCCGCCCTCGATTCTCCACCGTGGGATCTGTGTTCTAACGCGCTTTTCTTACGCTCGACTCTTTTCTTACAACATAATAAATGCACCTACATAATTCCTTATTTACCAAATTGCCCCTGTCTCCACACAAGGGCACAAGCGGAAAAGTGCAACCTTGTTTTCTTTCCGATTTTTTTGTCTTTCTTTTTTCCAAATGGAGTTGCCCTTTTTTTCTGAGTATGAAAATATAACCAATATTCTTGAGTTGACTTGATCTTAATCTGTACTTGTTCGTTCTCGTTTGAGACATCTAAACAAGCTACTCATGAGTAACAATATTGTCATCTTTAAGTGTCATTTTTAATTATTTTAATATATTAGAAAAACCAGTCCTCATCCATTTATTTTTTAAAAATAAAGATATTGTTTTTAAATATATGATTTGACATTTCTATCCCTTCTGTCATAATTGCATAGACCACCCTGATTTTGGGTAATTGCATTCAACAAAATATTGTATATTTTATGCAAATATCCTATCTTCATTTTTGACAATTGAATTCTCAAAAATGACATCCCTGTTCATTGTATGGAGATCAAAATATATAAACAAAACAATTAAGGTATATAATTATTAATTATACCCAATAACATATTTTTTTAATTTATCTTCAAACTCATCTTATTATTATTACCGAAAATTTAACAAATTAGACCTCGAAGTTATTATTGTTATTCTTTAAGGAAATATTATTATTATGATTATAATATTATATGCCTTTTTAGCACAGTACAAACATAAGACCGCAAACAGCAATTCAACGGCGCTCCGGACACGTGGCAGAAACTCAGGACCTCGCCCGAAAGGAACACATGCTTGCCACGTGGCTATCGCAGGCTGACCTCTACGCGCTGAGGGCAATTCCGTCAAACGGGAAATCAAAATTAAGAAAGAAAGGAAACAAAAAGGTTCATGCATTAGGCGCCCGGCTGAGTGGTAGTTGTCCTCCGGTCATTGCAGGGGCTTTTCCGAAAATATCAAAAAACTCCAGACGTAGAAAAAGAAAGTAAATTTTACATTTAACCCCAGATTAGGGAATTAAAAAATAATAGAGAAAAGTCGGTCTCAGATGTAAAAAGGCGTCGCAATTGCTTTCATGCTCGTTCTTCTTCTTCTCCTTCTTCTCGCTTCTTTTGACGATTTTTCCCTATTTTTTTTTCTCATCGAGCTCCTGGCCTCGGTCTCCGCCTCCTCGCTGGAGATCTCCAGCTCCGGCGAGCTATCCGGGCGTTGCTCGGCTAGCTTTGACTGTGAGTAGAGTAGCTGCCTTTTTCTCGCCGGCGGCCGGGAGAAGCTTGGTTTCCGGCGGTGGAATCCATCGGGGATGGTTCTGGAGCTTTATTTGCGGCGGATGTTTGTGGTGGAGTAGTCGGTGGACGGAGAATGAGGGGGCCGGGGAGCGGTGGAGGCGGCGCCGCGGCGGCGGCGGCGAATCCGGGAGAAGGTGAGGGAGTAGCGGATGGGGAGAAGTGTTTTGTTGGGGGGATTTTGGGCATTATTGGGGCAATAGTTGTTTTGATTTTTTGCTGCAGGGGAGAGGAGGACGATAAACTCGGAGCTATGGCACGCGTGCGCCGGGCCGCTGGTGACGCTGCCGCCGGTGGGGAGCCTCGTCGTGTACTTCCCGCAGGGCCACAGCGAGCAGGTAACGGTGGAGCTTCGTGGAATTTCACCATTTTTGTTTTTTTGCTTGGTATTTGCTTTTGACGCTTTGCTTTTGTTGAAAAGGATGAGGACTTTCTGTTATTTTGTCTAATTTTTGTGCTTTTTATTTAATTTTTGGGAGGTGTTTTGGTTTTCTTCTTTTTTCTTTCCAGTTTTATTTGCTCTGTCGGAATTAAGAGTTAGAGTAAATGAGTTGCATTTAAGATTGGTGCTTGGGGATCGAGTGGGAATCGGAGTTCTTTAATATGCGAATGGATTTTCTGGCAGATATATTTAATAATTCCATTTTTTCACTTAAGGGTGAACGAAATGTGGATTTTTTGGATCTCAATTGGAAGTTTTCAGAGTTCATGGTTTGGTGACTTATAGGCCGAGTATTGAATTACTTTGTTTTTCCCTTTTTTTTTTTTCCAATTTTGGTTGTTAATTTACTTTGTTTTTGTCATAGATCTGCCCTGGTGCTTCTTGGCACAATTATTTTGGATCATTTTGCTTTTCTAGATTTTTGTTATATATCTTTCGTTGATCAAGTTTCAAACAAAAAACATAGTGAATATTCTTGGTACGTTGATCTGGAAAGTACAGATGGAATCTATCATTTTGTTGTTAGAAATGAACTTTTGATCTAAAGTGCATGTCTTGAGGTAAAACTCTCATGGTGAAAATAAGAATTCTATGTCTGGCTTTTCGGAGTCTATGTCAACAATTTACAATGCGTATGCTGTAAAGCATTTGAGTAATTTTCTCAAGTAGTTGGGGCATACAGTATTTTTCACAGCTTTACCTCTTCTTTTTTCAGAATACTAGTACTACCAATTTGTTTGTGACAGCTGACAGCATGGCATATGGATGAAGGAATTTGTTTTTTTATTCCAAAATTTTCTACATTCTAGCTGCTGTAAATATGTTACCATTCTTAATTCTTGATCTGATGAGAAAATTCTATTGCAGGTTGCAGCTTCTATGCAGAAGGACATTGATGCTCACATTCCAAACTATCCAAATCTCCCTTCCAAGTTGATTTGCCTTCTTCACAATGTTACTCTGCATGTATAATATGGTTTCTCAATTGCTTTCAGTTCATTACATTTTGGTACAATCTTTTGCAACTTCTGATTTTGCAAGATCTCTTATATGTTTTGAACAGGCTGATGCAGAGACAGATGAAGTGTATGCACAGATGACACTCCAGCCAGTGAACATAGTCAGTAATCACTCATGTACTTGTTTTCTTTTTTAAGATTGTGCAGAGACACAGTTTCTCCTAGTTTCTTAATGTTTCCTTCTAACATTGAATATGAAGCTATACAGTGAGCTCATGTCTATCATGTAAGTGCTTTGCAACATAATTCATGACACAGTTGTTACTTGTAGATTTCTTCTTAACCTTTATCAAACCAGTCAAGAAAAATGGTAATTTCTTATTCTGATTTTCTGGCACCCTATGCATACCTATTGCTTGGTTAGATGGGCAGAATATTTGGGGTTGCCCTCTATTACTTAGTTAAATGTTTTGAATTGTGCTAGTTATTGTGAAAGTTCTTAAGCAAGGAAATCATGTTCTTCGATGAACATATATAAACAGAAAGGACCCATACACGTATGGGAAAATCTTATGTCTGTTTGATGTCTGCATGGCCTTGTTGTGTGTCACATCAGTGTCACAACTACTGAACTTGCATGAAAATCAATATTTGTGCCCATTTGTTTATTTACGTCGAGTTCCTTTTATTGGATTCCTTCTAAAAATGTCACATATATCTCTGCTTTTTCCCAGAATGACAAGGAGGCATTACTAGCATCAGATCTTACACTCAAATCAAATAGACCACAGACAGAATTCTTCTGCAAAACTCTAACAGCAAGTGATACAAGCACCCATGGAGGATTTTCTGTGCCCCGCCGATCTGCAGAAAAGATTTTTCCCTTTCTTGTAAGTTACTTGTTGGTGTCAAATATCATCTTTCCAGAAGGCAGAAAATGGAAAACTCTATTTAACAACTTGTACTGTTGGTAGGATTTCACAATGCCGACTCCTGCTCAAGAACTGCAAGCGAGAGACCTGCATGATAATGTGTGGACCTTCCGCCATATTTACCGAGGTAAAATTAGATGTTAAGTTGGAATTAGCTGAGAGTGGATAACCTACTTCTAGTCTGATCTGAGGCTGATATAGCAATATGGCTAATATGAATAATATTTCAACTTTAAGTTTCCATTAAAAAAATAATATTAGCTGAATAAGTTCATAATGTTGTAGCATAAACATCCTTTTGTCACCATATCTGCGGCTTTTCTCATTGTTTTGTATTTATTTATCTTTTGTTTTCTGCAATTTCAGGTAAGCCAAAAAGGCACTTGCTCACAACTGGTTGGAGCCAATTTGTGAGTGGAAAGAGGCTCTTTGCTGGTGATTCTGTCTTATTTATTAGGTACTGCTGGAATGCATAAGATGCCATCTTGTTTCTTTATTTTTGCCATAGTTAGTCTTCCAATTGTTTACTATTGCTTGCAAGAGAAAGTCTTGTTACCTTAGATCTATAGCTTCTATCAATTTTGTGGTAGCCTAATTCATAGCCACTATTGTTGAAAAATATAATTCCACAACTATTCCATTTATGACTGGCTGTGCTTTCCCCTTTGTGAAACATGCAGTCTGATAACAAGCATTCTGGACATTGTTATTGTTGCAAATTTGTTCCATACAGCTTAGGTTTCTCCTTCTATGTTGGTGAGCAGGGATGAAAAACAACCGCTTCTCTTGGGAATTAGGCGTGCTAACAGACAGCCTACTAACATTTCATCATCTGTTCTGTCAAGTGATAGCATGCATATTGGAATACTAGCTGCAGCAGCCCATGCAGCAGCAAATCATAGCCCATTCACTGTATTCTATAATCCACGGTTGGTGGTTCCTTTTCTTCTGTTTCAATTTAATAATGCATTGCTTCTATTATTCCCTCTACAGTTGGAGACACTTGATTCTAGTTCATAGTTTATCATATGTATTTGTTCCATGCAATAATGTGAAGTGACAATCTTGCTTCTGCAGGGCAAGTCCCTCAGAATTTGTCATTCCTTTATCTAAGTATCAGAAGGCAGTTTATGGCAACCAAATATCCCTTGGTATGCGTTTCCGGATGATGTTTGAGACTGAAGAATCGGGAACCAGAAAGTAAGGGAATTCTAGTTCATTCTTGTTCCAAACTAAGGAATTTTTAAAGAATGGTTGATGTGGACTATCAAAGAATGGGATTCTGAAATTTACCATGCTCTGCTCTAACCAATTATCTCATTCTTCATCCAAGTAGCTTGCTTAGTATATTATTTTGGCTATTTTCATGTTTTCTTTTCCAATTTAACATAATGGTCTCTCTGCAGGTACATGGGTACAATTACTGGCATCAGTGATCTAGATCCTGTGAGGTGGAAAAGCTCACAGTGGCGTAACCTGCAGGTAGGAAATTCCAATGAATTAGTGAAGTATTGAATTACTGTTTTCTAGCTTGACAACATCTAGTTTGTTTACATACTTATTCTTTAACAGGTGGGGTGGGATGAATCTGCTGCTGGTGAAAGACGTAACAGGGTCTCAATCTGGGAGATTGAACCTGTTGCAGCTCCATTTTTTATCTGCCCACCACCATTTTTCAGATCAAAACGTCCTAGGCAACTGGGAATGCCAGGTAAAGTCTGTGACTGTCAATCCGTATCACGTGCAAACATATCTTGATCAGTATCCTCCTAAAATATCTCATATCTTCATAAAAGTGCAGAAGAAAAATAGCATGTCAGCTAATTTGGAGGTTAGTGTGTGTGGAATAATTAAAAATCAAATAAATACTTGAGTAGAATAAAGCAGCTAGCTCCTATTGAGGATGAATCCACAAAATTAATTGATTGGTCCTTTCAAGCATTAGGGATTATACTAGTCTATTGGAGGTTATGTTAACAATAATTATTTAACTGATCTGATGATTAATATTTGTAGATGATGAAACATCAGAAATGGAAAACCTTTTCAAGAGGGCCATGCCTTGGTTGGGTGAGGAAATATGCATAAAGGATGCACAGACACAGAATACTATAATGCCTGGTTTAAGCTTAGTTCAGTGGATGAGCATGCAACAGAATCCTTCATTTACAAATTCTAACATGCAGCCTGACTATATTCGCTCACTTAGTGGACCTGTTGTCCAGAACTTTGGTGTTACTGATCTTTCAAGGCAGCTGGGCTTGCAGGCACAACTGTTGCAGCAAAACAACATGCAACTCAATGCCCCTAGTCTGCCTCAGCAGATGCAACAAGTTGATCAACTATCTAAGGTGTCACTTCTGCTGAACCAATTAAACTCAGGTACTAGGCCTCAGCAGCAAATGCAGGACAGTAATACACATCCAAGGCAGCAACTAGCGAATCAAGCATTTCCTTTGAGTCAAACCCAGACCAACATCATACAACCAGAGACTCTCATCCAGACACAATCCCAGCAACAGCTGCCATTGATCCAAGGCAGTCAACCACTTCAAACCAACCTCCAAAATAACCAGCTACAACAGCAGCAGCAACTACAACAGCTACAGCAGCAGCAGCAGCAATTTCAACAGCTGCAGCAGCAGCAGCAGCAATTACAGCATCTGCAGAAACAGCAGCAATTACAGCAGCTGCAGAAGCAGCAGCAACAGTTGCTGCAACCTCAGCAGCAGCAACAAACTAGGATGCCAGTTCAGCTCCCCAACCAACCCAATCAGCAACTTCAATTACCCGAACACCAGATTCAGTTGCAGCTGTTACAGAAGCTTCAGCAGCAGCAACAGCATCTGCTCATGTCGCAGTCCACTATGCAACAGGCTCAAGTTCCTCAACAACAAGAGCAGCATAGAACACCTCTTGAAACATCGCAGGTATTGTCCAACCCCGGCTCACTTTCTCAACAACTGGCAGGACCTCAACAACTTTCCAAAGTTTCTTCACTTGGTGTGCAATTTAATCAATCCAGTCTGCAACAAGCAGTACCTCAACATCTTACTGGGACTATCATTCCACCGTCGTCAACCAATCTGCTCTTAGCAGCTGGTAACACTTTACTGGCTGCTGGAGGAGCCCAATCAGTGGTTACAGATGATGTCCCATCTTGCTCGACATCACCTTCCACGAATAATTGTGCTGCAGTGTCTCAGCACATGTCGAATAGAAACCATCAGAGAAACACTATCATGACTGAGAAATCCCCTCTTCCACCTGTCTCAATTCTAAATCCTTGCTCTCTTGATGCACTTGCTGCAAGCCCTAAAGTGGCTAAGGAGATGCCCAAGCTGGAAAGTAATGTGAAGCCCTCAATTCCAGTTCCCAAGCTACAAAACCAGGGAGTTGTTGCCCCGCAGATGCATTTTAGCAAAAAAGTGCAGATGGATTACTTGGATACAAGCTCTTCAGCTACTTCAGCTTGTCTCTCCCAGACAGATGGGGTTTTGCAACAAAGCTTCCCCCTTTCCTCTTTTAACCAGCCATCAATGTTCAGAGATGCAGCATCGGAGAGTGAGTTTCAGGGTAATGATCCAAGGAATAACGTTCTCTTTGGTGTTAATACTGATGGGTCATTGGAAATTCCTTTGTCTACTGAACCATTGTTAGCAAACAATATCGATCCAGGGAAATACGAGAATCATATGTCTGGGGATATAGTTGGCAACTACAGTAAAACAAAAGAGGCTCAACCAGAGCTATCATCGTCTATGGTTTCCCAGTCATTTGGAGTTCCAGATATGGCATTCAACTCGATAGATTCAACTGTGAATGAGAATAGTTTCTTAAACAGAAGTTCCTGGGCACCAGCACCCCATTATCAGAGACGGACTTACACCAAGGTTTGGCACTTCTCCTGGACAATACCTGTTATGTTAATGTGTTGGCAAATAAGATAATGTCTAGCATGATTATACATGCATTTTTTATCTGTGCTCTGAATATGTGAAGGAGGCTTCTTGATTATACTCTGATTAATTTCAACTGATAGACATGCCTTTGTAAATGGAAATCACTGACCATTTGAGGCTGAATCTTTTGCACTATCAGATTTAAGTGCTTGACTTTTAGATTTTTGTTTCCTTACTCCTTGATCGGCACATCAATTACTTTGTCTTTCTTGAAGAGGCTTACAAGACTTAACATTGATCTGTGTGTTAGGTTCACAAGCGTGGAGCTGTAGGTAGAACAATAGATATCGCCCGCTACTTGGGCTATGATGAACTGAAACATGATCTCGCTAGAATGTTCAGCATAGAGGGACAGCTTGAAGATCAGCAGAGGATTGGCTGGAAACTCGTTTATTTGGACCACGAGGGTGATGTTCTGCTTGTTGGAGATGATCCTTGGGAGTAAGTGAAACCTTCATTTTCACAGTTACATAGAAAGCATTAATGACATGTGAAAATGGGTTTTCCATTTTCCTCAAATGCATTAGTTAGATGGCTAGTTTTCATGGAGTTAGACCATCCGATATGGAACTTATTCATCGTTTAAAGCATAGTTGATGTAACGCAAAGTTCAAATTACAAGTAATAAAAAAATCAATGCAGGTAGTGGTTGAGAAAAGCTTAGTATGTTAAAAAACACTAGGTTTCAAAATATCTATAAGTAGAATTAGCAGATAAGCAAACATATCTTACTAAATTAGATGAGAGAGGTCTCAATTACAGAAAAGATAATACAATAGACTCAGCTTTACTTACATCTGAATGGAATAGACCTACCTTTATATAATGAGTTCTTGTGTTTACTAATTAAGAATGGTTTTTGTTAAAACATTCAGGGTATTTGTGAGTTGTGTCAAATGCATCCGGATTCTTTCCCCGCAAGAAGTCCAGCAAATGAACATCCTTCATAATCAGGCCTGTAGCAGTTCAGATGGTGGAAATGCATGGAGGGGCCAGTGTGGCCAGAACTCTGGCAACAACCCCCCTTCTACTGGCTCATACGACCAATTTGAATGATACAACGACAAAGAATGATATTTTTGGGCACTTGTTTGCAAGGATTATGCTTCAAGATGGCAGCAGAATACCAGGCCAAGAATAGCAGCTGCTGAAAGATGGTTTGATCTTATAGGTCTTTGATGGTTTTTTGGGTAAAAAGAAATGATTAGAACAAGCCAAATCCAAAGGTTGATCAGCAGGTTTCCGTGTTGTTAAATTGTATTTTTTTAGTTTTTACTGCTTTTGATGTGGGAAAGCTAAATAGCACTAATTTCCTGTTGTATATATGGCTAGGTTTCTACTTTTCTCTTTGTTGTGATACTGATGATGGAGTTTGGGAATATGAAAATAGAATGATGCAGGATATTTATGGATTTTAATATTGTGGCCCAATCAATATGCAGGCTAAACCTGTTATATTTTTTTTCTGTTTTGACACAGAAATTGATGTGTTTTCAAAAAGATATTGTAAATATTTAACTAAATTGCGATTAATGAAATTGAAGTATATTGAATCAAGAGGTTCAAATTAAATCAATATATTTCTTTCTCTGGAAAATCCCAAATTAAATAAGGGTTTTTTTTTTCGCATGAGACCATATATAACTTCATCATTTTTTTGCATGAAATATGCATCGTTTTTGCAAAATTTACTTGAATCCAAAAATTCTAGTTTATTTGATTTTGGATTTGTTTCCAGCATTCACTTAGAACTTTTTACTTGACAAATATTTTTTTCTTGGTCTTAGAATAAAATGCACAATTTTTTTGTTAAAAAAGGAGAACATTTGTGTCTCGTACGGCGATACTAGAATCACAATAATAAATAATAAAGTTATTGGGTCCACTAATGTATAGTTTTTTTTAGCGAATATTACAAAATGGGTGATTTTTTTTGCAAAAAGACCACGAAATAAATAAAAAGGTAAAAAAATCGACCATTAGGATTCGTGACACGACTATCGATAGCCACGTGTAAAGCTCACTGCGCAGGTATACGTGCGGCGAAAATCTCCCTCCATTTCTCCCTTGGCTGGCTCTTCCTTTCTTCCTCCAGAGAAACCCTAACCGTGCTCGCGCCTAGGGCTACCGATCGATCGCGTCTCGCTCTCTCTCCACGTCAAGGTACGGCAATCCTTGTTCCTTCTCTGCGCTCTCTCTACTTCCCCTCCATCTCTGTCTCCCTCCTCTTCTTCCCTGATCTGATCCAAAACCCTAGCCGCACGCCTTATCCTCCCTTTTTTATTATTATTGTTCGAAAGGCGATCGAGTTTCCCGTTAATGGTACTTTTTTCTATGAAATCGTTGTTATTTGAACCCTTTTTTAGGTAATCGATCGATATCATAGCTGAGGTTTGAATAATTAGGGAATACGTTTGCCTCTATGCTGTTTATCCGCACTACATGTAGGAGTGATTTTTGAATTCAACTTAATTTGATCGAAAAGCAGAAAACTTATCTGGGTTAACTACGAAAAATATTACGAAGAACTACTTCTTTGCACAATCTATTTTGTATGGTAAGAAAACCAACTTAATTTTTTCATTTATACTAGTAAAAAATTCAAATTATGATGGGGTATGGACTTATCAAATATATCAGAAATTTTTATGTAGAGGAAATTGGTAAGTTGAAGATTTTGACTCGACAGCGTATAAAGTGAAGCATTTTCTTTATCTGATGTTAAATTCTACTATTAGTATTGTCTTTAATTTGTTAACTGTTCTCAGTTTTGCCGCCAGTATATTTTTGTTTGAACATTTGAGGATTTATATATATTTTTTTCTGTATTAATTATGATGGGTGCATATGCGCCTTGATTTCTTACCTTGTTTACCACTTTGACTGAAAATGATCAAAACATTTACTTTTTATCATTCCTATATGTACTTTCTATTGTATTTTGTAGTTTTGATAATGATCAAATTATATATTTGATGATATCTTGAGCACACGTAGCAAATAGCGAAATCAAGTTCAAAATGGAGATTAAGGCTGTTTGGAAGCCTCAAGGATAAATGAACTTAAAAATCGACTTGAAGATGAGACGTGATGGTGAATCAATGAACGAAATTTGATAAATTGAAGATGACTTGAAAAAAACTCAAGAGATCAAGCTCGGCTCAATTAGGTTTAGATTTTCATTTGTTTAGCCAAGTTGAGGATTTGTTTTGAGATTAATTTTTAGAGCCATTGGTTAACACTTAAATTAATATTGAAATGTTTTCACCGATTCATTATTTAATTGAAGGTTAATTTGAGATAATGTTTAATATAAAACTAAGATTGTAGTAAGAACCAAGGTTCACTGTTTTGGCCGAAACGGTTCGGTTTCGGCCGGAACCGCAACGAAACCATAGGTTTCGTATCGGTTAGGGTTTACTGTTCATTATTGTTCATCTTCGCCAACGAACGCACGCGGGAGTGGGAGCTCGCCGGTCTCGCGCGGGGGCGGGTGGGAGCTCGCCGGGCTCGCGCGGGGGCGGGCGGGAGCTCGCCGGGATCGCATGCGGGGGCGGGAGCTCGCCCGGGCTCGAGAACGAGGGGGCGGGAGCTCGCCGGGCTCGCGCGAGGGCGTGAGCTTGCCAGGATCGCGCGCACGGGCGGGCTCGAGCGCGGGCGGGCGGCGGGAGCTCCGGGCGGGAGCTTGCCGAGCTCGCGCGGGTTGGGGGGGCGGGAGCTCCGGGCGGGCAGGCGGCCGGGCGAGAGCTCGCCGATCTCGCGCCGGGGGGGGGGGGCGGGGGGGGGGGGCGGGGGGTATGTTGGCGGGAGCTCCGGGCGGACGGACGGGTGGGCGGGCGCGGGCGGGCGGGCGGGCGCCGAGCTCGCGCGGTTTGGGGGGGGGGGGGGGGGTCTCGTGGGGAGGATCTCGCGCCGGCTTCGTGTTCGGACTCAAAAACTCTGCGCACTTACTAGTTTATCGCCGTTCTCTCGCCTATCTCGTGTCCTTGCTAACCTGACTCGTACTCCCGTAAGATGAGGCTGACCTTACACTGGGACCAGTGTTGTCGCCAATTTGATTTCGACGTCCTTATCGGTTTCTGTCAGATATTATTTACGTACATAATATTATTCACGTAATTATTCATTATTTTAAAAAAATTTTAAATATATTATAATTTTTTAATTTGAAGTTAAAAAATAATTAAAATTAAATTAAATTTTAGTCAAAATATAATTTTTATATTAAACGTTCGATATATGGTTATACTTCAGAACCGCTGCCACGAGATCGCGCAGAACTAATTGTTTTGATTCATATGCCCATAAATGCTCGTTCGGATCATCCAGGTACTAAATTTGTAATTCCACACTCAGATGCTCCAAACTCAACCGATGATTACTATGATGATTAGTTGTATTATCTTAAAATTTAGAAATTATGTATGTGTGAAATATATTTTAATGAAAAGTTAAATTTGCTTATGTTAATTTTTAAATTTTAATTATATTCATATTATTTTTTATATATTTTTTAATACACTAATATATATTAAAAGCAGACAATATCAGTGACTAACTATCAAAATTAATTTTAATTAGCTTAAATAATATTTGAAATTATTGTAAAATTAAGTATAAATTCA
Organism: Trichopus zeylanicus subsp. travancoricus; assembly: GCA_005019695.1. Lineage (NCBI taxonomy): Eukaryota > Viridiplantae > Streptophyta > Magnoliopsida > Dioscoreales > Dioscoreaceae > Trichopus > Trichopus zeylanicus. The sequence goes on along the minus strand of RXID01021427.1, from coordinate 693,426 downwards.
TTCATAATTTTCCAAATTTTTTCAAATTTTTTCTAATATTTTATTGTATTTTTAATTTGAAGTCAAAGCATAGTCAAAATATAGTCAAACTCTGGTCAACGCCCAATTAATAATTTAAAAAATTCTTTCGGCTGAAACCGAAACGGCCGAAACGTATCGGTTTCGGCCGATCCCGAAACCGAAACCGAAACCGAAACCGTAAACCATGGTAAGAACAGTAATTTCTTTGTTAATTTCGGACGTTCAAATTTCATGATTTGGATGCCTGAATGTAGCATAAATAACTCTATAATTTTTTATAGTTTCGGACATCCGAACCCTAGGATCAAACGTCCAAAGTTTGGAAGTTGTAACTTCTGAAAAAATTTATACATAGGGTTTGATTGCCCGAAACTTTAATTGGACGCGCAATACTGTACAGTTCGGACGTTCGAACATTGTAATTCGGCATCCAAAGCTGTGTTATCAGTTTCAACAGTTAATAAAAATTTGACCATTGGAAAGTTTCGAACGTCTGAAGAGATACAGTTTGGACGTCTGAATACAGCAGAATACAACTCAACAATTATTTTTCTCACTAATGGTTATATAATAGTTTGGGACTTTTTTGCTTAGGGAGGGAATGAATTTTCAATATTCTTAGAGTAAGTATCCCTCCTTTTCCAAAAAAGCTTCTTAGCCTCAAAAATACTCTTAATTTTTTAATTTCAAGCAAATCATTAATTGCCATCGTATTCATTTTGAAAGACTTTGTAGTGAATTTCAAATGTATTATATTTTTCATTTTTTCATTTGTAAATACTCCTACGTGTTAGGAGCATGAGTGAATAATAGACTTTGGTGTGGAGTGTCACTTGCTCGGTACGAATAACGAGTTGTACGGACCTGACTTCACCCAAAGAAAGTGGTACTTGCGGTTTGTAAGTAAATGTAAAGGTTTAGATTTGTTTTAAGAAACAACATTATTGGTGGAGTGATTGAAACCCTCAAGAGAAAGACAAGAGTTGTAAAGTAGGAGCGGTTGGTTTTCGAACCACGGAAAAAAATCATGGTGTATTTTTTTCTTATTATGCTTTACTTTTATAGTACTTGTAATTGAAAAATGTGTATGAAATTGCTTGAATTCTTGAATGGTGAATTATCTTGAAAAATGCTATTGGACTTTGATCTTATTTATTTTAAATATATTTGTATTTCTAAATTTCTTTCATTCCCTTTTCGAAGGTTGTCATATGGGTAACACTTCTTATTCCATCTTGCTGTTTACTAATAATAGTTTTCATATGTCTTTCTTGAGTTTTTACAAATATGTGACCTTGTATGTATTGCCCAGCAACTAATTTAAAAGTTGGATTGTGTGCATACTCTGGTCTTTCCTCCAAGGTTACCTGCAATCACATTATTGGTTAATGGAGGAAACTCCAAATACTAGTACATGGAAGCTAGCAGAACAAGATTCGGACTGGCTAAGGAGAGTGTAAGGCTTGAATCTGACCCAAAGTGGTGCAATATTTCAAGCACATGCATTCACGAGGTTGCTGTTCCAAGGGGCTATACTTTCTCCAAAGCTGAATCCATTCATGGGACTCTTTCAGATCCATCCTATAATGGCAAGATGGCCAAATCGTATCCATTTGAACGGGACCCCTTCCAATGCATATCAGTGGCTTGCTTGGAAAGAAATGAATCAGTCTTGGTTTCGGCCCACACTTCAGCTGGTAAGACTGCTGTTGCAGAGTATCGTATTGTGATGGCCTTTAGCGATGAGCAAAGAGTCATTTATACTTCTCCTTTAAAGGCTCTGAGCAATCAGAAGTACAGAGAGCCAAGCCAGGAGTTTTCGGATGTTGGTCTGATGACTGGTGATGTAACTCTTTCACCACATGCAAGCTGCTTGGTAATGACAACAGAAATTCTAAGAGGGATGCTCTGTCGGGGTTCTGAGGTTATAAAAGAAGTAGCATGGGTAATCTTTGATGAAATTCACTACATGAAGGACTGGGAGAGGGGGGAGGTGTGGGAAGAGAGCATAATCTTTTTGCCTCCAGCTATTAAGATGGTATTTTTTTCAGCTACTATGTCAAATGCTACTGAATTTGCTGAGTGGATCTGCAATTTGCATAAGCAGCTGTGTCATGTTGTCTATGCTGACTTCAGGCCCATGCGACTGTGACATTATGTGTTTTCAATGGGAGGGTCAGGCCTATATTTAGTTGTAGATGAGATTGAGCAATTTAAAGAAGAAAATTTCAGCAAGCTGTTGGAGACATTTACCAAGAAGAGGAGTTATGCAGATGGTAATAGGAGTGGAGGTGCTAAATCATCTGGTCAGATTGCAAAAGGTGGAACAGCTTCTGCTGGATCTGACATATACAAGATTGTCAAGGTATGTTTTCCTAGTTTATAGCATAAACACAAACTGCTGCTGACTAATGACTCCAGTGTAAATAATGCTAAATGTCGTGTATTCCATATATGCTTTTAAGCCTCAGCAACTTCATAATATATACGGTATTATATGCATTCTTGTATTTGACCACCTGTGGGTTTAGTGTTCACCCTACCTTGGCACTTTCTTGAAAAATCTTAGTCACTTTTGTTTGAAACATCCATAGAATCAAGTCCTTTACTTGTTCAGAATATGGATTGCTAGTAGTCAAACTATGAAAGCTAATGATCAAGATTGACCCTTAATGGTTTTGTAGTATATAGTTCTAATCGAGTTTGATATGCAGATGATCATGGAAAGAAAATCCAGGCAGTGATTGTATTCAGCTTTAGTAGAAGAGAATGTAAGGTAAATGCGATGTCCATGTCCAAGCTTGACTTCAACACCCATGAAGCAAAGGAAGTTGTTGAGCAAGTTTTCTGAAATGCAATACTCTGCTTGAACGAGGAAGGTAGAGCTTTGCCTGTAATAGAACTAATGCTGCCCCTTCTTCAGCGGGGTATAGCAGTCCATCGTTCTGGACTTCTCCCAATAATTAAGGAATTGGTTGAGCTTCTGTTCCAAGAAGGCCTTCTGAAAGCACTTCTCGCAACAGAAACAGTATGGCATCATAGTATTTCTTGCTACAGTTGGTTATATTAAGGTTCTCGAGAGCTTTTTATTAGTTTTTATGATCCTTAAGTCTAGTGTTTAGTTATCAAATTGAAATATATTGTCATGGATGTAGCTTCATTGTAGTTACTGAAAATTTTTTTGGTAAAACTCTATCATCATTTTTTCTATAGAAGGTATGATCTGTTGCTGAACTTATTGTGATATTGTGTATGCTGCAGTTTGCAATGGGTTTAAATATGCCTGCAAAAACTGTTGTCTTCACATCAGTTAAAAAATGGGATGGAGATACCCACCGATACATTGGATTTGGAGAATATATTCAGGTTAGCAAAAATTCCTCACCGTTGCTTTATGGCAGATCAAATGTTTTGGGGCCAGAAATACCAAATTCTTCCAATTTCCTATCATTAATCTATGTCTGATTGTTCAAATTTTGTTAGATGAGTGGAAGAGCTGGGCATCATGGCAAAGATGAATGGAGTAAATGTATAATAATGATTGATGAGAAGGTATAATGTGTTTAGTGCTGCCTTTGTTATTTATTGTTCTTGATGAGGATGAGACTCCCTTAGTTCTAGCATTGATATATTTCTACAATTTGTAAATGCTTGTTTGACATGATGCAGTATAAAAAATGGGGCTTAGTAGCCTTTTTTAGTTGGTTAGACTGTGGAGGATGTATCTATCTGTGATTTAGTGGTGCAAGCATTGTGGTTTATGTTAAAATTACTTTGTTTGAGATAATTGCAGCTGTGGAAGATAGTATTTTATTGTTGCATATATACTTAAACAATCGTCAATGCAAGTTGTTTATTGTAATTTTACCACCCATAACTGTAGTTTGAAGGGGATTCATGCTTATGAAGGGTTAGATTCTTCTTTACAAACCTTTGGAAAATCAATTCCGACAATTTGCATCTTCTTTTTCTATTTGCTTGGGTGCTCTTGATCAGTACCGTCTGCTTTTTTGTTTTGGTCACTCTCTTGCTGTTTGTTTTGTTGGACTTTAGGGCTCATTTGGAACGGGGTCAATGTCAAGGTCAAGGTCAAGGTCAAAGGAAGGGGTAAAGTGTAAAACGATAATGCGGTCAAGTAAATTTTGTTTGGTTACTGATCTGACTAGCGGATGGTCAAAATTTTTTGTGAACAAAAATGTCATCCAGTGAGTATAAACCACTCCCAGCACACCGGACGAGCACCGCCTTTGCCAGCACTCCGGGCCTTCGTCAGCACACCGCCTTCGCCAGCACCGCCTTCGCTGGCCATCCGTTGGAGATCAACAACATCAAGATCTTCGCCGGCACTCCGGGCCTCGTGCTCCTCCACTGAACCCGATTGGTGGAACGGACCGGGATCGAGACCGTCTTCGCTAGCATCGATCGCGTCCGAGCCACCGAAGGCACCCGATTCGAGGTGTTCTTGGGGTCGGATCGACTCCTGAAGGTCGTTTTCCGGCGATCCGGCGACGGGGGGTGGGGCTTCGAGTGCAGGACGTCGGCGTCGATGGCGAGGAGAAGATGAACAGTTGGCGAGATTGGGGCGGTGATGGCGGAGACGGCGTCTGCTGGAAGAGGATGGGGAGATGATGGCGAAGACGGCGTCTGCTGCGTGGCGAGGAGAAGATGAACAGTTGGCGAGATTGGAGGAGATCCCGGAGGAGAAGGACGGCTGTGATTGCGAGGATGATGGAGAACGGGAGGTGGTGGGTCAAGTGCAGGACGTCGGCGTCGACTGCGGTGAAGGATGTGTGTACTAGAAGAGGATGAGGCTGTGATGGCGGAGACAGCGTCTGCTGCGTGGCGATGAGAAAATTTTCATGTTTTGTGATATGCCCAAAGTTGGGATTTCGTTGTGTTAAGCATGTACCAATGTCACAATTCCAGCAGAAATTGGGAAAGGAGTAGGTTTCATTTTTTGATTTCTTAGATTCGTGACCTTTGCAGTGGGTTTTTCCTGCATAATCTCTGCATTAATTTGCATTAATATCTGTATTTTATTTATCGTATTATATTGCACTTACATAATGTAAGTTGCAATTGGTGCTTCCTATGGAAAATGCGTATTCAAATTTGATAAAAGCATTGTAACTTCAATTTTTTAGTATGAATTGTAGCTTCATCTTTTATCTACAAAACATTAGCAATTAATTGTTTTGCTAGATATAGACACAATAAATGCAAAATGAGCAAAATGAATGCCTTGGGTAATTTTTTTTAATAATGTAAGTCCAAATTTTTTGGGATTCTAGTATGTTGAAAAACAAACAAATATGTGCCAGGAGTAAGTTTTTTGTCTGAAAAGAAGAATGGTGGTGCCTCTCGTATAGATGCAGTTTGGGACAGAAATTTTGCATAAAAATTAGTGCATTTTGCATCTTTTTATAGATTTATTTGTGGCTCATAGTATATATAAAAAGGTTGTTGGTATTTTGGGCTCCTTGAATGGAAAGGCAATGAATGACTGATGGATCCACAACATGAGGTAACACATGTTTGGTTACTCAGTAGTGTTTGCTGATCACTTTATCAAGTTCTGAAGGGCATTAGTTTTCAATTAGTTTTCATTGATGTGAAGTTATTATTAATATGCTTTAAAATCCAATCTGTTTTCCTTGTTAGTCGTACAGAACTTGGTGTTTCTTTGCAAATTGTTTGCTTATGTAGATTGTTACGCCAGATCAAGGATGTTAAAATATACACTTAGTAAATGCATTTGAACACCATGATTTGCAAAATTGATTTATTTTTCCCTTTTCTTATGTGGAGTGGTGTGATGTTCAGATCTGTATATTTTTTATGAACATTTGTTATCACAGATGAAGAACTCATTGACTTTTGTTGTTATCATCATTATGATCAGGACTAGGTATATGTTGCCTCCTTTTGGATATTCTAGGGCACAAACACATAATCTAAAGCAGTTTCTAGTTTTTTATTCTTATTTTGTTCTTTTATCTTTACAAACTCATACTGCCATGAATTGAACCATTTTTATTTACGAGGCCAGCGTGTACTTTTTTTTCCTTGATATGTAGATTGCTCGAATGCTAACAGTAAAAAGAGAGGGAGATTAAGGAAGGAATCAACAAGAGGCTCTTAAGAAAGCTTGACAGAAAATGGAAGAAAAGCATTGTGGTGAGGCCGCCACCATCTTTGAGAAAGAATCTAGAGGAAGACAAGGCAGTGGAAGTGGAGAAGTCTTGAGTTCAAAATCTTACGGAATTCCAATTATTTTGTTTCTCCCCGGTAGCTGCGGTTGTTTCTTCAAGAATCTTAATTAGTGTATTGGCTGAAATTGGACCATTTATGTACCATCTTTTGTATCTGCCATTCAGCATGCTTTAAGCTTCTGCTTGGAAGATTTCATGGCAAAAAACCTCTTGTAAGTGATAGTGTCTCTTGCATTTCGCAGCACAGCAGCTTATACATTAGAGAAAAGGAGGCTCCAAACACTACAACAATAATTAACGGCGCTAATTAACAGGCGTTATTATGCACTTGTATTAACGGTGCTAATTAACAGACGTTAATCTGACATTATTGTCAGATATATATAATAATTTTGGAAGACACCGGAAACAGCGAATATTGTTTGTAAAATTTTGGGTTCAAAATAAAGCATTAGCGAGTACTTCTTCGGCTACACGTGCGACTGTTTTGCGGTGTAAAAATCCAACATTATTTTCTGCAAGTAAATAAAAGGTGAGAAAATTATTAACATGATGTTAGAAAATTATGTAAATTATATTTACAATAGATAAAGAACACAAAAGATATTATCTTAGTTGACAACAGAAAGTTAATTACGATATTTTATATCGAAAAAAATAAATTATCACTTACGCATCCCACAGAGCTGCAGTTATTTCGTTCTGAAGTATTTCCCCATATCGCACTTTACGTTGTGATATACGGATGTTGGGTTCAGATGTTTCATTATGTACTCCCGGATATTCTCCAGTGCTATCATCAACCCCTTCGTTAGCCCTACAGTCGTGAAACGGCTGGTCCTCACCGTAATTTCTACGTATAAAATTATGTAATACAGCATAAGCCACCATTATAGCACATTATGTCTCGTAAGGATATGGTTGCATTTTGCGTAATATTTGAAATCGCTGTTTAAATACGTTAAATGTCCTCTGCACACAATTTCTCAAACTGGCGTGCATGTGATTAAATTTGTCCTTCGGATTTCGATATCGGATTCGACCTTGACCAAACTGTCCAATGTGGTACTGTTCATTTCGAAATGGTGCGAGAAATTTGGTAGTATTGGCATACCCGACATCCACCAGATAATATCTACCTAAAATAAACTATGATTATTATTACAAACATTATCATTAGTCTTTAAAGAAAAGCAAAATTATGAGTTTCACCTTCGGGGACAAAGAAATCGCCTTGGCTTAAACATTCTCGTAAGACTCGTGCATTTGCCGCAGATTCCTCCCAACTGCTACAAACGAACAAAAATTTCATATCAAAAGAGACAACTATTATAACATTTTGCGTAAGCAACCTATGTCGGTCTTGAAATGAAAGTTGCATTTCTCGACTCACAATCGCAGGTATATGTGTGTCATCTATAGCCCCGAGTGTATCCTACAAAGAAACACATAATATATTGGAATATATGTTGGCATTACTTAGAGAATATTGTATAAACTTATCTCACCTTGAAAAAAGAATACGCTCCTCCTCGATTAAGAATTGTGGGATGGACTGGAGAATCATGAGACGACAATTGTATATAATCATTTTTTAGAGACATAACACCTTCCAAGACTTTATGGAAGTACCTGCTTATAGTCTCTGCAGAGTGTTGGAATGCCAGCTGCAAGTCTCTGTTAGATACTCCACGAGCAATGGAGTAAAGAAAAATCTCTATTTATAATTCAGCTGATACATGGGCTGTAGGCACGATACTTCCCCGCTCAACATGCATTCTAGTGAGATGTAGAAACACTTGCGGTACAACTCTAAAGGTCCGGAAAAAAATGAGCTTCATTACTTAGTAAGTCGTACATAAACTCCATCCCAGTAAACGCTCGATTATTCAGTGGACGGGGTGATTTTCTCGCTGAGATTGAGGAGCCTTCAAAATAAGGGGAAATCTGATCTTCGATTTGCAACTCTATTTCTTCCTCTATATCATCAAGAATGTCGTCGTAATTAGATATCTTGGTGTTATAAAGAAGAATAAACTTGTGTTATAGCATTGGCAATAAGGTTGCTCTATAAATAGAGATCGACCTGAGTCGTCAGAGTGATAAATCATATCCGATTGATTGGACGTGTCGTCCTGATGTTACAAAGATGAACTATTGATGTCAGAGTGATAAATCATGTCTGATTGATAGGGCATGTCGTCCTGATGTTACGGAGATGAACTGTTGACGACAGAGTGATAAATCATGTCTGATTGATATGACGGGTCGTCTTGATGTTACCGAGATGAACTGTTGATGTCAGAGTGATAAATCATGTCTGATTGATAGGACATGTCGTCCTGATGTTACGGAGATGAACTGTTGACGTCAGAGTGATAAATCATGTTTGATTGATATGACGGGTCGTCTTGATATTACTTAGATAAACTGTTGACGTCAGAGTAATAAATCATGTTTGATTGATATGACGGGTCGTCTTGATGTTACCGAGATGAACTGTTAACGTCAGAATGATAAATAATGTCTAATTGATATGACGGGTCGTCTTGATGTTACCGAGATGAACTGTTGACGTCAGAGTAATAAATCATGTCTGATTGATATGACATGTCATCCTGATGTTACGGAGATGAACTGTTGACGTCAGAGTGATAAATCATGCCTGATTGATAGGACATGTCGTCCTGATGTTACGGAGATGAACTATTGACGTCAGAGTGATAAATCATGTCTGATTGATAGCACGAGTCGTCTTGATATTACATGGATGAACTGTTGACGTCAGAGTGATAAATCATGTCGTGTCGTCATAATGTTATAGAGATGAACTGTTGACGTTAGAGTGATACGTCGTGTCTAATTGATATGACGTGTCGTCTTGATGTTACAGAGATGAACTGTTGATGTCAGAGTGATACCTACCTCCCACGCCATTTCGGACTTGGTGCTAGCTCAACGTAAACTTTGTCTGCAAGTGAGAAAGAACACCCTCCAATTTTGGTCACTTTTCCGGCTTTGAAAATTTTAAATTTTTTTAGACATACGATGTAAGCCCCTCCTAGTCAATCATCTTTGTAAAAAATCAATAAAGAAGAAATTTGCGGTAAATATACCTCCTGTAAAATTGCTTAACTGCAAAAACATTTCACTAAATTTTGTCATTGCATGTATCCCCTTCCAAAACAAAAATATAATTAATTATGAGCTGACGATGAACATCAGAAACATATTCACAATCCCATTTGATTTTTGGTAGAGCACGTACCAACCTCAATTAATACAACTTAAGTATCAACTAGCATAAATTATGTTAGTTAAATTGTACAACATGTGATATATTACACAAACCCATGTGATATCAGCATGTGATATAGTACAAAAACCCATGTTTTATAGTCACAAATCAGACAAGCATAGTTTCACCTTAATTATAACCAATTACAGAAGCGCACCCTCAGTCACAAATCACACAAGCACACCCTCACAAATCGGGAAGCACACAGCTCCTTCACATGGATCATGGACTCCATGGAATTTGATCCTGAAACTAGCCGCGGCAATGCATACTTCCTATGGAGGGTCATGCTTCTGTCGAAACCTTCCTTTCCTTCTTGTCCTTTCCTTGATTAGCACCAGCCTTACTTGCTTTTGCTGCTGCATTCCCTTTCTTCATCTTCACCTATAAATAATTAAAAATTTAGAAACGAAGCTTATACAAGGCAAAAACGGATAATGCAGTTCAAATTAAAAGTACATTTGAAGAAATTGCAATTAGGAACAGAATTTCACTAGAGTTCAACTTCTTTCGTTTGTTTCTTCGACTTTGTATCAACATCTCACAATTAAGTAAGAAAAACATATGAAATAGCTCAGAAATTAGTAGCAACAGCGTATTCAGAGTACCAGCAAGGAGCTTGCCCCAGGACCCACTCATACATTATCCCATCATCTGACAGCCTATTGGGAGTTATCCGAGATTTGAGGGGATGATAGACAGGATTTACGTAACTGTGCCTTACTCCGTTTTACATCATATTCTTCTATTTGCCTCTCAGCCCATAATTTCAGCCCAAACGGATCTTCCTATAGTAGAAAATATTCCTGATTATGTGGTACTTTCAGACATTTAGCGCATTTAAACCTGTCTGAAGTGTTAATAAAAGTAAGGCTGAACAACTTGGCTATGCACTTTTTATACGTCTCACTCGTAACAACTCTTTCACTATACTTTTTATCCATAACCTGCATCTACTTGTCCAAAGACTCCGGATCAGGAGTTTGTCCAGAATTGCTCCCAGTACTTTTCAGGAACTCTCCACTACGTCTCCTGCTATTTTCTCTACTACTGCGATCAAATCCTTCAAGAGAGTGTTTCCCACGTGACCCAGAAGTAGGGTTCTCATCAGGAAACAACCTCCGAGCAGTACGAGTGTATGGATCGTCGTCACCCTCAGTGTTGTTTTGCATCGCTGGTGAGGCGCTCGAATTGGATCCCTCTTCTGCTGTAGGTGGCTCTGCAGATGCACTTCTCGATGACAACATCCACCTTTCTGTCGCAATTGAGCTCTTCACCATTAGTTCTACATCAAAAAACTGAGAAAACCCAATGATGCATGCATTTTCGTATTGTGGGTTGTGCTGCCAAAAAGAAAAAAGTGTTAGACATAAAATTAGGGTTTGTATTCCGAAAGTTATAACGTAAAATGTAAAACATATCATAAAGAAATCTTTCATTACTTCCGAATCTCCTGTTGTTGGTCTATCCATGTTATAATCTCACGTCCATTCGCTCTTGTTCTTCATAAACTGAAATTCATTATACCTTTCTTTCAGTCTTTTTCATCTGTACCTCAATTGCTCTGCATCTCATACCACGACAGATAATTCATTTAATTTCTGCACAACTTTATTCCAAGATTGCTTTCTGAAATTACCACCCTTGTTCCTTCCATCAACGTGTTCCTCCAATAGCAACTGAACAAGTAAAGTGTCCTCATCAGTGGTCCAATTTGGGGCGTGTCCAGCCTTGTTAGAAGACTGTTCAGCTTGCTGAGTTGATTTTTCCTTTTCTTGTGTTTGATAACTTCGCCAAACTGATGGATTGTGAGCATCCATTCCTGTAGTAAAATCAGAACAAGTAAATAATTCAACCTAAGTAAATATGCGGAGTATGATTTTTGACATTATTCCAGAATAGTCAGAAAAATGCACCTTTAACTTTGCCCTCTATATTCATCACAATAACAACATGGTTATATATTAGTGTTTATGTTAACCTTGAAATGAGAAAAACTGTCAGGTTGCATAAGCTGAGGTGTATACATGCAAAAGTATGAGACAGAATGGGTGATGTGGACATTGTAATTTCTGAGATTCTTGACAAGTGATTTCAGTCTGTACCAGAATGTTGCTATTGTTATGAAAATCACTTGATCGAATGTATGTTAATAAGCAATTATAAATTTAAAATATTTTTTTCTCCTAATGCTGCAGATTTTAGGCTCCTAGATTTTAGGCTCCTAATGCTGAGGCGATCTGAGCCGTTGGATCGATATCCGACGGTTCAGATGAACCGAGGACATTTTAGTCAAATTCTTATCATAATTTAAATGAATTAAATAATGTTAGTGCGGTCAAATTTTTGTTGTTTGGAAAATAGTCTGGTTAGGGCGAGGTGACCCTAGCACTGACCCCGTTTCAAACGCGTCCTAAAGTTCTAGGGATTACAATAGGACTTCAAAGTCCATTGATTTGAAAATTTGAATGGTATGTTTATTTTGAAAGACTTCTAAATTTTAGATTTCAAAATCTGGTGTTTGTTTGATTTGACTTTTTTGGTTAGACAAAATACATTTGAAAATTTCGTAATTTTTTAAAAATCAGGAATTTTTTTCTAAATTTACAAGTTTTTGAGGATTTATTTTTAATTTAATAAAAAAAATTAAAAAACCAACGTTAGAATCCAGCATGTGAGTCACATACTGGACTCAAGTATGGGATTCCAAAGTCTGGCCATCTACAGTGGACTCGTAAATCCCAAATTTGCTAAGATTTTAAGGTTTTGGAATTTCAAAGTTGTATGTAACAAACACTGTTTTTAGAGTCCCAAGGATTTTGAAATCCCGGAATTTCAAAATCCCATGAAGTAAACAGCCCCTAATACTCTTTTTAGAGATTTGTTCACTTTAGGAGATTAAACATGTGCTCAGAATAGGAGTTTTTGCACCACATAAGCAAATTGAATAATTGAAACAAGGAGAAAGCTCACCTTTTCATTGAAATGTACATTTTGTTATTGTTTGGTTAAATTTTAGTTCCAATAACTAAATATCTTGATGTGTTGTTTCTTATTATGGGTTTGGTTGGGGTGTTGGTTATTATATGACCTTTGGCTTGTGTCATAACCTTGTGGTATATACTACTTCATTTCTGTTCAGATGGAAATGAATGTCATGAAGGACATGGTCCTGGGTAGACCTGCACCTTTGGTGAACACTTTCAGACTAAGCTACTACTCTATTCTGAATCTAATGAGCCAAGCTGATGGCCAGATTACTGCTGAACATGTCGTCAAGAATTCATTTGACCAGTTTCAGTATGAGAAGGTCTTTTGCATACCTTGTTTTTAATTGGCTAATTTTTTTTAACGTAAATTTGACTCCCATAGTCTGGAATAGTTTATCTCAACCAGTCATTGCCAGATATTGGGGGAAAGATCTCAAAGTTGGAAAAAGAAGTTGCTTTGCCTGAGGCTTCTGGAGAGATGAGGTTTTCCTTTGTTGCGTTCTATTCTATTTACATCCATTTATTGTCATTTTGGTTTTGCAGGCTGATCTGGCCAAATATCATAAATTGGGGCTTGAGCTAGCACAACTTGAAAAGAAGATTATGTCTGAAATCACTAGACCTGAATGGGTTTTGTACTTTTTGGTGCCTGGAAGGCTGGTATGTGACCTTCTCATGGACAACTTGGTTGGGTGCTCTTGATGTAGAACTATTTTGCTATCTTGTTTCTTTGCTTATTCTTTAACTGCTAAGGTCAATTGATAAGCTGAGAATTTATGTGTTAGTTAACCAGCTTCTGGTTTTCTTGTCATTATCTTATTATCCTTCAGTAATCTTTCTGCATACAGAAGTTAAATTTTAGAATTATCGGTGTGATTTCTGAACCATTTATCATTTGCCACTCCTAAATTATCTTAATTAATTTTAAATACAAAGTTTATCATGCAAGCTCCTGCTCAATCTTTTTACAAATTCTGTATGTAAAAGTTTGTGAAGGTGGAACAGATTGGGGTTGGGGTGTAGTGGTCAATGTTGTCAAGAAGCCAGCATTGAGCACATTGCCTTCATCAATTGCTCCTTTGCAGGGTAACAGTTATATGGTGGATACTCTGCTGCATTGTTCTCTTGGCTTCAATGAAATTGGTTCCAACTCAAAACCATGCCCACCTTGCCCATGTGAAAGGGGTGAAATGCGCGTGGTGAGTTGAAGGTCATGGAAAGCAACAATTTTATCAGGGTTAGTTCATGTTACTGTTATTGGGGTGAGTTGAAATCATTCTTGGTTTATGAGCAACTCAATATTATTGTAGAATGCTTTTTCAGGTTCCTGTTCCCTTGCCTCTTATATCTTGTCTTAGTAGTATCAGAATTGCAATTCCTCCTGATCTACGACCAACTGAAGTGAGGCAAACTGTACTCATTGCAGTGCATTAGCTTGGAAGACGGTATTCCCAAGGGCTTCCAAAGTTAGATCCTATTAAGGTCTGGCTCATGTCCTTTTCTAGCGTTGCTCTCTTGATATGAAGGTTTTTTGTCTTCATCCATAGCTTTTGTTTTTTGCCTTAAAGATCATTTTTGCATAGCATGGGTCATAGCCTCAGCCATTTATACGTCCTTTTCCTCTAGTATTGTGCAAGCAATTCATGTGACTTCTCTGTGTGTGCATGTGAAGACTTCCATTAGTACAAGTGAGATAGTACATGTAACTGATTCCATTTTGTCGCACTGAGGGCTTGTATTATTTTCTGTTTTCACATCTGTGGATCCTTGAATTTTCATGGCCTCTGCAATCTTTCTTTTTCTTTAGCAATGTCATCTGATTAGAACTTAGAATAAAACTCACAATGCTTCTTATCATTGATGCAGAGTCAATAACAATATTTAATGCAATCGGAACTGGGTCAATACATTTTTTCCCATTTTTTGGCAGGATATGGGAATCAATGATCCAGACTTCATTGCCATGATGCATCAAATTGAGGACCTTGAGCTAAAAATATTTTCTCATCCACTGCATATGCTTTGTTTGGTAGTTGAACTTGCACATCAAATTGCTTATGTTGTCGGGTTTTGTTTTTGTAATGTTGCTTTGTCTTCTCCGTAGTCTGGTCAAAGCAAACAACAATTCCACTGGTTCCAAAGAAAGGCAGAGCTGAATGATGAAATTCAGCAGCTCAAAACAAAAATGAGGGATTCACAGGTAAGCTTTTTGTTCGATAGTCTACCTTTTCTACGGTTTGCTATCTGAAAGATTGATGCTTACATAACTTGTGTGAATCACTTTCCATTGTCTGATGTTAGACACTTTCTGCATGCACAGTGGATGCTTGCCATGCATATGGTGCAGCCTTCAGTTTGCAAACCCTCCTGGAGGGCAACTTGGGCAAACAAGTGCTTTACAAGTTGCAGCGGTCTACTATTTCAAACTTGACTGGCTTTTATTATGGATGACAAAGCTTCTCAATCTTCCAAATCTTTTGTTTATTGCGTTCTATGTTGAGTTTAGCTTCCTATTTTATATGCTTATCTTTATGAAGTTTTCTAAGGAATTGTGTCGGTGCTAGCTGACCACCTCCCTGGAAAAATGTGTATCAAACATTGGCATCCCTATATATATGACTGGTATTTTTAAGTACTGAAATTTCATTGATCTCAAGACTGGCTGCTACCTTTGCAGCTGCAAAAATTTCGTGAAGAATTGAAAAATCAGTCTCTGAGTTATGAAAATGCTTGGTCATATAGATGCTGATGGTGTTGTCCTGCTCATGAAGGGACATGCTGGTTGTTTAATAGACACTGGGGATGAACTTCTTGTCACAGAGCTGATGTTCAATGGTGAATCTTCTCATCAATGAGGTTTGCTGACTTGTTTGGTGTTCCTTTGAGGCTAGAAAAGACAAAATATTGGTACTTTTAGGCACTTTTGATGATCTTGATCATCACCAAATAGCTGCACTGAGAAGTTTCATTCCTTCTGATAAATCAAATGAACAAATGCTTCTGCAGGACAAATTGCGGAGGTTCGTTTTGATAATAATCAATTAGATTTTTCAAAGCTATTCCTTTGAACTGCACTACAATACTCATCCAAAATAATTGGACATAAAATGTGAATGAATATGTGAAGCCAACTGTGAAGCCATACTTGATGGATGTCATTTACTGTTGGTCAAAGTAACTTTAGTTAATTGTCATCCCATATTGCCTGGAGGGTATACAGTCCAAGCATCACTGTTATATTTTAATACAGAGCATTGTTCTACTAATCTTTTCAACCTAAGCTTACAGTCTTTAACTATTTCATTAAGGTATATTGCTTTGCTCTGTATTTATGGTATATGTTATTGTTTGCTTCATTTAGTGCCATGTACGATTCATTGACCTATCACTGTCCTCTCTTGTGTTTTGATAATTTTAGTATCCATGGTCGTGATATGATGGTTACATATACAGAGGTGCAGTTGTTGGACATGGAGACTAAAAAATTTAGACTGGAGGATACTAGACAAATCCATATTTGCATGTAATCAGCATCTTTGTGTGCATGAAAAATTTTATGTTGTATACACCTAGAAGGTGAGCTATTTGATATGAATTCAATAAATACTAAAACCAATTTATGTGTACATTTGAGGATAAATCTGACTGTTGGCACTGGGGCATGCCTTATGTATGTGGTGTCGGGTTTTGATGCAGAACACGACCACAATTTTTGCTGTTATGGTCATATATCCACGGTATCTTTTGATGTCTGGCTGATTCATATGATGCTGAATTTTATGTGTCTTTGTTTACTGCTAATTTTTCAGGATGGATCTTGCTATTTATAATTTGATTACAGTGATCGCATTCTTGTGTTCTTCGAACCATGATTCACTTACAGGGGGCAACATTTGCAGAGGTAATTGAAATGACAGACATATTTGAGGGGAGCATCATCTGGCTTGCAACAAGGCTGGATGAATTCCTGAACCAGTTAATCTTAATTATGTTTCTCCTTTCCACTTTTAACCTTAGTGGGATGTGATTCTGTGGTGGGGCAGAGGGAATATTGAGTTTGCACTCCAATGGACCTTGGATTGAAGCCCTAAGTTTCAGATTCATTTTGATGGTTTTGATTGCCAAGGAATTATCAGAGACAACCAGCAAGAGGCCAAGATACCAAGGACTGTAGCCAAGCTGTCTGGTATTAGATTTTGAAAATAAAACTATCATGATAGCATCTTTTGTTGCTGGTAGGAGATTTGTACTTTTGTCAACATTGTTCATGTCTGAATAAGTTTACCAGTAATTGATTCATCTTTCCAGCTGCATGCTGTTGGAGAGGTTAGCTTGGAGAAGTTTGAAGCAGCCATGAGGCATAGTGTTCACAAATTCCCTTTATTTGTGAGGCAACTGAGCATCGAATATTTAGATTCTACACCAAATATGAATCACTGAGGCAACAGTTGATCCAAAATAGGGCTGTGACCAAGTCGTCCATTGCCAGGAGTCTCTGTTCTCTGATGGTTGCTGATGTGCCGTGATCAACCTTATCTTGCTACTGCTAATGTTGTACTGAGCTCTTTGCCATTATGCCTGTGAAACAAGTTTTGCAGAGCAACAGATGAAGGGTGCATTTGGACGAGGCTTCAGGTTCAATTTAGCGTAAGAGGGGGGAAAGTGGTATAACTGTCAGATAAGTCTAATTCTTGTTTTAGCCTGATTGTTCATTGTTGGATTAAAATAGACTAGAACACTATTAAATTCAACTCCTTGGAAAAGCAAGTTTAACTTGGGTTTTGTGGTTGGTTACATTTACTTTTAAAATCAGTATTTTGTGTCTATGAATTGCGAGAAAGCAGAAATTTGCACGATGAAATAAGCAATTTCAGAAAAATAAAAAAATAAAAAAAAAGCGAAAAATAAAAAATAAAATAAAATAAAACTAGGATATGGTGTTTAAAGAACGATCCCCAAGTTTAAAGTTATTTAGCTTAATTTAACTAATGATGCATAAAAACTTCTGGTAGATACCTAGCTTCACTTTTTAGCACCAGCAACTGATATCGTTGCATGTTATGTGACCAAATCTATCACACGACTGCCGTAAAACAGTAATAAGGATGCATGTATAATTGTCACAAAATAAATAAAATAAGTAAATTAATTCTAAATCTTGCATTTAGCATTCAACTTGTGTGTAGATTGGTCAAAAATGAGGACAAGTTATCATAGGCTGCCTTAATAAAAGTCCGAACTAGTACATCATTATAATAAGCAACAGCAACAACAGATATAGCCCAACATGGCACCCAAAGAATGGAGAGGGATTGCTCAACTAACATCCAGAAAATGGGGAGAATTGCAAACTCAGGAGGAAATCTTGGACTGTCGTCAATTTCCTGAATTAGTTTCCCGGTTGTTGAATTAGTTTTTCTCACTGTAATATTGTTAGTTCCCTGTTGAATTAGCCTCCCTCGTCATGAATCCACGACAGTGGTTTCAGTTAGTGGGAGAGGTGGAACTAGCTGCATGAGAGGTGGCAGATGAGCCTTGAGGGAGATATGCGGAAGAACCACCTTCTTCTCAAGCCTCGCAAGAACCTTCCTCACTTTGTTCGCAAGCTCAATCACATATTCATCTTCATGACCTGCATTTGTTTGAAAACCGTCAACAACTTCTATTAGGAGAAGATGATGATTAGATTAGAATAGTCTTCTGATAAGTCATATTGAATTCTAGTTCACAAATTGTTATCAAAAGCTACAACAATTGTACATAAAAGATTCATCATCCCATCCTAGCTGTTACATGTGGCCTTCAACAATAAAGGCTAGAGATGAACATCAATTAGAAAGGAATATAAGTATAGCTCACTAAAAATTCAAGTATGCAACAAAGTGTCAGGAGAATTTGTGATTACCGACTCCATTTGCAAATGGAAACCAATTATTGTGAATGAATAAGGAAACGGTAAACACAGATCATCCAACAACATGATGGTTGCATGGACATCCACAAGTGTGTCGATCAGTGGGAGATAAGAATGATGGACAGTAGGTGAAGACTCTACACATGCCCAACCAGCATGTGGCAAGTTTAATCCTTTTTACCTACGCCAGTTAGTGGCTTGAAACAACCCATTCTCAGGAAAAGTTCAAGGCCCTAATTTCTTTGATAACCACAAATATTTCCTGCATACCGCTATATCTATGTCATATATCACAATGTTAACAACAACCATAACAATTTTGTTTCCCAAGAGGATCTAGAACTCATAAATACCCATCAATATGCCTGGCATGAAAGCAAACCCATGAAGATTTATCCTTAGGCCAGTAAAACAAGGGAATTTTTAATATTTATTAAACTAATCTCAATTTGCTTGATTAAAATTTACAATTAAATCATAACCAAGTATGGTTGTCGGAAAACTAATCCAAAATTACCAAAGTCATGGGTACCATGACCCATGACAGGTCAAGAGTTTGACTATACTTGATCCATTTATAATCTGGGCCCCATAAAATTGACCTATCCACTTCTAAATCAAGTCACTAATACCTGGCCCAAACCAGTTTAGGTTGAGGCAGGTCACCTGATTTGATGCTAAAATCCATGCACATTCCTATCAATTATGAAGAGAAGGATGCCATTATGTTCTGTGTGCATTATTCAGAAGTTCTAGAGGTTCTCACCTATATCAAACATTGCTTTTTCTAGCAAAAACAGATAATCCCTGTTGTTTCCGCAAGGGCCAGTAGCCATAGCAATTTGCCTGAAACATAGGTTATGGAGATCTTAGTTGTCAAGGAGCCATAAAAACTATAGCACTGGGTGAACAATAAGGAGCCAAACTACACAAGGGAAATCATATGCTTGGTTTACCTTGCCATTTCATCCATTGGCGCTGGACCAAGATAGTATCTGTTAGCTTCTATATCAGGAGTAGAAGTGAAACTGCATGATAAATATTGAACTCAGTTATTCTTGCATCAATAACTTGATATCCTTAGATTTCACCAAACAAGCACCAAGTTAAGCTGCTTACACTAAAACTCCTGTCACTGCTGGCTCAAGATCATCTCCCTCCTGAATAATTGATGCATTCAAAGACTTAGTGAACAGAAGGCAAAAAGGTTTAAAACCCAGAGGCTACTCAGAAGGATCATTACCAAAATATGAGCCTCACCTTGTAAAAGTCTACAGATGATTTAGAGTCATACTCGCATTCCCTTCTCTCCAAATACTGTAATAAAAAAAAAAAGGATCCTGCATCAAAACCAACTACACAACATATAGCTTACTAAGGCATCAAAAAGCTACACTCAATAGACATGAATTACATGCATCGCTGCTTTTTCCTTTTCAATGCCTCCTTTAACACAATATGCAGCGCCCCACTGCAACAGAGCACAACTCCATCAAGGATGAAACCAATATTAATTTAGAGTAATTGAATGCATAATGACACCAGAACTTCCATAAAGAGGCAAATTTAGCAAAACAGAAGCCTAAAAATGTCAGTTTCTTAAAATCAACTGCACACACAAATTAAGAAAGCTACTTGACATCCAAGCAATGAACAGACCAGACCTACTGGTTCTTTACAAAATGGACTGCAAAAGCTAAAAACATAATGGCGGGCATAATTCACAATGTAGAGTTTAATAATGGAAGAACCCAACCAGAATCATGTTTCAAAACCAAGGCTTCTAAGGCTTCTTGAGTACTACGTTGTTAATTTTTTTTAAAAAAAATTACTAGAGTTTACTTACGCAGATGGCTCCTTCCTTTTCCTCCAAGGTGCAGGTTCTAGCTGGATTCTCGGGTGTGCCCCTGTGGTCTATGCAGGCTGCCAAGAGAAGCATAAATTTAGGCTGATGAAACATTAAATAGACCTGCCATATGGTCCTGGGATATAAATTAACAAAAAAAAACAGCCGAGACAAGTTGCTTTTATCGCTTACCAAGATCAAATACTCGTCGATAGTCCTTAATGTAGCCAATGATCTTCTCATCAAAGTCAAACCCGGGGTTCCACACCAGTGACCCGTAGCCAAAAACCCAAAGCACCATTGTCTTATGATCTCACTGCACAAAACAAGATACCATAATAATCACTAACCATTGTCATTGTCGTTCACCTAATATAGCACACGCATACTCAAAACCAAAACACATGAGAATCCCTAGTTTAAACCAAAAATTACAACTGCCGATAATTTAATGACGGACTAGAAGCAATAGAAAAAACCTAATTAGACTAACATTAAAGACTAGTTCCACTCAATAATGAAATTATCATCAAGAAAGTAGCTAATAATATCACCATTAATAGCACTAAATACCTACAAGAAATCAACACAAGCTCTTTATTTCTTATTTAAAAAAAGAATTTTGTAGAAAAAATGTCTTATGACCATGAAATCAGCCACGAAATCCAACAATAGAGAGAAAATGCAGCTACTGGGGCAAAAATATCAATGTCCAACCAAATAAAACCACAGTTATCCAACAAGAGGAATCTGAGAATCGCTGGTTTACAACTGCCAATGATTTACTGAAGGATAGAAGCAAAAAAAAATTTAATTTACCAAGCATTAGAGGCTAGTTCCATTAAATGTTGAAGTTATCATTAAGAAAGTAGCTAATAATATCGCCATTAATAGCTCCAAATACCTCCAATAAATCAATACAAGCAGAGATTTTCATAGAAACAACATATTATCGGCGAAAAAAATCAAACAATAGGGAGAAAAAACGAAAATTTCAGAATAAACAAGCCATTGCTAGATTCGACAAAAAAAAAACCTTTCGGGGAAATCAAAGCGCGGGGCAGAGAACAGAACCGAACTTGAAATCCAATAGGAGAGAAGGAGCGATGGAGAGGAGAGGCCGGAGTGAACAGGTGGGATCGAAAGAGAAATTGGGGTCACGACCCTCGCTTCGATGTCTCCCCTCTTCTCTTCTGTCTTGAGCGATTTCTCTCCAGTTCTTTTTTAGGGCCTGAAGGAGAGGGGAGAGGGGACGCTGGGAGGGTACTTATAGGACCGGGCATGGATGCATGTGAATCAGATCATTTGACGCCATGCACTGCATACATGCTTCATTATGTGTCATCCATGGAGGAAATTATCACAATAGCCTCACCACTTTGGTGGACCCACGGAAGACCGCCTCGTTTTTTTTTTTCCGTTTCTTGTTGAAAGATCTGTGGGGTTAATTGTAGAAATCTTCATTATATATCCATTATAATTCAAAATTCACACAGTCATAAATGAATATGATTAAAAAATAGCCATTATGATAAAAAATATATATATTCTTTTCAATTGTACCTAATTAATTCTGATCATAATATTTATTTTCTAATTATATATATTTGATTTTAATCGCGTTATCTTATTTTTATTTATATTGATTTGATTTTCATCATTTTATTTTATTGTTATTTTTATTGATTTAGTTTTGATTATTTTATCTTATTTCTGTTTATATTGATTTGATTTTAATTATAATAAATATAGTATTGTTATAGTATCTAAAATATTATTACAGTAATTATTATATATTGCTACAATACTTACTATAATTTTATTATAATATTTTAATAATAATATAGTATCATTAGTTATGATATAAATCAAAATAGAATATTTATCATATCGGAGAGGATTTTCAAAAAATTTTAAAATTGGAGGAAAATATTGCCTAATTACAAATTTTTCATAGTGCATATGGAAATTTTTCCAAATGTAAAACTTTATTAGTAGGCGAGGAATGACACGTGGGGTCCAGAGAAAGAGGAACACGTTCCCGCATGTTGGTGCTGTCACAACGGATCCGCAGGGACCCAGTTTAGTATTTCGTCCTATTCTGGGACTTTTCTGGATATGCCGCAGTCGCGAACCCAATCGCAGCCGTTCAATCTCCGATGAGATTAACCAATGTGGAATACACGATCTCAGCGGGTCCCACGCCCCGCCCCTCATCACGTGATAGTAGAATATTCTCCCTGTCCATTCCCCGATTCCCCGGAGCGAAAAGTGGGGCGAGAAAATTTTCCCCAATTGGACATTTGACGGTTGCCATCTGTAGCCAGGAAAGCGTCCAGGTGCATTGAATTCAGCTCACGCGCTTGGCGCGCCACAACGCCCGCGTTTTCTGCACGAGGGTTCTGACGGGAAGGCGTCCAGGTTCATGCGTGTCAGAAAAGCTCGCATTGCTGTTGGACCATGGGCAGGCTGCTCGTTTTCTGCGCGCATCCTCGTCAATGGCCATGACATATGTGGAGGATGGCATCATCATGGTAGGCTTCCCATATGAAAGGTCACGTCTGCCCTTCTGGAAATTGGTCTAAAACCGGAATCAGACATTAGATTTGGGTCCAGATCGCCATGGCCAAAGCCATGGAGTCATGGACGGCCGGGATCCAAATCTACTGTTGCGATCGGATCAAGTCTCCTTGCTCTACCTTCCAAGTTGATTTAATGTTATGAAGGAAAAAAATTTTTTTTTTTCTTAATTTTGATTTGGTATTTAGAGTGACGAAAACTAAATTCCTCATTTTTTTTAATTTTGGTTTAACAAATCAAACTTACATTGGTATGTGTTTTTAAAATGTACAAAAAAAATTTATTGGGAATATTACACATATTGCACATATAATGCTCAAAAAATTAGAATTACAATAATACTCTTGCACAAATACCTTTTACTCCATTTGGTAACGACTAGTCCTAAATTTAAATTTTTTAAAAAAACAATATTAATTATTTTATATTTTATTCAATTAAATTATTATAAAAAATTAATTAGTTTTCAAACTTCAAATAACTGTAAAGTTAATTTTGATAAAAAAATATTAATTTATCAAAGTGATTTACTAGTCTTAGGCTTGATCTTAATCTTGACATGTTACTAAATGAGTTTTTTGAGTTATATTTATTTGTTGAGAGAACGTATTGAGATAAAATGTCCAAAAATACTCTTCTATGTGTATATCACTCAAAATATCTTCTTAACAATTTTTATCCCTCAAAGTTAATAATATGTTAAAAATCGATTATTTCTAAATAAGATAATAAAATTTTGCATATGCATCACTCAAAAATTCTTAGTGATCAATCTAGTTTGCCGCTGACCAGGATTAAAACCTCATGGGACCGTTTGATTGGAGGTCAAGCTCAAGTTCAAGGTTAAAAGAATGGGTAAAGTGTAAAAAGATAATGCGATCAAGTAAATTTTATTTAATTACTGATCTGACTAGCAAATTGTTCAAATTTTTTCTGAACCATTTTACTCTCAGTTTTTCCTTTAATTACGTTTTCGTTCACGCCGTCGACTCTGTCGTCTCCGGCGAGATATGGCATGCTGGGTGAGTTCGAGCAGCGAGCTCACACGGGGAGCTTGCCAGGGGAGCTGGCCGCGCGAGCTCGCGCAGGCAACTTAGGCAACTCGGGCGGCGAGCTCACACGATCAATTCAAGATACAGAGGGCATTTTAGTCATTTTCTTAATTATAATTAAATTAAATTAAATACTGTTAGTCTGATCAATTTTTTGGTGTTTGGATGGTAGCCCGATCAGTCAGAGATGATCCGGGGCTTGATCCCCAACCAAACGACTCTTGTAATCCTAATCCTCAATTGTGTCACATCACGACAAAAGTTTTTTTCTGTACAAGGAATATTTTTTGAGAGAGTATTGGACTATTAGTGGCGAGGTCATTATATACAAAAATCTCTTAGACACCATTTGATTCTGAATCAAATCAAGATTAGTGAATTATTTTTGTAAATTAATATTTTTTATCAAAATTAACGCTTTAATAATTTAAAGTTTGAAAAACTATTTAATTTTTTTTAATAATTTAATTTAATAAAAAAATATTAATTTTATAAGAAAAAATAATTTTGAAATAGATTGATTTTAATCATGATCCCAAACCAAATAGGCCTTATTTTTTAAAATAAAATAATATGGTCTTTTTCTTGTTGGAAACAAAAATCAAAATGAACATTAACAAAATTTTATGTTCTATTGAGTATTGAAATGGGTTTGGGGTTTTTTCAAATGAATCGATATTATAGGTTGTATTTGAAAGATAGAGGTTTTTTGTAATAAAATGTCATGCAAAAAATCCAAAAATCATGGATGCTTCTATGATTTCAACGAAATGTTGGGACTTTTCTTGAAACTAAGCAATTCCACGTTTGGCCCATGGGCCATAGGCACAGCCACTCAGCCCATCATCACACCGTTTGCATCAAGAGTGGTGCAATCACCGACCAAATCGGCTGCGGACCGATTTCAGAGTTCCGCTTCCCATTCGAAGTAAGAGGCACACGCAAGGAGCTCAACAGCGTAGTTTCCAGTTCCAAGCTCGCACCTTTCTCGCTCTCATCGATCTCTCCGACAAATCCCACTCGCTTCCTCCATTTTTCCATTTAATCCGTCTTCTTTCTCTTTTTTTCGGTGATTTTGAAGGTAATTTTGGTTCCAGATCTGCGGGTTTTTGCGCTGTTTCGGTTCTTTTGATTGATGGAAAGTTTATCTGCTTGAGCTCGTTATTGGTGATTTCAGGGCTGTGGCTCGAGAATGGATGCTATGATTCGATGCAAGTCTCTCTGCTCGGCTCCTGTAAGTGGCTCTTGGAATTTTCTGATATGTTGAACTGAGGAAGTTGAGCTTTTTTGGTAAATTTGATTGCTTGGAGTGCCTGGAGTTGAAGTGTTTTGTGTCAGATGGTTGTGAAGAAGCTCTTTGTTTGGGTTCCGTTCTTCGGTTTCACTTTTTGTTTTTGTTTTTGCTTGAACTATAGAAATGTGGATCAGGAAGACCTCGTATGGGGTTGTAGCGGATTTAGAATTGTTCTAGGGCTCTTTTTAGAGTTTGATTGATTCTTCGTGCTAATAATTTGATTGGTTGGAAGTTATTTGCGTCTTTGCTTTGCTTTTTGGGCGTGTTCACTGCCATTAATTGAAGTTGATTTGGGATTCTGAGGGTTGGAAGTTTTTTCAAAGTATAAATATTAACACGGAATAAGAACTCTGGGGAAAATTGATTTAAGTGAATGAAATAAGGCAAGATTTTGCCTTTTCTTTGGGGGACCTTTCTTATCAGTTGTTTCCTTTCGTTTGCTGTCATCCTTCTGCTGCTAATTCTTGTGTGCTTCTGAGTTGCTTGAGAAAGGTTAGGCCTTCACTATATGATCTGCCTGTTAGTGTTTGTTGGTGTACATTTTAACTGTTTCACATGCTGCGTTTATATGACATCTAGCTATGTTTTAGCTCCTAAAGTTGCTGCTTTTCAGATTTCAGGATTGCTAGTTTGTTTTGCCTTAGCTATGGAAATTGGATTGGATATTTGAATGTCATAAGTTCTTGATGTATATGTAAATCCGCTCCAATTTGAAATCCTCAATTAGTGGATAGTGGTCACTAATGTGCATGTGCAACTTAACTATTTTGCTTGTTCTTAGATTGGTTCTTGGATGCTGCATGTTTTGTATAAGCTCTTGTGTTATAGATCTAATCTCAATGTTTTTCATTTGAAGGGATTATTTGTCAGATCTACCAGAGGACTGGCAAGCACAGGATGTGCCTTTATGATGGAAAATACTCCAATCAACCAAAAACTGAGTTTTCAGGCACTGAGAGCTGCTCATGTCACCAGGAAGTCAAAGAGATGTGGAGGAGGTGCACTGAATGCAACATGCAAGGATGAGAAGATTCTTGTAGCAAATAGAGGAGAAATTGCAGTCAGGGTCATTCGAACAGCACATGAGATGGGGATACCATGTGTTGCTGTGTATTCGACGATAGATAAGGGTGCTCTTCATGTTCAGCTTGCTGATGAGGCAGTGTGCATTGGGGAAGCGCCTAGCAGTCAATCGTAAGACATCCCTGATGCCTTAAACTTTTCAGTAGTTAGCTGGCATAAAACTTCCATGGTTGACTCCCCATCTCCCACATTGGGTGTAAAAATACCATCAAATAGTTTTAATTTGTTCATCTCTAACTGCGACTAACTTATGAAGTATTTTCTATGCTCATTTGATTTTTTTTTCTTGATTATTTTACAGGTATATGTTTGTCCCTGATGTTCTATCGGCTGCAGTTAGCCATTGGTGCACTATGTTGCATCCGGGGTATGGCTTCCTGGCAGGGAATGCTAGTTTTGTGGTTATCTGCCGAGATCATGGAATCAATTTTATTGGACCTAATGCAAGTAAACTTTTTATCATGAGCTGTACAATTTAAACTCCCTGACCATAATGGGAAGCATATGTAAACTAACGTATCCCATTATCCTTTCAATTTTGCTATCAGTTTTATGATTAAATGCTCTTCCATGTTAAGCCTCATAAAAGCCTGATCTTGAGCTTATTATCACTTATTTGTGAACTCCTGTTTTAATTTTTGTGCCATGCATGTGTGCCTATGTTCTTGATTATTCTTTTGTCACAGAAACTTTGTTGCAACAGTAATTTCATATGTTGTCTCATTAATCATGCTTCTGATTGATCATCTCTATGGCTTGTCAAAATTGGATACAATTGATCAATTTATGCCTTTCAGCCTGATATGAGTTATGGGCAACAAATCCACTGCCAGAGAAACAATGAAAACAGCTGGTGTCCGAACACTACCTGGAAGTGATGGACTGTTACAGGCATGAGATTCTGATCAAATATTTATTGATGCATTGATATTATGGAATACTTCCACATCAAAATCTGGGAATAAGTTTATTTATTTGACATTTTCTAGACCTTAATGAGATGATGGTATCGTCATTTACAGCGCACAGAGGAAGCTGTGAAGCTTGCTGATGAAATTGGTTACCCTGTGATGATCAAGGTATGCCATTCCTGTTTATCTTTAAATTTGTGCTCTATCTTTTCTCTAAATTTGTGTCACACAAAGTAGTTTGTGGAGTAATATGAGGATAAATCCCCGTCGGTCCTTGTGTACTTGCGTAGTAAACAAGCTGGGCTGTGCTCAACCAAGGCTTGCCTCTTTTTTCTTCAGACTGACTCTTGATGTAGACCTGGAACAAGCTTAGTCTATTAGGCCTGATCCTGACTTATTTTCAGGAAATTTCACATTATTGGGTCGACAATCTGGTTGGGCAAATTATATTTCAATTCCTAATCATACTTGTTTACTTGAGTTATGACAAAAGCCAAATTGTCTGTCAGCCTGCATGCCTGGAAAGCTGAAGATCCTGTTTTATGCTCAGTAGACAGAGCTAGAGGCTCTGTTTGTTTGCTGGACAAAATACATTTAGGGTGTGGATTTCAGAAAGTTTAACTAGCTTGTTCCATCCGGGCTGATTATCAAACTGACTAACTGGCTTGGCAAGTTAGGTTGTCTCCAGTCTTGGCTTGGAAAATATCTGAATCAAGGTCTTTGCAGACCTCCAGCCTTGATGGATGAATGAATCAGAGCCTTTCCTTTATTGCAATAAGAAGTCACTCTTGAGAACAGTTTTGCTTAGCCTTTCTAAAGATAAATGTGTTATAACATAATGTGACATGTTTTCAATCTTTTATCTTCTTTGGAAGAATACTGCTGGAGGTGGAGGGCGTGGAATGCGTCTGGCTAAGGAGCCTGAGGAGTTTGTGAAGCTGCTACAGGTATGACACTGAATTTCTTTTATTGCAGACTGGAACTTCTTTGTTAATTCCTGAATAATATTGTTTTCTTTGTCAAGCTTCTTAAGAAATTTCAATTAACAGTAGCTTTATAAATAGGACTTCGACGAAATTCTGAAATCCCACAAATGCTGGGAGACTGCTGAGAATATCCACTGTGTAAATGGAGCTATGGACATGCCATTCCTCATGATATTCTTTACGTTATAAAGAATGCATTGAACAGGTCCACGATTCTTCTTCTAGAGAAGAGAGAGAGTTTGTTAAAATTGATAAGAATTATATTTCTACCCTTCTAATGCATATCTATTACATACTTTACAGCGTTAGAATGTGTTTTACATACACATTTTCTTTTATGATTCTTAATAAGAAAGACTTTGCAGACTCCATTGTGATACAGAAGTAGGGTAAAAGAGGGTAGTTTGGCTGGGCGTGAAATCTAATATGACGTGCTCTAGGTTTCAAGTCCATGATCTGCTCAGAGCATCAGAGACTTAGAATTCCAGCATGGACTTAAAATCTGGGCATTGAGTTTGGGCTTGGGCAAGTCTCATGTAGGGTCTGGCTTAGCCTGTGAACAGCATTATCATAAGGGCTCCATTGAAAATCGTTTAAAATTTGTAAGTGATCAAAATATGCAGCACTTAGTTGGATATATTTTCACTAGTTTGGGCTGTAAATGACCTGGATTGTCATGGACTCCATGGATGTATATTTGGGCTTCGCCTGGTTTGGTTCATTTACAGAAAATTCTTAGTTAAGACAAACCCATCCTCTTTGAGGATATCCAGATCTCAACCCAGTGGAAAAAATTATTGCATCCATGATTATATGTTTATTGGAGTACTGACTAAATTGAACTAATTTCTTATTTGCAGCAAGCCAAGAGTGAGGCAGCTGCTGCATTTGGGAATGATGGGGTTTATTTGGAGAAGTACATTCAGAATCCCAGGCACATTGAATTTCAGGTTGAATAATTACATTTAAACAAGTGCACACCAAATTACTTTTATACTTCCCTGGCTGGCTGGAACCAATTTGAAAAGTTTTGACATGGAGATTTGAATGTTTCATATTTTAGAGTTATTCTGGGGCATTCCAAATTAAACTGTTGCTGTCTGCAAGTGGATCTGCCATATCCTCAAATATTGTTCTGTAGAATATTTGATTAGCTGCTCGTGTGCAGTGATTTTCAGGAGTCATTATGCTTTTAATGAACTAATTCTTTTTAAAGCCTTGAATATTGGGTTGGATTACTGTCATGGCATGTAGAAGGCAGAGGGTTAATTCACCAATTACAAAACCATATTTTTACGATATTTCTTGAGTGTGTCCTATATTAAAAGCTTCAAGTTATTAAATGATCACTGGATAACTACTCTCTAGAAAGAAAAATCCCCCTTCAGCATATAAACATACAATTTCTTAGACTATATGCTTTTAACACATAGTTTGTAAAAATTTAAGAATGTGAAGTTTGAATAATACTTATTGGGCATGATAAAGCAGAAAGTTTTGGTGAACAATTTTTTTCACTTGACTGCATTCATGGAGCAGTAGGTGGCTAGGTTGCAGGCAATGCTTATGTTTGCTCCATGGCTGTCCATTCCAATATGATCCACTGTTTTTTTGTTTTCCAGGTTCTTGCTGGTAAGTATGGAAATGTGGTTCATTTTGGAGAATGGGATTGCAGCATCCAAGTAACCCTCTAGACTTCTCCAATAACTTTTTCATGCAGTTGTTAGACCTTTACATACCTCTGCTGTAAATGTAGTATTCATTGACAGTCCCACTGTGTGTAGATTCCGAACAGGATCAAGCCATTGATTTA
Organism: Trichopus zeylanicus subsp. travancoricus; assembly: GCA_005019695.1. NCBI lineage: Eukaryota > Viridiplantae > Streptophyta > Magnoliopsida > Dioscoreales > Dioscoreaceae > Trichopus > Trichopus zeylanicus. Next base: position 663,426 of record RXID01021427.1, on the reverse strand, counting down.
CTTGTTAGCTGGCATCATTTTAGTTTGAATGCCAATTGTTAGGCTTGCTTGAATAGCACTTCTTGAGTTGATCATCAGTTGTTGCTAATATCATTCACCCACAGCTAAATTTTCTTCTTTATACAAAAAAGTTTAAGACCACCATACCTTGTGTTTTAGACAAGGTCTTGTCCCAAATTAATTTTGTCATAACTTTTACTTCTGTAGAGAAGGAATCAGAAGCTTCTGGAGGAAGCACCTTCACCTGCTTTGACCCCAGAGTTATGTAAAGCTATGGGTGATGCAGCTGCTGCTACAGCTATATCTATAGGTTGCATTGGTGTTGGAACAGTGGAGTTCCTGTTGGATGAAAGAGGTTCCTTCTACTTCATGGAAATGAACACAAGGATCCAGGTATTTTGGTGCTTTGACATTCTGATTTATGCTGCATCTTTAACCTCTCTTCGTGGCTCAGTTGTATTGGTAAAACCAGGTGGAACACCCAGTCACTGAGATGTTTCTTCAACTGATTTGATCCAGGAACAAATTCGAGTTGCTTTTGGAGAAAAGCTAACTTGTAAGCAGGTTTGTTCCGGCTGCTGATTCTGTTGGAATATTGAGGCTAAGCTGTTTCTACTAATAACTGTTTACCTTTTGACATCTATAGGAAGATATTGTTTTGAGAGGACATTCAATTGAGTGTTGCATTAATGCTGAAGATGCATTCAAAGGATTTCGTCCAGGCCCTGGTACTCTTTCCCCTGTTTTTGTTAACAGATGATCAGTGAAAATGTTCTGCTCTTTTCAGCTATTTGAAATTTAGATGGTCACTTCTTGGCTGTCAACAGGAATAGACTAAAAATAGCCAGGAAGTCATCAGAAGGGCCCTCTGGATTCTTTGGTTGGTACTCTCCTGCCAAGAATGGTACTGCCAACAAGGCTCGTGCTGATTCTGGAGGGTAGAAGCAGCTTTACATTCTGTCTGACCTCTGTGGGGCCTTTGCACCGTAACACCCTGTATCTTACTGAACCATTTTGAACAATGAATTGTTAAGTAACCATCTTGATTTGCTAATATAGCTTCATATAATTGATCATTCTTGAAGCATTTGGAGTGGGAAGTGTTTTCTCTTTTATGATTTTGTGAATTTCAATGGTGCTTTATCCTATAACAATAATCTTTCTCGAGGTACTTAAACTGATGTCTTGTTCATTAGAGAAAGACAGTTTACATGAAATGACAATGTTTATGATATGTTTACTTGTATTTGACTTAGAACTTGTGTTCTTTTAATGAGGTAAATACTTTGTATTACTGCTAGTAGACGGTCTTTTGTTTGTCATTGCTACATATAATGTTTTGGCATGGAGGATTACCTCGTATCTGCCATCTGGAGGTCCATTTGTGAGAATGGACGGCCATGTTTATCCAGACTATGTTGTTCCTCCAATCTATGATTCTCTGCTAGGGAAGGTCCAAGCATGAATTTAGTTAATCCCTGGATGTCTTATTTATGTTTGTTTTATAAATATTGTTACCCATTATTTCCAGAAAACTAATTTTGTGACACTTGGTTTATCGTCATTTAGTTTATTGTTTGGGCTCCAACAAGGGAGAAAGCAATAGAACGAATGAAAAGAGCACTTGACAACACCGTCATCACAGGTTACTGCCAATGGCTTAATTTGGCATGAACCTGTGAACTTCTACTGTGGATGTCAACATTCTCCTTTATCTTGTGTTTTTTTAATTTCTTTTGTAGGAATTCCCACAACAATTGAATATCACAAGCTAATCCTTGATATTGAGGTACAGAATGTTAGCTCCCTTGTTATCATTTCATATTAAATGAACCTTGTTATCGTGTGAAGATTAAACGGTCACTGTTTATCAATTGCAGGATTTCAGAAACGGGAAGGTGGTCATCACCACATTCATACTCAAACATGAAAAGGAGTTGACTCCAGTGAGTTTTCAGCTACTCTTCCCAGAAACCATCTCTTTATATGCAGCTACATTGTTTGTGTTTTATTGAATGATGGCTATGCTTTACATGGGATGCAGCCCCAGAAACTGGTGTCTAAATCATCCAAAGAACTTGGAGGGACCAGCACCTGATCGATTTGACCTGCCTCCGGTGAATCAGATTCTGAAAGCAAATTATTTATGGTCAACAGAGTTTGACATGATAATAGTTGCAATCGACATCAATTTTGTTAGTATTATTGTTGTTCAAATGAACTTGTTCTTTCATAAGCAGCGATTTTGATAGTTTGTTGAGAATGAGAAACACAATTAGGTTGTGGAAATGGCTTGTATACGTCTGGCCTGAGTTCCTATTTTTGTTTTATTGGACCCTATTTTTCTCAATTTAACTTGCTGAAAGGTACCTGGATCCAGTGGACATATGATGAATTCAATGATTTAAAGAGGATTAAGTTTAATTTTATAGTTGTATATTCCTCTTTAAAATAATGAATTAATCATATGTTGGAGAAAATGATAATCTGAAGGAATGGATGCCTGATAATATCTAGGGTTTCTCCTAAATAGATGTGTTTTTTTTTTAAATAGGTTTATTTTATTTACTCTTGAATAGAATTTTCACCTTGCATGTTAAACCCTAAAAGTGTCATAATGGCATCTGTCTCCATTATTTTGTCATAGCTATTGCAAAAGCCACCCTGTCTTTTTATTTTTCCACTTGACCCTTGTCTTCCCTAAATATTCCAAGTTCCGTAGGTGTTAATTGATATATCTTTATTCTCTAGACTTTGAAGGAACTCAATTTGTTTGTGTAGAAAAAATTATGAGAGGCTTGAGCCAGCTTAAATGAAACACGAGTGCACAAGCAATTGGAGTGAGGAATAAGAGAAAAAAATAATTTAATATAAAAAATAATACTAAATGGGCTTTTTTCCTCTAAACTGTTATATTTTTAAGTCAATACTTCTCAAATTATAATAATACTTTTTTTTAATAGAGAGATTTTTAAAATGATCAAAATAAGTTTACATGCATGCCCTAGAAGTTTTGAACTCAACTATTTAAATTTTACTTTAATTATTTTACATTTTTTATCAAGAAAATAAGCCTTATTTAACTTGAGGGGCACAGGCAAAAAAAAAAAATAATTTAGAGGGGATATAAACACAATTAGAAATTTTAGAAGGATATTCATATTAATTAGTATTTTTTTAAGGACATACACACAAATTTTTGATTAGAAAAATACAAGATTTTGGGATTTTTTGGGTGTATTACTAACAAATACATACAACATACCATTTCAGAGTTATATATGTAAATAAAAAAATTTCTCCAGTAAAGGTGGTAAAATGGAAAAAGCCTTTTGCAAGTATATCCCTAAAAAGGTTGAAAAATACATGCATACCCTTATATATAAGCGTAAAAGTAATTTGTTTTGTCAACGAGAAACTTGAAATATCCAAATTACTCTTTTACACTTATATCTTTAAAAATATATTATTAAAATTTTTATTGTATTAATAATTTGATGAAAGAAATATATGCTAAAATTTAAATTTTACAGAGCATGTGTGCGAAGGCAAAAAATAATGGTAATTGAGCAACCATGGGCTAACAACCTTAAGCTCATAAGTGGATGGTAAGAAGACAACACGACGAGCATGTAAATTTTAGTGGTAATATGTACAATTACATTTTGTAGAGAGGTGTATATGCAATTATCTTTATTGTCAAATTGTCAGGTGTATACCTGAAAAAAAACCAAACAGAAAGAGGGGCTAAAATGCAAAAGCCAAAATCTCCGGGGAGAAATATGCAAAAAACCCCTCGAATTCACACGAAAATCCACGTCAGCGTGCCGAGCGCCTCCGCTCTCTCAATCTGACGAAAGCGAGCGAGGGAGGGGGTGAGAGAGCAGCGCGAGAAATCGAAATCCCTCGTTCGCATTCTCCCATTGATCCGCTTCGATCCCCCAATTCGCTATCTTCTTCGTCGATTTCGTCTTCTCCCTCCCCGAATCCCCCCGATCTGCGCCGGCAATGAATCCAAGGCAGCAGCAGCAGGCCCTAATGCAGCAGGCGCTGCTCCAGCAGCAGCAGCTCTATCACCCGGGCATCCTCGCCGCGGCTGCCATGAATCAGGTTCCAATCGTCTATTTTCTCTTCCTTTTTCATTGAAAATCGGGAATTGTTTGCGCGCCGGTGGATTCGTGAAAATTTTTGCCGTTTTTATCTCGTTTTCGATCATATTACATGCATTTCAAGGTTTCTGGGTCAGAATCAAACGCATTTCGTTAGATTAGCTCTTCGGTCCATTGTGCTTCTCGGAAAAGTTCTTTTTCTAATGTGAATTATGATTAAATTTATGCCCTTTTTTGTGCATTATTGTTGTTGCAATTGTTGATCAATAGGAAAAATATCACTGGAACTATGTTAGTGCGAGTTAGCTTTGTTCCCATTTGGTAAACTTATGGCATTGATAACGCAACCATCTGTATGTTCCTGGATCTGAATCTAATGCACGTCATTCTGGTTCTTTTCTTATGTATTTATGCTTCTGTAAAAACAAATTCTTTTGCTGATGTGAACAATGATCAGTGTAAGGCTTTTTTGGGTGATTTTTAGCATTCCCATTTTGATCAATTAGACGAGTCCCGTTCCATAAACATGTGGCTTTGGTACTTTAGACATTTAGATGTTCTGGAGGTGTTTGTAGGTTTGAAAGAAGTTTCCTTGTTACAATGTGAAAATGCACACAGCAGCTTGCACAATATGTTGTCCCTGAATTTGTCAGCTAGGAAGGAATTCTCCTCCCCTCTCTTGATTTCTTTCTGCTGCAAGAAAAATCCTGGAATCGTTTGAGATTCTTGAGTCTTTCTTATTTTTATCCTTTTTTATTTATTTATTGCAAAATTTAGCTCCAATGGCAACAAATTTCATTGTCATCTTTCTCCTTTTCTTGTAGATTGATTATATTTTGCTGATTTTTCAGATTTATTCAATATGCTTGTAGGATTTGTTCATTTCTCTATAACCTTCTGTTTTTTATTTGGCAAACCTGGATTTTTTTTTTATTTTTTTCATTTCTTCTTTTTCTTTGATTTTTGGCAGATGGAGCCTGTTCCAAGTGGCAACCTTCCCCCTGGATTTGATCCATCTATATGCCGTAGCGTGTGAGTTCTTTGTTGTATTCTCTTTTCTTATAACTCTTTATTCTATTCTTCCCTTTTTTCTAGTTCCTTATGTACTTTTGCTCTTTGAATCGAATAATGTCTCAAGGCAAACCAAGCTGTTATTTTCTTGAGGTTTAATGAGTTGCACTATTTGTTGTATGCATACTGTATCTATCCATTAGTATCCTGAAAATGCTGGGAAACATTGCAATAGTTTGCTTTTTATTATGATTTAGCTAATTTACTCTTTATGTTGAAATTTTTATGCTTTCTGTTCTGAAGGTATGTGGGCAATATTCATCCAAATGTCACTGAGAGCCTTCTTGCTGAAGTTTTTCAAAGTATTGGGCCACTTGAAGGATGCAAGCTTATACGAAAAGAGAAGGTTGGTTAGCCACCATATTGGTGCAGTGTTATGTTGCCTTTCTGCATCAGAAGTTCTTATTGTTGTTCTTGTTAGAATATCTTAATGAGGACAGCTTGGTTAACCATAATTTTAAATGTTGTTGAAAGCTTATATGTGATCATTGTACTATTGTTTTCGCTAACATTGTTATGACTTAAGCCTAGAGGAAACTGGTTATGATTTTTCTTGATATTGTTCTTTCTGTAGATTTCAAGAAGTTTTGCTGGAAGAAAAGAACAACAAAGAAAAAAAAAGAGGGCTAAAATTTAGCATTTGAAACAGCATGTGTACCAGTTAATAGTTAGCATTTTAGTCAATCAATTATAATAAGCGCATCTAATTGTAAGACTTTGTTTGTGTTATTTCTTAGATGCAGTTAGGTATTTGTTTCATGACATTCAGTTTATACTCATTCCAAAGATTTTTATTTGAAGAAGTGAGTTATTCATGTTTCCATTTTACAGTCCTCCTATGGTTTTGTTGATTATCATGATAAAAGATCTGCGGCTCTTGCCATTACAACACTACATGGGCGTCAGCTGTAAGGCTTCTTTCACTGTGAATTTTCATGTCTTTGAGTTTTCCAATCCCTTCATAACATTGGTTGTGTTTGTAGATATGGGCAGTCAATCAAGGTGAACTATGCTTATGCAAGCGTCCCTAGAGAAGACACTTCTGGTAACCATATTTATTCTGCTATGGCATTTAATCCATGAATGAGACTGTCCTTCTCACTTATAGCTTGTCTAACTCTAATGTTGATTCTCACCAGGACACTATCATATTTTTGTTGGTGATCTCTGCCCAACAATTACAGATGCGAACCTTTTCAACTGCTTTGCATCGTACAACAGTTGTTCGTGAGTTCATGATATCTATGTGCACTTCTAATAGTAGTCCACTATGAGAAAATGATGCTTTAACTATTGCATAGGAGGTGTTAAATCCATTTTCTGATTTTTCTCCATCACATTTCTCAATATGGTTAAGTTAGTGGTGTTGGTTCAGCAAATAAAGTTTGAATCGAGCAGAACAGGTTACAACTGACAAGAATGTTGTCTACTCACAAATGCTTCTGATTTTACGGATATGCAATTTATAAGTTAGTTTGTTCAAGCTTGAATATCAGTTATTTTGATCGCACAATTGTATGAACAGGGATGCAAGAGTCATGTGGGATAATAAGACTGGGCGTTCTAGATTATATGGCTTTGTTTCCTTCCGTAATCAACAGGTATTTTTCCTTATTCTTGGTTGCGAATTTAACTTGATTGGTCTTTCTGCTAGTCATATTGCTTCAATTTTCATGCTGTAATTGGATCCAGAAACAATTCTTAATTGTTATTTTTTGTACTCATCTAAATTCAGTTTGCCCTGCTGCTATTTAATATATGAATGGATAATTATTAGTGCATGAAATTTTGTAGATATACGGTCATTAGTTTCATATGCCACTATGCCAATGCAGTTAATTGTTGATTGTGGCATGTGGGAGGGTAATCACTTGGAGTTTGTTAACTATCAGATTTCTAGGGGTTTCTATTCTCTTGGAGAATAGGTTTTGTAGCGGTCATTGATGAGTATCTTTCACTCTGAGTACTCTTTCCTCTATTCAAAACATTCAAAAGTGCATGCATGCTTATATAGGATTCTGCTCTTGCTTGACTTTGGACTCCTGCTCAGAATCAAATTTTAATTAGACTTGGGCTTTACTAATGGCTCAGTTATATAAATAAGATTGAATTATGATAAATCCAAAATACTAGAACATTGGCTGGGCATTTTTTAGTGTAGTCATGCCATATATTGCTTGGTCTATATGGAGAATTGAGCCTTATAGTATTCTTTAACAACCCTCCTTAAGTTGGACAATAAATATCACATATGCTCAACTTACTTTTGATTTTATTCAGCTTGTCAAATTGCAGATTCTTAGTGAAAATATTTATATTTGGTTTTTTGTTCTGAGGTTGTTTAGTTTAGTTTGTTGATTCTGAATATTCTCTCTGAAATGTAAATCCACTTTTATATACTTAGTTCTTTCATAGAGCACTAAATTATTTAAAAGTGTTTTTTCGTACAACTCCCAAAATTTGTTTTATTTACCAAAATCTCTCTGCGATTTTAGTATATATCTATACCCCTTTTCGTTTGAAATTAATTACCTATAATTCTTAATTATTATTTAATCAAAATTTTAAATAAAAATTTTACTTCTACCATTTGCATTTTTACAATTAAATTGTTCAAAACTTTGTTATTTATTTTTTTGTGGATTTTTTCTCCCTCTTTATTCCTCTTCTTGTTCAGCACTAATGTGCACCCACATCGCCTCATGGTTGTGTCAACCCTTTGTGGCCTCGGCCTACTCCCACACCACCTTGCGGGACACGGGGAGCAAGCTGGCGTGGGCGTGGGGGTGTAGGAACGGTCCGGCACGAGCACGAAGTGGTGCGGGAGCATGTTGGCATAGGGCAATGCATGCACAGGGTGGCACGGGCGCATGCTAGTACTAAGCAGGAAGAGGAAGAACAAGGAAAGAAAAAAAAAATTTAAAAAAAAATTATAAAAAAACAAATAATAAATTTTTGAGAGGTTTAGTTGCAAAAATGCAAATGGTAGAAGTGAAATTTTTAATCAAAATTTCGATTAAATAACAAGTAAGAATTGTAGGTAATTAATTTTAAAAAGAGAAGAGTGTAGGTATATATTGAAATCACAGAAAAATTTTGGTAAATAGAATAATTTTTGGGGGATTGTATGTAAAAAAATCCTATTTAAAATGTGAAGTGTTGTTTGATTATCATAAAATAAAATTGTGAGTTCTCTAATTGTAAATCCAAATTTTGTTAAGAAGGTTTTCCATCACATACTTCACATATTGCCCATGTTATTGTTTTTTTTACTTACCTTCAACACTTGATTTGGTCATTATCTTTTGCTTTTTGCTCTTCCATACAACTAGGTTATGTTCAAGTTATAGGCAAATTCTTGTGGTAGGTCTTTATTATTTGGTGAAGAAACTAAGTTAGCATCTGAGTAAACTATTAATTCAAGTTTTTCACTTTTGTTACACATAACCCTAGATCAAGTTCTGTTTGACATTTGTTAGGATTTGATGGACAACTTCTAGGTGAGGTTTTGTTGGACTTTGCATGAACTAACTGATCATAAACTTGGCTTATATCTAATCTTGTAATAGTCAAGTAAATTAATTTTTCAACCGAGCTTTTATACATTTTAGGATCTTGAGCAATTTTGCTTGTTCTGCCTATAATTTAACATTACTATTAATAGGCACCTTGGCCATTTTGCTTTCTAACAAATCTATTTTTTAAAATAAATTTAATACATGCTTTCTTTGTACTAGCTCATATTTAAAATATATCACTTCAATTCCCAAAAAACCTGTAATTTTGCCAATTTTTTTATTTGAAATTTGGTTCTCATGAATTTCTTGAGTCTATGTATTTCTAATATTTTATCTCTAGTAATAATTATGTTATCTATATATACAAGAAAAATGATAATATATTATTTATTTTTCTTTATGAAAAGAGGTAATCAATTTGGTTTTTGCTAAACCTGTATTCTGTCATGCTTGTACTAAATTTCTCGAGCCAAGATTTGGAGATTATTTTGACCTATAGAGAGCTTTTTTTAACTTACAAACATGCCCTTTTTTTATTTTACTTATATTAAATCTTGAAGGCTCTGTCATATAAACTTTTTTGTAGATATCTTCATATAAGAAAACATTTTTAGTATTAAGTGAACACATCTCCCAACTTCTATTAATTGCACAGTATTTATTTTAAGTACTGGTGAGAAGTCTCAAAGTAATTAATATTTTTGAGTTCTTGTATACTCTTCTGTGAAGAATTTTGCCTTTATCTCTAATAGATCTATCAACCTTATATTTTATTGTATATATTAATTTATATTCTATAATGAGTTTATCTTTTAGTTTAGGAGAGCTTCCATCTCACTCTTCATGATTTATCTCCATCCACTATTTGCTAAGACTTTTTATATAATTTTTGATATTTATGTGGCATTAGGTTCAAGGCAAATGACTTATATGTAAATCAATCGAGAAAATGCATTTTGAAATAAGATCTTGGTTGCATGTTTTTTTCCCTTTTTTAAGACTATAAGCCAATCATTATCATCTTTTATTACTTGATTTATTGTTGATTCTATTTCTAGCTGAGAATCAACTTTTGATTCTTGTTTTTATTCAAATTTTTGTAGTTCTTGAGTTGGTTTCTGTGTTTCTTGTGTGATTAGATCTCTTTTAGTGGTGTCAGATAATAGGGATTCTGTTGGTTATCCCTCTTCTCTTCTCATAGGATATACAAATATTTTTCTTTATTGCTAGACTCAATAGAGAACAATTCACTTGGCACAAACAAAAGAATATTCTTTTCATTTAAAGTTGCAAAGTGTTTGTTATTTTTCTTTTTTTCTAAATAAAGTTTTTAGCAAGTAATCATTTTTTTTATTGCGAATTTATGAAAAATCACTTACTTTATCATTGGTAACAAAAATCACTCATCTTATATTTTAAATTTGCAAAAAAATTATTTTAATTAAAATATTTAAAAAATATTTTATTTTAGTTCGATTTTATTAATTAAAATTAATATAAAATGTTCAAATTAATTTTTTTTTATTTTAGTTTAAATAAATATTAAATGGATATAAAGAATAACTTATCTTATATGAGTTTTTATGAGAGATTAATTATCCGATTTTATAAAATTGAAAATTGAAAATATAGTTTTGTTAAACCAGTTGTTCGATAATTATGACCTGATTGTTCAAAATAAAACCGAATGAAAACAATTTGATTTTTTATATTAATTTAATTGATAAAATTAAATTAAAAATAAAATATTTTAATTGAAGTGATTTTTTGTAAATTCATAGTATAATATGCTAATAGTGATAAGAGAGGTGATTTACTGTAAATTCACAATAAAATAAATAATTATTTGTTAAAATTTTGTTAAATAATAGACTAAAACTTTAAAAAGGTAGTGTCATTTGTTATATAAATCTTATGGGTTTTAAGATCATAACACTTGTAACGTTTCTTGACTATAGAATAATTTAAAAATATACATTGACATCTATTTCAACTTATCATTTATGGGGTTATAATTATGAGTATAATAAATATAACCAAATATTCTCAAGAGTAAATAAAAGGATTTTTTATTAGGACACAAAACACTATGAAAGAATCTTAATTATTTATGATGTAGGCGTTCTGTTTAAGAAGAATAATGATGCAAGAATATCATCTCACAAGCATGTTGGGATATTTCTCTCAAACGTTAGTGTCTTGCTACCTTCAAAAAATGTTGATTTTTTCTCTTAACTATCTCATTTTGTCAAGTAATATAAACACATGATATTTGTGAAATAATATCATATTTTTTGAGGTAGTCTTATAATTAATTGATAGATACTTCTCTCATTATCAAATCTCAATATCTTAATGATTGTATTAAATTGATTTTGAATTTCTTTATAGAGCCATTAAAGACTTCAAACACTTTAAACGTTTTCTTCAAAAGATAGAGCCAAGTCACATATAACCATTTAAAGAATAATTTCTAGTTATTCAAGTATAATAATATAAAAGGGACATGACCTAATCTACATGTTATATGACAAAGTGCTCCGCCTCCTAAGTTAGCAATGTTTTGAGTCTTGTGTTTTAAGATAAACTAAGTAAACCTTTGTTTTTAGTACCCCTACCAGTAGCATAAAAGAAATCAATAGAGGAAGTGTATAAACCTCCCTTCCTGGCCACAAGTGAGAAAGTCCCATATGCAATAGTGACATATTTTAATGTAGTTAACTTGTCAAGAGTAGAAAAAGCTTTACATCACCAATCATATGAGATGATGCTCTTGGCTTTTTTGCAATTATTGATTTGCAGATAATGATCTAGAAGAACTTGATATGTTGGTTGTTCTCTAAAGCAACTTGTTGTATTCCTCTCGCGATATAGTGATTTAATTGATTAGTTCATGCCTTATGCTCTCACAATCTTCTTGTCTTGCAAGTTCTTCCCGTGAATTATTTTCTTAAGCTAATTTCCCTATAATAAATCCACATTTATCAATATCATGACCTACTTTTCTATACTTCGTATGCTTCAAATTTGCTTTCTTCAACCTCTACAATGACTTGGTGGACCTCAATCTCTTCCTTTATTTGTTACTTCACGTAAGGGACTACTCTTCTTGAAGCCATTGTTGAACTCTCAGTTAGGGTTTTTTGAGTTGAGTTGGGGTTTTGTTAATCTACTTTCAGTAGTCTCTTAAATATTTTCTCAATTGAGGAAATTTCACTTCCTATTATGAAGTTTGTCTGTATCTAAGTTATTTAAAACTTCGTGACCTTTTGTTCATCTTGAACTTTCTTCCATTCATCAATAGTTGTTGGCTTGTAGTATGCTAATTCATCTTACAAGTTAGTCAAGAGGCTGTAACAGATGTTGATTTCTCTCATATATTACATTAGGTTGCAGATATGTTCACGTCTGTTAAACACTTGAGTTAGATTATTCTTGTTGTCATATATTCTTTGCAGTTTCTCCCAAGTCGTTTTTGAGCTCTTGTACCCGAGCAATCTGCAACCTATTTCTGTTTTTTATGTTGGTCATGAGTATAACTATGACTTCTAAGATTTGCCGCTCCTTGCGTCGAGGTAGATCCAGGAAGATAATTTTCTATTAGTTTTGAGTCTTGCAGTTACTATTTGCAAACATTTTCCTTCTTCAAACGGCTTGTTGTCTTCACTTGAAGCCATTGTCTCTTGATGGCCAATACTCTCGGGTCCCGTGTGAATTTAGGGTCCGAATATCATGTTGACTATGAGATTTATAGGGTTTTTATTCTCGCAGATAATAGGTTTTGAAGTCGTCAGTGATGAGCCTTCACTATGAGAATTCTTCTTCTCTATTTAGGACATGCTTATATAGGCATTTGCTCTTTGCTTACTTGGATTGAATCTCATACTCCTACTTGACTCCTACTTGGACTCAAGTTTTGACTGGATTTTGGGCTTTACTAATGACATGTTTACATAAATAAGATTGACTATGATAAACCCGGGGTACTAGAACATTTGGAGGGGGATTTTCTAGTACAACCATGTCACATATTGCTCAGCCCATATTGGGATAGAGCTGTAGACTATTCTTCAACAGTAGTTCCTGAAGTAGTTGGTGACTAAATCAGGTTCGCTGATAATTCTTGCTGTAACTGGAGTAAGAAAAGTATTCGGGTTATTAGTCTAAATCTTAACTACAAGTCTTATTTTTAACATAACTATTTAATTTATGAATACATAATTAGTAAACAGGAATGATGTGGACATTAGGTTTTTAGTTCTTTTGCCAATTTAGTTAAGTATAGGTTACAGGCTGTGGGAGGTTATCACCTCTAACTGTGGCTGAGTTCATTGACTGTTGTGGCTTTGGCTACAATCACAATTAATTCTGCTTTGTGGACTTTTGATGCCTATCTGCTTAAATATTTATCTGGCAGAGGAAATGAGAACATTGCAATCTCTGCAGTAAATATGCTGGTTTATTTATAAACTCTTAACGACCTAATGCTATTTTGGTAGAAAAATCTGGCTAGTTAGGGATACAAGGTAAGCTCCAGCTATTAGTTTCTTTGACATCTCACTTTCACTTTAGATGTTTATCTTGGGAGGATAGTTATGGGAGATTGAACTAAAACCTGATAGGGTTTTGGTCCTTGAAGTTAAGGTTGTGAACTGGGTATATAAGGTTTCTAGGTTTTCTAGGGCATCTGGACTGGAATCAGGATGAGGCACTAAATCTGATATTCCTCTCGGTTGGGTGACATGATACTTGACCAATTTTTTGAGCCTTAAAATTAGCATTGTTATTCAGTTGTCTTAACGTTTTTGCAATCCTGCAATACTAACTGGAGCTTTATTTGTTTGTTGCAGGATGCACAGAATGCTATAAATGAGATGACTGGTAAGAAGAGTGCAGCATATGTTGTCTAAAAGCTCACATAATCATCAAGTTGATGACTGTTTGCCAGTACTCTTCCTCCTCTGTACTAGCACTTTTTCCTGTTTCCAATTGTCAGGTAAATGGCTCGGGACCAGACAGATACGTTGCAACTGGGCAGCTAAGAATAGCATTGAAGAAAAGCAGGACAGTGAAAATCAGGACACTGTTGTTTTAACAAATGGGAGCTCAGGTAATATTAAAGCCCCACGCTGCACCAGATTTTGCCATCTTGCTACAATAATTGTGTAGGATAAATTGAAAATTCTGACTTTTTGGTTATCTTTGGTTCGATTATTCAGAGTGAGTAGGTTTTGTAGTGTACTTCATCCTATAATCTTCTTTGTTTCCCACAGATGGAGGACAGGAGGATTCTAACGAGGAAGCTCCTGAGAACAACCCTGCATATACAACCGTGTATGTCGGCAATCTCGCTCATGAGGTAGAAACCTTCAGCATGAAGATGCCATCACCATTCATTATTTTTATTGCTGATAAATGGACTTCATTTGTCCCTTTTGATTTTACTCCTATTTCTTATATTCTAAGCATGTAAAAACAGCAAATTTTGACTGGTTCCTCCTCGTCATGCTTTGCCAGGTAACCCATAACGAGCTTCATCGCCAATTTCACATTCTAGGAGCTGGGGTCATTGTGGAAGTTCGAATTCAGAATGGCAAGGGATTTGGGTTTGTGCGATATCAAACACACGAGCAGGCTGCATTAGCCATCCAATTGGCCAATGGAAAGATTGTGTGTGGGAAATCTATGAAAGTAAGGATTCCGCTGCTAGTTGTTACTTCACCTGGTCTCACTATTATGAATAGTTCTTACAGCAAGGTGCGTTTCTTCAAACAGTGTTCATGGGGCAGCAAGCCAACTCCACCAGGGTCATGTTTTAACCCACTTCCTCCCCCACTGATGCCATTCGTGAACCAAACATGCTACTCAGTTGCAGAGGTATTGGCTTATCATCGGCAATTGGCAGCTTTGAACCAGGCTGCTGCCGGATCAATAGCTGGGCAGCATGGGCTTTCTGCACTCCTCTCAGGTGGTAACCATGCAATGTACGACACCTACAATGGCACCTCAACCTCTCAGCAGATGATGTACTACAACTAAATCATTAACCTCCGCGTTCCGCTGATCCTGTGAGCTTTTCTCCCCAACTGATGTTTGTGATCCTTTTGTTTACATTATTTTTGGGTTTTGTTTTGTGAATTTTTTGTCAGTATGGCTGTAGAATTTGTTATTGTTAATTTCATACCATTTTGGTCTTTTGAATTGAGTATTTTAAGATAACTCTTGTTGTCATAAATTAAGGGTGGTGGTTGAACCTGTTCAACTAATTGTCGAGTTTCAAGGATAAGGATTGGTTGGTCTGAATCCGAAATTGGTCGATTTGATAGGTAAGCCATGGATTTTCACAGGCCAGCCATTGTGCCAATGGAAGCTTTTGGATGCTGAATTGGTGGGAATATTTTGGTGGAATTGAACTTCTCAGAATTGATTATCAACTTTGCTAACTATTTGTTGGTAATTTGGTTTTGATGAATAATTCAGGTAAATACTCTTTTGCCATAAAAAAATGTGGATTGATGAAAGAAATCTCAAGTTGTTTTATCCAGGAGAGGTTGATGTGTAATCAGCTAGGTTTCATAAGCCACATGATTTGTGTACCTCGTATGCATGTGGTCTGTCCGGGCAGCAAGATATTATGCTGAGAAAATAAATATAGAATAATCATAATTTTGTTGGATTTTAAAGCTTGAAAGCAACGTTTTATGAAATCCTAAATTTGGTATGTGTACTGTTATTCACTTATACTGATCTAAACCAGTGGGTCTTGAATATTGATACTAGATTGAACTTCTATCCTTTTGACTCATCATGTTGATTGATCCATGGGATGTGAAATCTAGGTATCAAGCATTGGCTTTCTGACTGTATTCACTTTCTTTTTTTAGCAAACAGAGATTTATTATTAAAAAAATCTTATAAAAAATACAAAATTATATTCTTACAAAAAACTGTATACAAAACAGTCCCCCAAAACAGGTAAAACCCAGTTTAGCAAAGGAAATGAACACCAACACAAGATCAAAACAAGTTTGAACAGCAGCACCAGCTTCTTTAAGCGTCATGTCTGCTCCTCTTGGAGGCTGGACCTGATGGCAGGTGTTTGTAATCTCTTCTATAGACTTTGAAAGTGAATACAGTACTTGGTCCAATTCTAACAGTTTGAAAGTGCATCCAATCACAAATTGGACTAAGTCCACTATCTGTCTTTTGCATCATATTATTCTTTAAAAAAAAAATGAACTAATATTCTGTTCATCATCTGCATGTCAACCTGAATTTCTTAATTGATTTAAAAAAAGGCATGGGAAATCAGATGTCAGATTTTAGATTTGAAGGCTTCATGTCTTCTAGCATGTGTTTCGTATTGAAACAGTCTGGCCAAAGTTTTTTTTTCTCTTTTTTTTTTTTTCCAAAACCTAGACAAACCACTTTATTCCCATCTACCTAAAATACCCCAAAATGGAATAATCAGTAAAATTAAATAGCTAAATAAAAATAATAATGAGTATTATGCCCATAATTCAAAACAGTACCAACAATGAACCCAATAATCCACAATACTAAGAATATATCCAAAATGTTCTTCTATTTCTCTTTTCATGTGGAATTCAAGCAGCAACTCTCTCCTCAAGGCTTCCCTTGCTACACCTCGTCCTCTACGTACATATTAATGCTATATATAGCTTTAAGCCGGCCGCGCCGCCGCTTATTTACCCGGCGCCACGTGGTTGGAACTCGACCCCTGGTCCAATCAAGCCGCCGCCATGCCGGCGGCGAAGAACAGCGGCGCGGAGCAGGGAGAAACGGAGCAGGCAAAGGGCTGCTTCTTCTGTGCTTCTGAACGGCATTGCTGCTCTCTGTGCTCGTCGATCAGTATCTGCTGGCACCTGCATTCTGCACTGCAGAATGCCATATCACCCCTGCTGATCAAAAATAAAGAAAATAATAATAATGAGAAAAAAACATTTTAGAAATATTTTCTTAAAATTTCAAATTATTTGCATGCTGGTCCGTGGAAATTGAAATCAATCAATATTGTATCCAAGGATCAGAACTCTTTCATTTGCAATTATTGTGACCAATCAACAAATTCCAAAAAAGGTTTACAATTATTCCGAATTTTACAATTTGAGAAATTTAATTTCAACAAGCTCAAGATCCAAGAACAATACCATAATTCTACTCAAATAAAGCAAAAAAAAAATAATTCTGTCGCTTCAAATAATCATAGATATACACATAAATTAAGCTAAAATATGTGCATAAAATTAAATAAAATTAGAAAAAAATATTAAAAAACCCATTTATAAGCCAAAAAGAAAAAGAAAAATACCTGTACATGAAGATATCGAGCCCATGCAGCCGCTTCTTGCACAGAAAGCACCGACTCAAAAAATCCGCCGGCAAACACGGCGGCGGCGTCTCGAAAACCACCTTCGAACTCCCCCTATAATTACCACCCTTGCCACTGCTACAGCCACCGCCGTCGTCGAAGTAGACGCGCTTCCTCACCGAGCTTCCTCGCACGTGCGAGGTCACGCACGTGTAGCTTTCTGAGAGCTCCTCCTCCTCTTCCTCCGACTCCGGCCACCTTGCCGTCTTCCTCGCCGCCGCGGGAGCCGCGACGATTGGGATCGGCTCCGACCGGGCAGAGCAGGGGGGCTCGCTCATTGCCGCCACGATCCCCAGCCCCACCGCGGCGCGAGGGCCGAAGCTCCGAGCCGGCGGTAGTGACCTCCTCCGATCGGATTCCTTGCAGAAATCGGCGGCGATCAGCCCCATTTGAGGGAATCGGCGAAGGCAACCGGAGAGTTCAGAGAAAAGGCATAGAATTGGGGGTCGATTTGAGCTCGGGAAGCAAAAAGGCGAGATTTTTACATGAATTTCATTGAACTTAATGGAGAAACTGGGGGAAGCATGAGGGAGGGGGGGAGAAGGGCGACGAGCTATTTTCTTCTTCTCTCTCTGGTTCTGGTTCAATTGGGGCTGATGAAGGGGGCGTCCGAGAGTAGAATATTCGTATTATTTTATTGAAGGTTTTGCATGTAGACCACTTCAAAACCATGAAATTTCATGTCGGCTTTCTGAATTTTAAAATTGCATAGATGCCCTGTAACAATACATAAATTGCATACATGTCCCTTGAGTGATTTTTTTCATAATTGTCCAACTGATATATACTTATATTTTTAAAATTTTGGTAAAAAAATCACTTACTTACTCTTATTATTAGTAAAAAAATCATTCGTTTCATAAAATAAAATTTTTTAAAAATATTATAATTAAAATATTAAAAACGTATTTTTATTTTAATGTTATTTTTTTTTATTAAATTAATAAAAAAATTCAAATTATGTTTATTTTATTTTATTTTTATAATATCAGATAATTAATTTTTTATAAAAATTAGGATAAAATAAGTAATTAATAGTTGATTCAAATTAAATTTAAATAAGAATAATTTTTTTATATGAATTTAATTTATAAAATCAAATTAAAATAGAATATTTATTAAATATTTTAAATGAAGACGATTTTTTTAATAGTAATAAAATGGCTAACTTTTTTTATATATTTACTGTAAAATATAGTTTCTTATCAAAAACTCTATATTTTTTATTTTTTTTTACTAAATATTTTTTACATGATTAAATATCTCATGTTTTAGAGGCTGCCTCCGATAAATTCAAGCTTTGCCGAACCTAATATCTTTCGATTCTTTTAATTATTTTGACGATTTCAAATATTGTATGATCTTAAAAATATAAAAATCTTGCAATGATTTTTAAAATTATTTCATTGCAATCTCTGTTAAAACCGATATTTTTCGGTGGAAAAATTTTAATTTGGATCAAAATTTAAAGTATTGACTAAATTTTTCTCCCGGTCGGTTTAGGAACTCGAATCCACGCTCGAAGTTGGACTTGGTCGGACCAATGAAAGGCCCAAATTACCCCTCTTCCTCTTCAATCCGCTCGCCCGCGCCCGCCTCGCTCTTCCCTTGCTCTGCGCCCACCCCGGCGTTGAATTCGTCTGCGACCCCGTTCTATCCTTTGAAGAGAATAATAAAATATTATTAAATGACACAAAAATGAATTATTATAAAAATTTTTGTTAATTGATAGAAATTATTTAATATAATTTTTTAATATATTGTCAAATTTTTTTACAAACTTAAAATACTTTTTTTTAATTAGATAAAGAGATGTATTTAGAATATCTCTTACCCATCTCCTACCGTCCACGTGTCCCTTCATCCCATCCAACGGCCATCACCACCACTCCCTCCTCCCCAAAACCCTTCTCCCTCCTTGCTCCATAGCCGCGTCCTACCTCGCACTCGCTCTCCGACGGTCTCCTTCTCCACCGTCGCCGCCGCTCCGGCCTTTGATCCTGCACTGCTGCATGGAGGACCTAATCCTCAACCTCCACGATGTCGAGGCCGTCAAGCTCGGCTCCTTCAAGCTCAAGTCGAGAATCACCTCCCCGATTTACATCGACCTTCGCCTCATCGTCTCCCCTATACTGCGCTCCCGATCGCCTCCGCGATGTCGCTATCGGCCAGAAAGAATTGACCTCGGGACGACCTCGTCAAGCATGGTGCTCCTCGAAGGTGGAAACAGATCAGCGGCGGCCTTGGGGGCACCTCGAGACGGTCCAGGAACAGCAACGAAGGCCTCGTCGGGGTCGAGCACAGGGAGATCGGGATCCAGCACAGAGAATTGGGAAATTAGAAATTTTCGGTAGGAATCGTCGATTTCCAATGGCGGCCGTCGGATGAATTTTTAATCTGAAGTTAAAAAATTAATCAATTTTTTAATTTCGAAAAATTTAAAAAAATATTGAAATTATCCAATTTTGGATATTTATATGAACAATTTTTAGGAAAAATTTAAAATTAACTATTTTTTTAATTTTAAAAAATATATTAAATTGGGTAAAAAATACTAAAAAATATAAATATAATTTACAAATACAATATATATATTTAAAAAATGATGTATTATATAAGTAAATAATATAATTTAATATTAAAAATAAATATAAATTTTAAAAATGATCCAAAAATAAAGGATTCTATAATAATAATTTTATTATTTTAGGATTTATTTAATATATTTTTTCTTATTAAATAATTTGATAAATATAAAATGCAGATTTTTTTAGAAACTTAATTTATTATTTCAAAAATCAATATAATTATTAAAATAATCTATAAATGGAGAATTATATAAACATAATAAAATTAATTCAAGATTTATTATTATATTTTAGCTAACAAAATAAATAATTTGATAAACTCAAAAATTATAATTTTAAAAATAATTTATTTTTAGTTAAATAAAAAGTACAAAAAATAAAATTAAAATGGGTAAATTAATTTTAAAATGAAAAAAATTTACAAAAACGATCTAAAGGTTATATAAATCTATCATTTTAATTTGTGGGCCTATTGCAATCCCTCGGAATTTGGTATATTTTTTAAAAGAATTTTAAAATTTAAAATCAGAATTGAAAAGGAGTTGACAGTTCTTTTAATTTGAAATTAAAAATTAGACTTTCAATTTTTTCAATTCTCTCAATTTCAAAATTTTAAAATTCTTCTAAATAGATCGAGAAATTGTGAAAAGAAAAATGCTTGGGACCCACCCCAATTTCTTGGAAACTGGGCGTATTTCACCCCAGAAAATAGAAATTCAAGACCGAAAATTGGAAGGAAAAAAATTTTCTAATTTTTTAAATTTCAGATTTAGGAATAGAGTGAAATTAGAAGATTAGACTTTTAATTTTTATAATTTCTTTAATTTTAAAGTTTTGAAATTCAATCAAGCATTCCATAAAAGGAAAGGAAGAGCGGGCTGGCGAGGAAGCTCTTGGATCCTGACGAAAGATTTGGGGAAATTGCGTGCTCTGGGCACAAAGCATCCGCTGAACTTTTCGCTGGCGGTGTGCCGAGACTCCAACCCAATTGCATCTATTTCACCAATGACTGCATGAATATTTTTCTCTTTGAAGAGGCAACAAGGTTCCCTCGTCCACTGGTGGTGGTGGTCTAATAAAGCTTACAAAAAAGTATACAAAACAAAAATAAAACATAAATTAATCAATCATAAAGTTTTAAATCGCATCAAATCAAACAGGAACAGACTAAAAGTCATTTAACTCGTATTTGCACTACAAGATTCTTGAATAACTTTGGTGGCGTGCCTTTCTTCGAAAGATATGCGGTCATTAATTCAATACTAATATATTCAATAAGCAATTCATTTGTTTTGACACGTTCTTTTATGACTAGAGCTATGCGTTCGGTTTAAAATCGAACTGAATTGAATAAATCGAATCGAAATTTTCGATTTTCAAAAATTCAAAACCGAATCAAATCGAATCCGAACCGAACCAAAATATTTTTGTTTGATTCGGTTTAAATCAAATACCGATTTTGAAACCGAATTTTTTGTATCATTGAGTTATTGACTCATTTGCATAATTGCATTTGCCCAATTTTTGTTCATAGGTAATGGATGCAAACAACAACTGCACAATCTACCCTTGAATCCTTGATCACATTTTTTGTAAGATAAAAAACAAAAAAAAAAGTACAGGATATACAAAACCCAACAATTGAACTAGCATCTACCAAGAATGGCAAGAAACATACCCAATCTAGTTGTAACTCAATAGATACTAAATCCCATATTGGCATAATATACAATAGGAAGACACTTCAATATTTCAACTTCATGCTTGTAAAATAATGTACAGTAGCAGGACACTTCAACAGTTCAATTTTATGCTTGCAAAATTACAAGACAATGTACAGTAGCAAAACAATCTTATAATATCATTCTGATGAATCTGATCGGTGATCACCATGTAGTAATTGAAATTTGAACACTTGCATCCATAAGGTTGAGAATATTTCCAATAAGTGAGGCCAAAATAACACTCCTATTTGTTTTTTCTTGATATATACCAGAATCACCATATCACCATCCACTAAGGTCCAAAGAGACCTGCTATCAATAAATTAAAAAAAATATAAAAAATATAAAAAAATTATTTTGAAAAATAGAATCATAAAGGACAAAGTCTTGAAGAACCCCATCTTCCAAGATAATTAAACAAATTAATAAGGTTACAAATAAAACTGAAAATATAAATGCAAAAGTGACTATTAATACATTATGTTTCAAATCAACTTACAAGTCAAATAACTCAGCATTAGCAACTATGATTATGTGATTCAGAATAAATATGATCAATTCAGTTAGCCTTTGAAGGATTATATCATGTCCATTAAGAAAAGGTTGAGGAATCTCTCATGTACAGAAGTAACAAAACTCTAATATATATGCAAAATTACATGAAAGATAAGGAAAAATTAGAAGCCAAAACCAATACTAAGTTCTAAAATCTCATTATTCCAATACCCAATGCTTGCCATAATTCACCATGAATGAAACAGATAAAACTGAAGCAATCAAGTAAGTCAAAACAAGTATAGAACTAATACCTGTTCTTGGATACATGCATCTAAATAGACTAAATTTACTTTTTCTATTGGATCATACTGTTGGATGTAAAAAAAATAATGAAATATCATCACAGTAAAAGAAATTAAGAAAATATCAAGTAACTGGATAAGGATCGTAAGATCATAACTTCACACATGCACATGAATAATGAGGAGCCACATTGAAAGGCTATGAAGATACAAATCATGTTACTATTTAGTAAAAAAGAGAGATAATAATGAATCGGTAAGATATGACCATAGAAAGTTAGAAACATCGAAAATAAAATTATTATAATACATACCATGGAAAAAATGAAAAAAATACATCAAAAATAAGTAAGTATAGTCAAACTTTAAATACTTTATAGAGTCTCAAAATATCAAAAGATGACTTCTCAAAATTCAATGGTTGTGACATCCAATTTCATCATTGTCGACTCTAAAATAAAAAAAAATCATTTAATGATTAATTGATCATAATAAAAAAATATACAATCTAATAATAAAAATATTAGTAATGCAAATTTTACCCTCTTGAATCTTTTCAAGTTCTTCCAATTTTTTCTCAACATTAATTTTTGTTTTTGATTTTCGAATCCAATTTTGAGTACAAATGAGAGCTTGTACTAGTGTAGAGGTCAAAGAGCTACGAAAACGATCAAGTATACGCCCTCATGTGCTAAAAGCTGACTCGGAGGCTATTGTAGAGATAGGTATAGTTAATATATCATGAGCCATATATGATATAATAGGAAATATGCAACTATTCACTTTCCAGATGCCCAAAATATCAAAGTTTGGCCCTTTTCTTAAAGGTCCTCTGACAAATACTTGTCTAGCTTAGATTTCATTTCATCACCCATGAAACTTTTTTTTACTCATCAAATAGACTACTTAAGATGTGCTTTTCTAATTACATTGACATATTTAATCCTTCATCATCTTGCATCTCTCCCAGTTGTAGTCGCATCCTGTATTTTTTGAATAAATCATATACAACTTCATGCAATTTTCTCCTCGTTATGACACTTCTTTCACCTTCATATATTTTTTTAACTCTAAACTCAACATATTCTAACTTGTGTCTTGGATCAAAGACGACAGGAACGAAAAGAAGCATATTAATCTTCTCTAACTCACCCCAATAATTGCCAAATTTTACTTTCATCATAACAACCATATCTTAGACTTTTGTATCATTACTGACTTTCCACATATGCAAAAGAATGTTAATTTGATAAATTTCATCAAAAAATAAATTACTTGTAACATACATAGAGCCAAAAGCTCGAAGAGTCAACTCATAGAAATACTCTAAGAATGTAATAAATCACATAACATTTTGCCAATCAAAAAATAGAGGAACTCCATTGTCATTATTAAGCTCATTACAAAAATTATTATCTTTTTCTTCAAATTTTTCAAAAGCCCTCTTAAAAGTTTGAGCTACTTCAAGTATCATATAGGTGGAATTCTACCTTGTGGATGCATCCAAACAAAGACATTTTTTATTTTTAACTTTTTCAATTTTCACACATTTTTTGAACTTTTGTTATTTTGCTGGAGAATATCTCACATATTTAACTGCAGATCTAACTCGAGCAATGAAATCTGTCATCTCTTTCAAACCATCTTTTATCACAAGATCAATGATACGTGCTATGCATCGCATATGAACATATTTTTCTTGTGCCAAACAAGTGCCTCAATTCAAATTTTTTTTTTCGAATAGGAAATAACAGTATCATTTGAAGAAGCATTATCAATAGTAACAGTCAAAATATTATCAATTTCTCATTCAGACAAATATTTTTCAATTGTTTTTCCTATAACTCACCCTTATGATTTGTAATTTTGCAAAAGTTCAAAAGTTTTTTCTTCAATTTTCAATCAATATCAATATAATATGTTGTGATACACGTATAATTTATTTTTTGAATTGAGGTCTAAGTATTAGTAGTCAAACACACTATTTATTTGGACTCTTTGAAATATTGTCCAACTTTACCTTTTTATCATGTTAGAGTTGATAACAATCTCTAGTCATAGTCCAACGTGAATGTATTTGAAATCTAGGACAAGCTTGAGACATAAAGTATTGAAAACTTTTATGTTGCACAAAACTAAAAGACAGTTCATTTACATCAATCATGTATGTTAATGTTTTTTAAATTTTTTTATTGATCAAACTTCCAACTAGTTAGCACCAATCATTTTCTACTTTTTTCTGAATAGGTTGCATAGCAAGTAGTGTTTGATGTGTATCAACATTATATGGATATTGTTTGCATTGATTTATGTGATTTCTAAGAGAAGAAGTATCATTTCTTTTTGAATCACAAAAGAATTCATTACCACAATAGTTGCATTTGGCTTTGATTAACTTGTCAGATTGTGTGAATTTTGTGAAATGCTTCCATACAACTCATCGTGCTGCCATTCTCTTTCTTGAGATTGGAGGCTTTGTATACGTAGATGCATTGCCCTCGTTTGAAACTTTCATAGGCGCGAAACTTTCTTGAGAATTTGAATTTGACATTGGACTTGAAATAATTGGATTTGTGTTCGAAAGCTTATGACTATCATCCTTGTTTAACATATATCAACAGAGAATACAAGTAAAATACTGAATCAAAAATTAATTTTAAATAGAAGTAAAGAAAATAAATTGAAAGATATATTAAAAGTTGTAAATAATGACCATTCTATTCTCAAGCAATCCCTACAAGTATCTTCTAATAGATCTAAAACCAAATTGAACATACCCACATCAGACTCAAAAGATCAAAAAATATCAAATTGATTTTTATAAAAATACCAAACAAAACAAAAGGTAGTAAGCATTGAGCAACTTGATTTTCACAAAAGTGACAAAACCCTAATTATCTAACAATAAAATCATACGAAATCAAAAAATCCTAATTTAATTTCACAAAACTTAATTAAATTTCATAATTTCATAAATTCTCTCACCTTACGACTTGATCTTGATGATGTCGTTATAGAAAAATGAGAGATTGAAGCTCGAAGCGTCGAAAGATGGTCACAGAGAGATTTTGAGGCATCAGGAATCAGAGGTGAAGGGGGGTGGACGAAGTGATGTCACGTTGTTGAAGACTGAAAGATGTCGGGTTGCTGGAGAACTTCCGAACTCTTCTCACCGTGACGATCGCGCGATGAAACCTCCGATCCCGACATGGTGCAACACTGTAATCACAAGGATGAAGGAGAAGAATGATCGGGAGTTCGGGACTGGGGATTTAGGGTTAGGGTAGAAATGAGAGCGGCGAACTGGACAACTAATACGATGATATATATAGCTGTGCCTGTGAACCAATTAGCCCAAAAGCAAAATCCTATATATATATATATATATATATATATATAATTCGATTCAGTTCGGTTTTTATAGTTTTTCAAAATAAAAAACGAAACCGAAACTGAAACCAAATGTCAAAATTTTTATTTTTCAAAACCAAATCGAACCGAAAATCGAATAACCTGAACCAAATTGATTATTCAATTTCAATTTGGTTGGTTTATTCGATTTGAACCAAATACTGCACATCCCTATTCATGACTACATATTTTATATTGATATGTTTACTTCGATTTGTACTCTTATTTGGATGGGTATTTTTTGGATAAAATTAGAAATTGATTAATTCTCTCAATTCTAAAAAATATATTAAATTTCATACAAAATAAAAAATATATAAATATAATTTATAAACACAAAATATGTTTTTTTTTAAAAATTTAATACTTTATATTTATAACTAAATAAAATAATAATATAATATATTAATATTAGAAAATGCTAAGTTAATTAAAAAATTAATATAAATTTAAAAATGGCCCAAAAATAAAGAATTCTATAATTATAATATAATTAATTTAGGATTTATTTAATATATTTTTACTAAATGATTTAATAAACTTAAAATACATATATATTAAATTTAGTACAAAATACTAAAAAATATCAATATAATTTACAAACATCACATATGTACTATTTTTTAAAAATAAATACTTTATTTATAAGTAAATAGGAAAATATAATATATTAATATTAAAAAAAATACTAAGTTAATTGAAAAATTAATATAAAATTAAAAATGACCTAAAAATAAAAAATTTTATAATTATAATACAATTAATTTAGGATTTATTTAATTTATTTTTGGGCTAATTATGTACAGCCCCCCAAAATTTTTCTTAATTACGAAAAAACCCCCGAAATTTTAATAATTACTTACACTCTCTCCTTTTCAACATATTTATCTACATCCCGCTAATTATTATTTAATCAATTTTTTTTCCAAAAATTTCTCTTTTACCCTCCGTAATTTTATAATTAAACTCCTAAAAAACTTATTATTTGTTATTTATATAACTTTAGAATATTTGCATACAACACCCTGAAATTAGTCATATTTAAAAAAAAATCCCTAATATTTATAGTAAAACCTTATCTCCTCTCTCACTGCTGCGCTACCCAGCCCAGCGTCACTGCTCTACCGGTCCCCAGCGTCGTTGCTCCCCCTCGCCGCTGCTCTGCCGCTCCCCCGCGCCGTTGCTCTGTCGGTGCTCCGCGTCTGTCTCTCCCGCCGCAAGCAGATTCGCACCTCCTCCCCCACCACGAGCAGATCCACACCCCCTCTGTGAGCATATCGGCGTCTGTTTGCCCCACCGACGAGCATATTCGTGTCCGCACCTCCCCTGCAAGCTGATCCGTGTCTGTCTCTCCCGCCACGAGCAAACACGCCACCCCCCCCCCCCCCCCACCCCAAAACCAAAAAAACCAAACACCTTATAAATATTTTTAAAAAAAATGTTAATATTTAGATTTTTTATAAATAAAAATATTCAAAGGATTTATTTATAAATATTTTGGGAGAAAGAGTGGAGGGTGAGAAAATAAGTTTTTAAGGGGTTTAATTGTAAAATTACTGAGGGTAAAAACGAAATTTTTGGAAAAAATTTTGATTAAATAACAATCGGGGGGTGTAGGTAAATATTTTGAAAAGGATGAGAGTGTAGGTAATTACGAAAATTTTGGGGGTGTACGTAATTAGCCCTTTATTTTTTGTTAAATAATTTGATAAACTTAAAATACTTACTTTCTTAGAAATCTAATATATAAATATAATTTAATTAATTCAAGATTTATTTATTATATTTTAGTTAACAAATTAAATAATTTGATATAAAGTTAAAACTATAATTTAAAAAAAATTATTTTTAGTTCAATAAATATTTTAAAATTAAAAACACGTAAATTAACTTTAAAATAATAAAAAATAAAAAAGTCTAAATATTATATAAATCCATCATTTAATTTATCGGTTCCACCGCAATTCCCAGGAATTGAATGAATTCCTCTCAAAATTTTCGAAATTTAAAACCGAAATTAAAAAAGAAAAAAAGGAATTCTCCATTTCTTTCAATTCCAAATTTCGAAATCGAACCAAACACCCGAATTAGAGAATTTGACTTTTAATTATTTCAATTTCCTCAATTTCTAAGGACGTGGAATCCATCCAAATAGCCCCAATGACTTAGAGATGGAATTCACAACTTAAATTTCAGAGGTAAAACTCTTAATTAAAATATGGGGCGATATTTCAAAATAGAAAATAAACTATACTTGTATAGTAAAAATAACAACTAAAGACTACTTCACATTTTTTTCAATATACAACTTCTCCGACGAACACAAACATGTATCCAAATGTTGATTTGCGAGAATCAACACAATCAGTAAAATTAGAATCTAAGTATCCAGTAATTTTTAAATTATCAGATTGTCTACATGTAACCATGTAATTTTTCATTTCTTGAAGATCCATCGTAGTCTTGTAGTGAAAAAATAAACTCTCCAAGTTTTTTAATATAAAATTATCGGAGTAGACGAGTACTTGTATAAATCATGATCGCATAAACCCTAAAACCAGAGCTATAACTGAGGTATACTAGCCAAATGCTTTCCACCATGGCCACCCCCATCTAATTTGCTTCTTCTCTGTCATGAAATAAATACGTTTTACTGAATTTTGTAAATTCTATTTAATATGTGTAACAATCAGTTTAATAAAATTAATTTTTTAATTGTTAATTTTATACTACCAAACAATCAATTTTTCAGAAAAAATAAAATAAAACTAATTATTTTTATATTAATTTACTAATTATCCGAATAAAAAATAAATGAGGATAAATTTTATTTTTTATGTTAATTTTAATTAGTAAATTTAAATTAAAATGCAATATTTTTTAAAAATATTTTAATCGATATGATTTTTGTAATTTTATAATATAAGATAAGTGATTTTTTATTAATAATAATAAGATAAGTAAATTATCATAAATTCGTAAATTTATAAAATTTAAATTATTGAATTGTAATTTCAACTCGAATTAATATGCTTCGATCACCAAATGATAATGATGGTCCATGAGCTCGAGCAGGCAAAAAAAATAGTATGTAATTACGGGTATGTAATTACGGGTCGGGTCGTGTTCGAGTTTGAAGATTAAATTTCGGAGTCGGGCTCGGGTCGAGTCCGGCCTGGTCCGATTACACCCCCACGAATGGCTTACACTCTGAGGAAGTTTATTATTGGTGAGATTCGTGGACCGTCAGTTATGTCGTGCACCTGATCTTTTTCCCCTTAAATGTTTGAACAGCATTGATTCCTGAGCCCATCTAATAGATGAAGGACACCTGTCTGATAGCATTTAGTTTGTCTAACGTGGCAAGCGATAAATGGATTTTCACAAAAGAGAGAGCCGCCGCCGCAGACGTCGCACGACCGCGGAAAAAGAATCTGGACGGCGTCCGACGCGATTGATTGCGGAGCCCCCATTTTCTTCTCAAATGCTTTAGTCCCTGGAATATTTGAAATTATGCACAAGTCCTAGTTTCCAAAATTTCGGGACTTGTATGTAGCTTCAGTAGATTTCAGGGTGTAATAAGAAATTATCCAAAAAGGGTAAATAATAACATTTTATTCGATCATTCTTTGTCAAGGTATTTTATTTTTTATTTTTTATGATTATTTTCTTTCAAATTGGTATATTTTCACTAGCAATCTTCCATAAGGGAGACATACTTTACAAGAAATTGTTTTTATTGGAAACAGCTAGTCAAAATCAAAATGCTTTGTTTGAATGCAACATTATTTTTCTGGAATTAGAAAATATTTAAAATCAGTTGATTATGATGATCATGGTTAGTTCATATAATAACACGAGCAATTTTGATTTTCTAGCTCCAATGAACAATTTTTCTCTCCTATTTTTTTTATTTTTTTATCTAAAAAGGACTTATTTGCAATAATTAGTACGCTTTGGAATGACTATAATCTCATGTTTAGCGTTCGAGGCTTCATTGTTCTTTGAGCGACCAAAAACTTCGAAATTGAGAATAGGGTCTTTTTTTGAAATTTAAAAAAAAAATCAATTGCATATTACTCTTTTAAATCTTATAAAATTACATATTTTTTTTTAATTTTAAAAAATTATATATAACTATTTAAAACCTTGCCAAATTATATATTTTATCTCAAAATTTTAAAAATTATACACAACTCTTAGAATCTCACCTAATTGTATTTTTTTTCCGCAAACTTGAAAATTATATATTTTTCTTAAGTTATTGGATATATTACAAAAACCTATTCAAATGTAGATTTATTATTTAAATTAGAAATATTCACAAAATATATATAGTTTAAGAGTGATATAATGGAGTACAGGAGTAAAAATGTATTATAAATTTGATTCGTATTAATCCCCATATCTAGTATTGATTGAGTTCTAGTTTTAATACATATTAGACTAAACTTGTTTAAATCACTTCAAGAATAAAATTGTTATTTTATATTTTGGATTAAATTTTAATATGAGATAAATCAAAATGAGTCTAAATCATATCAAGAAAAAAAATTATTATTTCATATTTCAAATTAAAATTTAATACGAAATAAATATCTCAATTGAATATATATATATATATATATATATATATATGTAATTTTGCAGGATATTAAAAAATTATATGTGATTGACCCAAAAAGAAATCATTATTTTGTTAAAATAAATAAATTTGAGATTTGAATTGAATCTGAGGGGGCGAATGGTCCATTTCCAAGAGCTCTTGTTCAAAAATATTTTTTTCCGACTCAATAACAATAACTCCCAATAATTCTCGATAAAAATGGGAAACACGGACACGTGGCGGAATTCTAAGGCGGCAATAATTTATAGGTCGGTAGATCGCTGGTTTAACCATGCAGTTCAGGGCGGCGTGTTTTGTCTGGGTTTCGGACCGCGCCAAATGGGTCCGGTCGGAATTTTAAGTTGGTTGGGGGGGGACCAGCTAACGACACTCCCGCGTCTAAATCTTGTGATGGGATCTGTGCGTGTCTCCCCGCTTCCTTTTGTCCGGCGTTGGTCCCAATTCTCCTTTTTTTCAGAAAATAATAATTTGGGGGTTGATTTGTAAAATGTAGAAATTTCACCACCATAACTTGACAAGGGCAAAACAGTCTCTTTGTCGATGGCATGATGTTAATCAGTTAAATGTAACCGTTTAAATATCCGACAGTGTTCAACTGCATAGACGCCTGATGGTTAATAATATTAGATATTAAACGACTGATTAGTTACTTAGTTGGAGCTTAAACATCTGTTTAATTGTTATTTTTCTTTTACACTATCAATTACTTTCACAATCATAAATTTTACACTAAGATTTTTCGTTTTATAATATTAAATATAAATTTATGATTTAAGGAATAAATTTGTTTGGGGGTTTTGAAGGCCTATTGCTAATCAATGTCAAAGCATTTTTGTCTATCTCGTGTTTAACTAGGGTTACTACAATCTTCCTTGCAATTCCTCTCGTATTTCCAAAACAATGCATAGGGGTAGGTAAAGAATAATCCATTTCTCAGGGGGTTATACGCTAAACAAGCCCTAGGAAAGGGTCTTGCATGCCCCCCCCACCCCCCCCCCCCCCCGCATGGACATGGGCATAGCCATTGATAGGCTCTCTCCATAGGATGGGGCCATTCATGTCATTTTCCCTCCCCATTTTTCTATTTTCTAAAAAATTCCATATTCTCCATTTTTCCACTGAAAATCCCACGTGTTCCCCCCGAGTCATTTTGGACAGCTAAGGTGACAACTGTTTGGGAGGGGGGATTAATTGCCCTAATTTTGCCAAGCACCGCTGTCAAAAGCCTTAATTAGGTTTAAACCAAACTAAAAGACTTTTAGTTATTAATCATTGCACTCATGCTTCATGTGTATATGAGCCTTGCACAGTGTCATGGCGAGGAAATCAGATGTCGGGGGTAGTATATAATAATAGAGATTAGGTTGGAGTTATATGCAAAAATTTCGAAGCATGGCATTGCAAATAGACTCATATTATTTGGCCTTCCATCAACTTAGATTTGAAGACTCAAAGATATCACAAGTTATATATAAATCTTTTTTTTTTTTAGATTTGATTTTGTGCATCATATAATTTTCATTTTCATATTCTTTTGAGATGATTTTGATGAAATTTACGTCTAATATTAATCAGCATTGATATACAATTTTAAAAGTTGTTTAATTATATGTAATTGTGGGGTTGATTTGGCAAACGTCCCGAGCCTTTTGTTTTCTTCAGAAAATGAATGGGCCTGCCCATAAACCGGCCCGAGCCCCACACGACTACTAATTGCTTATTATAAATACGACATTTTCTATCTGCGGCTATCAGATCCACCGTTCAATATTTATACGGATCGGGATTCTCCGCCCTTATCCTCCCCACTTTCCCCCCGAAACCCAACCATCAGGTCACCTTCCCGCCAAGATGGAAGCCCCAACCCTAGCTCCACGCTTTCATCCTTCGATTTCTGTCGCGAGAGATCTCAATCCACGACGTTCTAGGGTTTCTCCTCGTCCTCAAGCTCCAGTTCCAAAGGTACGCGCTTTGTTTCGGCTCAATTTGAGCTATTTTGATGCAAGTATTAGAGCAATTTGTTTTCTACGAAGCAGATGATCCGACAGTGTATGCGAGAAGGAAGAAAGCTTAATGCTTTGGATTTCACGAATTTGATTCGTGTTTTGAGTGAAGAGGAGAATCCTGGTGTTGCTCTGCAGCTGCTTTCTGAAATGAAAGTCGAGGGCATTTTGCCCAGCTGTGATGCTTTGTCGGCTTTGATGCTGTTTTATGCAAAGAAAGATCGGTTCTTGCAAGCTCGGGCTTTGTGGGGTGAGATCATAAATAGCTCGCTTGTTCCGAGTGTTGAGGTGGTCGCAAACTTGATGGATGAGTACGCGAGGATAGGTAGATTCGATGAGATTTCGAGAATTCTTCGGGATGTTGCGTTGAGGCGATTTGGTTTTTGCCCTGATGTATACTCATTGGCTGTCTCTTGTTTTGGGAAAGCTGGCCAGCTTCAAATGATGGAGGCTGTGGTTAAGGAAATGGCTGCAATGGGCTTTAAGGTTGATTCTGTGGCAGGAAATGCATTTGTTAAGTACTATAGCATGTTTGGTTCGCTTACTGAGATGGAAGTTGCCTATGGGCGGCTGAAAAGATCTAGAATCCTTATAGAGGATGAGGCTATTAGGGCAGTGGCAATGGCTTATATAAATGGAAGGAAGTTCTATAAATTAGGTGAGTTCCTAAGAGATGTTGGTCTTGCCCGGAGGAGTTCTGGGAACCTTCTTTGGAACCTGCTTTTGCTTTCTTATGCTTCCAATTTCAAGATGAAAAGCCTGCAGAGAGAGTTTATCAGTATGGTGGATGCTGGATTCCATCCTGATATTACTACATTCAACATACGGGCTATGGCATTTTCGAAGATGTCTATGTTGTGGGATCTTCATCTAAGCCTTGAGCACATGAACCATGAGAAAGTTATTCCTGATCTTGTGACATATGGTTGTATTGTGGATGCTTACTTGGACAGAAGACTTGGAAAGAACTTATCATTTGCTTTGGACAAAATGTGTGTGAAGAGCTTACCACTTGTATCAACTGATCCTATTGTTTTTGAAGTCTTTGGGAAGGGAGAGTTCCATTCAAGCTCAGAGGCTCTTCTGGAATCCATAAGGCTCAAAGAATGGACATACTCAAGACTGGTTGCGTTTCATTTGAAGAAAAAGTACAGGAGTAACCAAATCTTTTGGAATTACTGAGATGGTAATGGTAGATTCTCACTTGAGAAAGTAGGGCATTAAATGGTAATAGTAGATTCTGCAGAAAGTTGGGAAAACTGCACTTCTCCAAAAGAAAAAAAACTTGAGATTATGCCACAGTGTGGTTATTTCCGTAAATTTGTCTCAGGGTAAGTGGTCTTTATTGATTGGCTTGCATTTATGTGATTGGTACGCATGAATTTCTATAAATTTGTCTCAGGGTAACTACTCTCAATTGATTGGCTTGCATTTATTTGATTGGTAAGCGTGTTCCATTACCTCCTTCAACTAAGTCAGTTCTAGGAAAGATTGAAGGTATTCTGATGCCTCCATTTCAACATTAAAGAATTGATGAGTTTCAACTAATGTCATGTGCTTTGGGGCTTAATACATATATATCCACAATTTAGCTTATCTTATTTCAATGGCTAGTCTCATGATTTTATATTTTGCCCGCCAATATCTGTAGTGGTTGGTGGTTGTGTGCATGTTGGTATTTGACATAGATTGCACCTGTTAGTGTTTTCCAACTATCATATTTGTATGTACTATGTGTGTGTGTGTCAATGGTCTGAATTTGTGATGTTGAATCTTTAAGTATATAGATAATATTATCCCTTTTTTTAGGAATGTAATATTATGTGTTTATGCTTCCTTGAAAATGCAGGAAAATTGACTCATGGATGTCAAAGATGATATTGAATTGATTTCATGGATTAGTTCAGCATAACATCATTTTCCATTGATGACAGTACATATTTTGTGCAGAGATATGTGGCACTCATGGAAGAATAGTTACTCAGAGTTATACAGACATAACTACTGTTACCTACTGCCTTGGTGGTATGATGGCTGAGTAGCTACATCTCACTGAACTACTTGCCAACAAGCAAGGCCTTCACTAGATGCTAAAATATAAAGTAGGGCAAAGGTTTCTTTTGCTATGCACAATTGTCCAAGATTTTCCGAAGTTGTGAAGTTGCCAACTTGAATAAGTTAGCAAATGCAAAGTTATAATTGCTTGGAAGCTGCTTGAGAATCTAGGATTGGATGCTGCCTGCTGCCATTTTGGAAAGGAACTGCAAGAATTGATAGTGTAAATATTGCTCCTTGGCCACAGGAGGAGTTTGTTTTGAAAGAAGAAACTTGTATGCAATGCTTTACCTGAAGCATGTCTACCTTTCAACTTCTCAGATCACACTCGATCTTCTTACAGCAATGTTTGATGTGCTTGTTCTGCTTCTTGAGCTATCATATCCAGACTGATCAACTACAGGGTCACTCATGATTCCCTAAAGGTAACAAACTAACAACCGAGGTTAACATTGTATTTCTCATATTTACTATAGTAGAAGAGCTTTTTCTAAGTTCAACATGCCATACTACTTCTTTTTATTTCTTTTATGTTAAGAATTGTATGAAGGTTGCTGAATTTAACCATGAAGACAATGGGGATGGCATAGTTAAAAATGACCAAGCTATGCTGAGAAAATAGGTCAGAAAGTTAGATTTCATGTTTAATTTTATATTGTTGTGTATGTTATTTGGTTGCTTTGTGCTTAATGCACACGAACTTTCCCTAGTTACAGTTGCTACCATACAAACATACTAGTCGTGAGACATATCATGCATGTGGATCCATACATCTTCACATCTTTGTCTTCTACCTCTTTTTTTATTGGTCTGTACAAGTACTCTAAGTTCTTCAACAGCATGTGTATAGCTGAATGAGTTTTGTGTTTGTGTTTCATCTGTATGTGTGACAATTCTTATTTGCTTCTGCTCAGATATTCTACATGTCTAATTATCCTACAAAATGCAACTATGTGATATCCTTTTCTTTGTTGAAACTGCATCAGAACATATCATTTTCACTTCAGAGCCTTTATCAAGACAAATTACGGAGTAAGGCTGGGATTTTGCAACCAACATACCTTCTGTGAAGTTTGACTATGGTAGGGTGAGCTGTGTGTGCTGTTTG
Organism: Trichopus zeylanicus subsp. travancoricus; assembly: GCA_005019695.1. NCBI lineage: Eukaryota > Viridiplantae > Streptophyta > Magnoliopsida > Dioscoreales > Dioscoreaceae > Trichopus > Trichopus zeylanicus. Next base: position 628,020 of record RXID01021427.1, on the reverse strand, counting down.
CAAATCCAAAGTGAGGCATGTGCTCATCTGCAAAATCTCTCAATCTCTCAAGCTCTGGCAAAATAATGGTGGCAAGATCTGGCCTGTCCTTTCGTCTCAGTTCTGCACACTTGAGTGCCATCTGGGCGAAGTTCAATGCCTCATCAACAGGCCAGTCAGTGACCGTTTGGTCCAGCAGTTGCTCAAATGTGCCCTTTTCTATCGCATGTTCCACATGGTGTGTCAATCCCATTGGAGGCTTTGCTGTGACTATCTGGAGTAGCATGATCCCTAGAGAGTATATGTCTGACTTTACACCAAGCATGCCTGTTTGTTGGTACTCTGGATCAATGTAGCAGAAAGTTCCTGCTGTGGAGGTCATTAGATACTGAGTTACATTGTTGGCAACAGAGGAAGGGACAAGGCGGGCAAGGCCAACATCGCTGATTTTGCTGACATAGTTTCGGTCAAGGAGGATGTTTGCGGGTTTGAGGTCTCTGTGTACCAATGGCTCTGGCTTTGTCTGATGGAGGAACAGCAGACCTGCACCTATCTCAGCAGCAATGTGGAACCTAATCTGCCATGGAATTGAGGGAGTATTGCCACGTCTAAATAGACGGTCCTCCAAGCTGCCATTGGCCATGTATTCATAGACGAGGCATCCATACTCTGGGCAGGCACCCAGGAGGAGAACCATGTTTGGGTGCCTTATGCAACTTAGTATTTCAACCTGTAAAATGGAGTTCAAAACAAGACAACAGCCAGTGTTAGTTGAGATACTGAATGAGTAGTACAATTATTGACTCGATTGAAGATGAACAAGTCAGCTGGCTTGGATTGTATTAACTGCCAAATTCCTGAGTTTTTGGAATTGGTACAATGAGGACATTTTAGAGTTTTATCCAGGACATGGCCAATCAGGAAAGTTTCTAAATCAAATACCTTGTTTCTAAATCAGGAAAGCTTCCTACGTGTCAGTGAAAATCCAATACCTTGTTCTAATAGGGATTTCAGGCTAGACTTTGTCCTTATGTGTGCTCAAATATCATGGTTTAGTTCAGTAGGACGCCCAATGTCTTTGTTTGCAGTACAAGAGGTCTTACAAGTGGTGGTACAGTGTGTTTCTTATTGAGAAGCTGCAAGAAAAGGATGATATGCTACATTCCGAGTGAAGAAAAGATTCTGATGGTCTATGAAAGAGAAAATGTGTTAAGAGACAATGAATATTTCTTCAAGAGTAAACTCAGCCTAATGCCAGAAGGTTCAATTTGTCAGTCCATGTATTGAATCCTGAATTTTTTTGGAGCTAACAGGCACATGGTTAGTGTTTATGGGTCTTGAAAAGCGTACATTATGTTTTGTCTAGGCAATAGGAAATGACTACATGTAGGTTTACTGATAGAGGAAAAGGAGATGTTTTGGGATAAGCAGAGAGAATAATATTCTGATTGGGTGTAAGAAATATTTGGAATTACATTGGATCAAGATAGAGAAAACAAAAGGGTTTTAATGGAAGAAAGGAATTATGAAGAATGTAGTTAGTGTGACAGCTTGAGACTCCTTAAGAAAACCTTATGTTCCACCTTTTGGAGAACAGAGAGAACACTGAAGTATTATGTTCATACCTCTTGCTGAAACTGTGTTCTCCCCTGAGCAGCATCTGGTCGCAAAACCTTAATGGCAACTTGTGTGTGATCCAGAGTGCATTTGAACACAGGGCCATAGCCTCCCTCTCCGATCTTGCAGTTCTCTGCAAAGTAGTTGGTGGCTGTTTCAATTTCTTCTATTGTGTATTTCCTGTACCTAAGTTCTGAATGTCCGCCTGCAGTGTATGATCTTGTTTTCTCCTCATTTTCTTTCAACGCTTTCATTTCTGCATCGATTCTTTTCTGCGCTTCCATCTCTGCAATTCTTTGGGAGGCTTCTGCAGTCTCCATAGCTGCTTTACACTTTGCTCGCTCTCTCTCCACTAGAACTAGCGCTGATTCTTCTGCATTTCGGGCTTCTTCCAATCTATGCTCTCCCTCCATTCTTGAAAGGTGGAGCTCCATTGCCTGGAAGAGAGACAGAAAGTTAATGAGAAGATCTAGGCTGAGCTAGGGTATTAAACAATGTAGCCTTGGAATGCATGCCTTTTGCTTTGCTGTGAGTGCCTCTCTGCAAGCCATACTGTACATATCCATGGTTTGTTTGAGTTCTAATTTCAGCCTCTTCATCTCTGCCTCTACATCTTCCTGCTAGTTCAAGAAGGTATTAATTTACAAAACTTTTGGCAGTCATGAATTTGCAATTGTGTTGTGTTTGCACAAGCCAATTAGACATTCCACGTACCATGGTCTGTGATGACCACGAGGTTCCACTGGTGTCCTGCGTGAATGAAGAGAATTCACTCCCACTAGAGAATGAGTCCATCCACTTGTGTGGCGTTCGCGTCATTTCAAAGCTGTTGGTTTCCGATCCAATGGACTGCCTTGGAGTAAATGAACAATCCACGCTTGGCCTGCCTGAGCTCACAAATGATATGTCGCTATCTGTCAGGGATGAGAGGTCTTGATACGATCTTGTGCTTGCCTTTTGGCCTGCTCTCAATAAGGGAGACCTGTTTCAGGTACTGTTTCAGTTTCCAATTCTCTTCTCGAGTAAGAAAAAATATGTAAGCATAGAAAACCAACACAAGTAAAATTGCAGCCTTAACCTTGTTAAATGTTCTTATTAGAATCAGGGAAGAAGCTACTCACTTGATCGAGTCATCACGCAAGCTTTGAAAGTCAGGTGCTGCATTGCCTGTAACAAAGAAGAATCAGCTATAAGACGGAACCTTCTAATCGATGAAGAGATAGTTGTTTCCGATGAGAACTAATGAATCACAACTTCATTCTTCAGATTGACTATTGCAGTTAATAGTACTTGACTTTCCTAAATAAAATTCTCTTGATCCCTTGGAATTCATCGCCATTTTTTTGTTATTCTTTGTTTCAATAGCTATCAAAAACATCAAAGTATTAACATTTGTTACCCACCTTTTGCAGGGATTATTTGGCGGTTGTCAGCTTGTTCAGGTTTACTATTGGCTTGGTTTTGGATTTGAGACCGAAGAAAGGATATCGCAGGCGCTTGCCGAATTGCATTCCGCACAGTGGATACCTTACCTTTGGAAATGACATACACCGTGCAGAAGTCCGGTGCGCCTTTGCAAATGTTGGTCGGCTTGTCTGAACTCTTGAATCTTCTGAGAAGAAAGAAGCCTTGTTAAGCAAAACAAAAATGGTATCATCTCCTCTTCTACATACATGTACTCGATGTAACCCGGGGATTGCAGAACAGACCTGGCAAATCCGCTTTTTGACGGAGTTCCAACCACCAGCTTCTCGATTGCAGCATGCGCAGCAAACTCAACGATCGCTTTCGCGATGTCATTGTCTTCAAGCACTATGTCCTTGCAGGGTATCTGTGATGCACTGAAATTCGTCAGATAAAAGAACAGAAACTACTGTAACAAAAATTATTTGAGAATGGCAAGAGATATGGAACGGACATCCTTTCGGGTGCAATAACACCGAAACGGAAGAAATATTTCTTTCATCTGTGGATCATTAGGGTTCCTGTAGCCGTTTGCAAGTTCATCCGGGCTTGGGTTGGGCATGCCTGCCCTTTTTTCAAAGTACGGTTAGCTCGAAGACTAGTTGATAATGAATCAGAAAGAGTTTGACAGACTTGCCTGAGGATGAGTTCCGGGGTCTGACATGAATGAGGGTGAGGGTCTGGCCCTTGTGTACTATGTTCTCCACGGCCCATTTCAGCGCATTCTGGCTGCCCTTATCCTTGTCGACGGCCACGGCTACAAGCTGAAACCCGGCGTCCTCCACCCCCATTTTTTTTCCCTTATCCTTCTTCTTGTTCTTGGTTGCTAATCCATAGGGGAAGGCGAGAAGGCACACACTGGAAGAGGAAGATTAAATTTGGGAAAAATATTGGGACGTTTGCTAAATATTCTTGTTGTTGCGCGGGAGGTTTGCCTTGGCTTGCGGGTTTTGCCTCAATTCTTGACCTCTCGCAATGCCTCTGTTTGCAGTTAGGCTTCTAATTCTGGACGACTTGGGCCAGCAATCACTCGACCCGGATCCGAATCGGAACAGGTTATACAATGAACCCGTTCAAAAATTGCCGAGACTCAAAATTTTGAAAGAATGGTCGAGCGGACTGTCTTCAGATGGTGCACGCTAACACATTCGTTAAAAATAAAAATCGTTAAAAATAAAAATCGTCAAAATATATTTGCTATTATCATATTTAATAAAGGGATAATTTAATCCCTAACAAATTTATTATTTATTTTTTATGTAATTTTTTAAATTTTTTTCTCCTATTTTTTCCTCCTCGGGAGGGAGGTGGTGCTGCATGGGAGTGGGCGGCAATGCGGCTTGCGAGGGCACAAGTGTGAGACCTCGGCCCTGCATACACGCTGCCCTTGGGCTTGCACTCGCGATAGCCACGCTGCATCGCTTCGCTCTGAGGAGGTAAAAAAAAAAAAGAGAAAATAATTTTAAAAAATAAATAATAAAATTTTAAGGGTTAACTTGTAAAATTATAAAGGGTGTAAGTAAAAAATTTTAATCAAAATTTTGATTAAATAATAAATAGGGATTTACATATAATTAATTTTAAAAAGAGGAGGACGTAGATAAATACTGAAATCATAAGAAAATTTTGATAAATTAAGTATATCCGGAGGGATTGTAAGTAAAAAGCCCTAATTTTTTTATCGCTAAATTAGTATTTTTAAAACTTAGTAATTATAGCAATTACCCTAAATCGAATTGCACTTGATAATTTTTGCGTCTAACAATAATGGGCTGGACTAGACAGAACGGGTCCATTGGCAACGACCCATCAACTCCCATCCACCTATAAATTGCTTCCAGTCTTCAAATCGACTCCCATTCCCCTCGAAACCCTAGCCGTCTTCAATCTCTTGCCGCCGCCACCGCGATGCCGCCGAAGTTCGATCCCTCCCAGGTGGTCGACGTCTACGTCCGTGTCACAGGCGGCGAGGTCGGTGCGGCCAGTTCTCTGGCCCCCAAGATCGGTCCCTTGGGTCTCTCCCCGAAGAAGGTCGGTGAGGACATTGCCAAGGAGACAGCCAAGGACTGGAAGGGCCTCCGCGTCACCGTCAAGCTCACCGTCCAGAACCGCCAGGCCAAAGTCTCCGTCGTCCCCTCTGCCGCCGCCCTGGTCATCAAGGCCCTCAAGGAGCCGGAGCGCGACCGTAAGAAAACGAAGAACATCAAGCACACCGGGAACATCTCTTTGGATGACGTCGTCGAGATCGCAAGGATCATGAGGCCCAGATCCATGGCCAAGGACCTCTCCGGCACCATCAAGGAGATACTCGGCACCTGCGTGTCAGTCGGATGCACCGTCGACGGCAAGGACCCGAAGGATCTGCAGCAGGAAATCTCGGAAGGCGAAGTCGAGGTTCCTCTCGAGTGAGTGGCATTTCGTTCGTCTCTGTTGCTTTGATGTGTAGTGGCAGTAGCCTCTCAGGAGGATTTTGGATTTTTTTGGTAATCTATATGCGTTACTGTTCTGAAATTTGGCTTCTTGGAACCTGATATGATCTTTGTGTGAAACTTTTGTTGCATTTGGCGCTGAAATTTAGTGTTTGTTTTTTCAGTGTTTTGGTGAGATTGATTCATGTCAATTTGGAATGCTTCCTGTGATTCCGTTATGATATCTTGCAATTTGGATTTGAACTCTCTGAAATGTTGGTATACTATAAAAATAACCTGCAAGATCATATTGAAATGCTATGTTAAGGTGGAAAGTTTGTCTTCGATGCTTCCCATATTAGCAATTTTGAATGACACTTCTGTTCTAATTGAGCAGAGAATACGGTTTATGAAGACTACATTAGAGTGCATTTCTGTGTTTGTTCGAGGGGCATCTCTGCTTCATCTTCTATTTCTTTCATGTTAAGGTGGAAAGTTTCTGTCTCTGAGTCTTCCTATATTGTAGATTGCCTTGTTAACAATTTTTTATGATACTTCTGCTTTCTTCTTCCGGAGTAGACCGTTTGTTATGGCAGATTTTAGGGTACGTTGCTATTCTTGAGCACTTTATTTTTTCGTAGTCCTTGAGGTTTACAGTCAGTGAAGAAGCGACTGTATTGGAGATGGTATAGACTAACAGGATTTGCTCAAGTAGGAACAATGTTTCATCGACTGTCTGTCCTGTTTGTGTTTGATATTGTGTGCCCTCAAATATTTAACAGTTTGCATAGTTGCCCTGTTTGGTGTGAGATTTAGAGGGTTAAACTCTCATAACCCCAGGTTTAACTTTTGTGCTCACAGAGAAATATCATATGATTAGAGGGTAAATGGGTAGTTAATCACATTTCAACTTCACTTTTATCCTGGATGACAAACTCCATTTTCAGCTCCAACCGAACCTGACCTTAGGCTGATCATTGTGAGAAAATCTAGCATTCAGCAAAGTTTTAGTTTTTGTCATCCCCTTTTTTTGGATATTTTAGTTGGTTGAAAACTGATTGTGATTCTGCAACATTTTTTTTTTGAATATAAACAAAAAAGGATAAACTGGAGAGCCAATTGTTTAACAGTTCAGAGATAATTTACAAACTATTCACTTGATTATTTGTTTTGTTGGCTTTGATGGATAATATTGTGTATATGGATGTATTATATTGGCATAGTGTTGATGTTTTGATGATATTGATTCCAGAATGTGTTTAGTTGTTGGATGCTTGGTTGGGTAACCTGCCTTAGATGGGCTGCTGGGGTAATCCAGTCGGACAGGTTTAAACTGGCTAAGATAGGATAAGACAGCATAAGAGGTAAATCAAGCTCAGCTTGCGGTAATATTGTCTCTGTGTCTATGTTGCCATATTTGGCCATCTATAAAATATCTGAGCTTGAATTTGCTCCTGCTGTAGGATCCCTGATCTTGCCTGGTGTATTTTCTCTTTACTGTTGTCGGGTGTTCTAGTATGTTTGCTCTGCTGTTCCGTTTTGGAGCTGTTTGGCCTTTTGTCATTGTTGGGTTGTGTACCTTTTATGGGTTTGGCCTAAATTGTATTGTGTGGGCATTGTGCCCTCTGTTGTTGCGTCTGTTGTATTTGGCCTGTTTGGCCGGCTACACAAAAAATCTCTAATTTCAGGAAAAATGTCTGAGCTTGCATGCAAGATTTGTTCCATCAAAATTTAATTTAATCCAATCCGGGAGTGGATCATCCCATCCAACCGCTAACACCACAAAACTTTGGGAATCTCCGCCATCAATTGATTCCAACGAGCAAGAAATGATCTCTGCTGAAAATGTTAATCAAGAAATACCCTGAGTTTGTGGTTAACTCCAAATACTTTCAAAGACATCGAACATCACAGATCACAACTATGCAAAGTTCTTACACTTTATTGTGCTCAAGAACAAGAAACTTCGAAGCACAAACAATCAAAATCTACAAGCTATCATCTTCTGTCACAGCTCCATTACTGCAGAGAAGTCTTCATAGCCTCAGTTCCTGGCGGAGAAAGAGAACTCGTCATCCGTCATCGCCCTGGAGGAGCAGTACTCCCCAGCATCGCTAACATAAGAAGAGTACTCCTCCTCTCCGCCGCCGTCCTTCAGCTCCTCAATCTTCTCCATCGCCTCTCTCATCTCCCACCTCTTCTCCACGCTCCGCTCGCAACACGCCAGCCCTATCTGCAGTAGCTTCAGCATGTACTGCTCGGCGTTCTTCGTCCCCTTCATCGTGCTGTCAAACACCTCTCCGGTCCACTCCTCCCGCACCACCGAGTTCACCCACCTCACCAGATCCATGTCCGCCCGCCCGTGCCGGAGGTAGTTCCCCGGGAACTTGCCTGTCAGCAGCTCCAGTATCAGAATCCCCAGGCTCCACACGTCGCTCTTCCTCGTCGGCCGGCCGGTCTGCGTACACTCTGGCGACTTATACGCGACCATCGTCTGTACAGCGTGAGACTGGGTGAGAAGAGGAGCTAGAGCGTAGTCTGTCAGCAGCGGCTCGAAGCCGGCGTCGAGGAGGATGTTGGAGGACTTGAGGTGGCCGTGCGGCGTGGCGGCCGTCGGCAGCTCCTCGTAGAGGTGGGCCAGTCCTCTTGCCACTCCTCTTACTATCTTGAGGCGTGCTGGCCAGTCTAGTATCCAATTTCGCCCGTCGGTGTCGCCTGCCAGGATATTATTGATTTTTCCGTCCATGAGAATATGATCATATAAGAATCGAAAGATTTGAAAGAAATGAAATTCTTGCATTACCATGAAGCAAATCAGCCAGGCTTCCATTAGGAATGAAGTCGCTGACAAGAAGCTTCTCCTCCTTCCTGTAGTAGTACGCCACCACCGGCAACAAGTTGGGGTGGCGCAGCCTCCCAATCCTCCTCATGTGCTCCTCGAACTCCTCCTTCCCCACCCTCCTCATCTCCTTGAACCTCTTCACCACCATCGTCGGCCCCTCCACCATCATCGCCTTGTACGACGATCCCAACCCGCCGCCTCCTCCTCCTCCTCCTCCGCTGCCGGTCAGAATTTCCGCAGAGGCCTTGAGCAAGTCCTGCATTTCGAACCTCTCCCTGTCCTCCCTCACAAACACCAACCTCCCCTGCTCCTGCTCCTTCGCTCCGGACACCATACTCACACTCTGCGTGTAGCTGCTCTGATTCTCGTCGTCCCATGATGCTGCTTCCTCTTGTTCGGCTTTCGCCGCCTTCGGTTTCACCGGCGATGCCGCGTGCAGGAGAGCGTTGGTCTTGTCCCGTTTCCGGTGGAGTACAGCTATGAATATGCCGGTGACTGCCAGTATGACACCGAGGATGATCGCAACGACAGAGACTATCAGAGCCGTGGAGATCTTCTTGGACGACGTCTTGCATGTTGTCCCCAGCGGCTCGCCACAGAGATCTTTGTTGCCTGCGATTGCAATGAACTTCTTCTCGTGATATCTAATCTAACTTTGAACAAATTGATAACAAAAATCGAGAAAATGTTACCGGCAAACAAGCTCGTGTTCATTCCGGCGAGTCCGTCGGGGATTTGTCCGCTGAGATTGTTACCGGACACATTCACCACCTGCAAGCCTTGTTGCTGGAAGTCCGGTATGCTGCCGTCGAACTGATTCCCGTCCAACCTCAGCTCCACCAGCCTCTGGAGCCCGGTAAGCGACGACGGGATCGGGCCGGTGAACTGGTTCATCGCCAAATGCACCCTTCTCAGCGTCCCCATCCCTGTAAACACCCCGTCTGGAATATCCCCGGAAAGCTGGTTAATCGACAAGTATATCGACCGGAGCCCCCCGAGCTTCGACATCGCCGGAATCCCCCCGGAGAAGCTATTGTTCATGAAGCTCAGCGTGCGGAGGTTAGAAACACCAGACAGTGCGTCCAAGTTGAGGCTCCCGGAGAGGCTCATGTTCTCGAGCTGCAGACCGAGGACGGCGCCGGCGGCGTCGCAGATTACGCCGGTCCAGTTGGCCTTGTTCCGGATGCATGGGCTGGACCCTGCGGTCCAGCTCCGGAGAGCGGTACCGTTTCCCGTTATCATAGTTTTGAAGGCGAGGAGCGCGTCGGAGTCCGACGAGGCTGATATCTGGAGAGCAGAGATGAAGCAGAGGAGAGAGAGGAGAAGGTAGCTGCGAGGCATTGCGATGGCGAAGGCGAAGTGGGAGGCAATAGAGAAGGGATAGGAGAAGGGTTTTGATGGCGAGGAAGAGAGAAGACAAGAAGCTGCCGACGAGGATGGAGATTGAAGGAGGTTGTATTTGCTCGTCTCTTTCTTTACGTGCAAACTGTTCTGCCAGGCCGGCCTTTGATTTCAATTTATTATGTATCACAGCCCCTGAAAGTTTAAATATTTGTGCTCAGCTTCACAGGATTTTCTTGGAATTTATACCTAGCACCCTAGAATTTGTCTTATTAACAGACAAGAACCCTTGGTTTTGAATTATTTATGCATGATCCTTGAAATTCAAATTTATTGTCAAAAAACTAGTGTCATTATAGGAGCTAAAAATTTTAATTTTTAACTATATACAAGAAATGATTCGATTTGTCTTGCTTGAATAAAAATTTGAAGTTAATTAAAAGCAATTGGATGATTTCTGTCTTAATTAATTTGAATTCTAACGGTTCTTATATAGTACATATCATTAATTTAATGGATCATTCTACAAATAAATTTCAATAAGGACATTCTTGTAATATTGAAGAGTTTAGGGAGCTAAGGCTAAATTTGAGCAATCAGAGTATTATATGAACATTGTAGAATATCAAGAATTTTAGGAGGTTATTTGTAAAATATACCAAAAATAGTTCGTAGGATTTAATTGGTCAATTGTTTTTTTAAATCCTGCTTGCTCCAATGTTTGCCATGTGGATCTCCAAAAAATTTCCAACATAAAAAAATCCATATTAAAATAAAAATTTCTCCAAATTAATATTATTATGAAATTATTTTTTCGATAATTAGCTGTAGTTTGGAATTCGGTAACAACAATTCTTCATCAAATACAAAGAAATTAGATTACGAAATAGATTTTTCTGATTATTGTAATTGGGATGAGTCTCCTTGAGAGGGATATGGAGTTCCAATAGCTACAACCATTTTGTTTGAGGATTATCCAAAAAAAGGAAAATAATTATTCTGTTTTTCAGTCTCCCATTTGGCTAGGGTCCCCCGAAAGCTCAGCCCACCCCAATCCAAAATTTTCAAATTCGGGTCTATAGTTTTTCGGCTTGATCAAATCAGAGTTCAAAATTTTAATAAAAATGAATTGGTCAAAATCGAACCTCAAGCTTAGAATGAAATTTTTAGTATATAATTTCATATTCCGGCCGAATTTAAATTGAAAATTTAAGTTTTAGTTTTGGGTTCCAGCTCGACAAAGTCCGACCCTGATTCGGCGCAATTACATCCTTGGATCTACTCTTCCAAAAAAAAAATTTAATGGGTGGGAATTAGTGGTCCGTGCAATTCTCCGCTTCATGGTGGTGTATTTTGGTTCTTTAAAAGTGTAAAAGTGAGAGAAGCGAGGGATTTCTGTAGTTCGAAAAAGTGGAGAATTTTTGTAATTTCATGAGTTTTTTTGTTTGGTTCTATTTTTGTAAAAGTATGAAATTCACCTAATTTTTCCGTTCAAATATTTAGTTGAGTTGAGATATCTGGAGTTCCATGAGTTTCAGCGTTTGTTTTATGTCAATTTTCTAAGAAAATGAGAGTATAGTGAATATAGATGAGATTACCTCTCAAATTATAAATTATGAATTAAATTTTTATTGAATCTATAAATCTATTAAAAGGCAATATAATATTTGTGTATTATAATTTTTAAATTAAATTAAATTTCATGAGAATTAATCAAGTAAAATATAATATTTAAATGGTATCTATATAAGCCAAATATTTTTTTAATAATTTTTTTTTAAAATGGCATAATTTCTTCGAAAAATATGAGAGACATGTATATTTGCAATAGTATATCTTTAAATTATGGCAAATGCAAATAGTGTTATATCACAAATATACACCCCCAAAGTGGTAAAACAAAAAAAATGAATATTGTACAAATACATAATCGACCAATTCATAACATCAATCATCATGATATATTAATAATAATTTTAGTAGTACATAAAAGATAACAACTTCATACAAACAAATAATATATTAACTCACAACAAAGAAATCACTATATATTATTCTCAATTCCTTCTACATATGTAAAGGTTTGTTGATATAAGGCTCGACTTTGATATTTTCTTAGCGACAAAAATATATTAAAATAAGAGTATGAATACAATGGATGATTGACAATGCTCCAAATCAATTATATACCTTCAAGTAGGCCAAGGCTGTTTTTTTACTCCATCTTGATGTTCTTATTCATGCCATCCCAACCAGTATCACTAGCATCTTTATTTTTTTTAATAATAGCATACCTTTTATTAAGTCTAATAGTAGTTCTTGATGTGTTCCATAGTATATTTTTCATTGAATTGATTATTTACATGAGTGACAAATGAATCAAAAGTAACCTGTTTGAAGGACTTCTCGACTTGAAGTCTTGCATTAGTTTGTTCTACAAGAAAATTAATCCCACACTCGGTGTATATCGAAGACCACTTTCATTGTAGTTTTTTTTTTTTTTGCTTTGCCCGAGGTCCCTGCACTCATGTCTTGGGTGAATTCAGGCACTAATATATCTTGAAAATCAAAAAACTCCATATGCTTCCTTCCAAAAAATAATAACATATCATAAATGTTGAAATAAAGAAAATAAAAGAGAGCTCGGGATATTAAAATAATAATAAATAAAACAGAGAGCTCAGATTATCCATGTGGAATTGAAATAAATCTGAAATTTAATCACACAAAAGTACCTTTCAAATACTTGAGTATATCTAAAGTATGGATGCACAAAAGTACTTTTCTAGTACTTCAATAAATCCAAGTATTATCACAGCCCTTAAAACTAACCCAAAATCAAATTAGAAAACAACAATCAACGTAGAAGAAAACAGACTAAAAAAAGTCCATGTAGAAGTTATATTGAAAGAAAACTCCAACTTATATAAATAATAAGATACCTATTGTTGAAATAAATCTAAAGCATGGTTGCACAAAAATACCTTCCAAATATTTAAGTATGAAATACTCCACATGTTTCTGTTTTTTTCCAAATTTTTTTGGAGATGTCATTGCCATCTAAAACAAAATTAACATTACCTTTATTCAATGACAGAAAAGCAACTGTATTTGGAGTTGGGAAAAATCTAACAATTTTTAACACTAAAAAAATGGCACACAGGGACAACCATGCTTTCTAATAAAGTAAACGCCCAAAATAAAAAGCCGTCATTTAAAGAGAATAAGAATTTAAATAATATTTTTTTAATACAAGCCAAACAACTAACTACACCATCCAAATTGGTGATACTAAATCAAATGTAGCCCACGATACTAAAGGCGGTTTGAATAATTTCGGATTTCGAAATTGAGGAAATTGTCAATCCGGTCAATTACAGGAAATTGAGGGAATTGGCCGAATTGATAATTTTGGTATTTGGATATACTTTTTGAGTAAAAAAAAAGAATTATCAATTCAGTCAATTCCGTGAATTCGATTGTTTGGAATATAAATTGAAATCAACGAATTTCGCCAATTCCCTCAATTCCGGTATTTGGTTGGATTTGTAATTGGAGATATGATCACCCAATTCTTAATGGGTGAGATTACCCCATGTTTTAATATTATATATATATATTAATTTTAAAATAAATATAGATATTAAATTAATAAATTAATTAGACATATTTTTGAGGTTTAAAAAATAAATAATATTAGAATTACATATTTATAATATCTAACTTTTTTAAAAAAAAGGATAATTGATTTAAACAGTATTCAATCGATAAAATATTTTTTTAAATAGAAGTAATTAATTTGTAGGTATCAAAATTTATAAATTTCAATATATAACATAAAATAGATACATATACAATATATAATATATAAACTCACTTATAAAAATTAATTAAATGCCTTATGGCCCAAAATCATAAAATTTGAATCAATTAGGTGCATCAGTGTTAATCAGGAAGAAAAGACAACTCCAGATACCCTGTCAAATGTTACTGACCATGGGTAAACAACACTTGAAATTCCCTCTGTAGCTATCTCTTCTACTAATGGGAAATCGTCCCACCAAGGATGAATCAGATGCTTGGTACATAGAGCTTCCATTGTGTAGCAAGCCTTGAGACCCTAAGTACACAGATATATTGAGAGACAAAGACAGAAACAAAGTCTAAACAATAAACTCCGGAACAACTGCACATCAAAGACTTCAAACTGTTGACAATGAACATTGCCATTTACATCAATTGCAGCGTAATGAAACAAAATATGCAGCTGAGAAGGTGATCTACCTCTTCACATAATCTTCAATCAGAAAAAACTCAAACTTCAAAAACATAACCATGGCAATCCAGATCACCAGCCAAGAAGACCAGAACACAAATCCAAAGCACTTAACATTCAAAATCAGCGCTAATCAGCTAATCCATCCAAAGCCAGAGTTCAAACTTAAACGCAAACTCATGGAGTTATAACTAAGAAACGCATCAATGAAGTACACCGTTGACGGATTCATCACAAACTAAACAAAGATTTATAGTGAATTCAAAACAATGATCAGAAAGTTGGAGAAAGAAAGATCGGGAAAGTACGTTTAGCACCTCTCCTGGCTCTGCCGGCAAGCCGAGCTCCGAGACGTGAGAGCTTCGAAAGGAGCATGAGATCCGCGATCAAGGGAGCCGGTGCCTTGCCGCGAGTTCCAGCCAAAGTTGAGGTTGTAGAGCGAGAAGAAAGAAGAAAGGGAAGAGGGATTGGAGCCTTAGAAGGAATTGGAGGAGAAGGTGGACGGAGAGCTGGGGCAGAGCTCGTCGGGGACGGACCGCCGCTCGGGCTCGGGGACGACGGCACTCGGGCTCGAGGACGACGGGCGTCGGGGCTCGGGGACGGACCGCCGCTCGGGCTCGGGGACGACGGCGCTCGGGCTCGAGGACGACGGGCGTCGGGGCTCGGGAACGGACCGCCCCTCGGGCTCAGGGACGACGGCGCTCGGGCTCGGGGGAGACGCGCTCGGGGCTCGGGTGAGGGGAATTCGGACGAATTCCGCCGAATTCCGCCGAATTCGACTGTAATTTAAAGGGGGAATTAGGATTTCGGGTACCTGTGGATCAATTCGGATCCGAAATTACGAATTCGCCTTTTTTTTTTTTTTTAATACTTAATTTAAATTCGAAATTAAAAATTATCAAAATTGGAAGTTCACTCCCTTCCAAATTTTTAATTGATAATTAAATAAACAGTTAAATTAAAAAAATTGAATCTCTAATTTTTCTAATTAAATTAATTCGTTCAATTCGGACAATTACCAAAAAGCCCCTAAATCAAATATAACGGAGAACGATTTCGAGAATCACAAAGCTAGTCACCTCATTGTCATTTCTAGTCTAACTTTCACAAAGCTAACAACCTCATTACCATTTCTAGTCTAACTTTCATTTACTATAATTTAAAGAATTAATTTTAAAGGATAGCAATAATTACAGAACTATATATATGTAGGAACCATTTTGACTAATTTTAAAGAACTGTAGATATGTAGAAACCATTTTTACAATATGCATCAAGATCGAAATTTATTTTCAAATCTGGATATTTGTGTAGTAATGGTGCATTCCAAGGTTCAAAATTTATAGTAATTAGAAATAACGCTTTTGTTTCTCGTGGCCTTTCTAAGCATTTTGAATGTACATTATTTGTTTCTCGTGACTTTCCTGAGCATTTTAGATGTATATTCTTTATTCTAAAAAAGAAAAATATAAAATATAAAACCATAAACTAAAAGTTTGTGAATTTCTCAATAGTTTCAATCTAGCCAAATTTTGATTCTTGTCACCAAAAATACAAAAAAAATCAGAAGTTAACATATCAACAGAGAAAAAAGTTAAGAAAAATAACAAATCTAGCATTTTTATTCACTAACATCAACAATGTCTAAAATCATTGTCTCATTGGATTGATTACTTCCTTCTGCATTTTCTTTATCAACGCGTCAAGAATGAGATCAAAACAAAATCAAGAGTAGAAATGAGATCATAATAAAATCAAGTGTAGAAACAAGATCAGAAACCCTACCATCACAGGAATGAGAGATCAGATCCCATTGTGGCTCTGGATTCGATGAGAGAAGCTACAAGAACCCGTTGTAGCTCTGGACTCAGTGGGAGAAGTGTGCAGCGAGCATGTAGTAGCCACGCAGGAGGGGCTCGTCGGTGTCCACCGGAGCGAGCAACACAGATATGGACTCGAAACCCTTTCGAAGCCTGCAGAAAAATGAGATTGAGACAGATCTGCGAGATCAAGAAAAATGAAGTGAGAAAATCCGGAAAGAATCAGTGGGGCCACTCCACTCGCAAGTTCGGACGGAACTCACAACTTTTTCTTCTTTTTTTTTTTGGAATTGAGACATAGGAAAAATGACTTATGAGAAAACTAAATAACAAGGTTTTAAATCTCGGTTTTAGTTTTAACATCCAATAAAATCGATATGTTCCGATTATTTCGATTGTTTCGATTTCGGAAAGATTTTTTTTAGTTATTAATTATATATTAATTAATTATATTTTGAATGTACTTTGATTTCAAATTAAAAATACGATAAAATTTTGAATTTTTTTAAAAATATAAAAATTATGAAAGAATTTATAATTAATTTTAACATAATATTAAATATTTAATTTAATTAATTAAAATTAGTTTTGATAGTTAATCACTAATACAGTCTATTTTTAATATATATTACTGTACAAAAAAATATACGAAAAATAATATAAATATAAATAAAAGTTAAAAATTAACATAAGTAAATTTAACTTATCATTAAAAGGTACTTTGCACAAACATAATTTGTTGATTATAACGTAATATAATTAATTATTATCATCATTATCATCATAATCATTATCAATTGAGTTTGGAACATTTAGGTGTGAAATTACAAATTCAGTACCTGAACAATCCGAACGAGTATTTGTAGGCATACGAGCCAAAATAACTAACTTTGCACGATCTCGTAGCGGCGGTTCTGAAGTACAATTATATATTGAAAGTTCAAAATGAAAATGATAACTATATTCATTGATAATACATAGTAAAAGTGATCCAATAATTTATCGAAGGTCCAATAACCTATAAATAGTACCGGCCATGCACACATGCACATGTGAATAATATTGTGGCTCTATTGTTCACTTGGCTACTAGGCGAGTGCGTAGGCGCTGGCGCACGGCCGATGAGGCATGGCCCCAGCAGGGCGCAGGCCCTGGCGCACAGCCAGCTTGGGCGCGGGCGAGGTGTGCTTGGGCGTAGGAGAGGGCGTGATGCGTGAGGTGTGGGCGCGAGGCGTAAGGCGAGGGTGCGAGCAATGGCACGGATGCGAGCGAGGGTGTGGGCATGAGGTCGGAACACTGGCTTGGGTGTGAGCGTTGCCGCGAGGTTGGCCCGGGCGCAGGTGAGGGCGTGAGGTGTGAGGCACGAGCGCGACCGTCAGGCCGGCATGAGGCCATGGGCGCGGGTGCAAGTGTGAGGCCGGCTCAGGCTCGAGCTCGGGCTAGGGCGCGAGGTCGGCGAGGGTTCGGGCATGGGCAATGGTGCGGGTGCCAGAGGCCGACGCAAGCTTGCAAGTGAGTGCGCTAGGCTGGCGACAGCGCTCGCCCTTGCACTCTGGGGCGAGGGCCAGAGGTTTATGCGAGCTCGCGGGCGCTGGGCCCAAGTTGACGAGGGCGAGAGCGCAAGCGCAGGGGCATGAGCCCTGCAAGGGCATGTGTAGGCCCCTACGCCTCCACCGTACCCTTACTGACAAGCCCGCACCCGCACCCTCTGGAGCCTACACCCATGCCCTCGTGTTGGCCTGTGCGCCCGTGAGGCTAGTGCGAGGGCGCAGGCATAATGCCGACAAGGTTTGAGCGCAAGCGTGAGGCCAAAGAGGTCACGGGCGCCGTCGCAGGCCTCGAGTTTGCTCGCTCTGCTAGCTGTTTACAAAACTCTAACCCTAAATCGAAACCATTTTCAGCGAAATATTTCACCACTAACCGAAATTTAAAATCTTATTAAATAATTCTCCCACCTTTTATTTTAGAGATCAACCAAATTGTTGAATTAAACTAATTGAATTCAGTTCCTCGGCTTTCCTCAATTTGAGTGGGAACCAAACTCACCATTAATTGAATCAATTCATGAAAGGTTGTCAACTAAAATTTTTTTAAAAAAGTTGACGACTAAGTTATCAAATCCTAAATTACTATAATTAATTAGGACTTTTTCATTAAATGTCGTATTAAAATAAAATTTAATATTTTAATATTTTTGAAATCTTCTCGATTGTTGTTGACATTTGAAAAATGTTGAAACACTATACTTGTTTTAATACCATTTAATGAAAAATCCTATTAATAATGAATCAATTACATATGACTCTTCTAAATCTTATCAAATTATATATTTTTTAAAAAATAAAAATTACATAAAATTTTTTAAAATCATGTTAAAGTACTTTTTTTTCAAAATTAAATAATTACATATTTTTTGGATTACTGGATGTATTTAAAAAATCTCATCGATAAACATTGACATTAAAATTAAAAATATTCAAAAAATATATATTACTTGATATTATTTAAATTGAAGTTATATGCAATTGACCCTGTATTAATTTATGATTATTTGATGACTTGGTTGTCCACTAATTTTTTTATTTTAATTGGCAACTTTTTATTGGGCTGATTTGGTGGATGGTGGATTGCGCCGTCCACTTGATCCTGCCCCTTAAATGTTCAACATTTCGATTTTATTTCAACGCCATCCAGTATAATATCTCCAAATCATTGACCAACCATTTTTAAGCCCAACAACCCATTACACAATGGGCTTTGGGTCCGGCCCGACGGAAAAGCACCAGATCAGAAGTGCATTATAGTAATTTCCCCTAGTCGGAATTCTTTTATTGATAAAATATCTTTATTACGAACCGGGTCCTTTTCCAGCGACAAAAACCCCTCGAAGCTTCTCCCCCAAGCCTCCCCAAAAAACTCGCAGTCCAATTCGTCCTCGACGACTACTCCCCAAATCCAGATCACGAACTCCGATTCTGATTCCTACCGGTCTGGAACCCGTTCGATTCTCTTTTTATCCAATTTTTTTTTTTGCGATTTTTCGTAACCCTAGTGGTTTCCGCTCACTGCGATCATCCTGCTCAATCCGCCATATTTCTAGTTCTCATCGCCGTTTTTTTGGTGAAATTAGGGTTTGGAGGACGGCGTTTTCCGGACATGGAGCATCAAGCGCCGCTACAGGTAACCTTGAAATGTATTTCTTGACCTTTTAAAACCTTTTTTTTTTTTTTTTCTGATTTTGGATTCTGAGAGGACGTGGGAGCTTTGTTCTGATTTGTTACGGTGCTTTATAGTCGTCTGGGATCGAGTTCCACGCATTGTGGAAGCTTGTTGTGATCAATTAGCATTGTTATAGGGAAAGGTCCGGGCTTTGAACCTTCTCAAGAAAAAAGTTACTGCTTTTGAATAGTGGCACTACAATCATGAAAAATAAGTAGTCACAATGTTGTCTTGTATGTATGACAAAAGAATTCGGTCTATTGTAGTTTTTGGAGAGCGCATACAAGGGCATAGTGTTTCTGGATATTTTCTTTTGGCTCACTATGCATCCAACAAGATTCTTGTGTAATAATTCTGTATGTTTTCTCCAGTGATATCTACATGTTTCATAGCTGAAAATACAGTCTGTAATGTTTACTGGCATTTTTTGTTTTTTTAATATCCAGTCTTAAAATTGTTGTTTAAGTGGAAGTTGAGTGGGCTGGTTGATTCTTGTTCATTTTGCCATCTGAGTATTCTTGCCATGTATATTGCTAGACGTAAGTAATTTCTTTGTATTCTGTGTTTGTTTGTGCCCATAACTATTGAAAGGTGATAGTTTATTCCAAGGTTTTAAGTTGTTATAATGTCAGGTGTGATAAATTAGTCTCACATCGGATATTAGATAGATAGAGTTCAATAAATGTAGTGAAAAAGATTAATATCTCATGAGCTTGAGCTTTGAGGATGGTTTGACGTTCGGCTCACTATATGGATTTGGTTTGACACTCTTGCGGCTTCCCAACAAGTGGTATCAGAACTTCAGGTTCGAAATTGTGCAAACTCTTAAGATCAAAATTACCGTGATAATGCGACTAAATTGAGTCACATGTTAGTCTCATGGCAAAGATTGGCGAAAGGGCGTTGGCGCGAGGCCAGCGTGAGGCCGAAGAGAAGGCGCGTGCGCGGGCGCCAGAGGCTGGTGCGAGGGCGCAAGCGCAAGGCTGGCAAGGGTGCGGGCATCAAAGGCCGATGTGAGAACATGAGTCGCACGGTGGAAGTAGTCGAGTAAAAGAGTTCTTGATTAAGAGTGTTAAATTGATGTGGTCAAATCACACCTGAAGAAGGGGATTGTTATAATGTCAGGTGTGATGAATTAGTCTCACATCGGATATTAGATAAATAGTCCAATAGATATAGTGAAAAAGATTCATATCTCATGAGTTTGAGTTTTTTGTATAGTTTGGTGTCCGACTCAATATATAGATCTGGTTTGACACTCCTGCAGCTCCTCAACATTAAGTTTCAATTTGGAGATTGGTTTTGGCTTTCATCAAAACCCATATGTTTCAGCGGTTTTGTTTGACGATTTTCAGCTATTTCGATGGTTTCGGACATTCCGCGGCTTTAAATATATTAACTTTCTGAAACAGTGTTTGAAACCGTTTCATTGCGCTCTCTGTCAAAACCAATATGTTTTAGCTGAAACTTAAAACCTCGGTTTATTTTGTACTGGAGGATTATTTTCCAATTAAATTTTAGGTATAACAAACTATTCCTTGAATCTTGATCCTTTGGATTGTCTTGTTCGTGCCCTCGTTTTACCCAGGAAGTCATGTTGGAGTTTCGTGCTGGAAAGATGACTGTCGAAGGAATACGGGTAGTTCCAGATACTCGCAAAGGGCTTGTGCGCATAGGGAGGGTTAGTCCCAAAAAAATATCTTTTTCTTTGTTT
This sequence comes from Trichopus zeylanicus subsp. travancoricus, assembly GCA_005019695.1. Classification (NCBI taxonomy): domain Eukaryota; kingdom Viridiplantae; phylum Streptophyta; class Magnoliopsida; order Dioscoreales; family Dioscoreaceae; genus Trichopus; species Trichopus zeylanicus. The sequence continues at coordinate 607,340 of RXID01021427.1, read as the reverse complement.
ACCCATCTGCCCAAGCAATGTTCATTTGCTCTAGTTTCATGTCCATAAAGCTAATGAGAACTTTTTGTATCCCTGCATCCTTAGGGTGAAGAAGGATTAATTCATTTCCAATGGCTTGATCGGGTCCAGAATGCAGTGGAAGACGTATCCTTTTTGAATATTCATCAATTACATCAGTGAACATGGGATCAAGGAGCAGCTTACATATTGTAATTTTATCAGTTTTCTTTTCATAACTATGTTGGCCTTTATTGTACATTTACATACTATATTCATTTTAATTTTTTTTTTTTAACTGTCAATAAAGTTCTCTAACATTCAGCAACTATTCACAGCCTTTGGATTATTTCTACTATGGGACCAGCTCCTGAATGGTTGTATTTATATTCCTATGAAATGTGACCTAGTTCTCCCTAACACTAGAAATTGTAGGATCAAATCATCTTTCCAGATGAGGCTATTTTTGAGAAGGTATTGATGCTGTATCTAGTTTTATGCTTTATATTATTCTCCTTTGTAATTTTTCTTGTCAGATCTTACGGTTTTTTTTTATTAGGTTACTCAATCTTCTGAGAGGGTATACATCTTGAAGTTCAGCACCGATAATAGGAAATTCTTTTTCTGGATGCAGGTTGACTTAGTTGTTTACATTTTATTTTTAACTTGTTTTATTTGTGCATTTATCTATTAGAAACTTTGCTTTAGATTTGTGATCTTATATGACCTCAGGAACCAAAAGCCAATGAAGACCTACAAATATGCAACTCTGTCAATTGCTATATCAACCGTCCTTTAGGTACATCAAAACATTTGAGGCAGCAATGGGTAGCATTGGTGACTCAATTGTCTTTTCATTATTTTTTGCCAACTAGATATGGTTGATGAAGACGATGCTGAAGCTTCGGTTCCTCTGCAAATGTCTGAAATGTCAGAAGATACTGGAGAAGATGATCTTTCATCTAGGTATGCCATCTGTGAGTTCAAAATTTTTCTCATTGAACATATGATTGCCATCTGCACACAATATGGAATCATGCAATTCAATATCAAGATCTTCTTACATATGATGTTCGTAGAATTATTTCTCTCATACTTATTTGTAGTGGCTGTGCAGATTCTGTATTGATTACTACAGAACTGTTTCTTAGGATTTATAAATTGATTGATTGTTACATGCATCCTGATTTTCAGTTATGGTTTACAAAGAAAGCTTTGAACTTTGGATAGAGCAGCAAATTTACTTTATTAGGATATATCTAATTTGTTTTCTTTGAAATCTGTAAAAATGAGAATAGATACTTTGACAATTTGCTGCAGGATGAACTTTCCATTCTCATAGGGTATATTGCAATTTGATTTTTAGGCTTGTTGTTAGTGCATCTAAAAACTAAGTAATAGTTTCTCTGCATAATCTCTTAAAGCACCTACATGAGTACTGGAGTTTAAAGTTCAAACCTGGACATTTATTTGCATAATCTCAAGCTTCCCAATTCGGATAATACATCGATGTCAAGGATTTTGGCATGGAATCTTTTTGGTGTTTATGCACATCATGTATAGCATCATGTGTTTGGAAACAACATGATGTGACACATTCTTATTGTTGCTCAAAAAAATGTGTAGCATCCTGTTGTTCCCAAGCAGGCATTATTACTTGAATGGGGATATTTGGTTTGCTGCCGGTCAACTAATTGGGTTGTAAATAACTCAAAAGTTTCTCGGCCAAAAAGTGGGCATATGCATTTTGAGTGGATAGATTATGTTCAGAAAATGATTGTATTATTGCTGGTGATTTTTCATTGTTTTACCAAAATTTGACATATGAAAGCTCTTGAACATTCTTGCGTATCTAGTGGGAACTGAAACACATTTCAACTATCACTTGCTTGAATGATTTTCATCTGGTTGTATCATTTATAAATATTTTGAATGACCATGTTGTTGTTGTTGTTTTGAGCAATTGGAATTTATCATTAAAGTCTTGCTTTAAGCGAGGTTTGAACCCATGACCTCCCACATGAGAGAGGTTGGTACAACCACCAAACTAATTCTTGAGGTGTTATTGCCTTACTGAATCTTTAATTTTCTCCAGAGATCTTTTCGTCTATGAATAGGTTGGACTAACCCAGCCTAATGACACCTGTGATCTTTAATTTTCAGAGCTGGACACTTGGTGGATCAAGGCATGAGTACTGAATTGGCTGGTGAGGTTACATCTTCTGCTGGGCCTGTTCAGTTGTCAGATCTGCAAAGATTTTTTAGAAGCATTCATCCAGCAGGTACCATTTCTAATATTTGCAAATAATTGAGTCATCTTTATGCTACTTTTTTTATTTCTTGAACCTCACATGTATATTCTTTTGATATAATGGTAGTTTCTGTTGAAGATCAAGATGGAGGTAGGTTTTCCTCAACTCTGATGATTGATTACTTATATTGCTCCTGCCCCCCCCTCCCTTATGCATTACTTTTCTGAGGACTAACTTCAATTATTTCTAAATCTAGGGCTAGGATTAGGAGATATATTGAAGCCTGATTTGGTGATGCCATTGATTGAGACCCTACCTCTTGAACAAAGATTAACTTCTTACTTGCCTGAGGTATATTTTTATTATATATTTATATATTTATTTATTTATTGAGAACATGCTAGTTTCTGATTTTTACTCTTGTTCCAGGGTTCATGGTCACCCAGTGATCTAATAGAATTGTTACAGAGTCCACCATTTAGACAACAAGTGGACACATTTACCCATGTCAGTGATGTCCATTTATATTCTAATAAAAGAAATTTCTTATTATTTCCTTCATTAGCATTTTGATCTCTTCTATGTGGAATAGGTGCTCCGAACAGGACAGATTGATCTATCACAGTTTGGCATTGATCCAAGTAAATGTAAGTAGACTGTGAATAACCTGTTATTTTACTTAGTTTGTACATATTTCTTGTTGGGTAGGATCAGTCAAATTTTGTGGTGTTTGTTTGCAGATAATTTTACTGTCCTGTCATTCCTCGAGGCATTAGAAGATTCAGTTGCAAAAGCATCAGAATCTGATGCAAACAAGGAGACTGAATCTCAGAGATGTAGTGGTAGTGATTCCATGGATGAAAGCTGATATGTTTTGGGGTAATTTTTGAACACCATGGCACTCTTTTCTTCCCTCAGGCAAAGGCTGACCGATGATGAACTGTGATACTGATCAATGGAAAAGCTTGGAAGAAGTAATCGAAAACAAGCAACACGAGAGATTCAGTCTGGCACATATTGATTTAAATTGTTGAATAAACTCTTCGCCCATTTCAATCATAGTCTTGTGTGCTTGCCAATTTATTATTTGGATTGACTTCGCTTGATAGACTTTGTGTAAGCTAAATTAAACTTGAGATTCAAAATAGTTTTAAATGGTTCAGTTGCGCCCATTTGCTGAATTTACGAGAATATTGTGATTGTGGTTTTTGATTCTCAGTTTCAGTTTAAATCTTTTGACATAAGGTTCGGCTAGGTTGGAAATTCTGAAAATATCTGTGTTTGGTGGAAATTGTCATGTAGTTTGCGGATGGCTGCTTAGAGTTAGTGGTACATGTGAATGACATCCTGTGCCTGATTGTTTGCAGAAGTAGCCTTCAACATTTTTCTTTTCAAATAATCAAAATAGCATTAGTTAATTATCCTTGGTAGTTGAAGACCACTACTTCGCACGTGTCCCTTGTGCCCCCTTTTCTGCAAAATCCCCAGTGTGGGTATTGGGGGTTACTTGTAAAAAAAAACCAAAATCAGATTTTTATTAGAGTTTTTTACATATAATCTCCAAATAATAGTTAAATTATATATAATTTTTTGATTTTTTTCATAATTGTGTATAACCTTCTCTTTCAATTTTAGAGATGTTTTAGGTCATTCGGGTCTAATTTATCCCAAAAAAATTAAATTATAATTGAGTTAAAAGATAAAATATTTATTTTACTTTTTAAACTTATCTTATTCTTTTAGTCTTAGGATCAATATTCTGCACAAAACAGATCACACACGAAATAAAAGAAAGAACAATAGAATGCAAAGCAGAAAATTAAATTAGGATTCTAATTTTTCAATTCACCCACATAAGAATTTCGAATTGTATAATAAATTGAATTCTATACACACCTTGAATATGACACATACATGTGGAGCATGCCCTGAAACTTCCAGCAGACAATGAACAACAATATGAACACTATTAGATCAATGCTTTCTCTGTGTATAATGAGTTAAATCACATTAGCAACTTCGAATATATGGATGACAAATTACCATGAAACTTAGTCAAGTAACATCAGATGTTATTCGTGAGACCACATGCCAATCAGATTCCAGTGAAGAAGATTCAAACCGATCAACGGACAGCTCACACAAGCTCTTTGCTCTTTGTGTTGTTCTTCTCCTGTTGTTTGCCTTAACGTCCCCATTCATGCCGGAATCCGTTCATTCTCGCGAGCTCGGTATTTCGTAGAGGGTCATAGTGCCACGTGAACTCGGGAACATGAAGCCGTCTCCGGTCTCATGCACATCTTTGAAAGGCTCAAGGATCTTGCATACCTCGTGCATTGTAGGCCTTCCCCTCGGGTTCTGGCTGAGACACTGGTATGCCAAGCTGGCCACCTTCTGCATTGATTTGTTCGAGTACTGGCCTTCCCCACTCTAGGGTCAATTGTCCTCTGCAGCTGAGGGAACGTATCAGCAGTTGGTGAGCCCAATCCACCAGGTTGTTTTCTCGACTTGGCCTGTTGTTGTCCATTGCTTTTTTTGCCAATGAGCATCTCAAGTAGTGTAGCACGACTCCGAAGCCATGCACACCGCTCATCACTGTTAGATGGCCTACTTAATGAGGAACTTCGGTATCAGTCAGTTTAAACAGCAGAAATGATAGAAGAATGAAGAACTGCAAGCTACCAAGAGCACCAATACTGCTTGAAAAACAAACAGGTAGTATCGGTAAAATTCTTTAAGCAACTACAGCATCGTAGGGTCGAAATGTAGTCATAGACTCATAATAAATTGCCAAGCTGGCTTTACTTGAATAGCAAAGACATTCATAACCTTCTCAAACAAGTTCGCTTAATTTTAACACACTGTACACCCTGCAACAATCACTAACAGATGGTCTTATTGTTTAATAGAAGTAGACTCACCGGTCGCAACATACTCAAGAGCCGCATAACCATATGTTCCCATAAACCGGGTAGAGATATGGGTTTGATCTTCTATAGACCCCTCCTTTGCTAGGCCAAAGTCTGAAAGCTTTGGATTATAATCCTAAATGCAAATACTTTCTAGCTGAAACATTCTATAGTGTCATTGAATACAAATGAAATCCGGAAATATACCAGAATTTCTAGTTCATAAAATGCATCCTATGTTAATGGCAATAGTACAGCAGCAAGATGTTCTTTTTAAGAAGAATGTGAAAAAACGGAGAAACAAGTTCAATATTTTGTAAAGCTAGTTAAAATATCGTGAATGAACAGGCACGAACCGCATCCAACAAAATATTTGACGTTTTGAAAACATGATATAATCGGTCTTTCAGCTCCATGAAGAAAAGCAAGACCCTTTGCAGCATCAAGGGCAATCTCATGCATGTGGTCCATGGCATTGTGCCTTATGCCTCTGTTGACAAAGCAGGACTTGGATTTTAGAGTTGTCAAGCTAGCATACAAGTTCTTTCATTTCATTAAGTAAGCTATTTCTCTACAGAAATTCTGGGCTTCCTTTTTGTCACCAAATCATAACTCCACAAACGGCAACCAACTAATATATATCAAAACCATTGCTCAAGAATAGTTGAGCTTTAGTAGAGAAGTAATTTTAGATAGCCTATCTGCTCTATGTACAACGCTACAAGATCATAGTACCTTCAGCATTAAAGCATCTTTGAACAAAAATGCTTGGTAATTGCAAACATGAACATAGAATAATGATGCACTTCTTGGTGCAAGAAAGATGTATGACAACGGTTAACTTCGTCAATGTATTTCTATTTCTTTCATTCCTTAATCAAGATGCCATAGCATATGTTTAATTGTATTGTTTACTTCTAATTGGTAATTTGATTATGCTAAGATCTTTTGGAACAGTCCTGGAAACTACACACTGTTGGCTATAAAGTTAGGAACCTCATATCACTTGCTTGAACATAAACTTGCTGCTACAGTTGTTTTTAGTGACTCTCATCAAACAATTAAGATCCCTTATTCACCATATCCACAAATCGCATTGTAACATAAGATGCAATATTTACACATCAAGCATAAATTCAATAAACCGAAACATAACAAAAATTGTCTTACGGCTGAAAAGATGCTTTTCTAGGCTTCCACAGGCCATGTACTCACAAACCAGCAGCCTGCTTTCCCAAAGCAGTAACCAATAAGCTTGACCAGTTTTGGATGACTAAACTGACCAAGATAGTTCACTTCTGCATGCAAAAGAAGAAAAAAAAATTATGCGTCTCAGAATTAATTTCTCCACTTTTAGGCTTGCGGTAACAAAGTCTATTTTCTCTTTCATGTTTCTGAATATGGCAATAGCTACAAACATGTTTGAACCAAGGTCCCCAGTTTAGATAGGACTCTAGACTGGAGATTTCAAGTACAATAACATTTTTTCCTACTTCTGTGAGTGGGTTAATTGACAAGCTCTAAATCTGAGAAAAGAAACAAAAAGTATATGTTAACAAGCAATCTCATGTACTACAGTGCTAATGTGCTTCACCAACTTTAAATGGATCGAGATTTAAGAAAGAGCAAATTACTGTCATGCTTTTTTTAAGTAAGGATTTGAAATCAGGTGAGCTTGATAGATGCAAGAATTATCATTAATTTCTGCTCTCCAAGCCCCTCATGGAGCCACTTAACTTATTAGTGCATTGCTCCATTGATTAGTAAAGATCAAATTTATGCTCAGGAATGTTCTTCGATTAGCAGACGGATTTACTTGATCAATGACTATATTAAATCATGTTATTAGCACAATTGACCATAGTTACATTTGGTGCTTCCACAAAAAGTTTGGCGAGCATGAAAGTTTTTTGAAAAGTAGGACTATAGAAGCAGAAAACTGACAAAACATATCGTGTGGCATGAGAAGGAAATGAAAGTTAATAAAGAGGAAAACTTCTAGGCCTGTATACCATGCGAAGGGAACTATGGTGACATGGAGGTCGCACATTGTTCATTCTTAATATAAGCCAGTAAGGAGATTATTCATTCTTCATATTAAAGCACAAGGAAAGTATCAACAAGTTCTATTCACAGAGACCTAAGGATCAAAATTACCAGCCATTCCCTGTCTCCTTGGAGGCCTTCTGGATCAAGCACTTCAACGGCAACTTCAGTGGATTTGAACTCTGGCCTGACAGTCTCATCGATAACTCCCTTATAGATAACCCCAAACCCACACTCTCCAAGGATTAGATCTTGTCTGAAATTCTCGGTTGCCACTCTTAATGTAAATGTGGTCACATCTCTGTACCCAGTAATCTATCGTAGCTCTTCCAAACCCTTGGGAGAAGGAGGCACACTGATATGAGATGGTACAATATCAGCTTTTACAGGAGGCGAAGGCCCAGGAGCTTTTGTGAGTTCAGCTGATATAAAGGAGTGCAATTGAAAATGTCGGGATAGAAAGGATATTTGTGACGGCAGCCTGGGCTGGAGAGAAAGTGTGAGCAAGAAGGCGAAAACGGCAATGGAAGGAGAAGAAAAAACGTTCTTCAAACACAGAAAAGGGAGCTCTTAAAACAGTCACTAATGGCGGGGAGCATTTTCAATGTTTCAATGTTTGTCCTCTCAAGGGGGCTAAATAAGAATTTAGAAAATTGGAAGGAATTTTCTGCAAGATTGAAAGGACAAACATTGAGAGGACAAACATTGAAACATTCCTTCCAATTTTTTTTTATGTTATATATATGTTAATATATTTAAAAGTAAATTTTTATAAAATTATAAGGTAAAATACAAGCGGTATATCAGTTATAGAACCTATTTAGAATCAAAATCAAAAAAATTGATTTTTAACTCAAACCTTCGTGTTGTCGATTTTTTTTTGAAATCAAATTTTAATTTTGATTCTAAAATACATAAAAATAATACAGTAAATCAGTTTTGCCCACACCTCCTGCTAGAATCCCAATTTACAAAGCACGATCAGACAAAATCCGTAGATCGCTCCGGACTCGCATAGTTGCCCCGCCAGCATGCGACGCTGACTGTGCCTCCAGCCTTCGGTCCCCAATGAGTTCTGTATCGCTCAAAACCTTCCGTATGCATTGATCCTATATTGAGGCTTCTGTTGCGGTAAGATTTGAGGAAAAGGACGAGTTTTGAGTGTTCAAATTTGGCACAACTTCGAGAAAATTGTTTAAGCTCCAAATGATTTACAGCAATTGGCAAAGCCACGAAATCAATGACAGTAGAGCTTTAAGACCATTAGTGTAACCATCATTCAAACCTAGTCTAACCCATCTCCATTTTTGCTATTGCGAGTCAAGCAAAATACCAAAATATTTAGATAACATATGAAGACCATCTAATGCAAGAATTATCGATAATATTTTTTAAAATCTCTAATGCATATATAAAAAAATTCTTCAAAATTTATCGCCCTCTTGTTTATTTTTTATAATACTTTCGAGATTTGTTTTACTTACAATATCTCTATACCATAACATATGGTCATAGAAAGTTATGTCATTATTGTGAATCTAATTCTTAGTCATTTTTTTGTCATTTTAAATTTATTTATATTTCACACAAATACTAAATTTATTCAACGATTCATTTTAAACTCCTAGGATCTGTTTGGTTGGAGGTCAAAGTCAAGACTAGTGAACCATTTTTGTAAACTAATATCTTTTTATCAAAATTAAGACTTCAATAATTTAAATATTAAAAAACTATTTAATTTTTTATAATAATTTAATTTAATAATAGTATAAAATAATAAATATTAATTTCACAAGAAAAGAAAAAAATTTTAAAAAGAGCTGACCTTCACCCTAACCCCATTCCAAACGGGGTGTTATAGTCTTCAAAAAATTTGCGCCTTCAACTTAAATATTACAATCTTATTAATGCATCTATTTGAAGTTTTGGAAGAGTTAGTGACTCCCTACGCCCCATATACAAATAGAATCATCCTTGAAATATAAATACACCAATCACATATTTTATCCTTATATTGGATGATTATTCTATTTCTCATTTTTAACAAAAAAAAAAATCAAAATTGCGTTTAATAGCAAAATTTCAAATCACATTTTTGAAATGATTGACATCTATAAAATGTTGATCAGTGCACAAGATGTCACCACCCAATCCTGCCAAGATCATAAAATTTTGTGAAAATAATCCACCTAATTTGGTTGTGCTTGCATCAAACGACAAACATGCAATGAAAAATATAATAACACATGTCAAATATAAGATAGATAAAAAAAAATGGAAAATAAAGATTCAACACTTCCCATCATTACTTTTATGAGGAGACTGTGCTTAGCAAAACAAGTGTTGCTTAGATCTATATTTGGGTTGCAAATACTAATGTCAGATGGATCACTTCTTTCCGAAATATATAATAGACTTCGTACGCCATGTGAAAAATCGATGTTTCCATGGATGATCACTGGAGTGGGGTACTCATCCAAAATCAAGTACATTACAGTCACAAAAGATGAATTGAAGCTCAAATTATAACAAATATCAACACAAACTTTATCCCATATTGACAATACCATAAAATTAAAAGGAGGTTGATAGAGGTCGTCGAGGCAACAGGCCCACGAATGCTTGGGATATGGGAGGCTGCAGGTGGTGTCATGGTGGAGGGATAAAAGAAAACTCATGGTGGATATGTACGCCCTCGCTCAAATATTTCCAATATTGCAACAACACTTGAACCTAGATCTAAAGTTAATGGACTCAATGGCAAGATTCTTTATAATTGGGCAATATGGCCTTTTTCCTCCACAAAAACTAATACTAAAATCAAGAAAAAGTCCACAAATGCTAGACTAACTTTTTGTAAATAAACCAATAATATAAGTGGCCTCTGCAATAAATTGTCAAGATTGGTGAATTTACACAAAATAAAACCTAAATAATAAATAAATAAATAAAATATTGCATCTCTAAATAAATCATACACAAATTGCTCAATATAAGCTGACAACATATGATTTTTCTGAACATGTATTAAAATGCACTTCCTGCTCAGCAAACCAAACAGAATAAGGGCCTGTTTGTAATTGCACACACACAGACAAACATAATATATATATGTATTTGTATTTGTGTGTGGTCAAAAAAGAAAATATATGCAATTGTGAACATAAAAACTAAGCAATTAACTATCTGATGTTGAGAAAAAACTTAGCTATAAACTGAATTCCTTAGCCTCAAAATTCAATGTACCTAGCATCTCTATGATTTCATTGATTCTTGAGTGTGAAAAATCTCCCATAGTAAACTTTTTCATGGTGCCTTCTACTTGGATCATGCTCTCACCAGGCACTTTCTTCAGCCCACCGCTCTTCAACTTTTTCCAAGCTTCTGCAACATCACCCCATCTTCCATCTGAAGCATACAAATTGGCTAAGAGAACATAAGGTGAGCTTGTGGTTGGTTCAAGCTCTAACAACCTTTTTGCCACCTGTTCTCCAATTCTGACATCCTTGTGGATGCGGCATGATGAAAGTAGGCTTCCCAAAATGACCGCATCATTCCCAAAGGAGAACATGTTCAAATATTCTTCTGCTTCTTCCATTCTCCCGGCTCGACCCAACATATCAACCAAACATGACAGATGCTCGAGTTTGGGAGATATACCATAAGTGTCTTTCATTGAATTGAAATAAAACAGGCCAATATCCACCAATCCTGCATGAGTACAAGCAGTTAAAACCCCAACAAATGTAGCACAATCAGGGGATACAGCACAAGCTTTCATCTGCTCAAAGATCTCCAAAGCCATTCTCCCATGACCATGATTTCCAAGCCCTACAATCATTGTGTTCCATGTAACCAAATTCATGTTGTGCATATGATGAAATAGACGAACCGCATATCCAATTAAACCACACTTCGCATACATGTTGATGAGAGCATTGCCAACTCCAACATCAAAATCCAACCTGTGTCTGATCAGATGGGCATGAATTTGGGTGCCATGACAAATTGAAGCAAGCTCTGTACAAGCAGTGAGGGCACCAGTAAATGTAAAATCATCAGGAGATACATCCATGACATTTTGCATCTTCCTATATACCATCAAGGCCTTGAGATGGTCACCAAATTCAGAGCAAGCAACAATGAATGTGTTCCAGGATATCACATCTTTCCTATTGATAGACTGGAAAGCCTTCTGTACCTCTTCAATATTATTATTGAACTTGGAGTACATGTTCATGATCACATTGCCCACAAAGGCTGACGTATCAAACCCCAACTTTATCGTTTGACAATGGAAACATAATCCTACTTCCAAATCCCCTTTGTTGGAGCAAACTCCAAGAGAAGCAACAAAAGAAAACTGATCAAGATGCAAACCATCCCGCTTCATACGTTTGAGCAGCATCAAACCTTTTTCTGGCTGCTGGTTCTCTGCAAAGCCTGTGATCATTGCATTGTAAGAGACAGAATTTCGTTCTGAGATACAACTGAAAATGGAGAGGGCATCATCAAATAGACCACATTTCATGTACATTGACAAAAGTGAGTTGGACACGAAAGAAATGTGATTGTAGCCAGTTTTAAACGAATGAGCATGAACCTGTTGTCCTAGGGCCAAGGCTGAACAGCTTGCACAAGCACTAATGACACTTGCATATATGTACTCATTGGGCTGAAGTCGCATCTTAGAGAAAACCTTGATTGCCTCGAAAGATTTGTTAGCCTGAGCATATCCTGATATAAGAGCCGACCAAGAGACTAGGTTTCTGTTGGGCATGGCATTGAATATTTGACGTGCAACTCCAAGGGCATTGCACTTGGCATACATATTGATCAGATGGTTGCAAAGGTAAAGGTCGAACTGGAAACCCATCTTGATGATCATAGCATGGAGGGAAAGCCCATCTTTGAAACCCCTGTTTATGGAGCACTGATGTAGAAGTCCATCTAGCCTCTCTAAAAGCATATCTACAGAAAACCATTCTTGATAGATTCACCTCAGAGGCTACTCTGATGATTCTGGAAATTAATAACAAGGATCAACTCAGATTCAAACTTAGCACATAGGACTACACATAAGTAACAGTTCAGTGATCCTTGAACATTCATAAAATGTACTCCTTTACAGTAATAGAATCATATCTGCAAGGAATTAAGAAAAAAAAGGTCGCCGAGTAACTATAATTAAACCTTAATTAAGAAGTAACATTCCTACAACAATTAATAGAGAAATTCATCTAAAATCCAAAAAACTACAAGCAAAATCATCAGCAAGAACAAGTCATCAATATGCTTTGTGACTTGCTTTAAATCTGTTCGAACTAGACAATTTTCTCCAAATAGTACCAAATCTGAACACTCAAAGCTTATCCTTTTCCTCAAATCTTCCCATCAAAGCATGGAGCTTTAAGACCACCAATGAAAGCCCCAATCTAGGATCAACACATACTGAAAATTTTGGGTGAAAGAAAACTCAACGGGCCCAGTGCTGTCAATGCCCCGAGCCAACATGGGCTAGGACAGTCCAAGGTCAGCCTGCACATGCTTGAAGCAGGCTGTGGCTCATTAAGGCCCAGTAAATTTTATATTAAGCCCGTTTAGAATACAGTGCATTAAATTTGTACTATATCTGTTAGGGGCCCGGCCCACCCATTTACCATTAAAAAAATAAATATCAAAAATAAATTTTCTATAAAACCATTTTTAATTTTTATAATTTCATCTAGACTAAAAATTTCAATTAAAAATTTGCAAAATAACCTAAAAAGTATTATAGTTATACAAAAATCTATTACATACCACCAATGTAAAACTTATATAAAAACCACACTATTATTAAAAACCCTGTGCAATCAATAATAAAACCACACAATTCAGGCACTATAGCTTTAGAAGTCATCAAATTTATGCTACTTGATCAACACGAAAATGTACAACAACTTCTCTTAAAAAAGTATTTTTGATTTAGATTAGATTGAACAATGGGAATTCAGTTTAGCACTTCTCATTTTCTAAAATCACTTCATACAGCTCAAAACATTTTCAACCATGACAGTTTCCAACAGAATAACTTGGAATTTTAATAATCCAATTTGTTCATCACAAAACCGAATAGATTTGATCTACTATTTTGACCATTCTATTTTTCATCAGTTAGCATGCCTAAAGTCCCAAGAGAACAAACTTGACATATTTCCTACAAAAACAAATTTGGCAGATCAACACACTCAATTGGTCAAACTCTGAGTTGATTATAAAATCACTGACTTCTGGGGTTTTGGTTGCTCCTTACACAACACAAGGGTTTCAATTGCTAAAGAATGCCACTCCAAAAACTAATTTGGCAGTATTAGCACATGAATAGAACCAAAAAGCCTAAAAGCTGCCTAACATGAGTGATCTGATTGAGAATTTAAAAGAGCAATTTCACCACTTAGAAGATGAATTCAAACCTCTCATTCTGCCTCTACAACATCCTCTTGTACATCTTCCTCACCTACCTCAACAGGCATTGATAGAGCTGCTGCCCTCAAGGATCTTTCACGTCTCCTTCCTCTCTTTTATTTCTTGAAGCTTTGCTTCAGCAGCCTGCTGCCATCCAAACCGTGCAATCTAGACAAATGCCAATTTGTTAGGGTGGTTTAACTGCAATCAGAAAAATCACAATCCTCATGCCAAAAAATTTGAACTTTCTAACAAGTCCTTGGCCAAGAGGGGGCAAATTGAATTCACTCATCAAAGTGCAAAAAACAAAGATCTGAAGTTAAGGGTTAGCTACATGGGAAACTTTTTTTCTGTAGTATTGAACAAAATTATATACACGTAAGATCAATGCATTAAGCAAAACATCACTCATGCAATTATTAATTTTTACATTTCCAGTAAAACCAAAAATAGAATTTCAGACAAACGAATAACCTAATCAACAATTCTAATCTCAGAATCTTAAGATCTAGCTTAAATTAATATCCACGGTAAAAATTAAGTGAAGCTATAGAAGCACTTTCTATGGCAGAGTCTACAAGTAAACTGCATTTCAAGTGATCTAACCAAATATACATAACCAGATTGCAGTGCACCTTGTCTGGACTAGCAAGCTATCTTCAAATATGGAACTGCTTTGAAAAATGGATAGGTCATGCATAAGAAAATTGTGCTACTAACAAGAATCTTGAACATAAATGATAAAAAGAATATGGATGCCCAAAAATTGAATCATCAAAGTTCACTTTCATCAATCTCTCATGAACATAGGATCAATAAATCATGCAATAGATCAAAAAGTCAAATGCAGAAGAGAAAGAATGCAGCAGGAAAAAGAAAAAGAAGATAAAAAAAAAAACAACAGGCAAAAGAAACAACAGCAGCAAAAAGGAGAAGATGAAGATAAAAATGAAAATGGCAGCAGAAGCATCGAGCACAAAAATGGCAATGAATATCAAAAAGAAGGAAAGGTGATGCAGCAGCTACAGTGACAGACATGAAGGAAAAAAGAGTGACATGAGAAGAAATAAAGCATGAACATAGGTAAAAATGAACAAAAAAGATGAGAAGGCATGCACACGAGATTTTTCTTGAAGATGTCTGTTAGTGTCAAGGATTCAATAGTAAGATTGTTTTTTTCTTCAATTAGGGGTGCTGCTTACAATGGTCGCTATTGTAAAGGCCAACTTTTTTTTCAAAGTTCATCGATCACATGGTAAAATATTTGTTCTTCTGAGATTTGCATAGCTAATCAAGAATTGGTCCCAAAAATTGCTCAGTTGATGATCAAACACAATCATTCAATTAAGAATCGATATTGGATAATTCAGTATGTTCAACAAACATCATTTTCTTTGTCAACCCTACAGAAGCAGCAACAAGCACCAGAAATGAGTTTCCAGTGCTTGGAGTAGCAATTTAGGAATGTACCACGAATAAAAGAAGCTAGAGGATGCGTACACAGAACAATAGAGTAATTGGAACTCCACAATTAAGAAGCAGGAAACAAAGAATCATATAAACATGCATCAAAAGGTAAAATATCAATGTGCAGATAAAATAACAACCTATAAATTTATTTTTTTTTCAAAAACTAACCATTTTGACCTTTTGCACAGCAAAACTATCAGAACCACCTTGTACTGAATTTCCCAACCCCTCTTCCAGAATAAGCTCTAACACCTCACAGATTGAAATGAACTCCTACAAGACCCAACCAAAGCAATACATGACGTGACTAAAAATGCTACTTATTTGGCTAAAATGAACAGTGATTACCTTCGACTGATCATGGGATATCTTAAGAAACTAAGGTTAAGGTGCAAGAAACACTATAAAATCAAAATCATAAAATTCAGAAGGATGCCTTCTTGGCTTTTGGAACTTGCTCTCTTCTATTTTGCTCAATTCCAGCACCAGTATATGACAGTAGTATGAAGTTTGTTTCCTGGCCAGTTTGCAAATATCACCAACCAGCAGTGATTACTTTTCAGCAAGTCGGTAGCAGATCCGAGAACAAAGAACTAAATTAACTGCTATTGCAGAGAAAAAGGTCCTTCACAATGAAATTACTAAGCTATGTGAAATAAATTTTTTTATTACTTCTGTTGCCTCCTTTAAATTTTAAAGCACAGTTGCGCCAAAAATGCAGTATGGGGGCCATGTTTTTGGCAGGAGGGAGCAAGTTCTGGTAAAGCAGACAATGTTCATCACCCTAGCTGAAGGCAGAGGAAAAATTACCGGCTGGAAAAGTGGTCGAGACCGGAGAAAGAAGTGATGCCGGTCGAAGAAGATGGCGGTGGAAGGCGTAAAGGGGAGGAGAGCGGGGTTGCGAAGGAGAAGTAGGCGGAAGGGAGGTGAAGAAGGCAGCGCGTAGCTGGAGATGGAGGTGGCGCAGCGGCGCCTCGCCGGAGACGGATCTCGGAGGCGGCGGAGGCGGCTTCGCAGCTCGGAGTCGAGAACTCGGGAGAAACACAAAACCTAAACGGGCTCTAACGGGCTCCCACTGCCCTGCTGGCCCCCAACAGGCCAGTTTTAAGTTTTTAAATAAATTTAAAATCCGACAGTCCCTTCTCGAGGTTTTCAACAAGGGTACGTTGATTTGGTAAGAATTAAAAATTTTATAAATTTTAAAATGATAAATTGTATATTTTATTAATTATAAAATTCAATAGGTGATCTCAAATATTAAATTTTAAAATTTAGAATTTTAAAGTTCAACTAATTTTATAGATAACTAATAATTTTTACGGTTATTAAATTTAAAACTTTCGGATTCTCAAATTTTAAAATTAGAATTTTAAAATTCTATGAGATGAATGAACTTTAAATGAATTTTTAACAAATTATCTCGTGATTCAATACACCTCTAACCTGTGGACAGCAGGGTGTCAAAACTCCTATTGAAGATGACTAAATTATAAATAGGTCCTTAAAATCATAGGATGTTGCACTCAAATCTCTTTAAAGTTTCACTATTTAGTTTTTCTCTTTTGTTATTTTTGTTCAACAATGCTTCGTGAAAAGCAATTTTTTTTTTTATTTTCTTTATAGAGGGCACCAAAGCTCAATATAGCAATGTATTTGGTTTGCTAAGAATGGGGATATGCTGTTCAACAATAAAAATAATTCGTGCTAAAATAAACTCAATGATAAAATAATTCTTATAATACTATAATGGGATTTTTGTCTACATACCTTTAGAAAATATTAAAATTATATCTATGATTTTTGAAAAATCATAATTAATTTTATATCCCTACAAACTTTATTTTTTTAATAAATACTCCTAATTAGTTTCTGTTAGTGTTCATTTAAATTAAAGTTAAATCAAGATAATGCCTACCTCAAAAATAGTTACCTTAAAGAATATTGGTCAAAAATAATTCAAATGAATACTAAGAAAAATTAATGATAAGGGTATTTATAAAAAAAATTAAATTTATAAGAACATAGGAATAATTATAAATTTTTAAAAGGTATTCGTGTATATGAGTATTTTTTAGGAATATATAACAAAAAATCTCTACTATAATTTTGACATAAACAAAGTTAGCTGACTTATCTATAAACTAGCTTATAAACTAGTATACTCATAGAAGTCGAACATAGTTTTCACTTATCAACATGTAGATCATGCTTTAGCTTATTAACTACTGGTTGCCCTCTTGGAAAATATGTAATCAATGGAGAATATTCAAAACCTACAATGTTAAATAAAAATGATA
This sequence comes from Trichopus zeylanicus subsp. travancoricus, assembly GCA_005019695.1. NCBI lineage: Eukaryota > Viridiplantae > Streptophyta > Magnoliopsida > Dioscoreales > Dioscoreaceae > Trichopus > Trichopus zeylanicus. The sequence continues at coordinate 589,922 of RXID01021427.1, read as the reverse complement.
TAAAAGAGTTGGATGAAATTTTGAAAGATTGCATGTAGTTAAGTAACTTGCACAAGCCTCATATTATCTCACCAACACACACATAAGAAAATGGTTTGGGGAATTAGTTACTATTGGACTTCATCCATGTAACTTCAAATCTCTCTAGTGTCGTCGTGAGAACTTGCAAAACAACTAAAATCCTACTCACTGGAGATTTACCGGTAGAGAACACTCCAATGCTTATATTGGTAAGGTAATGAGGAAAGAAATGATCATTGTAAGTAGAGAATATAGAGAGAGTTCAAAGGGATCAATAGTCATCAGATAAAAAATTTATATGTACTTTTGTCATTCATAGTTTGATGATAGTTTGATGAAATGTCAGGGACACGTTCTCTCATTATTTCGTATTGGGAGGTGAAATAGAAAGTGACAAAAAATATTATCATGATGATGATCACATTCTAAAATATCACATAGACGTGAATGAGAGTCGAATTATAGTAATAATCCAAGTAGAAAACTTAGTTCGGGATATGCTTCTTGACTTTCTATTGCAGTTTGGTAAAACAATTGGGCTCTAACTATTCGGGCTACCCTCGTTGACAATAATGAAAATTTACAAAATTCTAGCTGAAGCCACTTATAAGAAAAAGAACTAGAAATTCTAGCTGAAGCCACAAGTCAACAGAGATGGATCTTATTACTTCAATAATGGAAAAAACCTGATTATTTGCAGCAACACATACTGAGATTTTGATAAGAAATAATAAATTACATCCACTTCTACTATGCTTTTATAACAAAAACTTTGCCAGTAATCACCAGTAGCTTTATGGTGATCCCACATTATATAAAGCTGTACAGAGAGAACTCAGTCAAACCTGTAGAGGAATTCAGTATTTCCATTTCCAAACCTCTTTCCAGGCTGTTATCAGTTGGTTGCAAACTGGCCAGGTCATCCATTGCATCTATGCCCTACGCCTGCGAAGCAAGGGTGGCGAAGGCAATGTTTGGCTGGAGGCTGGCTTGTGTTTCATGAGCTTCTTCAGTATGCAGGCCATGGCAAGCTGAGTGCCAAGAGTGGTTCGCCCACGGGAGAGACAGACAATGCCACCAAAAAGCAGCAGCCCATTAATCAATTTCTTCGATGGTTTCCGTGAAAGTCTTTCTGATGTTGCTGCTGTGATTGGCTGCCTGCCAAGGCTACTCACAGCGGAGCTTTCAGAAAGGTCATGGTTTGTTGTTTCGGTCTCTATCTCCAGCTCCGGTGGCACCTGAAAGGACCAGGAGAAAGGATTTATATCCCAAAGTTGTGTTGTTGAATTTAGTTTTCAGTCTGTACCAGTCCTGCAATGATTGTATATATGTGTATGCCTCTGAAAATATGCTCTTATTGATTTATATATTGTTAGGCTCTCTTTCTATTCAATAAAAAAAAATTGAAATGCCTATACACCATTATGTATTCTTAAACATTGGTTTCAGAATTTTGATCATGTTCAGCATATTTAAAAAATGTAAAAAATAAAAAATAATAACGGTGATGACAACTACTTTTCAATTGATGAACCATGATGAAGGCCAATGAGGAAATGCAAACAGAACTTCCATATTTCCAAATTCCAATGGCATACATGCAACTATACTTCTAGAAGGACCATAGAAGCAATTTGGCATATTTCAAGGGGCATATGAGCAAAAAATATTTTTCTTCTTGAAAAGAAAATTCAAAATTTTATATTGAAGCAGTCTGGTCTGATCAACATTAAGCTTCACTATCTTGCGCGCATAAGAAGTCGTCTACAAAAAGTAACCTCTGATAGCAATCTTATCAAGACTTTGTGGTGAGAGCGTGGACCACAGATAGCGATCTGAAAGATAAATCTACAAGACAAATATGATTATTCTCTTCAATAATAGGTTGAAAAACGCTATGATGTTGACAAAGTGCTTTTAGGTGGGATTCTAAGCAAAAACCAGTTAGGTGCCATCTGGTGTAAGACAATATCACAGCTGCCAAGTTGCAAATGGAACATAACTTGGTACAAGTGGCCTAGGTGTATCAAGGGACGAAATGACTAATTCCTCTCAAAAAATGCATATGGTAGTCTAAATTTTGAAAGACATGGATGAAAATATTAGATAACATTAAAGAAACAGCTTTTGGAAAGATTTTCAAAAGTTAACAATCTGCAGTTCACTTGTCACTTCAAAGTAGTGGTCTCCTGTCTTCTACTAACATTCTGTCAAGATCAGAGATCCACCAAATCCTATCCACTATGTAAGCAAGAAGATAGAGTGTGGATATTGTAAAACCTTATTTATCAGTAAAATAACAGTAGAATTTTCAATGCCTTCAAAAATCCACTACCAGATGCCATTTGTATGACATAAAGAAGGGTCAACCACATAATAATCCCATTTTGTAAAAACTGGATAATAAAAATCATTGTTTGTGAAGGAGGTTTTCATTATCAAACACAACTGTTTCAAAAATCTGTATTAGTTGGTAATGAATGATAAACAACAGAACAAAGAAATCAAGAGTTCTTCCACAGCATGTGTTTCAAAAAAGGTACTAACCTTTTGGATAAGCTTGAGTAGAGTTGCAACTGAGGGTGACAGATCGCGATTGTGGGTAGAATATTCACGCAGAGCACTGTTCATCTTACACACATAGGTCCATATCCCTTTGGCAAAAGCCATTTTTGCTATCTCCACATTCATGCCAGCATCTTCTTGATGCAACAGTTTTACTTCACACACATCCTTACCAGGGACTGCACCCAGATAAACAAACAGCTCAAAATTCAGCCAAACAAGAAATAATAGTAACAACAAAAAGAAACAGGCAAAATCAGCAAAGGAATGCTAGGCTGCAACCGTCTATCTTAAGTAATGATAAATCATTTTATTAACTCCATGCATTCTACATTCCTGCAAGTTCTAAAAGAAAATAAAGTCAACTAAGACACATAGACATGATTCTACAGAACAGTCTAGTTTTTCTCCGGCTATTAAAGTGAAACCATGTGTTTCTAACAGTGCTCTTAGGCCAGATGTGGCTAGGATGGACCAATTCCTTGATCATCCCAGAGCAAGTGAACACATTCCCATAACTGAGAAACCAAACTCATAGTAATTTAGCACGACACACAATGAACAGGACAATTTTCTAACACCTTTCGATGTAGAATACAATTATCCATTTCATGCCAAGACCAAGGATATCAATAACGTCTTCAGCAGGATCCCATGAATTATATAACAAGAATCAGGACTCCAGAACAGGGACAACATTGTTTGTGAAACATTTATCGTGAGAACCATTTTCAGCAAACTGAACTTGCCTAAACCAGGTAAGCTGACCATTAGCATGCAACTAATTGTGAAAACAGCTAGGAACTAGGAAGAGAAGAGGTTGCTTGCCTTTCCTGATGCACCACCCTGACTTAAAGTGTTGAACCCTGACGTACTTCCGCTGTCTTGGTGCCAGAGGGTGCTCGCAGTCCTAACATGATCAGAAAGGGGGAAAACTTTGAAGTCAACCAAAAAGCCACTAAATTGAAAGTGGGTCACCTTATAAGATCGGACAAGAGATAAGAGAATGATTATTGCATCATTTTTTTCTATGAAGAACCAAAATTTCTAACTGTTCTGTAGAGTGACTTTTGTATATCCAAAATAAGTATCATATCTTATTCCAGATTGTTGTTACAAGATTCATGTTGTCCGGCAGAAGTAATCTCAAAGAATATCAAACCTGAAACCTCAAGTTGAAAATTTTGTTGGCATATGCATAAAAAGTACCAGTTACCAAAAAAAAAAAAAGTAAATAGGAGACATCCTTCCAAACACAACTATGTTAGTTAACAACAGAATAAGAGGATCAGGAAAAAACCTTGATAAGACAATAGAAAGTCTTATCTTTCCCTTCCCATACACGCCATGCCAATATGTATTCCCTTGGTGTCATAAGAGGAAACTTCTTTATAGTCTGACCGATTTCTGTGCCACTGGTTTCATCAACCAACAACTGTTTGTGTTCAATAACAGTCTTATCCCATTTCTTTCTGTACTCATTGTCCATGTAGAAATCTCTCAACAGCTCAGTGGAGCATTTCTCAAATATTGTGATGCTGAGGTATTTCAGAGGACCATCCTGAACGGCATTACTAGAAGTGTTAGTTTAGACTTCACAAAACTAATATTCCAAAAATAATGACAGTAGCGCAATTAGGCATTTAAAACTCAAACCAGCATTGAAATCTGAAATTATTTTGGAATCAGTCAAATTAGAAACCAAAAGCCAGAAACAATGTTAAAAACTACAAGAACAAAAAACTGTCTACTGCAAATTTGCCACTAAATTCACAATTATTGCCGTTGTTGCTATAGATATAATGAGCTTAACCATCATTACCGTGAATGACTTATACAAAGATTTCATATTTAATGAGCTTAACCATCATTACCATGCATGACATAACAAAGATTTCATATTTAATGAGCTTAACCATTAAATCACTGACATTACCTTAGGCCTGCAGCACTTCGCACTGTAGGACACCTGATCATTCTTTTTCTCCACAACATCCTCCCATCTCTCTCCACCATCGACTCTGCCCTCCAAACTCTTTATTAAGTCCCTCAAATCAGCATCAGTTATGATCTTTGATACTCTATGCATAACAAAATCCCAGGTTTAAAATTAACAAAATCATCTTGGCTCCTGTGTGAAATAAATAACAAACAACTAAATCGGATCGATCATTTTAAGAAAAATACAATTCAGAATTGTCCGAAAGACGAATTAATAAATCAGCTAACCACAATTTACAGTCAGAAAGAAAGGTTCTCCATATCCTCATATCAAATCCATTCGGTTGTCCAGACAATGCGACCAATATTACACCCAAAAGAACAAAAAAGTGAGATATTTCCACACAAAAATCCCATTTGGTAGTGAAATTTCAAATTTAATCCAACAAACAATAAATCAAAGCAAGAAGAGTGTTCAAGGAAACAACTTTCAAAACGGGAAAACAATAAAAAAAGAAGATTAGAGCAGACTCTAACAAGGGATTCCCTAACGGAGAAGAGGTATGGATCCGGGGACCCAGGGGAGACATCGTGCGGCGGCGGCGGCGGCGTCGTAGGAGGAAACCGGAAAAGGAGCTGATGGGCTTCCAAGCAACGAGGAGGAGGAGGACGAAGAGCGCCGTTGGCCAGCCTCCGGCGGCGCTCCCTCGCCAGAACTCCTCCGAGATCGCCGACCAATTCGGAGGAGGGAGGTGGAGCCAAGCCATTGGAGGGCAAGAAAGAAGCTCGCTCTGCTGCGGAGATCCGGAGTCCCTGACGCGAGCAGAAACCCAAAATCAAGGGGCTTTTATCAATTTCACCCCGGGGGGAAAAAAAATAATAAATTAATAGCTGTTTCTTGCGTTTTCAAGATTCATCCCTATAATTTTCACATTTTACATATTTGAACCAACAAATCTTTTATTTGCCCTAATTTTTTTAAAAGCTTTTTTTCTGTTAGTTTTCTCAAAAGCTAGTAATGATAATTTTCTTTCTCCGCCAAATATTTCTAATTTTTTCCGACTGAAAACTAAGAACAAATACAATTACCAGATTTTGAAGGGTTAGTTTGCAATTATCAGGACATACATAGTAGACATCGCCACGTGTTGTCCGGGCTGCCTTGTGATGCTGTGATATGCGGAAACACCGTGATCATCAATCAGTAACGTTGTTGGCGAATCACGATGCAAAAATATGTACGTGTTGCGTAATCATCGACGTCGAGCGGAAGATTGAAAATGCACCATGTGCTGCTCGTTTCTAAGATGCCCTTTTGTTTCACACAGTCGGCCTTTATTTGAATCCACGCGCTCGGATTTTATCATGTTGGCTCGGTCTAACCAGATCAGCTTGCACGCCATAACGAAATCGAAATTCTTCGAGTTGATTGTTAGTTTTGGAATGTTCTCCCGGTATTCCATTGTTCTCGATTGTCTATCGATATATCCATGCATTAATTGCAAAGTCATTATTAATTAGAGCAATTAGAGACTCATCTAATATTAGTTTAATGATTTTTATCTATTGATATATCTACGCTGAATATTCATATTCTTTAATTTGACTCAATTTTCTCTGGCCAAAAACTTAATATAATATTGATAAATATATTCTAGAAATTATTATGAATCCATCCGTTCACCTATTAAGATAATGACCCTCTTTTATCTTATAACATTTGCTATTCAATTATAAAAATTAGAAGTTCGTTTTAATTGAAACTAGCTTATGATCAATACACGTGGTCATTTTATTATTAATTACGGATTCATCCAAATATTAGCTTATGATACTTATTTATAGAATTTTTTTGGTTGCATATTCTTGAAAAAGCTGAACTTGCACCTATATTGTTCGAAGGATTGTAATACTTTTAGATGTTTAAAAATTCAATTTTTTCTATACACATACTTTTATTATTAATTTTCATTATTGTCCATTTAGAAAATTTTTAATGAACTTTTTTCAAATAGTTGATTTTGATGTAGTTATTTTTTTCATTGTCTCTTATGATACTGTGAACTCTTAAATCAATTCAGTTATGGTTTGATAAGCTAGTGTAAAACTAAATCCAGAAAGAATCCACTATTAGAAAATAACTATATTTCAAAAGATAATCATATTAATTTTCTAAAATTCATGAATACTATTTTTATAAAACACACTCTATTAAAATATAAAAAAAATGGTATCTTTATGTGGTAACTTTATCTTTTCTATAGGGCTCTCAGATTTTGAATTCTATCATTTTTCTCATATTGACTTAAGCTCAAGAGGGGTCGCTGCTCTTTGACAATCCCTTTAATAATATCTCTATTTTGCAGGTTGTTTGATGTAAACCAACCTAGCAAATTAATTCTCAAAGAGTCTTTCTAATCAAGTCAATGATCAATTTGACTCCCACAACAGTGGTGTTTTTATTAAAAGATGCTTCACCACCTCATCATTGATTTGAGAGATCATCGACGTTGCAAAAAATAGGTGCTTGTTGCTGCAATCTATTTTAACTCATGGATCTAGGTGATTTACTTCAACTCATAGGTTGGGGGGCTCTCCGCGAATCTATTATGAGGAAATAGAAGAAGACGTCTCCAAGACCTAATCCATTATGAGGAGGGAGAAGAAGATCGATAACAACCTACAATTTAGCTTCCTACAGTTCAGCCCTGTGCAACTTAACCTCCTGGAGTTTGGTTTCTTATAGTTCAACATTCATATCAAGATTGGCCAACTTCAACATTTTGTAGTTTAGCCTCTTGCTACTTAATTTTTTATAGCTCAAGTTGTCGCTTTTAGTAGCTCGATATCTTGTAATTAGGTCTCCTACAATTTGATTTGTAGGATAAATGAAGTAATCTTAGGCATGACATTCTCTAGTTTGACTTTTTGGACAACTGACGCAATCTTAGGGATGACCTCTTGTAGTTTTGCCTCTAGGACAAAGTGACGCAATCATAAACACGAACTCTTATAGTTCAACCTCCAAGATAAGTGCATCATCTTCAGTTTGAGCTCATGTGGTTGACCTTCAAGGCAAGTAATATCATTTTCAATTCGATCTCTTGCATGACACTGGCTTGCCACTCAAACTACCGCCTCTAGTAGCTTAGTACCCTATTGAAGGCCTAATTGAAGATTACAAACTTGATTGGAGAGTAAAAAACAGTTCGGCGATAAACTACGAACTTGACCAAATAGAATGTTATCTTAGATTATCAACTCAATCAAAGATTTATTCTAAGAAGAATATAAAGCTAAATCCACTCACCGAGACACGAGAACTCGATAACTGGAGTTGGAATATTGATCATATAGTTTACTTTTGAACTAATTTAGTTAGTCCAAAACTAAATCCAAAAATAATTCATTATAAAGAGGTAACTTTATTTTTTAGAAGACAATCATGCTAATCTCTTAAAATTTGGGGATATTATTCTTATAAAATATAGTCCATTAAGATATAAAAAAATTTATTTTTATCTCTTTCTTTTATGATTTTTAACTTTTGAATTTCATTAATTTTCTCCTCAAAAGTGATATAGACTTAAGTTTTGGAGGATTATCATTTTTCGATAGTCCTCCTCCTAATGTCTCCATCTTATAAGTTGCGAGGCATATATTGACCTAACGGATCAAATGTCAAGGAATTTTTTTAATTGAAACTAATGGCGGGTTTGACTCCCACAATAATCTTATATTAATTTTACATTAACCCAAATAAATACTAATGAAAGTTAAGATAGGAGTATATATTTAAAAATTAAATTTTCAGAAATATGCAGCAATTATAATTTTTAAATGTTAGATTTTTTTTGAAATATACAATAAAAAAATGTCTTATTTTATTACCCACTAACTAGACTATTTTCGTGATAGGCTCCAACATTTTGGTTTTGAGTTTATGGGGAACCTGTGAACCGAAACCGAAACCATGATTCAAAACCTTGGATCCCTGCCAAAGGCTGCACATCATCAGCTGCACAATATAACCCACCAGAGAAAAAAAAAAAGAGAATCAAAATCACAATGCTCATACGTAAAAACATTTTCAAATCTCACAAAAAAGAAAGATCTTTTTCTTGCTTTTTCAATTGACAAGATGGCAACTCATCTTTAAAATAATGGTTTATCTTCTGCAGAAAAATAAATAAACAAAAGGAAAAAAATGAATTGGAACTCGAAACCCATTCATTCATTCATTCATTCATTCATTCATTCATCACTGAAATGTACTTTCACTTGTGTTCCATCAATCATTAAGTTTCCAAGAAAAGAAAAGGCATTCCCTCGCTCCAGAACTCAAGGCAAGGCATTTCTTTCACTGGTCTAAAGCACACTTACTTGCAGCCTTGTCAAATACATAAAGGTCAAAAAAAAAGTTTTTTTTTTTTTTTTTTTTGAAAATCAGTCTATTGTATAATTGTATTTCATTAGTATTATTTTTTGAATAGACTAGGATTTTGAGTTTAGGTTGAAACATTCACAAAACATATCTTAACGAAGTAACTTCAAAAATTATTTCACAAATTTAGTATTCCTTAGGTTGTGAAATGCCCAAAATAGTTAAAATGACCTAAAGAATCGAATATTGAAACTTAAAATTTTGAAGTAAACATCCTTCAAAATACTAGTTATTTACACTTGCAATACACAACATGATTATTGTTGTCCAAAAAAATTAAAATATTAAGCATATTAAAAAAATCACGTATATTACTTTTAATGGTAAAAAATTATTCTCATTATACTATAAATTTACAAAAAATAATATCAATTTAAATATTTAAAAAATATTTTCATTTAAATTAATCTTATTAATTAAAAATAACATAGAAATATCAAATTATTCTCATTTGGTTTTGTTTGAATAATTATTAGATTAATAAAAAAAATAACTTATCTTATTTTAATTTTTGTCAAAGATCGATTGTTCAATTTTATAAAACTAAAAATTTAAAATCTAATTTTATCAAACTAATTATATGATAATTGTAAACCAATTGTCCAAAATAAAAACAAATCAGAATAATTTAATATTTTATATTAATTTAATTGATAAAATTAAAATAAAATTAAATATTTTTAATTATTTTAATTGAGATTATTTTTTTTGAATTGATAGTATAAAATAAGTAATTTTTTACTAATAGTGATAAAGTAGGTGATTTTCAATAAATTTGCAATAAAACAAGTGATTCATTGTTAAAAATTGTAAAAGTAAAGAATTGAGAACACATAATCCGACAACAGCATATCTAATTGAGATTATTGAAAGTGAAAATTTTATCATTTGCCTTTTAAAATTTTTGTCTATTTAATATGACTTTTATGAGGATTTTTTTGAAAAGAAAATACATTAGAGGGTATTTTCTTCAATATTATTTTTAAGCTTTGATATTAATGGTTCATATTCATTCGGAGTCGAATCAAACGATTAAGAATTGCAATACTAAATCAATGGCTAAAATTTATTGTGAGTCTAGAATTTCCCTTGCAAAGAATCTCATAACAAACGATACTTACTTGCAAGTCCCTAAAAGTTTTAAATATTTCATACGAGTCTCAAATATCACCATAATTACACTTAAGTCTCTAAAATTGAGGCTCATATGAAAAATTATTAGAAATTTATTCGTAACAAATTCACTTATTTAGCAAAAATCAGCACTCAAGCAAGATAATAGCAAAGAGATATAATATCAGAAATAAAAAAAAAGTCATGAATGTAATTAAGTAAGAAGCTACAGTCTCATTTTTATCGTTGTTATTATCATTTCTTTTTTTTCTTATTTTTCTTCTCTTTCAATTAAGTTTTCTAATGACTTTCTAATTTGGTAGCCTTGCATACACAATTATAATCGAATTTCTCCTGGCCTATTATGTAATATTGAAACAGTTTAGGTTTTATATGTAATTATCCCTGTAACGATGGCTGTCTCTAATTAAACATTTTTCAGGGGATAAATGTAAAAACCCCAACAAAACAATCTCACCTAGCCCAACAGGGCCCATGAACAAATCCAGTATTAAATACCGACTGAAGTATATTACCCTCTGTATTATTAATTCAACTAAATAATTAATTATTCACCCAAATTTTTAATATTATAAAAAAGTAAAAAAAAAAAAAACAGAGAAGAAAAGGAGAGCGAGAAAACGACGACTTATTACTCCCACTTGGTCGTCTCTCCCTCGTCTCCATCGAGACGACGCGCTCTTAACACCCCACCTCCCCCCTCCCCTCTACCCTCTCCCGGCCCCCAATTCGCCATCGAATTCGCCGCCGCCGCACGCTTCTCTCTCCTTCGAGGTACGATCTACTCCAATTGATCATCCCTCGTCCCTGATCGCTAGTTTTCTCGCTTTTCCTCGCCGTTCAGCTTGTTTCTAGGGTTTTTTTTCTCTTTTTCGCAGATGAAGTAGCCGTCTTACCGATCGGACGAGGTTTCCCGGTACCAATTAGATCCCATTTCCTGCTGTTTTGGGGTTTTCTTGCCGTTGATGTTGCTAATTTTGTGGATGTTTTGGGTTTCAGTGGTTTTTGCTGCTGGTGTTGGTTAAAGATTTGATTTTTAGGGGGAAAGGTTGGAAATTGGAGTTCGGATTGGCCGGAAAATGATTGAGGGTACCAAATTTACTGATTTTATGGGTGGAATGCATGGGAATGACAACTCGAACAATTTTTATGATATGGGTTATTACCGGAAGCTCGGGGAGGGGACAAACATGTCGATAGATAGCTTTGCGAGCCTCCAGACCAGCAATGGTGGCTCTGTTCCCATGTCCATGGAGAATAGCAGCGTGGGGTCCAATGATTCGCGGACTGGGATCCTGCAGCACCCCGGGCTTCGCACGATCCCTGTGATCAACTATTCATTGGGTCACAGCGTGCATCCTGGGAGGGTCTCTCATGCCCTTAACGATGATGCGCTGGCCCAAGCGTTGATGGACCCTCTATACCCGACAGAGACTCTTCAGAATTATGATGAGTGGGCCATTGACCTGAGAATGCTCAACATGGGACAGGCATTTGCTCAGGGTGCCTTTGGTAAGCTTTACAAGGGCACCTACAATGGAGAGGATGTTGCAATTAAGCTGTTGGAAAGGCCAGAGAACGATCCTGAGAGAGCACAGTTGATGGAGCAACAGTTTGCTCAGGAGGTCATGATGCTGGCTAATTTGAAGCACACAAACATAGTCAGATTTATTGGGGCTTGCAGGAAGCCAATGGTGTGGTGTATTGTCACTGAATATGCGAAAGGTGGTTCTGTCAGGCAGTTCTTGATGAAAAGGCATAATAGGTCTGTTCCGCTGAAGCTGGCTGTCAAGCAGGCACTGGATGTTGCCAGGGGGATGGCATATGTCCATGGGCTAGGGTTGATCCACAGGGATCTGAAGTCCGACAATCTTCTGATTTTCGCTGATAAGTCCATCAAGATTGCTGATTTCGGAGTCGCTCGCATAGAGGTGCAGACTGAGGGAATGACACCTGAGACTGGAACATATAGGTGGATGGCACCGTAAGTTTCTTGACATTCTTTTTGTCTCTTCTTTCTGGTGGTGCAGTTGTTGGCAACCATAAAAAACATTTGCCATGAACTTGTTAAGATTATTTACTGACGAATGCTTCATAGTTCAGTTACTGAGCTGATCAATTGTGGTTCTTTCTGATTGTTTACAGGTTTAAATATCTTATATTTGTTACACCTTGTATTCTAGGATTATTATTTTTTTTATCATATCTGCAAAAATTGAAAGCTTAGTAAAACCAGGGGACCTGTTGAAGTCTGGAATCCAGCTATCCTGTCCTGCAACTTTCTTTGTTATAAGTCCTTCCATTAATCATTTATATGCATACTTTGCCTCTTACCAATTTTTTGTTTCCAAAAACTAGTCAGTTTTTTCGCATAATATGTTTGTATTATTTGTTTCTGTATGTTTTTTAAGTAAGCTGTAAATGCAATTTTCAATTCTTAGTGGTTTGAAATGTTGATATCTGTACATTAAGTTTGATTTACCTCTTCTAGTTTGATGTCAAGATTTTCTACTTCACATTTTTTGTACTCAAGGCAGTAATCTATAACTTATATTCTTTGATGAGTTAGACATCCATCTATGAGAAATGAATAAACTCTTCTTCCATATCTTGCAACACATCAACAAACAAAGGTTCCTTTCCTCCTGCAGTGTTTCCACAAGCTAACCTCTGCATGCCAGGATTACCAGTGAACCTATTGTTTTTCATGGTTTTGATCTTGATAATTAGAAGGGCATCAGACATGTTATACGCTAGTCATTTTACTAAGCAGTCAGCTCGTCTGATCTGGCTGGGAGCAGCATCTGTCCTTTCTTTTTTTTTCTCTTTTTTCTATTTTTTTGTCGAATTGTCTTGTTGGCACTGTTATCATTGTTTGTGACTGCATATATCCCAATGAAAATGAAAAAGGTCCATCTTGACAATTCTGTCCAAACAGGAGCCAAGTCTTCAAAACTTTTGCTGTAGGTCTTACATGAACTTGTCTTGTCAGTGGAGAAGGCAAGTTTAGTCTTCCCAATTTGAGTATGTTAGAATATTTCTCTCTGGTTCAATATTGCAAAAGCTGTATATAGTGATTTTATATGTTAAATATTCAGTGGGTCATAGTTAAATTATTGGATATTGCTGCTTATGTCATGAGTTTTGCTGTCTTAGGAATAGCAGATGATCCTAGTTAAGAGTGCTTCATCTCTTCCATTTGTGATTCCGAAATTCTTAGGTTGAATGATGTGGCTCAATACAACCTTATCTTTGCTTTTATGAATAAATAAATATGTCGTTAGAGCTCTTTCATTAAGCCTTGTTTTTGAATGTTAATGGAGATTGCTTTGTATTGGGCTATCAGCCCTTTGGGTGTCATGGGATAGATTGGTTGTATATATGTAGGCACATAAAATCTAGGGGACTTGTTTTTCTGTTCTAGAAGTGTCCGACATTCCATCCTTAGTAAAGCACCCATTATTATGATTTAAAGGAGTTTTTATTTACTCCCATATGCTATCAGATTTTACAAAAACTTCCTAGTGAAGATAAATTTCTAGCTCTCCAATATGTTTAGTCAACAATTTGATCACATGTTTTACATGTCCTTAACAAAAAGATGATTTATGTTCAGATCATAACACAATAGAACATCTCCCTTGTCGAGCTTTTGGCTGGGAGCTTGAATATGGTCTTTTTGTAAGACATGAAATTCTAAGTGGGCCATACTTCTTATTAAAGTATGTATAAAAGAATCTATCTTTTCTTAAGAAGAGCACAGAAATAGTTTATCCAGCCTATAAGTATTATACCCAACATGATTCTTGAGTGGCATAAGTGCCAATTTAGAACTTGTACCCTATTTGTTATGGCTTCCTTAATTGCAATACTAAAATGTTGGCTAGAGAGAGGGACATGATTCATATGTTGGAATAAAAGAGACCAATTTGTTTGAAAGGATTCCTACACGGAATCCTACACGGAAAAAGAGGCTTGCAACACCCTGGAAGAAAGGATTCCTATATCTAGATTTAACTATGACCTGCACAAATCCCATTATTTGCTCCAAAGAATCTCTAGTTTCTGCGACTTCTATTCCCTTGCTTGGCTGTCAAAAGTTTAGAAGTTTGTTATCCTACAAAGTATAATGATTCTTTGATTAAGAAGCATGATTAGCTATGAGTTTATGTGGAAGTGAAACTAGTATTTTCCATATACAAGCTAATAGAATGGAATATTTATTTGAGGATGAAAATTTTATTTATTAGTATCAAGATTGTTTTGGTTAGGAAATGCATTATAAATATGTTTCCATAGAAGCTTAAATGGAAAAGAGGAAGTGGTGATAGTGTTGGAGATATGGTTTATGTACATAGAATGGGATGTATGCAAACAAATGTCATTTCTCAGTACCCACTTTGCAAGAAAATTGTTTTGTGATTGACTGAAAATGAAAACCCATTTTTGGAAATTTTGTTCATATTGCAACCTTTATTTTCATGAAAGAAGGCCCATTTGCTAACTAAGCAATGTGTCTGCTTTTGTCATTTTCTTTTCTGCAAATGTCATTATTCTCTTCAGATTTCGTATGAAGGTTCACATGCCTTCTGACTGAATGCATGTTGAACCGTTAGTAGCCAATATACATACTATTGGTTCACACATTTGTCGAATAGGTCTCTCATGGCCGTTTTTGCCAAAAGACATCTGTACCTTCTCTGCCCTAGCCTGTAACTTGTCTGTCTAATATATCCAGTGATCCTATTTGGGTGTGATTGTTGTTATTCTCTTTAGATTATGTATGAAGGTACACATGCCTTCTGAAACTTGACTGGATGTATGTTGAACCTTTAGTAGCCAATACATTCATGCTAGTAGTTCACACATTTGTCGATTAGGTCTGTCTCATGGCCAATTTTGCCATTTTCGCCAAAAGACATCTGTACCTTCTCTGCCCTAGCCTGTAATGTGTCTATCTAATATATCTGGTGATCCTATTCGGGTAAGAGCAGACGGTTTACCATAATTGTAGCAACAGATGTACTTAAGTGGTCATTTGTAAGTTCCTAGTTTCCTTACATTAAATTCATTACTTCATGCATTGCAAAAGTTGGATTTTGTTTTTCCATTTCATTGTCTAGACAAGTAGATATTATTATCTTGCCAAATTTTCACCTGTGCCCAAGATCACCAATGGCATGAAGCTTACTCCTCATTTCTTCCAATTCTTTGATTTCGTTGCAAGAATTAGATAGACCTTATAAAGTGTTCTGTGTTTAGAGGTTCATGGCCTTTTAATTATTCTGGAGACAGGGAAGGGGTAAGAACTAAGAACCTTTTTGTCCAATTGTGTCTGGGTAGGCTGAAGCCTGTGTAAATTTATATATATTCGGCTAGATGGACAGTGAAGTTGATGTAGGTAATTTGCTTATCTGGGTTTTCCAGCTGAACAAGTATATCTTTCAGATACCTTATTCTTACTATCTTGTTTAATTTTTCTAGATCACATGTCTTGATATAGGTTTGGCTTTTTGCAAAAGAAAGTTTCTAAATTTTGATTGGTGTTTGGAGAAATTACTTATATGCCCCTGCAAACTCTTAATGTCATTAAGTTTGAGTTCATTCTGCTCTTTCTTGCTTGCACGCCTGACATATGTAACTAGGAAGGACTTTTTTTTTCTGAAAGTACTCTTCTGTTTTTTGCTTCAGGTGAATTGCTAATGAAAACTCTCAGTAATTATTGAGTAGTTGCTGTGTTTAAAATTTACTTCTGGCATGTTATGTTATCACTGTCTTTTCCATTTTTGGAATGGATGCTATATTCAATGATAATCACTGTTCTTGCTTCTTAATGTCAAACTATATCAAGCTCTTTAATCACATCCTCTTTCTGCAGAGAGATGATCCAACACAGGCCCTACAATCAGAAGGTTGATGTCTATAGTTTTGGGATTGTCCTCTGGGAGCTGATTACAGGTATGCTGCCATTTCAGAACATGACTGCTGTCCAGGCTGCATTTGCTGTGGTCAACAAAGGTGTTCGACCGGTAATTCCAAGTGACTGCCTTCCGGTGCTCAGTGAGATCATGACCTGCTGCTGGGATGCAAACCCGGATGTTCGCCCACCCTTCACTGAGGTGGTCAGAATGCTTGAGAATGCAGAGTCAGAGATCATGACTACTGTTCGCAGGGCCCGGTTCCGTTGTTGCATGTCCCAACCCATGACCACCGACTGATTATACAGAAGGTATAATTTAGAAAGAGTGAAAGAGAAAGGAAAAGAAATGTAGGTAGACTCTTGGAGCCTTATGTACTTACCATGCTGGGCTGCTGCTGAAGTAGAGAATATTTGTGCATGTGTGTTCCAGTTGTTATTGTCTTTATGTTACAGATCTGTTTATTTTGCTTTGTTGTTGTGTTATGGATGTTATAATATCAATTTGGCGTTTCCTTATAGAAACATCGCGAGTTTTCTCCCTGATGTCATCCATTATTTTTTGCTTATTGTTTGATTTTCATTTCTTTTACTACTGCACAGGTGAAATATCAGGGGACAACAGATTTCTTAGTAATGCATATGGATTGAGAGCTATGATAAGGCAAATCTGCATCCTCTACTGTATTGTCTTTTAACATGATTTGTAAGTCATTTACAAGAGAAACGAAAAAGCCTTCTGAACTTCCAGCTACTGGTCAATTGAACAGGAGCTACAGGATCAGGTTTTCTATTAAACCAGAAGTTCTATTTTGTGAGATGGTATACGGGCAAATGTGTATATTCAACTGCAATGCTTTATTTATGGAAAAGTATGCTCTTGTTTAAGCTTTAATGGAATTGCATAATGTTTGATCAATGCACTGCCACGTGATATATGCTCTTGTTTAAATCTTTTTGTGCATGCACTGTCAATCAAACACGTAAAACAGAAAATCAGACGGGTTAGTGTTATTTCTTTACCTCTTGGCTCTTTTAACTTCAGTAACTCTTGACTCAAGCTTGGCTTGTTCATCCTTGCGAGTTCATGATTTAAATGTAAAATCTTGTGTTTGATTTGATCAAAACAGCCTTTGACATCAAGTCTCTTAAGTTGCATTCTTGTTCAGTAAAAACATTGTGAGATCAGCAGCATAGTTCCCCAAAATAAACTTATTGCCCTTCATATTTTAGTCAATTATCCTGACAAAACAAGCTTAAAATTGACTCAGGTTTACATGGGGTCCTACTTAACCCAAGAGCATCTGCCATCCAATTACAGATGATCACAAAAGCACAGCTACTGCAGAGCTGAATGTTAAACGCGATGCTAAACGACTGGCGGGTACTGCTTTGCCTGCCCCAAAACCCGTAGCTTGTACTCTTCAGGATACTGCATATTTTACATGGAAACAATCAGCATCAAGAAAATAAACCCCAAATCTTCTGAATTAACCTTGACAAATAGTTTGTGAGCCTCCTGAGCAGGGTCTTCTGGATTTGGCTGATGCAGTAGGCCTTGAATCCCCAGGAGAATTTGCCTCACAGTGATGCTTTCATGCCATCCCTGCAGACGGCAACAACAAACAAAATGTGAGTGATGTTCCCTAGACTTCGATATATACTGATCAAGTGGAGATGGCTGTGAAGGAAGACTTAATGGATTTTTGACTAAGAATCGAGAGGCACACCATTCCGGAAGGAAAGACATTTGGATCGAAGGTGGGTGGAAACTTGCATTTTGGAGGCATGCTCAGGTAGTCCTCGCAGCAGTGGAGTGTAATCGGGTAGTGCCCGCCCTCCCAATCAGTCTGCATATATTCTGTACATCGGTATTTCACTTTCTTATATTTCACTGAGCAGTGAAAGTGGCTACAATTACATAAATTTAATAACTACCATTGTGATGAGCAACATGAATCAAGGTATATCAGAAGTATAAAAGGTGGGGAAATATTTAAGAACCAAGATAATGAGGCTCTATTGAGGAAGTAGAACCATAGGACCAACATAAGTCTCACAGGGAGGAATTAATGATAGAACATATAGGAGTCACAACAATGACATGCAGAATTTCCCAACCAAAAGTTCCAGTAGAGCATTGTTGTATCAATGAAATGAAAACAAAGTATACAAGACATTGCCGCCTACAATATCTCTGTTCTGGTTCTGGCAAGATGTTAGTTGGCTTGTAGCTGTGAATAAGCCTCGTGAATAAACCTAGATTATAGTTGTTAATGTGAACTGTAATTACCAAGAAAAGCCAGAGAAGGTGTTGAAATGCAAGAACAATGTGCAATACTAATGGGAAATGACGATTATCTCATTACAGAAAGAAGTTTTCAATAGGTTATTCCCAAAATACTTAGTACGGAAATCTGTGATGCAAGATCAAGAGGATTGCATACAAACCACCTACTAATACATCAAAATGGACAGATAAGGTGATTTAAGCCGTGAAGGTCTGCATGGATGGAGTTGATCAAGTATTGGTATGAATGCATACAAAGTGAAAAGACAAAGTTATGAGATGGAAAAGGAGAATTTGTGGAATGGCCTACATATCATCTCCAAAAAATATACCTATGATATATTATAATAAGGCCTAGCAGTGATGGTCACTGTTGTTATCAAGGGAAAATGTGGGATTGACTATAATCAGTTTTTCTTACAAAAAATATATCAAATATGTTGACAAGGCATAGTAGTTGTTGTTGTGAAGACAAATAAATTAGCGCTGTGAGCACATGAATAGGCAAGGCAAGAATGCTTATTTTGGTGTGTAGATAAATAAAGAAAAAAAAGCAAAATTGAAGTACAGAGGGGAATGAGTAGCTGCACAAATCAGACCATAGGAAACCTGATAATCAATGCAAGCAAGAAGCAGAAACCAACATTCCAAGTGGGGATTGTACCATCACAACTGATATGCGGCCAAAATTTAAGGAGACACGCAAAACCAACAAAAGATCAGAATCAATAAAGAGAAAGGGACTATCTGAGAGATGAGAAAAATTCTAGGAGAAGAAATGAAATGGTAGGACTCACCCCTTGCTGGCCAGGGACAACACAATTCCACACCATTAGATTAACAGTACCATCAGGCAAACTCTTAGGCCTTGCCATAAAACCCTGCAAGTAAAAATCCACAGATTTCATGCATTAAAACCCTGAACTACAAATGAACAAGAAAAAAAATCACAAATTTCATGCTTTAAAAAACGCTGTGCCACAATGAACAAGAAAAAGAATAACAAATTTTGGAGATTAAATCTCTCAACCACAGTGAAGAAGAAGAACACAAATTTCATAAATTAGAACACTGCACCACAATGAACAGGAAAATTCATAAATTTCATGCATTACGGCACTGCACCACGATGAACAGGAAAAAAGAACACAACTTTCTTGCATTGAAAACCCGACACGGCAATGAACAAGAAAAAGAACACAAATTTCGTGCGTTAAACCCGAGCGAAGGAAAGCGGCAAAGAAAAAGAGGAAGCTAACATGCGGATGATTGTTGTTTGCATTAAAATCTCATAAATATTCAAATTTTAAACAAGCGAAGATTGATCCAGCGAACAGTAGTTGTCTAAATCGCAAAAAGCTGTCCAGTTCGGAAGTCGACTTCCAACTCGCTATTGAATTCTAATCCCGAGGCAAAGTTTTAAGGAAAAAATTTTTGACAAGAAATTACATGTCATGGGATGAAATTACGAAAAATTATCTATTTTATTACTAAAAAATTATTCATTTTATATTATAAATTTATAAAAAAGTACTTTAATTAAAATATTTAAAAAATATTTTAATTTAATTTAATCGCATCAATTATGTTAATATAGAGGATTAAATTATACTTATTTGATTTTAATTTATAATGAAAAAACAAAATTTCTAAGTAGTTCATGAGATCTGTTCAATAAGAGCCGGGGTTTAGATTAAAAAACAGTAAGCTATTATAATAATTATTTTTATTAAATGTGTTAACTTGCATTAAAAGTTTTGGGATTTTTCCAATTGTATTTTTGACACATTGAATGAAAAAAAATCATATCTAATCATGCTAATTCACAACCAAGTAGATTTTTCAATCAAATGCAGATTATTTCATAGACCACAAACTGTTGGACTCAAACAGGCCTACCGGGAACGCAATTTGCACAATTTTTTTCATATCATCATGCTAGCAGAAAACCATATATGTTTAGAATCCTAAATCACCTCTGTTTATGTGTTTTTGCCAAGTCAGCATATTGACGTGGCAAGAATTGTCCAAATGGCCTTGTCCAATGCGCATACAAGTTCTTTCTGGCAGTCAGCTTGCATGTTCAGAAGATCATTACTACAAATCAAAGTTTGAGCTCATTTGACATGAACAAACATATCATTCTTTGTAAATTCCATGTAGAACTGCACATCCACCCTGTTGCTATGCAAAAATAATAAGCACAATCGACAAAGGCATGTAATATCTGGTGATAACATCTGTTAACACGGACACAGAAATTTAGTCTGGCAAGTAAAGAAGAATGTAAGCAAGAACTCCCAAACAGTTCAGTAGCGACAGTAGTAAAATTTAACAAGCATTCGAGCTATTCGTTAGCCTGCGCTTAATCTGCTTGAAACACAAACAACTAACAAATCCCCCAGCCAAAAAGTGACGCTCGGTGCTGTTGTTGTAGTTGAAGCATACAGCTCCATGAATTAGCACCCGGGACAAATTTGCCACACTACCTGTGATTCAACAGTAGAAGTTCAGCAAGTGATAAGAACTCCAGATTTTTTACTTAATTACACCTTAATCTAAGGAAAATGGAACGGACCATGTCTTCGAGATGACCAATTGATTTCGATAAGTCAATGGATCTGGCCAGAATCAAAGAAAGATGGTTCATAGGGTGCTTTAAGCAGCTGAAATTCCTGGAATGTGCCAACGTTGGCAGGCAAGCTGAATGGCAGCACCCTTGCTTGTTGAGAAAGGGGATGCTCGTCTTGCCATAGATTTGTTGTTGTAACTGCTGGCATTACAGGCTGAACAGCAGCAGCATAGTTCTTGTTTGCTGATGAGGCAAGAGAAGTAGGTCCAGGGTCGGCTGAACCCCAAGTATCAGTTGACAGAAGAGAGAGAGCACGCCGAAGATCCGGTGCTCCATCCAAGTTAGAAGCAACAGCAGATGCTTCCAGACCTAAAAACAGATATGATTAGTCGCTCAATGTATTACCTGAAATAAATTGAAAATGCTTTATATGATCCTCTACATTGTTTTGAATATAGGAGATCATGCCATAAGGGAGGGAGCATTCATTTATGTCCAACAGCAGAGTTGACCAGCACAAGAACTCATATAAAGAATTCTATGCCCATCCATGAACAACATCAAGATAATGGATCCCAGGAAATCATCAATAAAGATTAAAAATGACCGGAAATAGCTTCAAGGCAACTGATGATACAAGAGGGTTCTTTTAAAAGCAATCATACGATGCTAAATTATGCAGTTGAGATGTATTTAGCCCAGAACTGAAAATAATTGAATCCCTTCACCCAAGTAAACCCAAAGAATTGGATGTTAGGTGGCAATCTTACAAACCTGAAGAACATTGTTATCAAAGAAAGCAAATTTCCTATTTTAGTTCTGAAATCTTAGCAAAATGGAAGGCCTATACTTCTAGAAATCGACCCTTTATTTTCCAGCCAAAAAAGATGGGATGATGTAAAGAAAGGATGTTTTTAGCATGGCAGAAACAAAGAGAGGCGAAACAACGATGGTTGCTCTTTCCCTTCAACCAATGTTAATATCTGTGATTATTACAATAATCATTTCCTCGTTCACTCTTCCCACCAATGAAAAAGAAAAATCAGAATTTCCAAGCTACTCTAAAAGGAACCAAATGATAGATGATCAACTTGTCCTTTTTGAATGGAGATTTATTTTCTTCTTCTCCTCCTTTAGGATTAATATCTGATATCACAAATTGAACTTACATGATATTTCCACTTTTCATGGAAACAAAGAGAAGTACTAATTGAGCGGCAATGAACATAATTGTTGACTTCAATGGCAAGTTTTTGGTGCCAAGACCTGTAGATTTAATGAAGGTTAGTAGGGTACAGTACCTATCATGTATATCTGTCAGGTTGCCAATAAGTCACAAATACCTCATAACACAAGCACTAGGGTCAAAAGTGGCATATCATTCACCCGCTTCTCACTGAGATCCTAATTAGGGCTTATATCTAAGTACATATTTTTCGCCTTAAGTACTGTTGGACTTGTGATTGAGGTTAAAATTGAAGAAATCATTCAACTGAAGAAAAAGTAATCATTTGGGGTGTTCCAAAATCTTTCTTAAGAAATAAGAATCTCAAATCGTAAAAAAATCATTTGAGAATTTTGTTAAATATATTTGACCAAAAAAAAAAACTGTGCAACTTCTATGTTCTTTAGGTACCAGTCCTGTAAATGGGCTGACATGGAATGCCTGAAGAATGGTCCATCACAAATAAATGTTGATAACTGCAACAATGAAGACTTAATCAAGAAATTGAGAATTGGCTTTCAACACCTACAATTGCAACCTGCACTTTTCCAATTAAATCTTAGACAAATCATCATTGATATAATGGAATATTCTGGCCAATGCTACCAACAAGTAAATGCATTCTAAGGATGAGAAAATTAAGTTCAGAAATTCTCAATAACTGAAGTAAATAGATAAACCAACAAATTAACACAAGATTTTAGTAGAATTATTAAAACTTTCTCTCGACTATCCTCCAAAGCTGTAAATTAATTACCTCAATATTGTTCTAGAGCATACCTTGATTGAGAACTTCGGCGGTGGTGCCCTTAAATGGTAAGAGCCTGTCCAAGTCATTCCGGAGTGTGGCACTGCTATTTGAAAGTGCAATGCTCGGCAAATGCAGCTGTTCATCAAAGCCTCCTGTTTTTGTTGACTTGATCCAAGACCCTCTTGTTTGCATAAACTTGAAATCCCATGAAGCATCCCAAGTAGAAGGCATTGCTACTGAAGCTCTGCTCAAGAGGTTCATCTGGTGCCTATCATCTGCAGAACCCACCATTCAACAGGAAAATATAGAAATTATTCTAGGCAGTGAGTGCTGAAATTTATGAAAACATCACATACTTTAGGTCTTAGTGAGCAAACGAAACTAGCAATGATGTCATCAAAACCAGGCACTGGAAACTGACTCCGTGTTACCCGCATGAAAGATACATAGCCAGAGGTAAATTACTCAACTTTGCTTTATGGATTCAAGTTAGGCATGAATAACTTCCCAGCAAACTAACCTTTATTTGCCTTGCTGATAGTGGCAACATGTAACAACCAAGAAAAATAACTTGAAGGTGAACTACTATTGAGCAGTGTAATATACAACTAGAATACATTGTGATGTGAACTATAACAAACAATTATGCAGCCAGAAGGTGCACTACCTATTTCTCTTAAACATAAATTTGAGACAAAAAGAACAATCAGGATTAGTCTATGTCATTTGCACTAGTAAAAACTATATTTCCTAGTGCTGCTTCTTTAGCAAAAACAAATGGGACAGAATTCAGAAGACAGTATCCTCAGTAATAGAGGTTCTTTCTTCCGTTAGAGTTCGTGAAAAAATCAGTACTGCAATTATTTGATTAATACCATAAGATGATGAAGAAAGCCTTGCAGAATTGAAAGAAATTGTCTCTGCCTGAGGCTTGCGACGGCGAGCATTATGATCAGATAGACGCCTCCGACAGCTTCGCTTTTTCTGATCAAACTCAGACAGGTCATGGAACCTGGTGCATCATAGAGAAGCAATGTCATGGGCAACATCAATATTCCAAACGGTGAGAGGTCTAGATAAAAAAGAACAGGGTAATCAATCAGCGAATCACATGGGAGTATCCCAAAAAGAAATGGATGGGTCTTGCAGTCAAAATACTGCTACGTGGATTTTCCACATCAGTCGAGCAGATATGCCCTCTTAGCATCGAGCATATCATGTTTTCAGAGCAATCATTTCCAAAGTAGAAAAAAGAATTTTCACCTGCTACATTGTTGGCAAAACCGGCGCTCCTGACCAGCAACAATGACCTTGGGACTTTTTGAATGGTTTTCACAGACTCTGTGTTTGCGGTGATACTCTTTAGCTGTAGTGAGATCAAGATTACAACCTTCAACTTGGCAGTATAAAGTCTGCAGGCTTAGCTGAGACACCTTTGGCTTCTTAACCAAAGTTGTAGAAGGAATTGCAGAAGACGAAGAAGAGCTCTTGATGTTGCTTCCTGCACAGACATCTTCAAAGTAAGTCCTCTTTCCAAGCTTCAGGCCAATCATCTGCTCACTAGGGGTGGCAACTGTAGGCACTACAACTGGAGAAGTGCCAGTATCTTCCACCCTACTAAATTCCTTTTTCCTGCCAAGATTCTGAGAGAGACCATCAGCCACCTGAAAACTTATGTCTGCCGTTTTGATTGCTGGTTGTGATGAAGAATAAATGGAGGCCGAGATGGAGCTCTTGGGCGAGCATCCATTGCCAAATTCAGATCCAGAGCAAACACCAGCAACAGAAGAATAAAAGGATCCATGAGCAATGCCTCCACCACCTTCAAGCCTCCACAGTGATTCTTGTTCACTTTTAGGGATGCCGCTTACTTTCCCACTGTATAACGCCAGACTTTCCCAGTCCCACTGAGAGGGAGTCTTCGCATTCCAATCCATAACCCTCCTCAAAGGACTTTCTAAACTGCTACTCCTTTCATAGATTGAAAATTTTTCTAACTTCCTCACCAGTGATGGGTTTCAAATAGAACAACAGGGATGCAGCATCTGTATAAAAGACCCAGCTGCTAAAATCAGGAAATTTACAAGCTACAACAGTGAGGAATTGATACAAAGACAAGGATGGTTTTTTGATAGAAAAGGGAAAACATTTATTACCTCCAGAAGCCAGACTCCAGAAAGCAAGTTAAGACCGAGGCCCTTGTCTCCCAATCCCACCTAAACCCAGCTCCCCAAACTACAACAATAGGACAGATAACAAATCAGAGGATCTAATAGTAGTTTTTCAGCAGCATCTAAGTCCACCCAACCCATGGATTTGGAGCACAAAAACCCAAACTAAACACCCAGAGCCATTTCTCCTCATTCCATTTTAAGCAGAGAGACACACTGAATGAAATCTTGATCTCAATGCTAACAGAGATGGCTCCATATGCCAATAACTCTTGTCATCAATCTTTTTGTAATTATCAAGCCCTCCAACTGCAGCATTCAAAGCAAACCACCCCCTTTCTCCTCTCTATCCTTTTCTCTCTCCTCGTCTTCCCCTTGCTTTCCTTTTTCTCTCCCTACCGACGTCCAACGCCCCTTCTCATCCACAAAACAAAAGGCTGACAACTATTTATTTATCCCTTGCCATGAAAATTACCGATTGTTTTCACCATCAGATCAAATCTCACTGTTCCACCAATGCGATCGCTCTCAGCCCCGATAGCAACAATCTACAGAAGAGAAAAGTCAATGGGATAGCGATACAGTGCCTCCCCAACGAACGCTGACCGTATATTCACAGATTTCTCAAAAAAAATTGCACCTTTTCACGGCGCACGAAACCACACCCGCTCCTGGGAAGAAAAAAAAGCGAAAAAAGTCCAGAAAAAGAAGGAAAAAAAAACGTTTTACCGCATCGGGCAAAGGCGCCGAATCTAATCCCGCAGCTTCGGTAAAAAATTCGTAAAAGAGGAAAACACAACGACTACAAATCGCCCTTTTCCCCTCAAAAAGCGATTCTCTTTTCAACAAAAGCAACCCGCATCAATCATCGCCCCCTACCGCCTTTGGGTACTCATTAAATGTCACTCCTTTCTAGGATTTCTGACGCTTTAAAGGGGAGAACCGCAGAGAACGGAGACAGAGAGAGAGAGAGAGAGACAGAGAGAGAAAAAAACAAAAGCACATACTAGCGTTGGCAATCTCAATGCTTCAATTTCCCTCGCTGCTACGGCGATCTGGGGCCGGCACCGGAGCTCGGGCCGGTCCTCGGAGCTCGCCGGCGGCGATAGGGCGCCGCGTGATAGGATGAAGAGCTCTGGCTGGTACCTAGAGGAGGACGAAGACCGGTAAGAGGAGGCGGAAGAGAAGGAGAGACATGAGAGCTTGGGCGGATGTGGGGGTTTACTGGGGAAAATGGAGGGGCAGATTGGGAATGATCGGGGATGGTGCTCCGGGAAAAAATACCCCTGAACTTCGAGATTAGACTTTAAATATTATTTTCATCTAGATCTAGGGCTTGTTTGTTCCAACTTTAAGAAATAATTTTGTACACACAACTCCGTTAAATTATAATTAAAATAAAAAAATTTAAATTTAAATTTTAAATAAAAATTTAATTTTATGCTGAGTTAAAAAAAAATAGATATTCTGTAAATCTCGTTAAAAAAAATTTTAAACAATTATACATAATTTAATTATTTTTCAAAAAATTAATCCGTAAAAGCTTTTTAAAAATATAGAATCTGACCAGTAATAATTTTAAATTAAAAACGAAAAACAGCACAGGATTAAATAATCTTTAAGATTCGTATCACTTTAAAATAATTTTATGGCTATTATTTTTCGATGAAAATGGAACAGTAGCGAGGCCACCCGCGAGCCTCGGCCTCCTGTGCCCAATCAGCATGCAACGCGTGGACCTTTTGTTTTTAGTCCTTTCAACATTTTGGCCGCTTACCGATCATCAAGTCCACTAATAATCATCATTAACAACAAAAATGTTCATAATAACACTAATATTCTCTATTAATTAATATCTTTATTGGATTGTAAAAAAAATACCCTTCCTCTTCTCCTTCTTCGTCATCTGATTCAAATTTTGGGCTGCCTCCTGAGCGCTGCATTCTCTAGAGATACTCCTCATGATCTTGCCGGACGGAGACTCGGGGATGCAGTCCACAAAGTGCACAACCCTAACCCTCTTGTAGAACGCTGCGTTTGATGCCACGTGGCTCATTTCGTCGTCTTCTCTCTCCCCGGCGTTCGCGTCCATCGCCACGCAGGCAGCCGGAATCTCACCGGGCTCCTCGTCCGGCAATCTGAATTATATTTTCGTGTTTATAATGCAAAATTGGCGGCGTTGACAAGACGAAGATTTATTAATTTCCGAATCAGGAAGGCTTACGCGACCACGGCTGCGTCGCGGACCGAGAGGCGGGAGTGCAAAACGGCTTCTAGCTCCGCCGGAGCCACCTGAAAGGAGTTCATCACCATCGTACTGTTTCAATTTTTCTCAGATGTGGTGACAACGGGTTGAAATTTATTGATCTGAACACATTGATGGGCATTGCGAAGATGGGCAACCACCAAGAGATAGTTTACTCGGTCCATTTGGATTCTTTGTTAGACGTCACTAATCACGCTTGCTTATTCATTAACCCCAGATGATAATTGACAGTGACTACATAGCCGACGTGGTCATCAAGTGTCAACTTTAGCGACCATATTCTGACCATGGTAAATTGGTCGCACAGCGATTGGGACGACACGGATGAATGGGAATACAGTTTGCAAATGATTGAGATGAAATAATGTAGACGTGGTACCTGGAAGCCCTTGCATGCGGTCCGCAATGAAGACATCTCCATCATCATCGATGTAGCCGATGTCACCCCTCGTCATCTATTGTTCTCTTTTATCTCTGTCCTTGTACTAACCTATCGAACACACACTGGCTCCTGACACAGATCTCCCCCGGCAAGTTCAGCGGCAGTGAAAGGCCGGTCTCCAGGTTGACGAACTTGACTTCGACGTTGGGAAGAATTCGTCCGACCGAGCTCTTCTTCGCATTGTGGCTCGGGTCCCCATGTGCCAATGTGATGCAGCTGGGCTTCGTCAGCTCGTATGCCTGACGAATCGTATGATTAACATATGCTGGTTTGTTAGTCACGATGAATGTATAGTATACCTCCTGAACAAGAACTCCCTGGAACTTGGACTCCAAATCTGCCAGCAACTCGGGAGCAAGCAGACCACCAGCGTCATCATCGACGAACGGGCCCTTCACCATCGCGAGCATGATTGGCGGCACGATGGGCACGACCGTCACTTCGCGATAGCTCAGGGCCGACATAAATGCCCGGAGATCGAAGCGGCGCAGCACCACCATGCCCTTGTTCCGCAGCGGGGCGCAGCAAATGCCGTTGGTGCCGTAGATCAGGTGGAAGAATGGCATTAGGCCGAGCGTCGTCACCTGCCCGATCGTCTCGGGCCCCACGCTGAACAGCGGCGAGCAGAGGTTGGGACGAGGTTTCAGTGCGTCAGCATCAGGCTTTTAGACGTCCCGGTGGTGTGGATGCCGAAACGTTTTTTTAACAATAATTAGTTTTGGTTGTTAGAGTTAAATTAAAATACATTATATTAAAATTTTAAAAATATAATATTTATGAAGTGATATAATATTTAGAAAGTAGTGTAATTTATTTTGTATTTATAATTTAAGATAAATATATCTATAAAAGAGCACATTTTTAAATTTTGAATCAAAAAAGATAATAAATGAAATTATACTCCTTCAAATAATTCATCTTCTATTTCTTCTTTCAATAAAGTAGTATAGCCTTTGATAATCGATAAGATAAATTTGTAATGAGTTGACATTGGTCAAGAAGGATATGGTAGTCAATGGCTAATTTATTTCAAAACTCACCAAAGAGAACTATGATCATTGGGTCATGCAAATGAAGGGTTGCTCGAGTTGCAAAAGTTCCTTAAAATCATTGATAGAGGCTTTGCCGTATTTTAAGATGAAGTATTTTTTATTCAGGTATAATGAGAATCCCTACGAGATTCTCGAAAGAAGGACAATAAAACGATTATCCTTCTCTATATCGCTCTTGATGTAGAGGATCTTGAAAGAGTTATTCGTGCTACAAATACAAAAGAAGTATGAGATTCTTTGAAATTCTCATAAAGAAGTCGAAAAGATAAAAATATTAGGTTACAAACTTTATGAGGTAAATTTGAAGTCTTTATAGTAAAGGAGTACGAATTAATTTTAGATTATTTCATAAGAGTTTTGATTATTGTAAACCAAATGAAGAGAAATGATGAAAAGATTGATGATATATAGGTGGTGGAGAAAATTCTCTAATCACTTGTTTTAAAATTCAATTATATTATTACAGCTATTAAAGAGTCCAAAAACTTGGACACAATGACAATTGATGAATTTATGAGTTCTTTATAAGTTCATGAATAAATGATTCTTAGAAAGAAAAAAAATTCCTTAGAGCAAACTCTTCAAGTAAAGCTAACATTAAAAGAATAAGAAAATACAAGTTGGGAGTGATCTCAAGGAGGTCGAGAAACCAGTCATGGCTGTGGTTGTGGTCGCAATCACGATTGAGGACGAGGACAAGGAGGAAGAGGTACACGGCTATCAACAAATATAGAAGAAAAAAACTCAAAATCAAGTAAGAGGTTAGGAAGAGAAAGATGTCAATTCAAGCCTTGATATGATAAATCTAAAATTCAATGCTATAATTGTGATAAGTATGGTCATTTGCTTCTGAATGCTGGGAAAATTTAAATACTATTATTGAAGAAAGTACCAATTATACTAAGAAAAGGCAGGATGAAGGAGCTACTCTTTTGCTCGTCTACAAAGGAGATGATGGAGAAGAAGTGAATGTATAATTTCTAGATACTAGTGCAAGTAATCATATTTGTGGCCAAAGGAGATTGTTCATGAATCTTGATGAATCAGTGAGTGGCGACATTACATTGGGTGATTCTTTTAAAATTCTCGTCAAAGGCAAGGGTAGCATCTCTATTATCTTAAAAAATGACAAACATGAATTAATATCTAATGTTTATTATGGTTCAAATATAAAAAATAATATCTTAAGTATAAGAGAACAATTAGAAAAGGGATATTTTACTATTATAAAGGATTGTAGTCTTTATATGAAAGATGTTGAAGGGAGAATGATAGCAAAGGTGGAGATCACAAAAAATTGAATGTTCATATTGAATATTCGAAGTGATATGTTGAGGTGCTTGAACTCTTCTTATTTCATAAATTCTTCTTGGCTTTGACATCTTCAATATGGACATCTTAATTTTGAAAGCCTAAGGTTATTAATAAGGCTCCATATGGAGAATGGAAAGCTTTTTATTAATTATCAACATCAACTTGGTGAATGATGTATTATTGGCAAGCAATTTCAAAAGAGCTTTCTGAAGAAAACAATTCAAAGGGCATCGACACCATTAGAACTTGTGCACATAGATGTGAGTGGACCTATTCTTCCTACTCCACTTGGTAAGAAAAAATATTTTGTTATATTCATTGATGATTTTTCTCGAAAAACTTAGGTATATTTTTTAAAGAACAAGTTCGAGATATTTGATGCATTCAAGATACTCAAGGTGCATGTCGAAAAAAAGAGCGGCCACAAAATCAAAGCTATGAGATCTGATAAAGATTAGAAATTCACCTCTAAAAGATTTGAAGTTTATTATAATGATTATGGCATTCGTCGTCCTTTGACAGTTCTATATTGTCCATAACAAAATAGCGTTGTCGAGAGAAAAAACTGAATCATACTTAATATGGTGAGAAGCATGCTCAATATTACAGTAATGGCGGCGCGTGCATTGGAAACCAATCGGCACGACGGATGACGGGATCCAGTGCAGCAGTCCTATCACTAGCGAACCGGGAAACAAGACCGCGGAATGTGCCGTCTAATTGTTGAACCGGTGTCTTACTAAAAGTGTCTAAAAGATAATCCCTCTTGAAGCTTGGAGCAGATGAAAGTCAAATATCTCTTATTTGAGAGTCTTTGGAAGTATTACTTATGCTCATGTACCTAAACAAAGGAAAAAAAAACAAGCTTAATAATAGGAGCACAAAGCTTATTTTTATTGGCTATGCTGGAAGGTCTAAGCATTATAAGCTATATGACCCAATTTAAAGAAATGTGATCATCAATTGAGATGTTCAATTTGATGAAAAGGGTACTTGGGATTGACAAAATTCTGAAGAGTGGAAGAACTCAATGACTTTGATAGAAGAGTAAGATGAAGATTCTCAAGCATCTACTACTCCGGCTTCTTAGTCGTCTACTTCTTGTAATCCTTCATCTTCATCAAGCTCGCCACCACCACCCTCATCCTCATCAATTGCATCTTTTAATGCAACTTAAAGTCTAAGACCATAAAAGATAAGAAGACTAGATAAGTTATATGAGGTAGAAGAGAATCAAAATACTTTTGTTCTTTTTTGTCTTTTTGCGGATTTGAACCCATAGATGCAAAAAAGGCTATGCAAAGTAAAGGTTGAAAGCAAGTTATGAATTAAGAAAATCAATCTATTGAGAAAAATAGCACTTGAGAGTTGACTACTCTTTCAAAATATCAGAATGTGGTTGGCATGAAATGGGTATTCAAAGCAAAGAAAAATACTAAAGGCATTATGGAAAAGTTCAAGGTGATATTAATAGCAAAAGGCTATAGCCAAAAGCACGAAGTGAATTATAATGTGGTATTTGCTCTAGTAGCTTGACTTGAAATTATTGGACATGGATGACAAATCTTTCAAATAGATGTTAAATCGGCATTTCTAAATAGCTATCTTGAAGAGGAGGCGCATATTCAACAATCTTCGGACTACATCAAGAAAGGACATGAAGAAAAGGTGTTAAAATTGAAAAAAAGCCTTGTATGGCTTAAAACAAGTATTAAGGGCTTGTAATAGTAAGATTGATTCTTTTTTTTAAGGAACATGGTTATATCCGATGTTCACATAAATACTCTCTTTATATGAAGAAAATTGATCAATGAGATATTTTACTTATTTATTTATATGTAGATGACTTGATCTTCACCAATACTACTTCTCTTATGTTTAAGAAATTCAAACAAGCCATGATATAACAGTTTGAGATAACGGATATAGGGCTAATACCCTATTTTCTTGGTGTCAAGGTGAGTCAGTAAAAAAGGCATCTTCATGTCTCAAGAAACTTATGCAAAGGAGGTCCTCAAAAAGTTTAATATGGAGAATTATAAACCGGTTAGCACATCAGTTGATGGAAGCATAAAACTCGCCAAACTTGATGAAGGAAAAAAAGTTGATAGTATCTTCTTCAAAAGTATTATTGGCAGCTTAAGATACTTAACTTGTACAAAGCCTGACATTTTTTATAGTATCGGATTGGTGAGCCGTTATATGGAAAAATCAAAAACCTCCCACTTACAAATTTCTAAGAGGATTCTTCACTACTTGAAAGGTATGCTTAGTCATGACTTATTTTATTCATATTTTAATGATTTTCAATTACTTAACTATTCTGATAGTGATTAGGGAGGGATGTGAATGATAAAAAAACATCACTGACTTGGTTTTCTTTATAGAAAATTCAGCTTTCACATGGTCTTCAAAGAAGTAAAATATTGTTACTCTTTTTACTTGTGAAGCCAAGTATATAACAACATCTTCACGTGTGTATCATACAATTTGGCTAAAAGATTTACTTAAGGAGATTTATCTTCCTCAAAGTAAACTAATCAAGATTTATGTTGATAATAAATCTGCTACTGCATTAGCAAAGAATCAAGTATATCATGAAAAAAATAAGTACATCAATACCCGATATCATTTCATTCGAAATCTTATAAAGAAGAAGGAGATCAAACTAGATTATGTAAAATTTTTTGATCAAGTTACTGATATTTTCACTAAACCATTTAAGATGGATCTCTCAACAAATTCAAATCATTGCTTGGAATAATTAATGAAAATAATTTTGGTTTAAGAGGAAAATTTATTAGAGTTAAATCAAAATACATTGTATGAAAATCTAAGAAATGTAATATTTAAGAAGTGATGTAATGTTTGAAAAGTAGTATGATTTATTTTGTATTTCTAAGTTAAGATGAATGTACTTACAAAGGGACACATCTTTTAATTTTTTGGTACATATACCTAGGATATACGAAGAGTTACTTCAGATTCTATATAAAGTCTATATTTCTAAGCATTTTGAACAAGAAAAGAAAGCGAATAAAATTGTGTTTTTTCAAATAATTCAACTTTTACTTCTTCCTCCAATATTGA
Organism: Trichopus zeylanicus subsp. travancoricus; assembly: GCA_005019695.1. NCBI lineage: Eukaryota > Viridiplantae > Streptophyta > Magnoliopsida > Dioscoreales > Dioscoreaceae > Trichopus > Trichopus zeylanicus. Next base: position 556,727 of record RXID01021427.1, on the reverse strand, counting down.
TAATAGTACTGTTTAACCTAATTGGTTAAGATATTAATCCTCCTTCAAAAAGACAAAAAGTTTAAATATGTTTTGTTACAAGTTTTATTTTTCTATATTTAAAGTAATTTTTAATAAAAATTTGTTATTTAATAATTTTTTTAAAATATATGTATATAAATTATTTTCATATTTTTTAAAATATATTAAATTTAAAATCAAAATTTAATCGAAAAATTATAAAATAATTTAACTGAAATCTAAATCATTTGGACCGAAATAACTAAAACAATCGAAATGTTTCCATTTTTTTTTTTTTTTGGATGCAGTGAATCTCAACTATTGATTAATGCAAATGAGCACCAGCTTCCGCTCCCAACCTGCCCTCCGCCCGCTCAAGTAACAAAACCATACTCCGCCACCACGACATCTCCCTCGCGCTTTCTCCTCTTCTCCCTTGTATCCATGGCCATCTCTCCAAGCTCAAATTCTAATGCAACAACAATGGCCAAGGCAGGAGCATTCCATCTCACGTTCAAATGGTAGGTCGCCTCTTCCTTCAACTCCGACCTCATCAGGAGCAGATACACTTACCTCGTGCACAGCCGCTTCTACCTCCTCGTCCCGTCGGCCGTTGTTCTCGTCAGGAGCACAAGGATTGCCAGCAGTGACTGGTGGTTGTGGTGGTGGTGGTCGTCTTCTTCTGCTGCTGATTTGATGAGATTCGCACTTGTGCGATCCGTTGCTTTGCTTGCATTCTGTGATGTGAGCTTGGCCCGTCACCCTACTTTCTTGTTGATTTTGCTTGCTTTAGGCCGCCAAAAGAGTTCAAGTGAGATTTTTAGTTTTTTAGGGGTACACATGCAAATGTGAAACAAATGATGTATTTCGGCAAAAGTTAGGGGTACATATGCAAATAGTTCACTCTGGGATGTATGCAATTTCATGTAATTGCCTGTATTCTCAACTTTGCCAAGAGGTGATGTATCCATTAAATATGTACTTTTTTTTTTTACCGTGAACATTAAAAAATAAGAAAACATCAAAAAAAAAAAAAAAGATTTCAACGTATCGTTCTAAAAAACTAAATTATTATTAATGAAGTTAAGAAGAATTTTTTAAACTTTGAATATTATATTAATAAAATTAGAAAAAATGAGTTTCTAATCAAGATTATTCCTCCTAATTCATCTCTAATATTTTTCAAAAATAATGATAAATGATCATACATCGAAGAAAATTGGCTAGGTCGAATGATCGACGAGAACTGAACCCCAGAGTGAAAAGAAATTAATGCATCCGAGTTAAAATATTTTCCTCGCGTCAAGATTTAAATACCAAGTTGTAAGTAATTTGACCCATCTTTGCACTGAACTATCCAAATCTCGGCGTACTCATATAGAAGTTATCCCAAGTCTCCAAACTTAGAAATTTGATAAAGTGAAATTAAAGATCAAATAACAAAAAGATCATATTCATCTTCCTTCCTAAAAGTAAATCTCAAAAGATATGAGATTCAAGGTTCTCTATTATGAGAATTTTGACGAGATCATAACATCAAAAATCATGAGGTTATGATACAATCAACGTTTTATAAATAATATGATCTTCAGGCCAACGAGAGGATAGCCTAGTTGATCGAATTCTCAGGGAGTTTCATAGAATAAAATCAACTTCAAACTAGACTCTATTAACAATAACAATAATAAATAAAATAAGACAAAATAAAAAACAGAAAAAGTAAATTGTGATAAGGGGTACTATGCAAAAGTTCTCTATAAAAGAAGAAAAAGAAAAAAAATACTTCGTTGAGGGTATATATGAAAATAATGCGGCCGCATTTGCTTCACTGAGCATTTAACAAGAACCGAGTTCGTGGAGCTGGTACAGAAGTCCAGCAACTTCAACGCCGGCGCCATCGAATCCCAGCGCCGATTCCTCTTCCTCTGCGGCATCAGAGACGAGTCACACATGCTGAGGTCCTCCTTTAGTCGCATTGGCAACATCACCCTCAAGGAATCCCTGGAGGAAGCCACGATCGCAATATTCGGCGCTATCGACGACCTCATCGCCGCCACCGGCCTCCACCCCGATGCCGTCGACATACTGGTTGTCAACTTTGGCGTGTTGAACCGGACCCTGTTGCTCTCAGCGATGCTCGTCAAACACTACAAGGTGCGGCAGGACGTCCGCACCTTCAGCTCCGAGGCAATGACTCTTCGCAATCACAACAATTTAGATTGAAACTGTATGAATCTGTTCTAGACAAGATGATGATGAGAAATCGGGTTTGTTTCTGACAGGGGATGGGCTGCGCCGCTGTCGATCTGGTACGTGGCCTCCTCGGCGTGGGCCGGGGGAAGTACACACTGGCGGTGAGCACGGAAGTGGAGGCGGCCATGTTGGACAACGGGAATGATATGGGCAAGCTGGCGGCAAATTGCTTGTTTCTGGGTGCCGGGGCGGTGTTGTTCTCCAGCTGCCGCCGCGAGCGGTGGCGCGCCAAGCACGAACTCAAGCAGGTAACTCCGCCGCCATTTTGCATCTTTTTGCATGGATTGGATTTTTGCATGAAACACCCTGTGTTTTCTCTAATGCAGATAGTTCACAATCACACAGGCATGCATGACAAAGCCTACAAGGCCATCTTCCTCGTAGTCATCAAAGAACCTCTCGGCCCTCATCCCTGGCCACCCGCGGCTCGCCGCCGCTTTTGAGCACTTGTGCGTGCTGGCGGCGCAGGCGGAGATGGGGCTGAGCTCACAGCAGATGCAGGCGTCCTGCAGGAGGACGCTGGAGCGGTTAGATAACGTTTCGAGCAGCAGCATCTGCTACGAGCTCGCGTTCCTTGAAGCTGAGGGGAAGGTAAAGAGGGAAATAGGGTTTGGAAGCTATTGTTTGGGTCAAGGCTCAAGAGTAGCAGCTTGGTGTTGAGAGCTCTGAAGGATCTGGAAAAGCCTGTGCTGAATCCTTGATTGCAGACGGCAGAAGCATGCCCCTTCGGTTGTAGGGTATGAATATGCAAGTGTTGGGGGGCTTATTTGCAAAACAATTAGCTGTTTACAAGGTGTCATATTTAAACATACATACAAAGCGTTTGTCCTGCACAGTTCAATGATCCCTTGGAGCAAGACCTATTTACACACATTTGTGAAACTAACAGAATCATAATGGATGAAAATTTTAATTCCCTGACGAATTGAACAATTACATTCCTGACAACAAAGTGATAGAGATTAAAAAAGCCAACCCATGGGTTTAAATATGCAACAGAACAATCATTCAGAAGCATATCAACAAGAACAAAAAGATAGTATACAGCATAGAGCTAACAATGTGTTTCCTAGCTTGTGGAAAACTCAATGCCTTGCCAGTATCTGTATCAATCTCGATCTCAAATCTGCAAGTTTGAGTTGACGGGTCCACGTTTGTAGTAGTAGCAAGGCCTTCAAATCCACAGGCCACATCCTGCTGATCATTCATCTGGTAGTAGCTATTAAAAGCATACGAAATATTTCCCCGTGCATCCAGATCACATGAAGTCTTGTAGCCAAGGCTAGTGCAGTCTCCATTCCCACAAGCATAGCTTACGCTTGATGGAATCCTTTGATCATTGAGGCTGGCTGAAGGCTTGAGCACACACCACTGCTTTTGCAGATACTTCACATTCTTGGCCCGCACCAGTGCTCCTGCATTAGTTGTTCTCAGATTTAGTTGATACTTTGGCAAGCCATCATAGGTGAAGATACCCCAGTGTCGCTCAAAATTCCCTGGTTGGATGCTCTTCTCATCCTCATCAATCAAACTGAATAGATATGCATCAATAGGTCCTGGTCTCATTGGCGTTCCCTGCCCAGTGTAGATGTGGTTCATGAAGCCCTGATTGAACCGTTGGGCATATTGAACATTAGCATTCATGTCTCCATCCGTTGGCCATCCTATTTCTCCAACAATGACAGGGAGATTCCCAAAACCATTCTTCTGCAGGGCCCATATTAGAGTATCATGATTTGCATCAAACATGTTGGTGTATGTTGCATTAATGTCAACCACCGGCGATGAAGTCCCATCGAAGAATGCGTAATCAACAGGAAAGTTGGGGTCACTGTATAGGCTGATAAAGGGGTAGATGTTGACAGTGAAGGGCGCACCATTATCACTGAGAAACTTGATGATAGAAAGCATTAACTGACGGATGTCATTGCGAAAATCTCCATCTGAAGGTCTGCTACTTGGTGACTCGTAGACATCGGCATTGAGAGGAACAGTGACTCTGACCTGGTTGCCTAGACCAGCTTTTACAAGGGCCCCTTGTATGTTCTGGAGAGCTGGAAACGTGGTTTGCAGAAAGCTCCCATTGTATGTCTGTAGAAAGGGTTCATTACCCACTGCAACATACCTGTTGACAAAGAGCATCTTGATGAGGTAATGGCACGGTTGAAAACAATCAGTACAGGGTAAAAAGATCACAAAATTTGAAGAATTTTCATGTCTGTTATAAGTAATGCATGGGTCAGTCACATCAATTGAAAATGTACTCTTAAGCTATTGATTCTTAGCATTGCAGGAAAAGCAAACAGCTATCTAGAAACATCAAATACAGTGTGCTTTATTTCCAATTTATCAAATACAGTGTGCTTTATTTCCCATTTATTGTTAATAAGTCTATAAACTGAAATCAGCCATAGATACGAGTCCTAATCAGTGAGCAGCATCTCTATACACAAAAGAAAATAAATTATGAACATATAGCTTATTGAATTCCTTTACCTCAAAAACCTATGTAAGCTAGCATGACAATACTAGAAGAGTCTGTATACAGAACATTAAGCTGGCTTAAATTACATTAAGCACACAACTCTTTTGCCGGGAGAGAAAAAACAATTGGCAATCCAGAAAAACTGGTCAGAGGAGTTTTTTCCCCAACGGTTAGCAAATAAAGAATTTTCAGAACACCAATGGAATTATTTGGCTCTATTTGAGGTTAGCTGCAGAAAAGTTAGACGGAAAAAATCTCACTATTAAAGCAAGAGCTCACATTGGAGCATTTCTATTAGTTTGAGAACAACATCGTGAAGTTTTTAACCATAATTTGCAAGAATAAGCCAAAGCACAAAAAAGAACAAAGTTAATCTGTAACAGACTATTATCTCAGATCAGCCTTTCAAAGATGATGCCAGCACATTACACTCCAATGGAGAGTTGAATCCATCCTGTGAACAAAGGCTGGTGGAAATTATGGGAGATTCCATCTATCATATGCACCCTACTTGACACCAAGCTCTCGGTAATAAGAGAATGGTTAACAGAAGATAAGAGAAGAATGGCAAGAAAACATAGTCTGGAGGCAAGTGAATTTATGCTGGCATAGTTTGTCTTGAGCAAGTCTTGGTATGGGATCCAAATTTTCTTGTTTTGTGTATGACTATTAGATGATTATATGTCACCACATCATTTGGGTGTTATCTTGAGCCACAGCTATCTGTGTCCATTCAATGATATTCTCAAAAGTTGACACATTAGCAACAGGAAATTTATGTGTGAAGGGAATTTTCCTCCAAGATTGAAGAGATGTTCTTTCCACCACTGTAGATATGTCATAGCTACTCAATAACATGTCTTTTGTACTAAATAGAGTGAGAGGAAATACTCTGGAGTCAGGTTTCACACTCCATAATTGGAAACAGAACAAAGCATGATTGTCCCGACATATAAATAGTTTGCCTGAGGCGAGTGAGTGTTCCAGTCTTGCTGAAAGAAATCATTTGATATTCTGATTTAACAAGTAGGCCAATAATGGTGATGAAGGAATTTAGCAATATGCCATCTGAAATCAAAATTCTTGTCAACAAATTAAACTATCTTCTGGTATACTAAAATCTACAAGTAACCAAGTTATTTAGACCAACTGAAGTATAGTAACTCTGTCAAAATTCTGTTCTTTTAGAAAATCTCATTAGATGCCATTAGTTCAATGCATATAAGTATCAACCAGCAAAAATAGAACAGATTGTGGTAGCAGAAAAAAAAGAATACAGATTGCATGATATTAAGGACAAAGATTTCATTGCTATTCTTTCAAACATCAATATTTGAATTATCTTGGACATTTGAGCACTATGAACACTAAACACATGAGTGAAAACCTTAATTTGTCCTCACAAGAAGTCATCCATGATTTTGTCAACCAGGCCACTTAATAAATCGTAAATAGGGACCTAATATTTGCTTGGCTCATGCAAATTGAAGTTACACAAAGATTAAACTATGGGGCATAATATATCATGGTAATAGTCATAAACATAATCACACTCCTGGTGGTTCCTTAATGATGCAAAAACATTCTTGAACCAGAAAAAGAAATAAAACAAGAAGCTCAAAGTTTCCCAAAAATAACCAGCTTTGTGGAAACATGCTGGTATTCCTAATTCTAAAAAAATGCTAAACTGTTCGCCACATATAGACATATGAAACTACGAAAGAACCTAAAAACCATAGTCAGAATCTCTCATCTGAATATAATACCGAGCATAAGTTCACTTGTTTAGTTTGATAGACAGCTCTTGGGCACAAATGTCCTGCCCATGCTCTCTTAATTCCCATTTTAATCTTCCCTCGAATTTGAATCTTGATCTCCTAGATAAAATTTGATATTATATCTCCAAACTTCATATACTTTAAAAAGTGGAAGAACACAACTTTCCAATAATAGCATGAGAGAAAACTGAAGTTGTTGGTCAAAAACAAGAAAAAAAATTTAATTCCAGTCTACTCATCATAGCTGCAATGCACCAGAAATGCCGAAATACATAGCATCGGGTAACGAATGGATGTGTACATATTGCATAGCACTGAGTTGCAACCAATTAAGCATGAACAACAAACATCCATATTACTCATGCAAGACAGTTTACAAAGACTTTGTTTTGACAGTTACAGGACAGCATTTTGCTGTTATATCATTGTCAGGATGATACAACACAGTCAATAACTGATGACAGTTGATGGAAACTGGAACCCAAAGTCCATGTTATTAATGTCAAAAACCTGTCTAAATCTCTACACAGCTATTCCTTGTATTTGTTTAGCACTAAACTGCACTTATCCATCTTGATGCCAAAGCATGTAGCTACTTTTGTCAACAAAAAATGCAATATCAGGCTAGGCATCTTCATATATGAATCTCTTAATGTCCTCTGCCCTAGTTTACTGAATACACAGATGCTTGAAAATATAACTTTGTAGGAAAATATGCAGATAAGTAATTAAGAATAGCTTCATGCATGATTGCTCGAAGAAAGAACAGCCTCATTCATTCAATATATGCATTGAATCACTCAGAACCAGAATCGTTACCGCTTATCTATCACTATTCAAGTAAAAATCAAATGCTTAGTTTGCAGAGTCAAACAAGAGCTTAAGAAAAGAACCTGATATTAACTCCATCGTTAACGAATCCGGAGACATTCCTGGAAACCCAGTTCTCCGCCGCCTTCACGCTGGAAGCCAGAGAAGCCAACATTTCGTTTGGGATGCCAACCATAACTTCAATCCCAGTGCTCTTGAGAGCAGTCAAGGTGCCATCCTCGGCATCAAACAGCTTCACCTTCTGTATTCCATTGTCTCTAAGCATCTGAACTACTATGGTGGGCGAAAGTGGGTGGCTTGCCTGTGTACCCCAGTTAGCCCCAATCCCAGCCACACATCCCACCAAGCAAACCCAAGAAATCACACACAAAATCACAGCTAGAAATCCCATATCCACCACAAATTTTTTAACTCCAAGTCCTCAAGATGCAATCTTTTGAAAGCTAGAACTCAAATCCAGCCAGGATTCAGACCTACAACTACCGAAAGTTTCAGAATTTAATGCTGAAATAAAAGCAGGTCCTTGAACTCTTTGACCTAATAATGATAACAACCTTCAAGCCCCAGCTGAACAGCTCATAATTAGTCCCCCAGATGCGGATACCCTCGAAAAGGAAGGCAGGTCCAAGCTTTTCAACTCAACAAAGATGGAAGCTTAACCAAACCCTAAAAAAAAAATTCCAAAAACTCTATGATTCCACTCTATGATCTCAACCCAAAAATTTAAAAAATATGGCATACCTGATAAGGATGGAAAGGCTGCAACTTTGAAAGCCAGCGCATCAGAGCAGATGCTGAGCAAATCAAACAACAACGGAAACGCACAAAGTGGACAGGAAAACCAAGTGAAAATTGGACCAATAAATAGAGCCAAATCGCTTGTCCTGCCGCATACCAAAGTTTCGGATGCCAAACGAGAAAAAGCAACCAAAAGAGCTGGAAATTTCAGCCAAATTAGTAGAAGAGAATGATGGACCTTGTTGCCGCCATTTAATTTGGAAAAAGAAGGATTAATCCGCCATTAATAATCGAAAATATGAGAGGACAAAGCAGAGGATGCAGTGAAGAAGCCGAGGATCCAGTTCAGGTACACGACCGCAAAGCAAATTGTTTTTCCATTGGGTGTCACATTCTCTCGGGCATACGTTAGCACCCTGTAGTTAAAATTTTGAGTGTTAATCTCGAGGTAGAAATATTAACCATGGACGATTAAAATAAGTTTGTCAGATGAGTTGAGTTGGTCCTGCGGAGTAGGTTACCGTTTCGCACTAGCCAGGGCACGGAGGATGCTGTAATTTGTCGCGCGGGCTTAGCGTGAACCGGGAACGTTGACTCGAAAGATGACCAGGGGGTCGAGGACGAGGAGTCACTTTGAATGGTATGAAACTGGCGTCGGTGTAGGGTTTTATTCGTTGTATAGTTGGTGTCCTTATCGTCTGGGGCCCGATGCGATGCCCGTGAGATGAAGGGACACGCAGGCAGGGTCTGAAAAGCGGTTCGAGTTTTGGGTCGGCGAGTGGGCGGCAGGAAGGATTCGAAAACGACAGGGAAGTGGTGGGGGCCCTGGGGGGGCTTGAAAAGAATAATCCACGTGACATGGCGGTTGATTGCTGTCGTGGCGTTTGTGTTTCAAATCTGACCCGCTCGAGTCAACCTGACTCATTTCGCAAATGTAATCGGTGATCCTAAGCTGACGTGGCCATTTAATCAATTCAAATCCATATGCTGACCTGCGTCGTGTCGATTGGCAACTCGTGTGATAACTAAATTTTACCGCCGACAAAATTTCATCTCGATATCATTTGAAATAATATCAAAATATTTAAAAATAAATTATTTGGACGTCCGGGTCAAGACCTAAACCAAATTTAAATTTCTTTTTAAATTATAAACTTTATATTAAATATTATACATTATAATTTTAGTTCTAATAATTATATATATTATAATAAAAGCACGAGTAATAATTTACTAATATATTAAGTGGTTTTTTTGGTATTTAAAAATAAATTATTTATATCGACAAAAAATCCATCAATTTATATTTAAGACAATAGAAGTATGAGTTATGTGCACATAAATATTATCCATAAATATACATAATCTTTCTTTTTTAAAAATTTTAGATTATTAAATTTTTTAATGTATTAGTACTTCATAATTTCATTAAAATTAATGATTAAATTTATATTATTTTACAAAAATATGTGCATTTGTACTGTTAATGTTCATTTCGGAAAAAATGAGAATTAGATATTAAGTTAGATGCATAGATAATAATTAAATACTCATACAATAATACCTAAATAGACAACTTAAACATCTAAAATGATTTATTTTTAATTAAAATAGTGTCGTTTTTATTGCGATTTGCTAATTGAATTTAGGATTTGTCGTCCTTCGCTAGTTTTGTGTCACACGGCAAAAACCAAGGATGTCTTGTGTCAAATCAAGTCAGATTCAGGTGCGGGTGAAGCCCCGACCAGGACGGTTGGTTGACTGGACCGAAACTTCCGAAATTTTCGATTCGGGTCCGACCGGAAAGCCCCCGTTCCGAATCTTGGAGTTAACCCTCCAAAATCATATCCCGAGGCAGATCTCGCGAAGGTAGGCGAAGCTTCTAGAAGTCTCCTGCGACAAAAATAGGCACGCGTCCAATAGCCGCCTCAGAAAACTCCCGATCTCGCGATTACCTCTTCCTCTTCGTCCTTGTTTTTCTTCCTCCGTCTGTCCAATCCATTCCGGAGATTCGTTCAATGCTCCAATTGTTGAGATAGTTTTCTCCCGGATCCGAATTTGTTTTTGTGGAGAGAAGGATGGAGGGCGGGGTGGCGGAGAAGCAGACCTCGTACACGTACTGGGTCAGGGAAGCGAAGGAAGACGCCGCGCCGCTGCCGGTGCCCCGGAAGCTTTCGCCGGACGACATGCCTTCCGACAAGCCCGCCACCTTGGGCTCCGTCTGGAATCAGGTGCCCCATTTATACTGATTTTTTCGATTGTGATGTATGACGCATTGGATTGCTAAATTGTGCAATTGATGTTGCGAGGCATTGCATTGTTGTCCGATGTGATCTTATAGTTGCATAATATTGTTGGATCAGTTGTTCTAAAGTAGAGATTGAAACATTAAAAGTTCCTACTTTGGTTGGAAGAATTTGAACTTCAGTGTTAAAGAGGTTAGATTTCTTCTTGTTGAGAAAACAAGTGAGATTTTTTGAGGGAGATTTGACATGAATAAGTTTTACCTGGATAAGAACCGACGAGGCAATCGACACAAAATCAGCTTTTTTGTGAATATTTGCTTAATTTTTTAATTCCTAAGTCAGAAATAACAAGTAGGGTTGAAGTTCAGGAATTTAGCTCAGCTGCTCAAACATGAGAAATGGTGTATTTGCTATCCTTCTACTAAATATCTGAGTTGTTTAATGAATGGGGTATATGCTCTTAAACATATGGTTTGTGAATTTTTGCAGGCAGGAACATGGGAGGAAAAGAACCTTAACTCATGGGCGAGCAATAGAATAAAGGTTCTGTAGTTTGCTCATTCATTATTACAACGAATGACAATATTCAACAGCAGCCGAGTTTTTAGTTTTAATTTTTTGATAACCATGGGTTAATACCGCATTTCAGTGTGTACCTTCACTTGCATATCTCTTTATTAACTTAATTCTTTTTGTTAATGGGTTACAGGAGTTGCTTATATCAGTAGGTTCTCTTAATTTTTCTGGTGGTAAAGCAGTCATTGATGAAGTATCGAAATGTGTGGGTGATGTGAGTATACCTCTACAGTTTTTTTTTTTTTTTTGTCTCTTTTTCATTTTTTGCCTGTTTATCTTCTTATTCTCCTCCAAGCTGTGCACATTGGTTTTGATTTTATCATCTTGTCAAAGGAAACTGTAGAAGGAGCAAAACATCGATGTCCTGTGAAAAGGAAATTTTGTTTGTGTATGTACTCAACTAGACCAGATCTTTGCTATGATTCCCTCTGCATACCTTGTAGTAGAATGAAGTTGGACTCCTTCTTGCTTGCTTCCTTTCTTCCCTCTTCCTTCCTTCAATAGATATATGGGCTTTTTGAACCCTGTTTCACAAACACCAAGTAGGACCGAGCTACTCTGGTGACTAAAGGATTCATAACATCGCATGGATGGGAGGAGGTCCAATTGAGTGATGGAATTCATCAATAGCGGCCATGAAATGCTTGAAAGGAAGCATTCTTGCCATTTGACTATGATAATCATCCTGATCAGGCAGCATTTACTAACATGTGCATGATTTGGATTTAGAGATTCATGGAAATTATAAGGTTTTTAGGTATCTGTCTACATAGTCCTGTAATTTATTTAGTTCTGATGAGCTCAATAGGATGAGATATGACTTGTTGTATCTTATATGGTAACTTGGTAAGGTATGCACATTCAAGCTCCCTGGGGACTGCAATGATCAGATGTTGCATCTAGAGATACATGCGAGATTGGTTTAACATTATTAAAAAGATTATTTGATACCTCAAAAAAGAATATCTAATATTAGAAAGAAATGGGAAATTGGATAAGTAATTGATGCTACAAGTATCTATGAGTCTTAAAAAGACAAAACTTTAGACAAGAAATGACCGAGTGGGTTCAAGAATGTAGCAGTATTAGTTGGGTTATAGATCATGTAATTTCTCCTTTCTTTGAATCTGAAATGTTATTTTTTTTGGTTTTGTTTGGATTATCAGTTGAAAATATCTTTTATTGGTTTAATGACATTGAAGCAATTGGCTGAAAAAATATTACATCCAATCACATACATTCTCCTCCGTTGGTAGCTTGCATGTGTGCAACTTTTTCTATCATCAGCAGCAATGATAAATGTGCTCTAAGCTGTTTTGTTGCTCTAGTGTTTTGCTAAATTTGAATTTGTAGAGGCTGAATGTATCTTATCAAATCATTTTAGGAAATATGTTTGATAAGCCAAATTCTGAAATTGTTTGGCAATGTTTGTTCCTTCCAGTAGGTAAAGTCAGTACAACTAGCAAAAGATGTTTTGTCATTTAAACTAAAAGAAATGTCTTTAACAACTTGCAGTCAATCCATCATCATCCATTCATGCCAATGCTTGCTGCTTCATGTTCATCAACTCTACTCCATGATCGACTCATCTCAAACCCAGCCAAATCTTCCAGCATCCTTGTATTTAGTTGAGTAATTTTGCATCTTGTCAAATATCTAGTTTCTACGTTTTTTGCAGTATACAAATGTTACTAGGCATTTGTCATATATTAAAGCAAAAACAACTTCAGTTTTAATTCTCTCTAGATCTGGGATGAGTGCAAGAAAAATAAGTTTAGCAACAATAACATGTCTCTGGTATCTGAACTCGAAGATGATTGTACACCTTAGGTTGATACTGTTTGTGTCTGGATTGTCAAGGCATATTTGTGGTGCTTAGTTTCATGTGTGCATTACACACAGATGCAATGAATCGGCTTGAATTTTGTCAACTGATGAAATAAAGGGCTCCAATTTTGTCCAGTTGACTGATGGATGATATAGAGGTCCTCTATTGTTTTTTAGCAAGAGATGTTATCAGAGAATGTATTCTCTGTGATTTTGTTTAACGTAGTCTATTGCTTCAATGAGATACGAATGTGGTTGCACTTAACAATGGTCTACTAGCAAATATTATTTGCTGAAGCAAACTTGGTTAAAATTTCCAACTAATTGACCTCAAAGAGTTCCAGATAGTGACTAATACTGTGATTGTATGCAGGCATTCTTGGTCACTGTGCGGAATAAGAAGAGGGTGGGCTATACATATGAGCTGACTATCAAATTCAGAGGTATCATGTTGACCAGATTTCTTGTACTTATCACCTTTCTGGTACTGGACTTTAAATAGCATATTTGCTGTGGAAACAGGCGAATGGATGATTAAAGGGGAGGAAAAGAAGATAAAAGGTCACCTGGATATCCCTGAGTTTTCATTTGGCGAACTTGAAGACCTAGAGGTACCGATCATCAGTTATTGCTGCTGGGAAACATTTTAGAGTAAAGAATGGTTTCACATAGAAGCAGTGGCATTTGTCACTAAACCTGTATTTGAGCCCAAAGTTATTGTTGTTTCTTCTTTGTAAGGTGACTCTTATGTTTTAATTGTTTCAACTTTAACCTGCAGATTTTGGTGAGACTTAGTGAGGACAAGGATCTCTCTGCAGACGAGAAGGGGTGGATAACACAGGACGTCCAGATGTTTTTACCAAGCATTCGAGAGAAACTGCTCCAATTTGAACAAGAGCTGAAAGATAGATAGGCAGGCAAGCTCTCACGGCCTTGTTCTCAACTGTTTCTCAGTTATATTACCAGTCTGTTGTAATAGATACTTGGGCCTTCCTCGACAGGAATGAGCCAACACGTATTTTCATGTGCAACTAGAGTTCAACAGTATGGACTTAACAAGTGCCATTGAGGACTTCCTTTTAATCTCATGCTATTAATCTATCACTTTTTTTCGGTGGCTGAGATATATGATGAATCCGAAATTCAAAAATTGTTGCAGATCATTGGTGTTGTTATCGATGAAATCAACTGAGAGTTTATCTTATTATATACTACACAACCAAATATGTCGTATAATTGTCATGCAATACTGTAATCTTGATAGAACAATGGTCACCTCTACCATCACACTTGATAACAAGATTCCAAATGACTTTTGTCTTTCTTCATTCGAATCGTTTTCCTGGAAAAGAAAAACAAGACAAGGAGAATCCCCGCTGAAGCCAGTTGCATTCCAAGCTAAGTCCAGCGGACGATGTGAAAAGCCAAGCACAAGTGACTCGGCTCCACTGCGATGCGACGTGGCAGCCAAACTCAATTATCTTGAACTCCACTCCCACGATGACGAGGACGAGGACAACGACAGGGGCCACTGCCACCACCGCTGCTCTGCACCCTACGCGCTGATTCGCTCTCACAGCGACGGCGTCCAATGCATAAGCCTCAAATTTCTCAGCAGAAATGAGACCTCGGCCCCAGGCCACCAGCACAACTTGTTCTTTCCCCGTCACACAAAAAAGCTAAGCTACCGTCGCACTTGCTCGCTTGCCATCGTCCGCTCATGCTTCCGCATCAGTGCCTTTTTCCTGCTCTTGTTTGTAACATTTGCATTAAACACCCAGTCTTTTTTATTTTCAGAACGGATCTTTTGTCAGCGAGGAAATTATTGGGAAAGCGAGAGAAGTGAAATTTTATGCATTATGCAATGCATTCAAATACGAAGGAAAAACAAAATCAGAGTCAGTGGCTGCGGCGGTGACTGTTTGACTGGATTTGGCCCGTTCATGGTTGCCGACGTCACGGATAGCTGACCTGGTTATTAATTTAAAAAAACACAAGGTGTTCTTTAAAAAATATTTTTTATTTGAGGAAATTTGTTGTATATTCCAACAAAATTATGATTTTTTTCTTACATTTATGTAAAAGTTGTAATTTTTTGTATATCAATAAAAACGGATATTTATTTTCTAGCCAAAATGTACATATATTAATGAAAAATTTTATTTTTTTTTCAAATGAGTCAATTATATATAACTCTTTAAAATCTTACTAAATTACATATTTCTCTTTTTAAATTAAAAAATACATATTATTTTTTAAAAATTTGTCAAATTGTATATAACTTCTTAAAATTTAAAAAATTATATATGATCCTTTGCAGTCTTTCAAAACTACATATTTATCCTCATATATATATATATATATATATTATTTGATATATTAAAAAAATTATTAAGTGTAAATTTATTGTTAGAATCAAGAATATTCAAAAAATATATGTAATTTGACATTATTTGGATTGAAGTGAAAAGACAAAAATACTCATGATCGAATGTAGATTGGTATAACGAAGAACACAAGGGAAAACATACTTCAAATCTAATTTATATCATACTCTAAATTTGACCTATATAAAACCCTACTTCTAATGCAAACCGGGCCAAAATGGATTTAAATTAAACTAAGGACAATATTACTATTTTATATCTCAGATTTAAATTTAATTTTAAATCGAAACAAAAACAAGTTTTAATCATATTAGGGATAAAATAGTTATTTTTCACATTGAATTAAATTTTAATATGAGATAAATTTCAATCTAAATAGTGTTAAATAATATATATTTTCTAAATATTTTTTTATTCTAAGATAAATTTACACTCGATGAAGTTTTTACAGTATCTCAAATAATGCAAGAATAATTATTTATTTTTCAAAATTTAGAAAAGAACTATGTAATTTGATAAAATATAAAGAAGTTATTTATAAATTTTTAAGTTTGGAAAAAAAAATATAATTTAACAAAACTCGAAAAGTTACATTCGAATATTTAAAAATTTTAAAAATGTAATTTTAATAAATTTTAATAGTTATATGCAATTAATGCTTTTTAGATACCCTTCTTCAAAAGATATTTAACAAAAAAAAGTATAATTTTTAAAATACACTTAAAAAATAAATTTTATAAAAATAAAAAAGTATGATTTTACAGAAATATGCATAAAATTTTTTTCTTATATTTTTAGTGTAAGGGAGGTCGTTCCTTTCTCCTGAAAGATCACTAATTCCATCTCGTTTTCTGCCTTCTCTCCGGTCGATTGGCTGTCCTGAAATGGAATAAATGATAATTAAGATTCTAATGACTGTCATTATTACTGTTTCTAACTTAATTAAAATATTAACAGTGGATTACTTCTTATTTGCTCTCGCATGATAAGATAATGCAACTTGGTTAGACGCACGGCAGCTGAGTTTTTGTCGTGTGGGGAAAGCCCGCTCCCTACTTAATTATTTCCGACTTTGAGCTTGAGTTGTATTTGCCATGGAAAATTACATATCACTCCCTAAAACTTTTCGATATCGCAAGAATGTTGAACTTCATCCCAAGTTATACATCCTCGGAGCGCAAGTGAAGCTTCTAAAAAGTTTTAATTTCATATATAATTATGAGGGTCTATATGCAAATGTAAATATGTAATTAGATTTGGGGCAGTTAAATGTAATTGTGCCATAAAAAAATGTCATAAATGGAAATTCAGCGAGACTTTTGCCTTTTTGATCTTTTGGGAGACAATGCACATGTGGGCGCTCCAACGCCAAACGTAAGCCTCCAATCATTTTGTCTGGAAAATCTACGGCGACTAGGTTGCCGTCGCCGGCGAACTCCTCCTCCTTCTTCTCCCCGACGGAAGGCAATTGTTTCTCTTTGAGATACAATGAAGAGCCAGAGACTCATGGCGTTGGAGCAGAGCAGCTTCGCGCTCCGCAATGTCGGATCCGAGCCCTTGTCGCTGCCGGCCGACACCTTCTCGTCCTCCGCAACCTCTAGAAGCTCCTTCCCCTTTCGCGCCAGCAAGTGGAATCCGGAATCCGAGCCAGCGAGCCCGCTCTCTCCAGCTGCTCCTCCGGTGTTCTCCCGGTCCTCCAAATTCTGCACCAGCCTCCATCTCTCGTCTTCTTCGTCGGAGACTTGCCGGCGGCTCGGGAGCCTGCCGTTTCTGCCGCATCCGCCCAAAAGCGAGCAGTTTGCTTCTTCTTCGCCGTCTCCGGCCGTCTTAAGCGGAGTCGATGGCGGGGAGGAAGGGGAACAGTCTGTGGATGATTTGACGAATAGTTATCTTAATTTTCCCGCAGATTCTTCGGATGGGAGCTCACGTGGGGAGAATCAGGATAATGGCAATGGATTGGGGATAAATGAGCAGCTTGAGTGGCAGATTTTGTCGGAGCAGCTTGGAATTGCCATCACTGACAATGGAGAAAGCCCTCATTTGGATGTAAGCAACAATTTCTTAAAATTGATCATAAAAGAGCATTTTTTGTGGTTAAATTCCCGTCAAATTTGATAATTGTATTGCTTGTGAAATATGTATGGCTTAAATTTGGTTTATTATTGTGTGAATTTTGTGCGTCATTATTTTCTGATTGGAATTGTCGCTTGAATGTATATGCTTCTCTGTTTAGGAAATATACGAAACGCCTGAGGTGCAGCCTCGGCTGTTGTTCTCGTCAAAATGCAAGCAGGAACGACAGCAAGGAGATACTCCTAGTAAAGTTCAAATGCGTCCAACTTCCTCCTCACCTGTGGCTGCAAATGTAAACAAACCGAGATTGCGGTGGACTGTAGAGCTTCACGAGCGCTTTGTGGAAGCTGTGAACAAGCTTGACGGGGCAGAGAGTAAGCAGAAAATTGGAGTTTGCCATGAAGACTTTTTTGAATTTCACTTCTCAATTTTTTTGCTTGCCTGTACAGAGGCAACTCCGAAGGGTGTTCTTAAGCTTATGAATGTTGAGGGTTTGACTATCTATCATGTTAAAAGTCACCTGCAGGTATGCTATGACGATTCCCCATGGTGTGTGATTTATTATGAAGAGTTCGCTTAGTCACATAACAACCTGTTTTATGTCAATTTCACTTGCAGAAGTATCGACTTGCAAAGTACCTCCCACCCACAAAAGAAGGTGAGCATGAGAGCACGATTTCGTTTTTTTGTTCATCTGTGGTCATAGGTAGTTCTATATTAGAATTTTAACTGATCCAGTCAGCCAAGCTAGTCCCCCGAGCTACCCATACGCACATATCTCTAAAAGAAAAGCATTTTTTTCTTTTTCAGGAATATCTCCCTGAAAGTATCATATTTGCAAAAGAGAGTTTTACTGAAACAAATCCAATTGTGTTAACCCCTTTTAACATCAAGTGGCTTTATTGAAAACAAATTCAGTTGTCTCTTTCACTCAAAAAGAAAAAAAACCCCAAAAAAATTCAATTATTTCCATGCCTCCCTTTTTGGTTCCAGTGAAATAAGGCAAGTTTTAATTCTAACAGCATTCAACAATATCATAGATGAAAACATGACACTTACAAAATGAGGAAAACACGTTAAACTTAGTACAGTGCACTGTCACAGAACATAGCATCCTCAAATGTTCATGAGTCAATTACATGATATTGATGTGCAATAAAAAAATTTCCTGATGACAAATCTCAATCTTTATGTGACTTTCACCTGTGGGCATTTTGTGATTCATATTAGTCTTTGATTAGACTACTTGTTGAAATATAGATGTTAATTTCTTCATTGTCTTGTCTCATTCTGATCAAGATAAAAAAGCATGTTCTGAAGAAAAGAAGTTTCCGTCTGTCAACATTGAAAATGATGTCAGCATCAAAAGGTAAAACCATAATTCCCTTCCCTTGTCTATTTATCTCTGTTTGTTTGCTCTACTGATGCTTTTCCATTCTACCATATAGGAGTTTGCAAGTTACAGAGGCTCTTCGGATTCAAATTGAGGTTCAAAAACAGCTACATGAACAGCTTGAGGTGAGGATATGCTACTATTCCTGCTTTATCAACTGATGTCTGATCTGGAATTCTTTGTTCTACCAGTTTAATTGGAAACTATCTTGGCGGTGTTTTTCTCATTGATCCAAGTTTAGAAGCAATGGACCTATGAACTTTGTGGAGAATTATCTATGGAGATTGTTTTGTAAATTCTCAGAGTTGATCTCTGTTGCTGAAGTGCCATAAGTTTATAGGGAAATGTCTCACTTATATAACGCGATGGCTTAAGAGCCACCATTATTAAATGATGGTTTATCTGCATTTCCTCAAAAAAAGGACATTAACATTGTTGAAATTTCAGGTATTCAAGTATCGAAAGGTCACACATGGCATATATCTCATAATTGGTGTTAGAGTCAGCATGATGGAAATTAACTGACATGAACTAGTATTTGCATTGAAATTACCTTGTCGATATATTTTCAATCTTTTAATCCAAGAATTGTTTCCAATCTCAGGTTCAAAGACAACTTCAATTACGTATAGAGGAACATGCAAGATACTTGCAGAAGATATTAGAAGAACAACAGAGAGCAAGTGATCCCTTAACATTCCCTAAGCAACAGCGAAGCTCTGGAATCCAGCTTGAAGCTTCTGGTAATTCCTCACAAGAGCAACCCGAATTGAAACATGAATCTGTCCCCTCATCTCAAGCTTTAAAGCACAGGCTAGCTGATTCTGACACCATTTCCAAGTCACCAGAAGATTTTAAAAGGGCAAGGTCTGATATCGAACAAGAAAGAGCTTCATAGTATCATTTGGATCTGGGACTTACCCTTCCGTTAATCTAGCAAAGAATGTGCTGGTATTATTTCTGTTATTGCTGTCATTGCAATGCCGTCCAGGGGTTTAAGCTCCTGCTTGATGTATATAGTGCCTCATATTGTGGCATGGAATTGAAAGCTGGAGACCAGCTTTATTGATGTGAATTGATATTTGTAGACTAGTTTAGCTTGTCGATTCGTTGGGAAATCAATGTCATGGAAGGAACTGTGATCAGTAGCAAAAATTGTTGTGAAATGTTTCATTCATTCATAACAATCCCCAACCATGGTAGACCTTCAGATGGAAATCCAGAGTTCATTGAAGGTCTCAACCTTGTGGATGATTGGATTAGCGAAGGCGACTATTAGTTTCATTGCTTCTTTTGTGACAGATTTTTATGCTCGTAGCTGGTGTTTTAGATATTTAGCATTGGTAAGATATGTGAACAGACAGAATTGTCTATCTGTGGGCTGTCAATCAGGTTGATCTTCCCTGTTTTCTTTTTCACTTTCAGGTTTCTATTTTGAATGGTAGAATCTGCACCCAATTTATTGCAGGAGATCTGCGATTTATTTCATTGCATTCGTGATAAATTCCTTGCAAGTTACATGTTCATATTGAAAGATCTCCAGATCCTATGAATTAGACTCCCTCTCAAGTTTTGAGGATCTAATACACCTTTTGGTTTAAAATTAGGATCAGAATTATCCTACTTTTAATCGGCCTAATATTCAAACACTAAAAAAATAATTAGATTAATTCTATTTTACTTTAAAAAAAATTAAATTACCATACTATCTTTATTTTTATTTATTCAAATCTCAATAAATAATATACCTAAAAGCATAATGGTATAAAAAAATTTGACACAATTCACTAATTAGACTAAAATTCAAATACCAGACTATTTTTTTATATTGTAATTTTGATTTTGAGCTTAATCTCAAATTAAACGGAGCAGGTTTTGTGGGGTTTAGCAACAAATTCAATTTTTTCAGGGATATATTTGCAAAATGCAAAACAGCTTCATAAACATTTTTTAGTAAAAAAACAAAAAATAATTGGTGGACAAATCAAAATTGTTTTTTTTTTTTAAATTAAAGACAAAGATAATCACCAAAAAGGAAAATTTGAAGATATGGATGCGAGGATATGGCGCTCATTCTTCCACTTCCACGTCATTCTTTCCGCATCTCTGCTTCCCCTCACACTCCTGTTTTTTTCTTTCTACTAATCACACTAATTAAATTAATTAATTACTGCCCCCTCCCCCACCCACCTTCCATTTATACTGTTTCTCTGTCCTCTTTCTCTCCCTCCGCGCTCGTTTGAATTTCGAATGCGAGTTTACAATTTTTCTTCTCCATCGGTGGCGGCAGTTGGTCTTTGCTAAGCTTTGAAGATTAGATCAGATCCTCATTTTCTTTTTGTTGCTCATTTCATTCTATTTTTGGGTTCAAATTTTGATTTTTCCATTTGCTTTGAGGAAAAGTTGTGTTCTTTTTGAGTTTCGAGACTTGAAAGCCGGTAAAGCCTTCTTCTTTCTGCTCCTCCGGGCTCTCGTGCGGTTTAGGGCCTCCTCCCCGGGCTCCGAATCATCAATTTTGGGAGAAAGGTGCGTGCTTTTGTGGTTTTTTCTCAAGCAGGAGTCATGTGGGTTTGGAAAGAGTTGTGTGCGGGTTTTGAATGATTGTTTGCTGACATTTTTTCGAAAGAGGAGAATTGGTTTCATCATGCCCTCTTCGTCCTCTGGTTTGCACTTTCGTGCTACCGCACTCCACCTTTTGCTCTCCTTTTCCTTTTCTAATTTGTTATTTAGAATGTGTTTTGATTGTCTCAGTTTGGTTTTGTCCATTGAATAGAGATGTAAATTGATGAAATAAGCATAGAATTCGTTTTTCTTTGGCTCATTTGGAAACTTAGGTTGCTCTGATTTTGTTCTTGACATTTCTGGCAAGTGGTTCAGCCAAGCTCCTTCTTGGCGTCGTTTGCTTAATCTACTCTTAGTTTTTATTGGCTTTTTTATGCTCTTGATTCTTCCTAACAAGTCAAGTGAAAATCAGCTCTAGTTTTTCACTGTAGCGTGCATGCTTTGGAGTGGATATTCTTATGATTGTCAGTGCATCCAAAATTTGGCCTATGCCGTCATTTCATCTTGGCTAAAACAAATGGAGAACACATGAATATCTACTATTTAAGTTCTCATATAGGTCTTTTTAATTCCTTGGAACAGATTATGTTAGTCCAGTCGTGAAGCATCGGTGAACCTGTTTGTCAAAATTAAAGAATATTGAGACCATGAGCTTGTAAGTTTTTTGTGTTTATACATGTTTTGAAATAATCATTTACCTGCTGTTTCTTCTTATTTGTGGCAATGCTGTTCAAACTTTTATTCAGAAGGCACTCTCTACCCAAAAGTTCTTGTTATGAGAATGGAAGTTCCAACTGGGAGATGCATGTAGATGATGTGAAAGAGATGGAGGTTGAACTATCATGCAGATCAGAGGTCAGTTCTGTCTTCAGGGCCATTGTTGATTCTTCAGTTTCTCATAGATAATCGTTTTGCAGGAGTCCAAACAAGATGAATGAAATCATCTTTCTTGTTTTGAATAAGCCATTCATGAGATCCCTTGATGATGTTGAAAAGTCTAACCTGAACAATCATCGTGTTACATGTTCCTTCTAATTTTCCCTACAACACTCAAATCCATCACTATTTCTTAGATTATTTTCCTATATTCAGTGTATTTTGTGTCTATATACATAAAAATCTGTCCTCTTCCTAAGGTGAACTTTCTTCATGTATGGTATAAGAAATAACTTTGATATCCTGCTTTGTTGCCAATTCCTCTCCTCTTCTCATTCTAGCTTGAACTGCAACATTTTTGCTGTTATCAAGCTTGGGATTGCATCCTTATCTTTTATCCAATCAGGTTAAGGGTCTTATCAGGGGAGTCAGGAAATTGAAGTCACACCGAACGAGCTTTATGAAGAATTCTTTCAGATTCCAACTTGAGGAAGATGTAAGTGCATCTAACTCTAACTGTTATCAAATCTGTATCTACCAGGTTTCTTTTGTTTCAATATTGTTAGCAAGATGGAGAACTTCATATACCCACGTGGTTTTTTTATTTGGCTTCCTATTTTCAATAGTTGATTCTGTTCTTTATCTACCGTAAACATTTATGCTAATTAGAGAAGTTGCAATTGCCAAGTATTGTTGTTTTGTGCAATATCTCAAATTATTGTATTAATATTGCAAGTATTGACTAACTTTGGTGTATGCTTAAATAACTTCTTGAGTTTCTGAGTTTGATAAAATGCAAGAAAAATTAAAAAAAAAGACTTCACTCCCTTGTTAAGCATATGGAATTGTGAATTAGAAGGTTTGTCTTTTTTTGGATACAATGAGAGGGGTAGTTATAATTGAGTAATTTCTTTCTGGTTTCTACAGTTGGTACCCCTTTAAAGTCCTAACTGAATGGCATAAAGCCAATTTCATATGCATGGTGTATATGTTACCTATCTGTAGTCTGGCTCTGACAACATATTGCTTTTGTTTCAGGTTAAATGGCTACAAGGATTGCTGCATGAGGAGATCGAATTGCATGCTATTCTTGAAAATGCTTTCGAACATCCTGCTGTTACATCTTCTGATTTGGCTTGCCTGCCAAATGATGTATAGCTATTTCCTTTTCTTTTGTCCTCTCTTAATTAGAGCTTAATGCAAGACATTTTACCCAATTCAGGCAACTATCTGAAATTTGTTTGTTTTGCTTATTTTACTCCCTAAATCTAAGCTTTTCCCAAAACCTTTTCAAAATTGAATGCTTGCAGCAGTCTGTTTGGCAAGTCAAAAATACCAATTCTGACTAAACTTGTCATGTCTTATTGCTTCATCTCCCTCAGAAGATGCTACTTAGTTTACCTGGACTTCTTTAATCACTGCATAACACCTGATTGTGATAGAGAACGCTTTTTAATGATGTGTGATGTTCATGATCTCTGTGATGCAGGCCCAGGAGCTATTATCTAATATTGCCACATTGGAGATGACTGTTTCAAGGCTTGAACAAGAGATCACCTGTTTGCATTTTCAGCTTATTCAAGAAAGGAATGAGCGAAGACTTGCTGAGTGTCGTCTCAGACAACTGCCTTCACACCAACAATTTGTTGAATCCCTTGAAAAGATGCAAACTCTGGTATACTTTCTTATCTAAAAGTGACCTCTAATTCAAATGTCTCAGAAACCATGCTGTATATAAATCTTTTGCGACTTTAACTGCTAAAAGTGTATCTCATTAATAATTGCTTTATTTGGTTATTGACTGTAACTGAGTAGAGTTTGTTTTTAATTCTCATGGACAAATGTCAGTATGGTAAATTATGATTTCATTCTGTTACCCTTCCTCTTATATGCACCTTATTGATGGATCATTTTGGATCAGGAAACTATTACTGGTACAGACAACAAAAATATTCATTCAGAGCCATCTCAGCATGAAGTGGTTTTACGAATTCGAAAACATGCTCCTGTTAATGGCCTTTACAATCACCCTAATCTG
Organism: Trichopus zeylanicus subsp. travancoricus; assembly: GCA_005019695.1. Lineage (NCBI taxonomy): Eukaryota > Viridiplantae > Streptophyta > Magnoliopsida > Dioscoreales > Dioscoreaceae > Trichopus > Trichopus zeylanicus. The sequence continues at coordinate 532,664 of RXID01021427.1, read as the reverse complement.
CTGTCAGAGGAGATGGTTCGGTGGATGAAAAATATTTTCATCTCCCTTGCAGATTCTTCCATCTGTCTCTCCAAATCTTCCTCATCAGATGGCTTCCGCTCCTCATCTCCCTCTGGACATCTTTCCAGTTCATCCTTTTGGTTGTTATCTGAACCCTCATCAATTTTTTCATGGGAAAACAGTCCTCAGGTTGATTTGCAGTTTGACAGTAATGTTATAGGCAAAGAAGATGCTTTTGATCCCTACAGAGTTGATGGCAAACTAAGTTGGACAGATATTGGAAATTATGGTGCTGCAATTGAAGTATCTTGGATGTCAGTAGGAAAGAAGCAACTTGAGTATGCTGCTGGGGCTCTCAGGAGGTTCAGGTATCTTATCATCCAAAAATCTTTCCTCCTCCATACTTCTAAGTTGAGCCATGCCTTTGTATTTATACAATAACATGATGATCTTATTCACATTGTATTTCCCATCCAGCAACAAGTTTTATAAGTTTATAGTCTTGCTTCAAATAGCTTATGAAAGCCATTGTTTTGTTAGGCAACTTGCTTTGGATCTAGTTGTGTGATAAACTTGGTAATTTGATATGATACTTATGACATGTGGCATGCCTACTTCTGCAAATTCTCTCGGGCAGCACAGTTGGGTTCTTGTTTGCTGCTTCGTAGATGTGAAAATAAGTTACATTTTTGCAAATGTGTTTGTTTCCTTTTCCTTGTTTGCTTTTTGAGCTTCTATGTTCATTGATTGAGGACTTACATGCCAAGGCAGTTAGTCATAACTTTGGGATTAAAATCTTCGGCCTCTTATGATGTGAATCAAGAGCTCAACTTCTATTGATGTAATTGCTCCAAATCCTTCAATTAGGGGGTTTTCCCTATATTGGTGGTTCGGATACTAAATGTCATTGATGTTGCTTCCAATTGCTAGTGCAGTTGGCATTATCTGACTTTTCTTTCACTATGGTTGGAACTTGGTTGCATGCTTCTTATCAAGTTGTACTGATTGTCTTCATTCTGATGGCAGACCACTGGTTGAGCAGCTGACTAAAGTAAATCTGATCCACTTAAATGGAAATGAAAAGCTAGCTTTTTGGATCAACCTATACAATGCCCTCATGATGCATGTATGTTTCATATCTATGTTGTGTTTATTCATTCCTCCTCACTCATGAAAAAAAATGGACTCCCAAAGAGTTATTATGTCAAAAAGCTTATGTAAGGCAATTATACTTGAATTGAACATGTCTGACTGGGGATGTGCTTCTTGCTGTAGGCTTTTTTAGCATATGGAGTTCCAAAGAGTGACTCAAAGCTCTTTTCGCTTATGCAAAAGGTTTGTTTGTCATTGTCACTCTTATTTCTCCATACATGATGTGTGATTATGACACAGCTAACGGTAACCTATTTTGTTAAACTTCAAACATATGACTATATTTCACCAGAAAAAAACATCGCATATATCTGCCATCAGGCCATTAAACATGCTACGTCATTCCGATTATAAGCATCTAAACTTATTGTTTTTCACTATTATGCTAAGTCATTACATGTAATGTTCATTTTGGCATATTCTCATTATCAGGCTGCTTACACTGTTGGGGGAAACTCGTTTAATGCTGCTTGCATTGAATATCTAATATTGAAGATGAAGGCACCTGTCTATAGGCCACAGACTGTATGGAAACCATCTATTTACCACAATAATTATATATCATTTCTTTTATACTGACAGGAGCTTCTTACACTGAATATTTGCCAACATCTAATATTTGTTGCTTACAGACATTGCTTCTTGCCCTTCAAAAGTTTAAGTTATCTGAAGAACAGAGAAAATTTTCAATTGAGACACCTGAGCCTCTTGCAGCATTTGCTTTGAGCTGTGGGATGTACTCTTCCCCTGCGGTATGCCATTAGTTTTTCCTTTTTTTTCATTAGCTTTTCCTTTTTTTTCTCTTGTTCTTTAAGCATAAAAAGTACTTGATTGAAACTTTATCTTTCTTTTTCACTACGGTGTCCTGTTCTTTACACACTACAAAGTTAGAACTTGGAAATGCAGTGACTGCATTGGTTATTTGCCCTAGTTTTCTGCTAGATTTTGAACTGCAGAATACAGAATTAATTTGTAGTTATTAAAGTATCTTGTATGTACGATGGATAACATTTTAGTTATCAGTAGACAAGGTCAACTTCAATCCAAATAGAGTGTACTTTATTTTTATTTTGATTTTCCAAATGACATAGACCCAAATAGCCAATACCTTTCCAATTTCATGTTGAAGGGTATTTAAAATGTGAACTCATTGCGTTGATCACATTCAATAGTAAACTTGTTTTAAACATGTTGTCATAATTACTTGTCTTGTGAGTTAGAAAGCTGGCAGTTTGGGAGTGAAAGAATTTCGAAAAGTAAAGGTGTCTCACATGGAAATATTCTCATGTTGCATATGCCCCCAACCCAATGTACCATTCCCTATAAATCAGGACTTCAGTTCAAGTTTCTTGTATCATCTTGTTATTTCATATCTTTGAAGCTAAATACTTTTTAAAAGCCTGGAATCTATTATTCAACAGTTACAATTATGTTTTTAGTTAAAAATTTATGAAAAAAATTGGGTTTGCAGGTAAGGATATACACCGCAGATAATGTTAAGGAGGAACTCCAGGAGGCTCAACGGGACTTCATCCGAGCTTCAGTTGGAGTAAGCAGCAAAGGAAGGCTTCTCATTCCAAAGATGCTTCACTGTTTTGCTCGGGGCTTCATTGATAATGCCAACTTAGTGAACTGGATTTGCCATTTCCTTCCACAGCAACAAGCAGATTTCATTGAGCTGTGTACATCCCAGAGACAGAATGGCTTCCTTGGATCCCGCAGTTGCACTGTCTTGCCCTTTGATTCCAGATTTCGTTATCTTTTCCTGCCTGAGATTCTCCCAGGAATGCTTCCCTCAAGTCTCATGCCTAATTCCCGACTCCTAACAGCAACTGACAAACTATAAAAATTCATGTTCCAGAAACGTTGATAGCATGTATTTATATTCCTCTGTGGATCCAGTGAGGAGTCCAAGACAGAAATTTCAAATGAGGGACAGATATCCTTCTTGCCTGGAGATAGAGAAGTGAAGAGAGCTTCAGAACTAGTATTTCAAGATTGAAGACTGTATCTCATCCAGTTGATGACCACTGGTCGTCAACAGTCTGGTGCTTGATGATGAAAAAGATCTCCAGTCTTGGCTATTCTGGGCATGAGCCCTTTCAGAAACAAGGAAAGGTGCTGTACTTTAGTTAGGAACTTTGATGTAATTAACAGACAAGAATTTTATAAACTGCACCAGAATAAGGGAACTACCAGTTCACTTATGCTGATGATTTGCTTTTGCTAATTGTAATTGGCCATCATGTTTTGAGATGTAATTTTAAATACTTGAAGTGCTGTACCACATACATGGAATACAAATTGAGTATCAGATTTTACAAAAAAAAAATGCATATGACAAAACAAATAGAGAAGGATTAGCATTGGGCTGCTTGTGGGATCAATCTGTGATTGTTACCAGATTTGACTATTCAAGCACATGATAATAAATTCTTTCGGGCTATCCAAGAAACTAGGAAATGAACAACAAAACTTCAAGTTCATGTCTGTCTTGGTGCATAAGAGTGGATCATTTGATGGCCTTCTGTATACATTTCCTCAAGTGTTCAGCTGGTAGCTGTCGAATGATTTTAGGGCCCGTCTTCTCCATCTTTTATTAGGTTACAAATGTCTGAGCATTCCAGCAAGCTTAAGCAAGGACAAAATTGAAGCTTAATAGGCTTCAAAATACAGATAAGAATATTTTCAGCACATGAAAAATTAGGAATGCTTACCAATACTGACGACTTCGGAATCCTTCCTTGAAAACAATAAGAGGCCTGCAGATGCAGTCTCATAATAACTACAATTAGATTTTGTGTGGTACAGTTTAAAGTTTAAACAATCCAGACAGAGTCAACACAAAGTAGATTGTAAACATATGATGACTAGCATTTGGTGAATCTAGCAGCATGAATTCCTGTCCTGCAACATGGTTTTTTAGTTGCAATAAGCTGAGTACAAAGCTTGATCATTGAATAAAATAGTTTCCTCATCCAATCTCCTCCAGACTGATTTTTCCATCATTTCCTAAATAAGTTGTATTTGTCTTGGAGTTTTGAATGCTGCAATTATTACATATCACCTCTGAATTTTTGTCATCCTAAGATGTTTCTCAATACTCTTCTTTGCACACTTTTCTTTTCTTAATGAAACAGGACAAGGCCATCTCAGATTTCCTTCTTCAAGATTCATCAGTAAATCTCGGAAATTTCCAACTCTAACATCTCCATCTAAATTTTTCCATGATCTATACACACAAAAAAACTATTTTTTCATAAACATTCCAAAATACACTCCTTGTTTTTAACGGAAAAGATAAAATCTATGATTCATTTGTAGCACTCTTAGAGGGCCACAACATGAGCAGTGATTCAATAAAGAACTGAGAAATTTACAGAAGTGAGCACCATCTTTTTCTATGAGAACCTGAAATCAAGTAAATTTGACAAAGACACAAGAAGGAGAAGAAGAAGAATGGCGCACCGCCTGAGATTGAGGGGGCCTTCGCCGCCGCCACGGATGCACGTGGTGACGCACTTGACAGTGCAGGCCTCCGCTGCCCTCGACTTGGGCCGTTGTATCTGCGCCTTCCTCCCGTTCTCCCCTGTAAAACCGCAACATGAGGCGAAAAACGAATGGAATGGCAATAAAGACGGTGTCTTTTTAGCAGTACCAGAGAGGATTTGGGGCACATTGGATAGGGTTTCGCTCCGGGATTCGATGGCGGACGAAGACGAGGAGAAGATGACGGTGGCGGCTGCCAGCAGCGCGGGCACCGCGCGGAGGCTCGTTCGGGTCACCGTCTCTGATGACCTTGGGCTTCTTCTGGTACTGTTTCCGGCCGTGACGGCGAAAGAAAGGTGTTGGTGGTGGCTTCCGGGCAACAAGGAAGCCATCTCCTCCTCCTCCTCCTCCTCCTTCTTCTTCTTTTTCTTCTACTTCTTCCTCCTCTCTCATTTCTAGTCGTTGCCTTCGTTTTGTTTCCTCCTATCCTTTCCCAGCCACCACCAAGTGACACATTTACACACAAGCCCTCGTAAAATCAATATTTATTTATATTCTACTAAAAGTTTACTTTGTTTCTGTTATTAGCAAATCACATGACTTAATGATTTATTGCATTTTTTTTTTTGCGAAAAACACTTGAAGTATTTATTTATTTTTCAGAAACCATCAGAGCCCAATTTTAATACCAATAAATCCAAAAGTCTTATTATTTTTATTTTTACATGGCCGCCAACTTAATGGAATCTTGTAGAATAAATAAGTGATTTTCGCAATAATATATTAACTATGAAAGACAATATTATGACTTTATAGGGGTGTATACAACAAACTCACAATTAGGCAAAGTTGTAGAATACCCCCTGACTTTTATATTTATTATCATTTGATCCTTCTTGGTCGTCGTCTTGATAGAGACCCCAAATATCAAAATAATGCCCGCTCCACCGATCAAAACTCCGCCGGGACTCAAAACCCTAAAATTTCCCTCCTCGTACCGAAGCAATTGCTCTAATCTAGCGTTTTGAGATGATCGCCATAGTACAATCAGGTTGAGCCCTAGCAATCAATCGAACATTCTCTGCAGAAGAGGAAGAAGAAGCAGCGAAGAGGATGAACCGAAGAAGAGAGCCTTGCAGAAATTTCCAGCGGGGGAGGTAATTTCACAATGATCCCCGCTTTTATTGGTGAAATCAACAAATTTTTGGTAAATTAGCTGCTAGCTTTAATCTTTGCCCTTTTTGTTAAAAAAATCTGAAGTTGTCAGTATGGAGATCGCTGCAAGTTTCTGCATGTCACGCTGCAGCAGCCTAAACCTAACCCTTTCGGATTTGGCACACTGGACAATTCAAGGCAATTTCATGCTGGCCAGCAGCAAAAGCCCAATCCTTTTGGATTTGGTGTTCAGAGTAGCTCAGCTGGAAAAGATTCGTTCAGTTTTGGTTCTAGATCTCAGGGTCAATCCAAGGTCTGTTTTTATATTGTTCTTACTAAATATGATGAATTGTTCTCTATATGCGTGGATTCTGCTGAAACTATGGAGTATGCATGCATTTTTGTTTATCTTTTTTAAATTTTTAGACTGAATTATGGCTACATCTTGCTTTCTTCATGATTGAAACAGCCATTTGAGAATAAGTGGATCCGGCAGACAAACTCTAACCCCCCACAACAAGCTGACAAACAACCACAGGCAGCTGTACATACGTGAGTTGTTTTTTTGGTTAGCAATGCGGCTTTCTTTTTAATCGTTTCAATGATGGGTATTCTGCTGGATGACACTCTACTTAATCATCTAAAGTTTTTTTTCCTTGATGATTCTTGTTGGTTCTACAGGTGTACAGATTCTGAGTCCTGCAAACGCCAAATTGTGGAAGACTTCAAGAATGAGGCACCTAATTGGAAGCTTACCTGCTATGCCCATTGGAAATAGTAAGCTAAATATCACACTTAGCATCTACAGAATGGCACCAATTTGAGTAAATTATGCTTAACAAATAGCAAACTTTCTGGTCCTCTTGTTATTTTCCTCGTGCAAATGAAATTATTGCATGAAAAACTGGATAATGTTGTAAAAAAATGGATTGTCATCATTTTTGTCCAGCTTTTCTTGTATTACTCTTTATGTTGAATCAAAGTTTCTGACCAGAATGTGAACTTTTATACCAGTCTTCCTTGTGACATAAGTGGTGATATCAGTTATGAAGAATTACGAGCAGCAGCTTATGAAGAAGCTAGGCGAGGGATAAATTTGCAATCAATAGTGAGTTAGAAAATCATTTTAAATTTCATTTTTTTTAATGTTTTTTTATTTATCAAAAATAATGCCTGCAATAAATTTTGAATTTGTATATTGAAGTGGCATAATTATTTCTGATATTGACTTCAGAACAACATAATAATCAATTTTTGCTTGTAGAATGATCTTGAAGTGGTTTACTTTATTATGATACAGGTTGACAGAGAGAGAAATCTATGGAATGCCAAGCTAATTGAATTTGATAAATTACTCAAAAATCCATATGTTGCTACACAAAATCCTGCATTATCTGGGATGAACCAGTTTCCTGGAACTAATGGTGGTGTGAACATGTTTGCTACTCAAAGCAATGGGCCTCCTTCATTTTCAAGTTTTGGTCAGCTTGAGACATCTAGTAATCTTGGATCTAACATCAGGTAAAGTTTTATCTTAGACATATTTGCTGTACATGTAGGTGGAATTCCAGAGCTGTCATGGCCTATGCCTGTTGTGACTTTTGCAAGTTTAACCATGTAGTTGTGTGATGGTTATGTTTCTCAAATTTCACTAGTTTCTAAAAAACTTTTTGTGATACATATATTTTCAGTACTCAAGCACAAGTAGCACAACCCAGTACAATTTTTGGGCAGCCAAGTGTTCCACAAAATGTTACCCAATCTCTGAGCGGGCCATCATTGGGAACTGGGATGTCAGGTATGTATATTACTACTGCCACAGTGCCACCTGAACTATGGTTTTTAGTGTATGATGATGTAATTTGATTGCCTTGACATCAGTATGTAGTGATTATGCAGCAACTATGGTTTTTCATTTAAACAAACTTATCTCTTCAACTTGTTATCAAACCCATGCTATTATTCACTTGAAGATCACTGCTTCCTATGCTAGTAGATTTATTTGTTATGGATGTGATATAAAATCTCTTAGTCAGACTAACATAATTTTTTTTAGTGAAATATAGAGCCATTTTTTCCAATGAGATAGCATTATCTTGTTTTATGTCAAATGCTTTAAGTTATTGAAAGTTCTAAAGTTGAAGTTAAGATGGTGAACTGGATGAAGTACATTGCAGGGTTTTTTGGTAGCCAATTGCCAGCTCAACCACAGGGAATTTCACCGAGCCCAAATGCGTTCAGTTTCAACAATGGTTTCAGGCCTGTTGGAAGCCACTCAGTTGCACTCCCTTCAACTCCACCTCAATTCCCCACTAGTACAAATAACCAACTGCCAAGCTTTTTCAGTGGACCTAAATCTGATGCAAATCTGGTCCACCAATCATCTGTTGTGTAAGTCGCACAGATTCTGTTAATCGCATTACAGAAAATAAGGTTTCCGAATGGAAGAGGATTTGTTTGGACTTCTTTCATGTCCCTTAGTGCAGGTTTTGAGATCTGGGATGCATGAGATAAAGAGTTGCTATCAATTCTATTTCAAAGTTATAATCTGTGTTGCCATTCATTCAGCACATTTGCATACACTAGATTGGAAACTCATAATCATGAAGCATGTTTGAAATTCCTTTGAACTCAGAACAATACATAGAATTTCAGTTTGAGTGGTTTATCCATGTTCGTGTTGCATGTGCTGACTGCTTGTTGATTTACAGGGATGAGGCCAAAGTAGATTCAGGGGATAATAGTATTTGGTTGAAAGAGAAATGGAAAATGGGAGAGGTATGAATCTAGTTCTTTTACAATTCGATGTAAAAAAACCTCTTCTCCATTGTGCTAGTCTGTGAATTTCTTTATGTGAAACTTACACGCCCGAAGTTCATAGTTGACAATATGTGCATTGGTCAGTTTTGCAAGGAAGTTATTAGTTCTCAAAATTGAACCAACCAAGCTCATTCATACACCAAACACAGTCTAGTCTGAATTGAAGAATTTCATTTTGATGGCAAAAACCGATTTAACTGATCCATAATGCAATTACAGAGACGTGAAGTAATCTGACCAGGAAGTACAGTTTTTAAGTTTTTTGTTGCTGGGTTGGGCTTGTTATTCCCACACCTGAATCCCAAAACTGGAAGTTACAAGGTATACCCAAACCTACACAAAATCCCCCCAAAAGTCAAACCAGAATAAATCAAATCAGACTGGTTCATTCAGCTAATTAGGGTTTAACCAACTCCTGGTTAATGTACTGCAGTAAAAACAATCTTTGCAAATCCTGAGCAAAATCTGAAGTCATATTGTTGTTTGTAACTTTCTGCCTGTGGTTTGACTTACTGGAGAACTAAAATTGTGAAAGAAATTATGTGCATCTTGAATGAATTGTTTGAAATAATAACATAATACTTCTACTTGCATTTATTTATCAGATACCAGAAGAAGAACCTCCCCAGAGATTCTGTTGAAAGAGCAGAGTACTCACGTCAAGTTTATGGATCATATGTTGCAATCACAATGTCACTTTTCCTGAACATTGACATCAACAAGATTCACCTATTCTACATGCATCAGCTTCCCAGCTGCCATTATTACAGGAATGGCAACTGCAAAATATTTCTCTTTGTCAAAAAAGATGAACCTTTTTACAGCCTCTGTGGAGGTATTGCAAATATTGGTAAGCAGTAGGGACAATACCTGATTTTTTTTTTTATTGTTATAATGTTATCATCATCTTTGTGGCTCTTTAGTTCACGAATGCAGGAGTTGCTGAGTATCATTGCTTTTAATGAATGTGTGCAGCCAATGGACAGAAGTGACAGTGGCAGATATTGCTGTTGGTTTGGTTTTTGACAAAATCAAAACTCTTCCACTGGAACACCTTATGTGGTATTATGTTAATGTCTTTTGTTGTCCAGTGGTTGTATTACCCTTGGTTGTTCCTACACTAGCTGAAGATTCATTTGGCATGTGATAAGCTTTGGAAGGGTAATCCTATGAACTTGAGAAGGATACAAGACATCTTTGCCTAATTACCACTAATGTGATTATTCTTTTAAACTTCTTCCAATTTATTCTGAACGCTGCCAATTTTCCAATTTTCCTACCTTTATTTGCATGAAAAATTAAGTTCATTGTGATTCCTTAATCTGCCAGAAATTCTTCCCCTGTTTTGCAGCCACTGATGATAGTCATCTTCACAGGAGCATTTACCATTCCTTAACTTGAAAGTAACACTCATTGTTTCTCAGTCAGGATGCTGCTTTTTCTTCGGTTATTCATTAGTTCTCAGCCAGTATGGTGCTTTCTCTGCAGTTACACAATTTTGACCATTTGCTGGGATTCTAAGGCATTGAAGCATGCTCTGGGAACCACACTGTTGCCTGTGGCTATTAACTGAAGCATGCAGGGCACTGCTATTCTTCTTGTGTTGGTAGCATTTTTTTTAAAAATCTGGGAGCACAAACAGGATAGCCTAGGCAAATGATAGCTTGACAAAGTTAATTTTAGTTTGAAAGTTTGCTCCAGCGATTGTATGTTTTGATGGTTCAGGTGAAATCTGAATGTTGGGCTAAAATATTTGGGTTTCGACACTTGAATCTCCGTTTGTTCGGTTGTAGTCTACACGATTAAATCTATTTCATAATGTTGCAGAATATGTGAATAAATGGTGAACATGTGACAATTAGGCTAACTTGTCGTCGCTAAAAAAGACCAAATGGCCTATCATCAAAAAAAAAAAAAAGAAAAGAAAAGAAAAGAAAAATTGTTGGAAAATGACTTGGGCCGATATGATCGGTTCGTAGAGATGGGCTTGGTGGCAACGGCCTCCCGTGTGCTTAATCGCTACGGTAACTAGCGAATTTTAATTCGTTCGCGCCTGTAAACCAAGGAAGAGTGCTCACCAACTAAGGAAGAAATTTCTTCTCCTCGTCTTGCTTTCCAGCGGTGAGGGTTCCTGGTCAATAATTCTGACGCGTTTTCTTGTTTTTTTCTTTAGAAAAAAAAAATTGGGGAAAAAAAAAATGTATTTTTGAACGAGGGTTTTCGATTTCGTGCCGACCATGAATGTAAGCTCTGGAGGTGGGGGCCACTCCCACGCTTCTGCGCGTTGAGTCTGATCCACCTACTTCTCATTAGTATCCTACCCCATTCTCTCTTCCTTACTCATGCCTCCCACTTACCATTCCTATTTTTCTTCATGTATTTTATTTTTCTTTGAAATAATTGTTAGCGATGATTGTCTTAATTGTCCAATAAGCACACTAATTCTTTCTAAATGGAAATATTGTTGAGTACTAGACGCTGCATCATTAGGGATATAATATTAATTATAGATTTTTGCGGATACGCATTTAAAAAAATATTAAGGAAATATTTATTTCATAAAATTTAAGGGCCTGTTTAATTAGAGAAAATTTTTTTATCTGTAATTTTCATCTCTGTTTTTATATTTTCATTTCTACAGAGAACTCTGAGAAAACAAAAAATGTGTTTATTTCGATTAAATACGAAACTAATTTTTAATTTGAAAATTGAAAAAATATGTACAAAATCATTTATTTTCTATTTTAAAAATTATAAATAAATTAATATTATTTTATTATTATATTTCATTGATTTTATATCTATTTTTCAAGACTATTCAGTTTATTTTTATTAAGTGAATAATAACCCTCAAATTAAAAAATATTATAAAAGATTACTAAATTAAATATAATGTAATTATAGCTTTTTTGTACAAAATATGTCATTCAAATAATGCAACAGTGAGAAACATAGAGAAACATGTCTTTCTTGTAAAAATAAATTACAAAGAAAACTTCAAAAAATAACTTTAAAGTGTTTTCCAATATTTAATATAATTTTAGAAAATAGAAAAGTAGTTCTTAATTTTCCAAATTGGGAAAAAATTACTTTTGAATAATATCTCTATTTTTTTTTTGTTTCTGTAGAGATATTTTCTAGAAAATCGGAATATTTTTTTGTAACTAAACATACACCAAACTTTTTTAAAATTTTAATATTCTAGAATTTCAAAATCCTAAATCTAAAAATTTTGATAGTATGTTTATTTTGTAAAAATATGTAAATTTAAAATTTTAAAAATTTGTATTTATTTTATTAAGTTTAGTATTTTTTTTATATATATAAAATTTAGCATGTAACATCACGTGTTGAAATCTAGACTCAAAATTTTGAAACATCAATAAATCTTGCAATTACTAAAATTCGAAAGTTCTAAAATTTTAAAGTTCTATATAATAAACACTAAATTTTATAGTTTTTAAATTTTGAAGGTTCAAAAATTTTGAAATCTCACAAAATAAACAGCCTCTAAATTAATATATATATCCCTCTAAATTTTCTAATTATATTCACATCCTTTTAAATCATATTCTTTTCAGTTTATATTATTTAAATTAAAATAATACTTATTTTTCTCAGAAAGTGCATAAAACGATTGAAGTAGGTTTGTATACATACGTTTAAAAAGATCAAATTTAGTTGTATGACAAATCTATTTTGATAAATTTATAATAATTTTGAAAAAAAAATCATTTAAAAGAGTATGAATATAATAAAAAAAAATTAGAGGGATATATACGCTACTTCAGTGTTTTTAAAGGATATTTACCCAAAAAATTCTATAAATAATCTGGTTCACTTGACTGTGCTTTTAAAAACTGGTGGTCATAGATCTGATGCCAAACAAAAACAAAGCAAAAAATAAAGAAAAACAAACGAACGAACGAACAAGATCTGATGTCTGCGAAGAGTTAATTAATACACTGCAATGATATTAAAAACATTTATAATTGCAATAATGATCAGCATTAACAAATCCCAACTGGACTGCCAATCAAATCAGTACAACTCTCCTTTTTCTTTTCTTTTTTTTAATTTCAAATTATCTGAATCCTCACAATATAAAAACCCTCCACGTCAAACACCCCCAGAGCCCGCTCCCCGCCCCCCCTTTTCCATCTCCTCTCTGTCACCATCCCATGTGATCTGCACCCCCTTCCTCCCACCAACCACCTCCTCCTCCTCCAATCTCCTCCCGCTGCCATGCCTCGCCGTCTCCGGCATACCCTCCTCCTCCTCCCTCTTCTCTCCACCTTTCTCGTTGCATCGGCGGCTGCCTCGGATAACGAAGCCGACGACACCTCTGCCAATGCCGCCGTCGACACCCGGGGCCTCAGCTTCCAAAACCCTAGGCTCCGACAGGCCTACATTGCTCTCCAAACCTGGAAGAGAACCGCCATCTTCTCGGACCCCCAGAACTTCACGACCAACTGGGTCGGCCCCGCCGTCTGCTCCTACTTCGGCGTCTTCTGTGCCCCGCTCCCCTCCAACAACTCCCTCACCGTCGTCGCCGGCATCGACCTCAACCATGCCGACATCGCAGGGTACCTCCCTCCCGAGCTCGGCCTCCTCTCCGATCTCGCGCTATTTCACTTGAACTCGAATCGGTTCTGTGGCGTCGTGCCGACGACTCTCCGGCGGCTCAAGCTCCTCCACGAGCTCGATCTCAGTAACAACCGCCTCGTCGGCCAGTTCCCCACCGTCGTCCTCAAGCTCCCTTCTCTCCGGTACCTGGATCTCCGGTTTAATGAGTTCGAGGGCCCGATCCCGCCGGCTCTCTTCGATCGGCCGCTGGACGCAATTTTCCTCAATTCGAATCGGCTCCGGAATGGGATCCCAGCCAATCTCGGGAACTCGCCGGCGTCCGTCGTGGTTTTGGCCCACAACGACCTCGGCGGCTGCATTCCGAGCAGCATCGGCCGCATGGCCGGAACCCTAAACGAGATTATCCTCCTCAACGACAACCTCACGGGCTGCATCCCGCCGCAGGTCGGGCTTCTTCGGAACGCCACGGTGTTCGACGTGAGCTTCAACCGCTTGCAGGGCCCGATGCCGCAGAGCTTTGCCGGGCTGCGCTCTGTCGAGCAGCTCGATGTCGCCCACAACCGCCTCACCGGCGCGATCCCCGCCAGCGTCTGCAGCCTCCCCAATCTCAAGAACTTCACTTACTCGTACAACTACTTTACCCAGCAGCCGCCGCAGTGCCCGGCTGGCGGCGGCCGCGCGGTGGTGGACGGGAAGAAGAACTGCATCCCGGGGTTGGCGGACCAGAGGTCGGCTCGGGAGTGCTCGTCAGCGGCTGCGAGGCCATTTGATTGCAGCAAGGCTAAGTGCGCCAGTGGCCTGCCGGTTCCGTCGCCGGCAAGGAGACGGTCCGTCCCGCCGCCTGCTCCAGTCGGTAACCCGCCCAAGAACAACGTCAAGCGTCCTGCTCCTCCACCCCCGCCTGTCTCCAGGTCTTCACCTTCGGAAAGATCTCATCCTCCTCCTCCTCCATCGCACGCGCCGGTGCCGTCATCACCTCCTTCAACGGGCTACCACCATTCTGCTCCGCCGCCTCCGACGACGACGTCACCAACTCCTCCTACTGGCTACTCACACTCTCCAGTTCCGCCGCCGCCTACCTCGCCGGAGACATCACCACCTCCTTCATCGAGCTACCACCATTATGCACCACCACCTCCACCGATGACAAGTGCACCAACTCCTCCATCTGGCTACCCACCCGCTCCTGCTCCGCCACTGTCGCCACCAACCTCCCCGGAGACATCGCCACCTCCTTCATCGGGCTACCACCATCCTGCTCCGCCACGAATGTCGCCAGCTCCTCCATCTGGTTACCCACATTCTCCAGCTCTACCACCAACCTCGCCGCCTCCTTCATCAGGATACCAGCATTCTTCCCCACCACCACCACCGCCATCGCCATCGCCAGCACCAACTTCCCCACCTGGCTACCCACATTATCCTGCCATGCCGCCATCACCACCACCGTCCACATCACCACCTTCATCATCTGGCTACGCAACTCCACCACCTCCGACATCCTACAACCACGGCGCTCCGCCTCCACCTCCACCTCCGCAGCCTCATTACACTTCATCTCCTCCTCCACCTGCCGGTTACTGGGCACACCCACCGTCGCCCACTTCTTCCCCCACGCCTCCACCTGTGTACAGCTCATCTCCTCTTCCACCTCCTCCTCCTTCTCCGAAGCCATGGCAGTCTCCGCCTCCTGTCAAATCTTCACCGCCACCACCAACACCCGCATCATATCAACATTCTTCTCCTCCACCGCCAACGCCAACACGGTACCAACATTCTTCACCGCCGCCAGCAGAAACACCAGAGCGTCACCCTCCGCCGAAACCCGTTGAATCGTTGCCGCCGCCGCCGCCCAAGCACCACCAACACTCTCCACCCCCGGAGGGTCCAGGGTGCCGCGGCGGAGGCGGAGGCGGAGGCGTGCCACTGCCACCGGTGGTGGGCGTCTCCTACGCGTCGCCGCCACCTCCGGTGATCCCATACTACTGATCCACGCTGGTTCAACGCATCTCCTCTGAATTTTCATTTTGCCACCTTTGATTTTAATTATATAATTGCAATGGGTAAATATTCTTTCTCATTTTTGTTGTCTGTAATGCATCCGAGCCCTACTTGCCCTGTTGATCCAATGCGACTTCTGATTTGTCCTTCAAGTGTTTGTTTTCCTTTTTCTTTTTTTTTTTTTTTAGCTTGCTGATTTGTTCTTCGCTGCTTCGTGATCTTGTTGATTCATGAGTAGAATTAATGAGCAAAATAAAAAATGCTGGTTCATCAATTGATGTCCATGACATGAGTTGATTCATTGAAGCTGATGGAAGAAGATCACGAGTTGCTATAATTGCATGCACAAGCATGTAAACATTTTTTCATATCACCCTCTGACTTTCCATATTTTGCAATTCTCTCTAGTTTGGTAGGAAAAATTCTCTGATCGTGATAAAATCAAATTGGGATAATTGTGCTCCGGAGCCTGGTGCACCACCACATATAAAGACATGACATTCCGATTATCAGGTCTTCTTATTTGTACAGTAATACATAATCATATATATATACGGTAATTAAATATTAATTTACTAAAATATATCAAAGGAAAAAAAATAACGCAAATAAATTTATACATATTTGGTGAATTTTATAACGAATGTCCTTCAACTAAATTCATTATTCTTAAAATAGAAAAAAGGCGATAGAAGGGGTAAGTGCGTAAAATTATGACAGATAATAGGGGGTTTGATGAAAAGTTCCGTAGTTGTTTGAGGAGTATGAGACAGTAAGCAGAATCGATTATCATGATAATGGGCAGCGGCGGATTCGGCAAGGGGCCGGGGTTTGTCACGTCCCGAAAAGTTTCACATGTCATTTTCCTAAATCGAATCACATGGAGACTTCCGGCTGCGCCCCAAAGCGGAAACACGGGCACGCCCCGGGAGCCCTGCAGGGCTCCATTATTTTTAGGAAAAAATTTTACTAATTCCTGAATTTTTTTAAAATGTTTTATAATTTTTTAAATTTGCATTTAATCCTTCTATATAAGTCTATTTTTATAATTAATTATTATTATTTCTAATCATCTGCATAGAATTAAAATAAAAGAATCAAAATCAAATATATATAACAAAAAATTAAATATTATGATCAAAATTATTTAAATAAATAAATATATATATATTAAATTTCTATGTATATAATATTATCACAGTATAAAACAATACCCATAGTATTTGATTTATGTAAAATGAGATTCCCTGTATAATTTTTTTGATATTAATAATGGCTAATGGAGGAGTTTATTGAGAAATTTTAAAAAACTAAAACAAAATTTCAGAAATTTGAAAAATTTTCAAAAAGATTTTAAGATTGTCACCCCGTCCTGCTGTTTTATCTGCTTCCCTAATTTTTTTTGTCATTAAACTAAAACCGATCGAGAGATTAATTAATAAAACGGTTCGTAATGCATCGGACCGAACCGAACTCGAAAGCGAAGCCGGTGTTTGAAATGTTGATTGGACTAGCTGGCGGAGGAGGGGCATCCATGTGAAGCGGTGTCGGTGGTTCCATTGGCGACAGCTGGATCTCTTCGGAGCGAGAGAGAGAGAGAGAGAGAGGGCGTGGCCGTGCAACTGCATGGAGCCGCGTCCCGTTGTCGCTTCCTCCTGGAAACGAACCCGGATCCGGTTGCTGCAAGCGCAACCGCGTGTTCATTATCGCTTTTCTATCGCGGCAGCGTCACGGATCGCCGAGATCCAACGTACAATCGCGTGCGTACAAGTCCACCTCGTGAACGGCTGGGATCCAACGATGCATACAGTATCGATGCATCCGAGTTCCGTCGGAGAAGTCCACGTCTCATCACGCATTCATTCATTTGCCATTATTTCGGACGCGTTGTTCGGTCTGATTGAGTCAATTGATCCCAAAAAGTGGGGCCTGCTCCAAATCTCCACTACATTTCGGTATGCCTACTTGTCGGGTCGCTTGCTATATCGGGTTTCACCCGAAATCCTAACAAACCCAGCAACAAACAGTAGATATTATTAGTCAAGAGTCACACGACACTTATATATTTTTTCCTACCAGAATTTTAAACTAATTTTATTTTTAAAATTTAAAAGAACAACACTCAAAAGATATTGAGAACACAAAATGTCAAATTAATTTCTCTGACCGTTTTCAAAAAACTTTGCATGTAAACCTTTAAAATTTTAAAAAATGCGCAAATACATTTAAAATCAATTTTTC
The DNA here is from genome assembly GCA_005019695.1 of Trichopus zeylanicus subsp. travancoricus. Lineage (NCBI taxonomy): Eukaryota > Viridiplantae > Streptophyta > Magnoliopsida > Dioscoreales > Dioscoreaceae > Trichopus > Trichopus zeylanicus. The sequence continues at coordinate 515,219 of RXID01021427.1, read as the reverse complement.
CACGAGGACGAAATTTGAAACTTCCTGCAGCGTTGTTCAATGGTTCCATGACCGCTGTATCTTACTTCCAATGAACACTAACAGCTGATTTCATACACTAATCCATGGTCATTTCTTGCAACCCACTTGACCAACGCTTGAAATTCATCCAACATTACAGAAAAATGAAACACAGATGGTTGATGGCAGGCAATCTGACAACCAAGCATCATACATGTTGCCCAAATTCGCAATCAAAATATCAAACAGTCTCTATTACAGCCGCATGAAGCAACAAGATTGAATCTAAAATGACATTAACGGCAATAAAAAGAAACCAGCAATATGCCCATTTAAAAGGTGCTTCTGTTCTTTCAGTTAGTATTTTGTTTCATATATTGGAAGTGGCCAAAGGGATGGGCAACCACTCCATCTGGCTACTTCCTGTTCGCTTGATGACATAAAAGAATCATAGACATAAACAACCTAGCACAACATTTACAAAAAGCCGAAAAGATGCAAGAAATTTGCGGGATCTACATGTTCACCTGACAAAAGGTCATGTAACACTGGGTGCTTGGTTTATCTCTCATCAGGTGTTCTTCTCCAAAACTGACAGAGCTGGTGTAAGGTAGTTATTCGCTTTGTCAGGCAAATGTGCAACCTGCACAAGCAAGAAGTTGAACAGTTAACAAATCACAATCATGAACTGAAACAGGAAATGAAAACTCCATGCTTAAATGGTGAATCTAGGGATAACCAGTTCATAGAGATCATTCCCTCGTTCCGCCACATATTCATAGCACACCTGAGCAGAAACCAAAACAAATGAACAAATGGTTCACAACCAATAAATTGGAAAAAGGAAATGGAATCAGCATGACTGATGTAAGTCTCACATCGAAACTTTTATTTCTCGCAGTTGAATCATGCAATGCCTTGACACAGATGTCTGCTACGTCAGCACAACTGATTCCCTGTGTCAAGGAAACATAAAAATTGAAGATTGACGCCATATTACAAGTTAATTGAAATAGGAAATGTCATCTTGCCTGAGAAATCCTGTTTCCTTGATCAAATATAAGTGCCCGTTGGCCACCAGGTTCTTCCTGGAAAGCAATCTGAGAGTTAGATGTCAAAATTGACTGCTAGTGAACTACAATCTCTCTCATGCTAACCCATGATCAAGAGAAAAATTGTCTTCCACCATAAGCATAAAACCTCAACAGATGTTCTTGCTATTTCACTCCATACCATAATAGGTTTTAACATGAAAAACATCTTCAGAAGGAATCAGCTTTCAATTTCTCGTTAAAGCAAGATAAAGCTCATCCATGTCAAACAAAGAATTGAATTCAGTTTGAAAGTTCAACAACTGGGCAAGTTTGGCATGTTTGCTAATCAAGCACAGATATCAACATTCTGTACATTCAACAAATTCAGTTTTCCAGACCAACAAGTTCCACAAGCTTAATTCTTTCCACCGTAAAAAAGGATTTAAAAGGCCCCATCAAATTGCTCAGAAATTATTTCTATAGCAGAACTAATCACTTCATGGAGTATAATTTTAACTAGTTTCTTTTGTCTGACTTAGCTCTCCAGGAAAAAAAAAAACATATATAATTTCAGCCAGTTTCTTTTGTCTGGCTCTCTTCACTCTCCAGGGAACTGATTCTATGCTTAAACATGAATCACAACCTGAGGAATGAAATGCCACCCAAGATCAGTTATGAATCATACAGTTGGATAGAGAACTGGAAGTAATTTGCCTGTGATGGACAGCTCAGAAAATTCTAATGTTATCTCTATTCAGATAAGAAGGATCTGTTTCACAGAAAAATGTACCTTCAAAGGACCAGGGCGAACAATAGTGTATCCAAGACCTGATCTTCTAAGTGAATCTTCTCCAGCCTTATCAAGGGAGGGTGAAACATAAGAAACTCAGCTTGAGGTGCAAGAAACATTATAAAATCAAAGTCATAAAATTCAGAAGGATACCTTCTTGGCTTTTAGAACTTGCTCTCTTCTATTTTGCTCAATTCCAGTACCAGAACATGACACTAGTATGAAGTCTGTTTCCTGGCCAGCCTGCAAATATCACCAACCAACCATAATTACTTTTCAGCAAGTCGGTAGCAGAGTAGGGAATAAAGAACTGAATTAACTGCCCATAGAATTGCAGAGAAAAAGGTCACATAGAATTGCAGAGAAAAAGATAACTTTACAATGACTTTACAAGGAATATACTAAGCCATATGAAATAATTTTTTTATTGCTTCTGTTGCCTCCTTTCAATTTTAAAGCATCAGTTGCTCCAACATGCGTTAATGGAGCCATGTTTTGGGCAGGAGGGAGCAAGTTTCGGCAAAGCAGACAATGTGAATGATGATCTTCTCTAAAGGGAGCAGCACTTACACTAGTAAAGGTTAGAGGTCAAATGATTCAAAATTGGCTCAGATCAAGTGGACTAACTCATCTACAAAGACTACAGGAGTTTCCTCAGAATGATAGTTTCTCCATAACCAAGGGCACCCAGTTCTCCCCCATTATCACTATTCGTTATATTCTCCAAATTCAGATCAATTCCTAGTGGACTCCAACCGACAACATCTATCTAAATGCAATCTAACACCTGCTCAAGCCGCCAGATTATCAAAAGCTATGACTTTCTGCAGCTACAGATTAAATAACAAGAAAATAACATGGACCAACTAGCAAATGGCTAGGCACAAAAGCAGAGAATGATACATTAACTATAGAAGGGTAAAATATTCCCTTACAGGTAAGGCTTTTATGTACTCCAATATAAGTTTGAAGCTTCTAGGGTCCTGCTTATTTCCAGAAGGCCCTTCCATAGGTCTCTGCAGAAAGCCAGGGCAGCAGTGGATGCTATGAAAGCTCATTAATTTGAAAAAGGGAAAATATTGAACATTGAAGTAAAGCATACTAAAATATTCTTCAAGCATGGAGGAAAGGACAGACCTGTCTTCTTGGTTCAAAGCGAATGGTCAATGTATGCACAAGAAAAGGATCTAGTGGTGGATCATCAGGTCTGACTGGACGAAAAGAAGAAAATGGAACTCTCACCTGCACAGGATGGTTGTTAGAGAAACAGCCTAGATATAAACTGGGTGATACACATACAACCGTCAATTATCTGGTGTGCTTACCCTGCAAAAGCCCACTTTTGTGCTCATTCGAGCAAAATACATTTTGCTTTGAGAAGTATCAGATAGTGGCCCAGTCTCAAGAATCAAAATATAAGATCTTCCATTCCCACCAACAGAGAGAAGCAAACCATCATACCTAAACACATTATGCTGAACATTTCAGGAACTCAATGTATATGAGTTTTAGCATACATGGTGAAGGCGACATCATGTCATCACCGAGATGGCCAGCTTAACAAATTTCGCACTTCATTGCTTTGAAAATGTATTAAGTACCTGTCAAGGGTGGAACCCAGTGGAAGAGAAAGTCTTTTTGAGAGTTCAACATAGCCACCTCTTGAGAAAACATACCCTGAAATGGATAAGAATACATGAAGAACTAGGCCAGATTCTTTTGCAAAGTCTTGAAAATCTAGGTACATCCAGATCAAAACTTGTAGCAATATTTAATGTTTTTCATGCTATTTATTCTGAAAACATGATATTCATTTTGATAAAATGCAAATCAGGCAAATGTAAATTAGCTCAATACCAACAGAATGAAGAACATCTAAGTTGTGGAAATATGCAAATATACCAGAAAAGACAGCATCTCCAGACTCTGTAAATTCAAATTTTCCTTCCATTCCTCCATCATACTTGGCAGCAACAACATCCTGGAAGTATGTTCCCTGCCGAACTTCCCAACCCTCCAATGACTTAGCTGACTTGAATTTTGCAATCAAGAGTTTGCTTTTACTACTTTTCCCAGCCCTTAGTTGTGCCAGCTGATTATTATAATCCTGCAAGGTTTAAATAAACGAGAACAATCACATACGGGCTTGGCTAGCCAATTCTAAGCTATAACAACGAAGATGGATCCTAAAATTACATGTCAAGCCGGCAGGTTAAGCAAACCTGAAATGCCTTGGCCACATTGCGAACACCTTGATGATCTACTCTGTTAAGATCTCCGGTGATAGTAGAGCGTGCAGTTGCACAATAAATGATCTTGTTGCAACCTCGAACAGCAGCCTTTAGTGTTGAAGGGTCACCAACATCGCCGACCACGATGTTCACCGATCTCGGAAGTATATCCACCACTTCAGGATCATCTTTCCTAAGCAATGCCTATGCCATTTATTCGAACAATCCAGTTATTGAACAGCTTCTCTCGTCTTTGAAATGAGATGAAAAGAAAAATCTTAGACCTAAAATTCCAGTCAATTTCAACGATTCCGCATAGAAATTAACTAATTTAGGAGCGCGAAATAAAAAAACCTTGACTTTGTAGCCTCTGAGCATGAGCTTGCGGACGACGATCCTTCCAATCTTGCTGGTAGCGCCGACGACGAGCACAGTGGTATCCTGCGCCTCCGGAATGGTGAACTCGCACATAGGCCCACGAATGAGTACAGTATCGAGAAGCCCCTCGTCGGTAGGCGTCCTGGAGATCTGGCCGAGCCCGGAGAACTTCCGCCACACTTCATCAAATATCTGCCTCGACCTGCGGCCGAGCCCCACGGGATTCACGTCATCCAGCGTCAACGAAACCCCCAGCTTCTCCTCCGCCCTATTCTTCTCCTGCTTGCTCTCAACCTCTTCGCCGCCGTCGTCAAGCTGGCTCCTGGGTAGAGCCAGGACGGGGTGAACCCTGAACGGCGGGTTGCTGCGCTGCGAGAAACGGAGGCCGGCGAGAAATTTGGAAGTGGAGGAAGAGAGACCAGTGCGACTACCACCGCAGTTGCAGCCGGCGAGTGCCGCCATTTTGGTCGCGAGAGAAGAGAGAGCGGGGAGGTATTTGGGCAGTGGGGTGGCGCCATGGCGGGAGTGGTGGCCACGGGATTTTGTGAGGTGGGAGGCGGAAAGGGAGAGGCTTGGGCCTGTGGCTGTGGATGCTGAGGCCCCACGGGCACGGTGGCCGCTGCTCTGCGCTGCTTCGTGGCAAGCTGTGCTCCACTGAATGCGGATAGTGAGAATGTCTCGGACAGTGGCATTTTGACAAACACGTAGCCGGCCATGGTGCTTCAGGAATTGTGTGGGCCGTCCGATCGACGAGTCACTCTAAATATTCGAGTTTGGATTCAGTGGCTTAAGGCGGTTTGGTTCGATTCCTCAAATCGGAAATCCGGAAAATAAAAAAAATTGAGTGTCAATTTCTCCTATTTTTGTGTTTAATTCCTAATGTCCTCGATTTCGATTTTGGATTCCTTAGGTTTGGGTCGGAAATGCACCACCGAATTCTCATTGTTTTTTCGTGACTTCACAACAAATTCTCAGGCTTTTCCAGTGATTTGCGGTCATTTTTCCTCTTTCGCCTTCGTATTCGACTATGTCCATGCTCAATCGTGCTCCGTGCTCGTCCTGCCGATTCGTACAGTACTCTCGCATCCCAAAGCAATTTGTTGAAGAAGGTGGCAGAGGCGATGGGCTAAGGGAAGCTGGTGGCGCCAAGGAACGAGCCGCCAAACTTGACGCCAGGGCCGACGTTGGATACGCCGTGGAGGTCCTCCGACCACCATTCGTAGCCGCCGATCCCGAGCTGGGAGACCTCCGCCGCGTTGTTCACCAGGAGCCGCGCCTTCTCGTCCATCGTCAGCTGTCCGATCAGATCTCGCACGCGGACATGGATCGATAGGGATTGATGGCAGAAGGGCAGTGTTGTGGCACTGCGGCCGCTGCATGTAAACGCCGGTTGGACATTGCCAGTGCGGGGTCCGAGAAGGAGAAGGAAGACTAAAGCGTCAGGCTTACCTCCATGATCTAATAAAAGGCAACTAGCGCCAATTAGGGGTGTGCATTCGGTTAAAACCGAACCGAACCGAATCGAACCGGCTGAACCGAATTTTCCGAAATTTTTGAAAACCAAAACCGAACCGAACCGAACAGTAATAGAACCGAACCGAATCGAACCGAAATATTTCGGTTCGGTTCGGTTATAACCGAATTGCAAAACCGAAATTGACAGGGTTTGAATCTGGTCATTTGCATAAGGGATTAAGGGGGAAAAAAAAATTTAGTACAAGATATACAACAACAACACAGCAGCAGGCTAGGAGCAGCAGCAGCAGCAGCAGCAGCAACACTTGAAGTATAATGTACATAATTGTCATATTTGCAAGAGCAGGCAGCAGCAGGAGCAACACAGGCACACAGCAGGAGCAACACAGCAGGAGCAGGAGCAAGTGAGCAACACAGCAGGAGCAGCAGGAGGCTAGGAGCAGCAGCAGCAGCCAGCAGGAGCAATACAGCAGGAGCAAGTGAGCAACACAGCAGGAGTAGCAGCAACAACAACAACACAGCAGGAGCAACACAACAGGAGGTTAGGAGCAGCAGCAGCAGCCGCAGCCAGCAGGAGCAATACAGCAGGAGCAAGTGAGCAACACAGCAGGAGTAGCAGCAGCAACAACAACACAGCAGGAGCAACACAACAGGAGGTTAGGAGCAGCAGCAGCAGTCGCAGCCAGCAAGAGCAATACAGCAGGAGCAAGTGAGCAACACAGCAGGAGCAGCAGCAACAACAACAACACAGCAGGAGGCTAGGAGCAGCAGCAGGAGGAGCATCAACAGCAGGAGCAGCAGCAGGAGGAGCATCAGCAGCAGGAGCAGCACCCCTAGGAGCAACACAGCAGGAGCAGCAGGAGGCTAGGAGCAGCAGCAACAACAACAACACAGCAGGAGCAACACAGCAGGAGGCTAAGAGCAGCAGGAGCAGTAGGAGCAGGAGCAACACAGCAGGAGGCTAGGAGCAGCAGCAGCAGGAGCAACACAGCAGGAGCAAGTGAGCAACACAGCAGGAGCAGCAGCAGCAACAACAACACAGAAGGAGCAACACAGCAGATGCTAGAGCAGGAGCACATGCAGGAGCAAGGAGCAGCAGGAGGCTAGGAGCAGCACCCCTCGGAGAAACACAGCAGGAGCAAGTGAGCACACAAGTAGGAAAAGCAAGAGGGCGAGGAGCAGCAACAACAACAACAACAAAGCAGGAGCAACACAGTAGGAGCAACACAGCAACAGCAGGAGCAACACAGCAGGAGCAACACAGCAAGAGCCAGGAGCAGCACAGCAGGAGGCTAGGAGAAGGCTGAGCAGTAACAGCAGGACAAGGTATAGTTGCAGACTAGCAGTCTAGCAAAAGCGGGCAAGCTGCAAAACACTTCAATAGCTCAAATTCATGTAACAAGACAGTTCAAGACTTCAAGTCGCAGGAGCAGCAGTCAGCAGAGCAGCAGGAGCAGCACAGCAGCAGGAGCATGTATATTGTATAGTATCAGAAGCTGGCAAGCTGCACTGCTGCAGAACACTTCAACAGTTATGTGGTTTAGAATAAATATGATCAACTGTAATTATGTGGTTCAAAATAAATAACAGTAATTATGTGGTTCAAAATAAATATGATCAATTCAGTAATCAGTTAGCATTTTAACTTTGAAGGATTATATCATGCCAAATGATCCATTAAGAAAAAAGCTTGAAAAATCTCCTGTAGTCCTGTGTACAGAAGTAACAAAACAGAAGCCAGAACTCAGAAGGCCCAGAACCAGAAGTTCCAACTTCCAAGCAGCATAACATTCCTAGGGTGAAGCCAAAGAATGAGACAATCGTCCAATCAGTCACTTGCCCATATGCGAGCATAGCATATGGCAATGAGCCAATAATTCAACATCTTCATCGCCTCAAACAGCTTATGAAAAATTCAACAAATATTATTAAAAAAACCATAAAACAATTCCAAGAGGGTCATACTGTCAAATTCCCTCTCTAGCTGTCCCCGTGAGCGAATGGTAGGTAGTGGTTGCCTTCACAGGCCATCCAAACAACCATGCCATTGCTACAAGTAGGGGTGTGCATTCCGTTAAAACCGAACCGAACCGAACCGAACCGAACCAGAGTAGGGGACCATTGGAACACCTCCGCATCAAAACACCAAAGACAAAAAAAACCTCAAATAAAAGCAAAAATTCAAGAGGCTCAGATGGCTTTAATGCATCATCAAAAACGAAGATGTCTCTCCTCAGGCATCAACCTGCTTGGCTGCTCCTGCAAAATAATAGTTGGATACATACCTGTCCTTCGATAGTTGGATCATACTATTGAACCTAAAAAACATAGTAAAATATCATCACAGTAAAAGCAATTAAGAAAATATCACGTGAGTAGGTATCTGGGTAAGGAACTAAGGACAGTAAGATTATAACTTCACACATGCACTGATGCTGCGATGCACATGAATGATAAGGATATATAAGAATGAATCTGTAAGAGATGACCATAGAAAGTTAGGAACATGAACAGAAATGCATAAAAAATAAGTAAACATATTCAAACCTTAAGATGACTTTTCAAAATTCAACGGTTGCGACATCCAATTTCATTTTTATCAACTCTGAAATAAAAAAAATCAATCAATGATTATCTGATCATAATAAAGAAATATACAATACAATAATAAAAATATAAGCAATGCAAATCTTACCCTCTTGAATCTTTTCAAGTTCTTCCAAACTTTCCTCAACATTGATTTCTGTTTTTGAATTTTTAATCCAATCTTGAGTGCAAATAAGAGCTTGTACTAGTGTAGGAGTCAAAGAGCTACGAAAACGATCAAGTACGCGCCCTCCTGTACTAAAAGCTGATTCAGAGGCCACTGTAGAGATAGGTATAGCTAACATATCACGAGCCATGTGTGACAAAATAGGAAATCTGCAGCTATTCACTTTCCAGAAGCCCGGAACATCAAAGTTTGGCTCATTTTTTTCAAGATCCTCTGATAAATACTTGTCTATCTCAGACTTCATTTCATCACCCATGAAACTTTTCCTATGCTCAGCAAATAGACTGCTTAAGATGTACTTACCTGATTGCTTTTGCATACTTGATCCTTCACCAGATGGCATTCCTCCCGGCTGTAGTCGCATTCTGTACTCTCTGAACAAATCATATACAACTTCACGCAACCTTCTCCTCATCATAACACCTCTTTCACCTTCATACATTTTTTCAACTCCAAACTCAACATATTCTAACTTGCGTCTTGGATCAAAAACAACAGGAACAAAGAGAAGCATATTAATCTTCTCTGGCTCACCCCAATACTTGTCATATTTGTCTTTCATCACAGCAGCCATTTCTTGGATTTTTGTATCACCGCTGACCTTCCACAGATTCAAAAGAAGGTTAACTTGACAAATTTCATCAAAAAATAAATTACTTGTAACATACATAGAGCCAGAAACTCTAAGAGTCAACTCATAGAAATGCTCTAAGAATGTAATAAGTCGCCTGACATTCTGCCAGTCAAAAGACAGAGGAGTTCCATCTTCATCATTAAGCTCATGATGGAAATTGCTATCTTCCTCTTCAAATTTTTCAAAAGCCCTCTCAAAAGTTTGAGCTGCTTCAAGCATCATATAGGTGGAATTCCACCTTGTGGATACATCCAAACAAAGACATTTCCTGCTTTCAATTTTTTTCAATTTCCACACATTCTTTGAACCTCTGCCATCTTGCTGGAGAATATCTCACATATTTAACAGCAGATCTAACCCGAGCAATGGAATCTGCCATCTCTTTCAAACCATCTTTCACCACAAGATTAATGATATGTGCTATGCAACGCATATGAATATATTTTCCTTGTGCCAAACAAGTGCCCCAATTCAAAAATTTTTTCTTCAAATAGGAAATAGCAGTATCATTTGAAGAGGCATTATCAACAGTAACAGTCAAAACACTATCAATTCCCCATTCAGAGAGGCATTTTTCAATTAGTTTTCCTATAACTTCACCCTTATGACTTGTAATCTTGCAAAAATTCAAAAGCTTTTTCTTCAAGTTCCAATCAATATCAATATAATGTGCTGTGATACACATATAGTTTATGTTTTGAATTGAGGTCCAAGTATCAGTGGTCAAACAAACTCTCTATTTGGACTCTCTGAAATACTGTTTCAACTTTACCTTTTCATCATGGTAGAGTTGAAAACAGTCTCTAGTCATAGTCCAACGTGAAGGCATTCGAAATCTAGGACAAGCTTGAGACATAAAGTATTGAAAGCCTTCATGTTGCACAAAGCTAAAAGGCAGTTCATCTACAACAATCATGTGTGCCAGTGCTTTTCTAATTTTTTCTTGATCAAACTTCCAGCTTGTTAGCACAGGCTCATTTGCTACTTCTTTCTGAATAGGTTGCATAGCAATTTGTGTTTGATGTGTATCAACATTATATGGATATCGCTTGCACTGATTCATGTGATGTCTAAGAGAAGAAGTACCATTTTTCTTTGAATCACACAAGAATTCATTACCACAGTAGTTGCATTTGGCTTTGGTTGACTTGCCCGGGCCTGTGAACTTTGTGTAATGCTCCCATACAACTGATCGTGCTGCCATTCTTTTCCTCGGCATTGGAGGCTTTGTACTACACGTAGACGTAGATACATTGCCCTCATTTGCAACTTCGATAGCCATAGGTGCAGAACTTTCCTGCGAGGCAGAAATTGGCATTGGACTTGGAATAACTGGATTTGTGCTTGAAAGCTGCTGACTGTCATCCTGGTTCAACATCTGTCAATAGAAAAATACAGAATTACATATTAAATTGTATGAAATCAAAAAACCCTAATTTAATTTCACAAAATTCAACCCTAACCTTGCAATTTGATCCCGATGATGCCGTTGTAGAATCCTAATTTCACAAAACCCTAATTTAATTTCACAAAAAATCAACCCTAAATTTCATAATTTTCGAAATACTCTCAACTTGCAGCTTAATCCGTTATAGAAAAATGAGAGATTGAAGCTCAGAGCGCGACCAGAGAGATATTGAGGGGTTGGGACTGAGAGTCAGAGCCTCAGAGGAGAGGAGGAGGGGGGTGGTCCGGGGGTGGACCGTGGACGAAAGGATTAACAATAAAATCGTATGAAATCAAAAAACCCTAATTTAATTTCACAAAAAATCAACCCTAAATACCCTCACCTTGCAGCTTAATCCGTCGTAGACTCGTAGAAAAATGAGAGATTGAAACTCAGAGCGTCGACCAGAGAGAGAGGCGTCGCCGCGTCCGGACTCAGAGCCTCAGTCCTCAGAGGAGGAGGGCCAGGGGCGTCCGGGGGTGGACGAAAGCTGGAGGGATGAAGGCGCAACACCGCAGGTCCGCAGCAGCGAGAGCGAGAGAGGCGAAAGCGAGAGCGGCGAGAGCCAGAGCGGCGAGAGCCAGAGCCAGAGCGGCGAGAGCCAGAGCCAGAGCGGCGAGAGCCAGAGCGAGAGCGGCGAGAGCCAGAGCGGCGAGAGCGGCGACGCCGGCGAGAGCAAGAGCGAGAGCGCCGAGAGGGTTAGGGTTAGGGTTAGCAGAACAGCAGGCGTCCGAAGTCCGAACAGCTCTGCTGAAAACAGAGATTATATAGGCGGTCGGCGGTCCGGTCTGTTCGAGCCGATTAGACCAAAACCAAAACCAAAACCGCAGTATATAGATATATATATATAATTTGGTTCGGTTCGGTTTTTACGGTTTTCGAAAATCAGAAACCGAAACCGAACCGAAATTTTCAATTTTTTTTTTTACAAAACCGAAACCGAACCGAGAACCGAATAAATCGAACCGAATGGATTATTCGGTTTCGGTCGGTCGGTTCGGTTCGGTTAAAACCGAATAGTGCACACCCCTAGCGCCAATGGACGATTTGCTTCGATTCCAATATCCCAAACCAGAGCAGGAAAGTCAAATAGCTAAATCGGAAGTTAAGCCCTCGATTAGCAAAGAGTTTCCTCTCTCTCCGTTCTATCCAATAGACTATTTGCTAAAGTTCAAAGGCCAATTTGAATAAGGTTCAATTACAGTGTGAAGTAATAAGTGAAACCGTGGTTCCAAAGCTTTGATGAAGTGCCTATAAGGAAGTAGAAATAAATAAGATAAGCTGATCCAGCTAAGGATAAATTGGATCCCGATCAACGGCTGAGATAGGGCCATTGAGTTGAAATTGTAAAAATTAAATTACTGAATTTTATATTAAGTTTATTATATTATTTATTAATTTACATATAAATTATTATTTTGTATAATACGTTAATTCTCAATTTTCACGTCAACCAAACACAATAATTTAACAAATAAATTGAATTGATCAATTTTATTTGTCAACCAAACAACGAAATTTTAGAATTTATGAATTGGCCAATTCCCAATTTCATATAGTAAATACCCATCCAAATACTGAAATTATCTAATTTTTTCAATTTTTTAAATTTTCCGCAATCACTCAATTCTCTATATTTCATGATTCCTAAAATTGGAATTGATTCAGACAGCCCCTTATTGTAATCATCGCTTCGGTAGATTTAAACTATTAAATATTTTAATTTAAGGTTCAAAATTTTTGAAAAATATAATACAATTTTAAGTTTATCAAATTTTTTGAGGTATACATTTGGATATCTATTATAACGATTGTCGGGATAGCATAACGACTTGATCCAAATTTTATATTGTTAATAATGCCATTCATTAGATTAAAAATTAGATTACGGTGAACCCTATAGCGCGATCGTAAATTAATAAATAATAAATAATTAAAATTATTATTTTTCACTTATAACTATGAATACGTTATAAAATAAGGTTGTGTTCGGTAAAATAAGAGTTTTTAACAATAAAATATTTTTTTATTGAAAATTTATAAAAAAATCACTTAAGTTATCATTATTAGTAAGAAATTATTTATCTTATTTTATATATTTATAAAAAAATCTCGATTATAATATTTAAAATATATTTTAATTTAATTTAATTTTATCAATTAAATTGACATAAAAACTATTTATTTGATTTTATTTGGACAACTAATTTACAATTATCAAATAACCGATCTGATAAAGTTAGATTTAAAATTTTTAATTTCATAAAATTGGATAACTGCTTTTTCATAAAACTTAAAATAATATAAGTTAACTTTTATGTTAATTTAATAGTTATTCAAGCTAATATCAAATGAGCAATTTCATTTTTTAATATTAATTTTAATTAATAAAATTAGATTAAAATAAAAATATTTTAAAATATTAATTTTTTTTGTAAATTTATATTATAATGCGAGTATTTTTTTCTAATAGTGATAAAATAGATAACCTTTTATAAATTCACAATAAAACTAATACTTGTATACTAAAAACTTGTAAAATAAAAAGAGAGTAAGTTGTAGAAATTAAGAGAAGTTGGGACCTCTACAACTTTCATTGTTTATATAACTTCGATGTTGAAGTCTTGAATTCCAGCTTCAATGACTTTGATTGTTTGATAAATAAATTGGTGTAAAATGGTAGGAATTAATTATAAATTAGGAATATATGACAATAATAATTTTCCATATTCAGACGCAAATTTGAACAATTCCAATTTGATAAAATTAATTCTAATTTTAGGGATGTATATGTAATTTTAAGAGTTTAAGGGACATGTATGGAAAAATTCATATAAATATAGAACGCGAAAATGTAATTTCATAATTTCGTTGGTAAAAAATAGATTATAAAGACACTTCTTATTTTTTAATAATAAGAATTATTAATATTTTAATATATAATATCTCACGTATAATATATAAATACTATCATCAAATCAATATTTTAGATGTAAAATAAATTTTACGAAGTTTGAGGGGAAGTGTAAATAATTTTATGACTTCATAGGGTAAAGCTTGTGCATAATAAAAAAGAAAAAATTACTAAAAAAACTCTGAAAATTTTTTAAAATTTACGATCAATTACTCATAGTTTTAAATTTTTTTATCAACCTGAAAATTTTGAAATTCAAAATCAACCCCTAAAACCGTTAATTTTCTAAATAAAAGTGTAATTTTTTTATTATTTATAAATATTGTATCTTCTATATAAATACTTTATCTCATATATAAGATAAAATTTTTTATATATAAAGTAAAATATTTGGCATGTAACATATTTATATATAAGATAAGATATTTATAAATAGTAATAAATTCATCATTTTATTTAGAAAGTTAATTGCTTCAGGAATTAATTTTGAGTTTGAGAAACTTTTAAGACCTAAAAGAAATTAAAAAAATGTGAGGGACCGATGAGAAGTTTTTAAAAAATATCAATATTTTTTTTGTTAATTCTCCCTTTAAAAAACCATAATAACTTATAAAAATCAACATTATATTTTGGTTTGACTTTTAGAAAAAATATTATAAATTGATTAGGCGCTAATCCGATTACTCCTTGTCTATAGTTTTCATTCTTCCACGTGTCATTTAACATCTAATTTTGTTTTCTTTGGTAGTTGAAAAAAAATAAAAAAGAGAATCATTTACTTGTGTCCTTAGCGAATCATTCGCAATCAAAGAAACTAATTAAAGTTAGTCCCAAATGTCGCCTTCGCCGCTTCATCCCGCACTCAAAGCAATTGCTTTTGGCGATTCTCACAGCCAAGTCAAAGCAACCAAGCTCTTTGGTGAGGTCATTAACCCCCAGTTTGATTAATATTAAAAAAATGATTAGCGAATCTTTGCTTTAAAAAACCATGTTAAACGTGCTAAACCATCTTAATTAACTATTAACTAGTTTCTTATGAAAGAAAACAAGCATCATTCGCTGTAACCAAGTCAGATTTCACATGACTTGGTTAGCATGCATTTGGCTGGTTAAATTTAAACTGAGTGAGAAATAGATCCAATGCACAAATATTGAAAACTAGGGAAGTTTTTTGCAATTTCAATCAAAATTTGTTATTTATTTATATTCTCTTGCTCATCGTCAACTTGGCCTGGCGCGCCACCGCATCGGGGAATATCCTCTGCCACCCTTTTCTTTCTTTCTTCCCGATCAGTCCCGGAATTATTCTCATTCTTACAGAAAAACCCCTCATTTTCCCCAAATTTTTCCCATCATGAAATCCAAATAAATAAATTCGAAGCCCTCGCAGACGCAAGCGTCTCTGTCTCTCTCCTCCTCGCCCGAATTCCGAAGTCCCCGCTGTCATCGTCCACCTCGTCCTTATCGCCATTGGCTATAAAACCCCCGCCTTGTCTTCTCCCCTTCACTCCTCTTTCCCAATTCATCTCCTTCCTCTCTCTCTTCTTCCTCTCTGCCGCAGGCGCAGGCCATGACCAAGGTGCCCGCGGCGGCGCCGGCGGGGTCACCGGTGGGCGGATGCGACGAGCCGGAGCGGGTCATGAACCTCAGGGGCGGGTCGGTTCTCGGCAAGAAGACGATTCTCAAGAGTGATCACTTCCCCGGGTGCCAGAACAAGCGCCTCGCGCCCCAGATCGACGGCGCTCCCAATTATCGCCAGGTCTTATTTGGATTTCCTTTTCTTTTCGTTTTGAATTTGGGAGTTTCGAATGGAGTTTCTCGCATTTCTTTGATCGTTGCGGTTCTTGTTTTTTAGGAATTTGTAGTAAATGAGAATTTAGAAATGCAATAAATGGTTTATGCGACTTCCTCAAGGAAAAGTTGAGGCTTTTGCCGCTGAAATGTGTCCGTGGTGTGATTTGGAGGTCGGCGAAGGCTGGAGGAGTATTGCCCAAAAACTAGTAATTTGCAGAACAATGTATGATTGGAAAGTTGACATTTGCACATGCTTGATTTCTCTGTTTGAGAGAATCTACTTGGCACTTGCATGCTTGAATGGGGATCAAGTTTGGCAAAGAATTTATTTTAAGGTGCATTTCAAAAATGTTTATTTCTGCTATGATTACTATTTTGTAGAATGCATTGCTCTTTTGTATCCAAACGTAGGTAGCCATTGCCAGGAACATGTCAACTATTTGTCTTTCGCATGACTTACCTCTTTGGACTTATATTTTGTCAGGTTCAATCAAACTAAGTGTTTTTTTAGCTTATCTTTAGCAAAAGATAATGCAAATTCTATGAACGAGGTGCTTATCGTTTTATTTTCGTGAATGTGTAGTTTAAATGCCCAGAGATTGCTGTTTGGGGGAAGCTGGTCTTAGTGCTGTTCTTTTGGAGTTCTCTTTTTGCAATTTTCCCGAGCTTTAATAACATGCTTGGTGTCGTACCTATCTCATGCAAAGTTCTAATCTCTAATGTTATGACTATTTAGGCGGGTTCTTTGCATGTTCATGGTGTGGCAATACCCACCATTGTTGGTATTAGGAATGTACTCAACCACATTGGAGCGAAAAATAAAGACAAGCAAAAGAGAGTGCTATGGCACAATCTCCGCGAAGAACCAGTAAGTCTAATTTTACAATTCTTTTGTAATTGAAGTAAACTTGCTTACTGATAAATGAGTTTCTTATTGCTCCTTTTGGAGTTTTTAACCTATTTTCTTATTCTTTTAATTGTTCTTGTTATATGCTGCATTGGTTCTTGAAACAGGTCGTGTACATCAATGGTCGCCCTTTTGTTCTGCGGGATGTGGAAAGGCCCTTTTCCAATCTTGAATATACGGTTTGTCAATAGCATAAACTTTAAACTTCGTGTAAATGGATAAATTCTTATAGTGGCATTTGGGCTGCTATTTGTTATTTATTACTGCACACAATCATATGACCCCGGTGTTGATTCACTTCAACAAATAGAACTACAAATGCTAAGTTGATTTCTATAACCAAGTCATATTGTTTATAGTCTCTTCCCATCAAATGTTAAGTTATCATCTGCAACATCACACATTATGGCCACTGGCATTTGGAAGATGAATGTTGATTTTCAATTGGGATGAAGATCTGTTGCAGATTCAATGAAGCTACAGATAATTCTTCAAAGCAAATGAAAATTCTGCCTGTTATGTGTCACAAATAATCATTAGAAATGAGCATGAAACATTCTGATGATATCCTATGTTCTTTAATTTCATTTTTCATTTTAATGCTAATATGCTAGCCTAATTCACATTCTCTTCTTTTGAACAGTTGCATTACTTTCGTCTTCTTCAGTGTTTATGCCATCATTTAAAGATACGAGATTGCACTCTTTTGAACAGTTTCCCAAAATGCAAATATTATTTTGAACTCAATTTGCACAAATTCATCTGGATTAATCATTCTCTTGTTCCTTGTTTGTCTCATTTTGGTTCTTTTGCCTTTTGAAACTAGGGAATTAATAGGGCCCGAGTTGAACAAATGGAATCGCGGTTGAAAGATGATATCCTACTGGAAGCTACACGGTAATGTTTTAATTGCATTTTCTACTTTTAATAGTTAAATTTTTACAACAGGTTTCTTACTTTGAGATTCATTTCACAGATATGGAAACAAGATTCTGGTAACTGATGAACTGCCAGATGGTCAGATGGTGGATCAGTGGGAACCAGTGGAAAATGATTCTGTAAAGACACCTCTTGAGGTGCATCTCTTGTCTAGTTTAAGTCCTCTTATATGTGGGTTGATTCATGACCAAAATTTTCAGAATCTCCTGCCAAATTTGCTAATAACTGCAGCGTATTTTCAGGTATATGATGAGCTGCAGGTAGAAGGATACCTTGTTGACTATGAACGTGTTCCTATTACTGATGAAAAATCCCCCAAGGAACAGGATTTTGATAATCTGGTTAGTCAGTGTATTTATCTTCTTTTATATTTGCACCATTTCTTTTAGATAAATGAATTTTATATTATGAGACTAAGCAATTATACAAGGTCACATGATTTCAAGAACTTAGGAAAGGGAATAATGACATTTACTGGTATCTTTTTTGTGTTTTAACTCACCCAATTATTTTAGTAAAGCAGGCAATTCCAAAGCATTGTATAAAAAGATTTTCTTGAGTGAGAGCTTTAACTTTCCATATCCTGCTACCTGCCAAAGCTTTGGCCTATAGCTTCCAGTGCTTTTGTTGCAGATTATTCCATTGTTTGGATTTTTAGTACCTGTGGTATTCACCTTTCAACTACATCACAACTGCCTAAAGAAATTTTTGTATACATGCAAAAGTTTTCTTTGTTTGGTTATTTAATTTTCTGTGAACCTCACATTCTCCATTGAATACTGTCTGTCAGGACTGGCCTCTGACATTACATTTCATTGATTGCAGCTCCATAGAATTGCCCAAGTTGATCTAGATACTGAAATAGTTTTCAACTGCCAAATGGGTAGGGGACGTACTACAACAGGCATGGTTATAGCTACTCTGATTTACCTCAATCGAATTGGTGCATCAGGCAAGGTTTTCAACTCTGAATATACCTGTAGATTCTTGAGTAAAAACATTTGTATTCAATGCATAAATATTTTTTTTTTGTAGATATAAAGATGATTCAATGTTTGGATATCTTAAAATTCTAATATTCATCTTTCAAGTTCTGATATAAGAAATTATGCTGTAAGCCATGGATTTTATTTAGGAATGCAGAAGAGGGAATCATCTCTTGTAAGCATGTATATGCATGTATGTGAATTTCTTCTGCTTCACCTTTTTTCCTTTTTTTGCTTCAACTCTTAGTTTTAGGTTTTAACTTGTACTGATTCACTAAAAGATGTATATATATATATATATATATATGTATGTATGTATGTAGGTATGTATGTATGTGTGTGTGTGTATGTGTGTGTGTGTGTGTGTAATGCACATGATTCAATATAACAATCATCTGCCCCATGGATTTTTTGTTTGATCTTTTAGTTAATAAAGGGCTTATTCTCAATTGCATAGATTCTCAAACCTTTTTGCGAATGCACCTGTATACACATTGAGGATTTTTTTTCTCTTTCAAACTCATATGTATCCATTTGTGGACTCTTCAAATACTCCTGAAGCTGAATCTCTTTCTCCTAACTGCCATATTAATGTGTCTGTTTTATCAGACTTAATATTGGGCTCTCCACTTGTGTCTCCTTGCCAATAGGTATCCCCAGGATAAGTTCAATTGGGGAAATCTTTGATACTGGAACTGATGTCACTGACAATACAACAAACTCTGAAGAGGCAATACGCAGAGGTGAATATGCTGTCATAAGAAGCCTAATTCGTGTCCTAGAGGTATAAGTCATAAGCTGCAAATTCTTTCAAGGTTTTGGTAGGAGCACATATTAACTGTTTTTTTTTTTTGATATTCTCATAGGGTGGGGTGGAAGGAAAAAGGCAAGTGGATAAAGTCATTGATCAGTGTGATTCTATGCAGGTACCATTTGATTCCTTGCTACTTTTATAATGAATAATCAACTTCATTCTAGAGGGCACAACTTCATTGTATGACTTATTCCATGATATTTTTTAAATTTTTAAATTTTTATTCTATTACTGTCAGAGAATTGAGTTTTTTGTGTTCATTCAATCTGGGAATGTCTAACAGAACTTACGGGAAGCTATTGGGAATTATAGGAATAGTATTCTGCGCCAACCTGATGAAATGAAGAGGGAGGCATCACTTTCCTTCTTTGTTGAGTACTTGGAACGATACTATTTCCTTATTTGCTTTGCAGTATTTATCCATACAGAGAGTGCAAGTATTCGTGACATTTCAACAAAACAAGTTAGCTTTTCTGTCTGGATGAGAGCAAGGCCCGAACTGTATAGCATACTTCGCAGGTGAGCAAGCATTTAGTTGCTTTTTTTGCATCACCATGTATCTATCTTCATGATAGGTCTTTCACAAAATAGATTCAATTTCTGACATCATGTACAACTTCTATGACTGAAGTTGAGTTATCATTAGAAGCTTTCAAGTTTTGATCACTAATTTTTTTTTTTGTAACTAGCTCCAAGGTTTGCTGCAAAATTGAGTCCTTAGTTTTATCTTATAGCTATCCACTTGACTTTAATCTGCTAGAACTATAGAGTATGGACAATTTTTTGTACAGACGTGCAAGTGCAACTCAGATTTCTTATAAGGTATAGGGAAGCAAAGGAGAGGCATATTACTTGCACATGTTGAATGTTTCTTGTCAGTGCCTGAAGTTGCAAAAACAATTATTTTACATTATGGTCTAGACTTTAATAAGCCATTATGATTGGTGTCAAACATTTTGTTTGATTTTGATAAGTTGTTTGGGACATCATCTCTTGCATATTTTGTGATGATAAGTTTTATGATTATCCATTTTCCCACTTTCTGAATTTAAGTAGGCATTTTCATTTCTCACTTGTGTACACGGTTAAATGTTATCTTTATCCTTCTGATGGCATACACTTATCTGTAATTTTTAACCATCACTTTGCTTTTGAAGGTTGCTCAGAAGAGACCCTATGGGTGCCCTGGGGTATTCAAGCCAAAAACCTAAACTAGTTCAAAACAGTGAATCTGCTGATGGCCGTCCTTATGAGATGAGTGTGGTTGCTGCAATGAGGGATGGGGAAGTCCTTGGTAGTCAGACTGTTTTAAAAAGTGACCATTGTCCAGGCTGCCAGAACCAAACATTACCAGAACGAGTGGATGGTGCACCGAATTTTCGGGAAGTACCTGGTTTTCCTGTATATGGAGTAGCAAATCCTACAGTAGATGGTATTCGAGCAGTTATTAAGAGGATAAGTAGTTGTAAAGGTGGACGCCCAGTGTTTTGGCACAATATGCGAGAAGAGCCTGTTATCTATATAAATGGAAAACCTTTTGTCTTACGTGAGGTTGAAAGACCATACAAAAACATGCTCGAGTATACGGTAATTATTTTTTCCTTTTGTATTGATGATAATCTAACTCATTGTTCTCCTAACAAGTTGTTGTATGCTCTGCTTGAATATTATTGCAAGCTTTTTAAAAAACTTTGATTTAATAGTTGATGCAATCATATGAACCATATTCTTTTGTGTACCATATTATATTTTGCAAGCATTAGCATGTCCTCTATACTCTGCCCTTGTGACTCAGGTCATCTTATAGTCATTAGCATGTCCTCTGTACTCTACTCTCCTGAATCAGGTCACCTTATAGTCACTGGGATTATGTCTACATTCCTCAATGTCATTGAGACTGAACTGAAGGTTTTTAAGTGATATTCAACCAGGGAATTGATTGTGAAAGAGTAGAAAAAATGGAAGCTCGCCTTAAAGAGGACATTCTACGTGAGGCAGCACATTATGGTGGTGCAATAATGGTAATTCATGAAACAGATGATGGGCAAATTTTTGATGCTTGGGAACATGTAAGTGCCGAATCTGTTCAGACTCCTCTGGAGGTTTATGAATGTCTAGAGGCTGAAGGTCTTCCTATTAAATATGCTCGTGTGCCAATTACGGATGGTAAAGCACCCAAAAGTTCAGATTTCAACAAAATTGCATTGAATATTTCTTCTGCTTCAAAGGATACAGCTTTTGTATTCAATTGCCAGGTAATAAATTTCATAAAGGCTGTTTTTGGTTAGGATCATCTATAGAGTTGAATTATGTTCTAAAATTTTGTCTACTTCGAGTAGATAGAAGCTGAAGTTTGTGGTTGTTATTTTTCAGATGGGCAGGGGAAGAACAACCACAGGTACTGTAATTGCTTGCCTGCTGAAACTTCGAATTGATAATGGGAGGCCTATTAGAATACAGCTAGAAGGAGATTACGAGGAAGAGAAGTTGGATATTGGCTCCTCAAGTGGTGATGAAACAGTTGGTGATAATGCTGTTTCAATGTTCAATGAAGTTAAACCTGGAGATATGTTGGAATCGCATCGTGCTTTTGGAATTAATGACATCCTACTATTACGAAAAATAACAAGACTCTTTGACGATGGAGTTGAATGTAGGGAAGTTTTAGACTCCATAATTGACAGATGTTCAGCTTTGCAAAATATACGACAAGCAGTTCTGCAATATCGGAAGGTATTTAACCAACAGCATGTGGAACCAAGAGTGAGGAGGGTTGCTTTAAATCGTGGTGCTGAATACTTGGAGCGCTATTTTCTATTGATTGCTTTTGCTGCATACCTTGGAAGTGAAGCATTTGACGGTTTTTGTGACCAAGGTGAAACAAAGATCACATTTAAAACTTGGTTGCATCAGAGGCCGGAGATCCAGGCAATGAAATGGAGCATCAGATTACTCCCTGGGCGATTTTTTACTGTACATGTAGGCCCTTCTCCCTTTTTATATTAAAGACAATTTTTTGGTATTTTAGGTGTGGTGTATATTCAGTTTGCATGTACAACGTGAAATATTTATATATGCACTGATTAATCTCTTTCCTTTTTCACAAGGGGGGATCTAGAGTACCATATCAATCACAACATGGAGATTTGGTGTCAGAGGCAGTAGTTAAGGCTCGCAATGGTTCTGTCCTGGGAAAAGGATCGATACTCAAGATGTACTTCTTTCCTGGACAGAGAACTTCTAGCTGCATACAATTCCCTGGTGCACCCCATGTTTACAAGGTATACTTACAATTCAAACTGATTTTGGATGTCTTTGAATGAGTTTTATTTTGCTCTTGTATTGTCCGTGCCAATGGCTATATGAAAAGGACACTGGTATTTTGACATGCTTGATACTATAGATAGAAAAAATTGATCTATTGATCTCTTTCGTCTAATAGATGTTTAGTTCACTTCTGGTACAGTTCTGTCTAAATGCTTAGTAAATGTTCTTTTAATTATTTTACCTTGGTAGGCCTGTTTGTATATGGAGTACTAAGTTGAACTGCTGTGGCTGCCTGACCTTTACCTGTCTGATAATTTGTCATCTAGTTTAGACTCCCATTTTCAATTATATTGTTGTGTTTCATTTTTCACCTTTTAAGCAGTACTGTAAATGCACCTGCCTGCAAAGATCTGTTAGGTTGCACCTGTGATTTCATCTATTGTCTGTTGTAATAGACTCTGACTGGAATAAATTAGATTGATGATAGTTTGTTGTTGTTCAACTAGAATGGACATACCAAGTGATATGCTAAACCAAGATCTGCTTTATTTCTAGTTATCTAAAAATTAAGATTGCATTTGGAAAAATACTTTGGAACTACTCCCTGCACTTTCTTAAGTGGTTATGATTCATACTTTAATACATACATATGATATTAAACGGAGACTTGTATTTTGTTTCTGAAAAACATGACTTCCAGGTGGATGCCTTCCCTGTTTATAGCATGGCAACACCAACGATCAATGGTGCCAGAGAAATACTGTCCTACTTAGGTGCGAAAAAGTCAGTACATGAAGATGCTAGGCAAAAAGTTGTTATAATAGATTTGAGAGAGGAAGCAGTTGTTTACATCAATGGCACACCATATGTCCTCCGGGAGCTAGATCAGCCAGTTGATACTCTTAAGCATGTGGGAATCACAGGCCCAGTGGTGGGTGAATCATTGAACATTCTATCTGTAAATTAAATTGTTATTAGTTTTTATAAGTTGCAATTTGGACTGGACTGATATTTGCCTTGTACGTTCCAATTTGTCAACTTACGTAGGTTGAACATATGGAATTACGAATGAAGGAAAATATATTTTCTGAAGTGACACAGTCAGGGGGGCAAATGCTATTACACCGCGAAGAATTCAATCCTGTTTCAGGACATTCCACTGTAACCGGTTACTGGGAAAACATCTCATTGGATGACATCAAGACTCCTGCTGAAGTATATGCAGCTTTAAAAGATGAAGGCTACAATATTGAGTATAGAAGGATACCTCTAACACGGGAAAGAGAAGCATTAGCTACAGATGTTGATGCGATTCAGTACTGCAAAGATCAGTATGTTGTCATTAGTAACATGGCTGCAGAAATTGTTATTTATGCCACTAAATTTATTTATGGTTGGCTTCTGGTTTTGACTTCTCATTGCAGCTCTGCTGGAACTTACCTTTTTGTTTCACATACTGGATTTGGTGGAGTTGCATATGCAATGGCAATTACATGTCTTAGACTCAATGCTAATGTGACGTTTCCGTCAGAGGGAACATCTGAAACACATCACGTCACGAGATTACCTAATGAAAGCTTGCAGTATAAACCTTTCGGAGAGGATGCACTAAAACAAGGAGATTATCGTGACATACTTAACCTTACAAGAGTATTGGTTCATGGTCCCGAGAGCAAAACAGAAGTTGACACTGTAATAGAGAGGTATGAAATCTCTGTGGAGTGCAAGTTTTGAGTTAAGTTTAATAATGGACCAACAATTTTATGGCAGTAAAGCAATTCTTTGGTTTTTTTTCCAGGAGGAATTCTTCAGACTTAGAACTCAAAAATCAATTGTAGCTTTTGCTATTATATTGTTCTTAGTCTCTGCACTTTCAGAGCTTAGTCTGCCAAAGCCAATTAGGACAGTCAGCTGGTTTTTGAGGAAAATATTAGTAGCTGCTGCAAATAAAGATCTGTACATTTTTTTTAAAATTCTTATACCTGTGGTCTGTTTATTTTTCAAATTTCAATGATATGTAGCAAGTCACATCTAAGAGGAAGCATATATGTGAAACAGTATTCATTTTTTCCTTCTGATTCCTACAATGTTGAGGTCTTCAATATTTTCTGCTTTGTATACTATTTTCTGTTTTTAATTGCATAGATGATGATGCAGTTTTGTAGTATGTTATTGCCCAACCTGCCTATTTTTTGTATATTGTTTTGTAACCTATTTTATAAGAAAAAAAGACCTTTGCAATCTGCATAGTTTAATTATAATGTTGCTGTCATTATGTTAAAGGTGTGCTGGTGCTGGCCATTTACGGGATGATATTCTGCACTACAGAAAGGAGCTGGAAAAGTGTCCAATTGGAGATGATGAGACCCGCTCTTACCTTACTGATATGGGCATTAAAGCTCTGAGGTCAGTGTAATTCCAGAGTAATTCCAGAGATTCAAGTTTTGATTTTTCATTTCAATTTTGGGTCCATGTATTTATTGTTCTTTGTTTCTTTGTTTGACACCCTTCCACTGATGTGCATAAATATATTGCTACGTGCATATTTATCCATGTATTATCTTGTGTATGTATGAGAATGATCTGTTTTATGCCCATAGCATGCCACAGACAAGTGCTGGTATCTCATTAAGGTAGTTTCTGTGGTGCTTGCTTTGTTGAGGTTTTTGATGAAAAATTCTAGTAGTCTCACTTATGATGAAGAATGTGGTTTTCTTTCCTTGTCCAATGGAATGGTTCTTCTATTTGAACTTTGGAGGATATTGATGGATTAGATTCCTGAAAGCTTAAGAGGACATGCATAGATTGCAATATTTCCCTGATATGCCTTTTATTATTTGTCAGTCTTAAAATTTTAAAGACCCATTGTGAAAGATGTAGATAATCCTGTTGCGGCCTTCTGATTTGCCAAGTGAAGGCAGATTTCCCAATCCAGTTTAGTTAGATTATATAACTGTACAATAACTAATGGTATTTTTTGGGAAATTAAAACTCTAAAAACATTTCCTGCTTGACCTTGTTCCAGTATTCTCTGCACAAGTTGTGCCAAAAAGTACCGAAACCATGCTAATTTGGTGACAAACTTCAGTTTCGTGTCTGCACATATAAGTGGTTACTCAAATCATTTCCTTTCATTTAAGCTGATACTCTAGTTATTTTAGCACCTTCTTGTTGTATGTGCATTTGTGTGTGGACAAAGAAGCATGTAATTCTATTTTGGGAAGTGGTTGATAAGTTAAGAGTTCCATAGTTTGAGATTGTGATTATACGTTGACCTGATCATAGTTTGAGCAATTCTAGTAACTTAATCTAATAATATGAAGCCATCACACCTTTTTAACATAATCAAGGTAGGGTATCCTAAAATAGAAATCTAAATAAATGGTTTTACATTGATGTTTCCATCAAAAAATGTAGGTTTAATAAAGCTCATGTCATAAGAACATTTGGAAATTACATTATGGGAAGAGAGAATTTACAAATGAATCGGAAGTGTGAAGAGTGTAAGTATTTACATTGGGGACAAATGTTGCTATCATTTGGTATCGGAATCACCAATCCTAATTATGTATCTAGTTGAATGAAGCTTATAAAGTCTATTCCCATTGTCAAGATACCCTTTGACTTCGTAAAAACTGCAAAAAAAAAAGTATCTATTTTGAGGAACAAATTAAAAGCAAGTAAAAATTCATGATTACTGATTGATCTAGCGGTGTGAATCAATTGTCTTATTTGTTTTGCATATAAAGTCTTTCAAAAGTATCCCTACTTCACGAACGTAAGGTGGACAGCAAGGCACGAAAGCCACCATGTTTCGGATTTGACATGCTAATGACATCTAGATTATGGCGTTAATGACTTCGACCTTAACCCTTTGTTTGACGGACATTTACAGAAAAAGTGAGTTGTTTTGGAGATATACCAAACAATGTTATAAGGTGCTCTGTCAAGGCCAATGACCTACTGAAGTTGTACACCTAATTTTTGAAAGCCAACACGTTTAGGATTTAACATGCTAATGACATCTAGATTGTGGCGTTGATGAACAGTTTGAAAAAAAGTAAGGAGTTGTCTTGGAGACAAACTAAACACTATTATAAAGTGTTCTATCAAGGCCAATGACCTACCAAAATTGTACACCTCATTTTTGTAAGTCCACCACACGACAAGCATAGTTTGTCTTTGTGAAATCAAATTGGACATGTGCTTAGAAGTCTTAAAGAAAGTACTAAAATTAATTCACATGAGTGCCAGTAAACGGTTTTTTAGGTTACATTTGATAAAATATTATGGATGTTATGGATGTGATGCGAGAGATCTAATTTATTATAAGTTTTGGTGATAAATTTTTGGATAATTAACTTTAGATTATGTAGCCTACAAATCAATTTGTTAGTGGAGGATTCTATTGCTTCTTTACTATGTGCTGTGGAGGCAAATCCATTTTTTTGTCACATTTCACAGTTTTTTCTTGGGTTGGAAAATCATTGTGCATAAATACTTCTTCAGTGGCCAAAAGGTCTTCGTTTACAGTAACTTCTGGTAGTATTAGTTCTAGCTTGTCAAAAAGTAAATACTATTTACTGCTGAATCCTGTTTTTAGTGGAACAGGAGACATCCATACATGAATAAGGAAAAGTTTGGAGGATGGGGCAGATTAGGATATTTTTCAAGCAGGATGTTAAGTTTGGTTTGCTCTTGAGAATGATTCATTTTCTTATTAAAAGGGTATCTACAATACAAGTGCAAGAGGTTGAGCTTGAAATGAAAATGGCATGGACAGTGGCATTTGGTTTGATGCCTGATGGCATACTAATCTTATTGAAATCTTTTACATTTTTCTACTCCTTGCATTACTCAGGCTTCTCATGAATGCCCTTTGGCATTGTTTCATGGGTAGGATTTTTTTTACAATATTATTCTGTGTTTGCTTACTCGAGTACAGGGGATCTTCAGGTAGTCTATTTGGTCTCCAAGACCAGCATGTCAGTACATGCAACATTAGTGGTATTTATATTTGATACTATTCCAGAATTGGTCATGGAAACAATCCCCTAGATACTTCCAAAAACAAGTGGTAGTAGCATGGAAAAGATTTTTAAGATACTGACACTATTGAGTTAGAAACTAAACGGCAACTAAAATTTTCAGTTGGAAGGAATTACTTTTTTGATATCCTGATAACCTTTACATATTGAGATTCGGTGCCATCTAAAGAACAAAATTGAGAAAAGAAGGGACTGATATTGTTGTGCTTGCTATATTGCTTGAAGGCTGGTTATACAGAATGATTATATATGCTGTTTTAGGGAATATTGCACTGTTGGCAATCTGTTATATAGGATTTGCTGTTTCAGAAACCATATTTTCAGGTGTTTATTTGTATCTGAGATATTGTCACAATGATGTGCCAACATTTTTAATGCCAGATTTAGTAATCTTCCAATGTTCATAACAATGTACTTTTCAATTTTGTCTTGATTGTGTCATTTTGAATGCCCAAAACTGCAGTACATCTTCCATGCGTGCATATACTGTTGCAATGGTTTTTTTTTCTCGAGAAAAAGTACTATTATAATGGGAGTGATGACTGGCTGATGTCAAAATATAAGTTCATCTGTGCTTTGCAACTCGCCAAACAAAATTCTTCATAATTACTTTTTGCTGATATATTTTGCAGGCGATACTTCTTTCTGATAACCTTCAGGTCCTACCTCTACTGTACATTGTCAAAAGAAATGGGATTTGCTTCATGGATGGATGCTCGGCCAGAGCTTGGGCACATCTGTCGCCACCTGCGGTTCGACAAATGATCGAGCCAGGTACCTTGTGCAGTCTGTGTACAAAAAATGCTTGGGATTTTGTTGGCAACCAAGTAGTTAGTCAATCGATAGGAAACTAAAAGATATATAATACAACAGAGGGCTTTGATATAGAGGCCTATATTAAAAAGTATAGCATTTGGTATTCACAACAGATACATTGTAGTATTTAATTCTCCTTGCATTCCAATTCAGAGGTTACATTTGAAAGTGCATTTGGCTTTAAGTGGTTTAATTAAAAGTACTTTCATGTTCTGGTGGTGTGTGAATTCTTCGAGCCATTCGGCACATACTGTATATCATTCTGCAAGCTGAGTTCTGTGTAGATTTTGTTTTTGGTTTTTTGTATGAATTTCAGCATACAAGGTAGTCATGGAAACCCTGTGTATAATACTTCGGAGAATTCTTTCAGTGTTTTGGGTTCTTGTATGAATTTCAGCATTCATTACATATGGTTGTAACTTGTGAATATGTCTTTATTTTGAAACTCATCATTTGTTAATATTTGTTTTTTCCATGTGTAATTCAGATGCATTGGATGCTTAGATTACTACTGCATAACAAATTGCTAACCAGATCAATACATATGAGAAATACATCACTCTTGGTTTAATAATTTTCCTGGTTATTAAAATGAATTTTTAAAATTAGAAATCATTTTAAGCAGGGCATCAGAGCCCAAAATGTTACAGTTGGTGCGAGTCCTTACGAGTCTTTCCTTAAAAAAATGTCGTGTTTGGATTCAATCATATTGTACAGCACGTATTATACATTTTCATTTATCATTAGTGTCTTTCATTATACATATCTGATGGTGATCATGCAACAAATCTAGTCAATTTGTTTGCTCGATTAACAAAACTCAACCCTATTATGATCACGTTAGCATTAGATTTATGTCTACCATTATGTTTTGCATTGACTATATTGATTTTGCGTGAGGGAAAAAATTAGGGTGGCAGACTGCGATTGCAAACCTTGCTCTGGGCCGTCGATCTGGGTTGTGGATCCTATCGGATTGAGTTGTGATTGCAACCGATTTGGGCTTTCGATGGTGTTCATTCATCATCAGGTCGTTTTTTTTTATCAAATTAATTAATATCAATTTGAATTAATTTTTGAACTGAAGGTGCCTTCTTAAAACGAGAGCATCTTGTTTTGTAGTTTCAAATTAAACGGTCATCGCGTCGTAACATGAACAATCCAAGAAGTGTGGGTCCCTCCATTTTATCTCTTCCTTTTCGGCCGCCATTCGCTGCTGATGTGGTCGACTGGTTGCATCAAATCGTGCCACGTCACGTCAATTTTAAGCCAATCTGATTGACGCAACCAATTACCACGGCATTTGTGTTCACCAAAGTATGCTCCGATTGAAAGCGACTAGTCTAGGTCTCGTCCCTCGCGATCCTCCTGGTACGGCACGATGTCAACCATTCATACGATTTTTCTCGATCTCGAGATGCAATTAGAAGTTGTGATCTTGTTCTATAGGTTTCATGTGCGTATTGTCCCACCAAAGCTAACTGGAAGCATCCACACGGAGCATCTTGTGGCTACAGAGAGGAAGAAGACCGGCAGTCGAGCTCGGATCGTCGCCACAATGGCGATCGTCCTCACTCTACCTTCGTCGCTGCCTTCGCGGCCGCGAATCCGCCGATGGCCAGTTCCGCGCTCCGCCTTGGTGGAGGCCAGACCCTCCTCCGCCGTCACCCTCGGTTCCAGCAGCGGCGGAGGCGGCGGGGAGAAGGCGATAGTGGTGGCGGATAGGGCTTCTTCATCCCTCGCTACCACCACCGCCGCCGCCGCCGCCGCCGCATATTTTTCTAGGGATCGGACGAATGACATGCAGGCGGAGGCGAGGGCGATGGCACGCGCGGCCGACGCCACCGTGTACAGCCCTCAGCTCCTCTCGCTCAGGTACGGGTCTCGGCCGGTGAAGGTGTTTCTTAGGGCGATGGAGGTGTTGACGGCGCTGGGGACGTTCGCGCTCAAGTTGTTTTTGGACGAGAGGGGTGGATTGCTTGACCAGAGGAAGCGGATGAGGGCGGCGGAGCTCCGCCGGATCTTCACCGGGCTTGGACCGACCTTTGTCAAGATCGGCCAGGGACTCTCCACGCGGCCTGATATTTGCCCTCCTGAGTTCCTCGAAGAGCTCTCCCAATTGCAGGTTCGTTCCTCGACTCATATACCTCGGCCTTGCTTGATTTCCAATATGAAATTTGGTTTGATTTGACTTTTTTTAGTGAATTATTGATGCTAGTGCTTGGAGTGGTGGTTTGGCTGATTATTATACGAGTCATATGACCTTATTGTTGATAATTATGATGGATTAGCTCCATCTTATGAAAAGTAGCAGCTTGGTGTAATGATTTGGTACAATTTGCATTGGCCCAGGTTTGGATGAAGTTGGGGCCTAGATCACTATGTCACCCAAGTTAACATTCTTTGTTGGCTCTCTCCACAACTAAGTGCCAGTTTTAGACATTGGTTGGAGTAGAGAAGATTTTGTCAAGTATATGTTGAAATTATTAATAAAATATGAATGTATTAGAATGTGAATGGACAGCCTTAAAAGATAATTTGTACACAAATTTATGAAAAGGAGAGTCTGAACTGCTCTATTTTTATTTTATTTTTGAGTTCTTTCACCAAACTAATGCTGAGTAGAATCCAAATGTTTTCTGCATGAATCTGTAGATATATGAGTTTGTGCGCATGTGATTGGTTTGATTTTGTCTAGTAGCTTACTGATCAGAAGTAATTTGTTTTTTTGGAACCCATGCATGTGATTAAGATTTTTGTGACTTAAAAATGGCTTCTTTGTCTTCATAAAAACCTTAATTTTCCTAAATCCTACGATTTGGATTGTGATTAGCATGTGTTCATCACCGGAAGATCACCTTATTCTATTCATCCAAGAATGATTAAAATCCAACTACCAAAATCACAACTATACCAATTTGGGAATTACATCTGGTTAAAATCCCATCATGACTCACTTTTCATCTTAATCACTACTCATGATTATCACACAAAACCATCACAATCCAAATGAGCCCTAGATTTTCTCCTATGTACCTAATACTTACATATGTCATAGACAAATATATGGGAAAGAAGTGGAGCTAGATGTTTCTCTATCTGACACTTGCTATCAGCTAGTTTGTGCCCTTAATGTACTCAAGGAGCCCTCTGTATGTTCTTTGAGCAGGATTCGCTGCCAACATTTCCTGATGCTGAGGCATTTTCATGCATTGAAAAGGAGCTAGGGTTGCCTCTTGATTCCATTTACTCATCCATATCACCATCGCCTATTGCAGCTGCCAGTTTAGGCCAAGTTTACAAAGCCCAGCTCAAGTATTCTGGGCATGTTGTTGCTGTGAAAGTTCAGCGACCTGCAATTGAAGAAGCTATTGCACTTGACTTCTACCTTCTGAGGGGTGTTGGTTTTCTCATAAATAAGTATGTGAACTTTATCTCCAGTGATGTTGTTGCACTAATTGATGAATTTGCTCGACGAGTCTACCAGGAGCTCAACTATGTGCAGGTACCTAGCAAATTCTATGTTCTAGAAAATGATCTTTAGTCCAAATTTTACTGGTTTTTTATTTGTCTGGTGACTGAGAACAGCTTCCTCTAGTTTTAAATTTAGAAGGTTGTATGTTGATTTCTTTGGCAATGCAGGAAGGCCAGAATGCTCGCAGATTCAAGAAGTTGTATGCTGACAAAGAAGATGTGCTAGTCCCAGACATTTTTTGGGATTACACAAGTGCAAAGGTACTGACAATGGATTGGGTGGATGGTGTGAAACTAAGTGAGCAAGAAGCTATTGAGAAACAAGGCTTGAACGTATTGGATTTGGTAAATACAGGTATACAATGTAGCCTGAGGCAGCTGCTTGAGTGTGGATATTTCCATGCAGACCCACATCCTGGCAATCTTCTTGCAACTCCCGAAGGCAAGCTTGCGTTTCTTGATTTTGGAATGATGAGTGAAACTCCAGAGCAAGCAAGATCTGCCATTATTGGTCATGTTGTCCATATGGTTAATCGGGACTACGAAGCTATGGCCAGAGATTACTATGCATTGGATTTTTTGACACCTGATGTAGATGTCTCTCCCATTGTGCCAGCATTGAAGAATTTTTTTGATGATGCACTTAATTCAACTGTGAGTGAACTCAATTTCAAGACCATTGTTGATGGTTTAGGTGCTGTTCTTTATGAATACCCATTCAATGGTGAGTTTATTCCTGCATTTTCTCCATTGGATGTTTATTCTTGTCATGGGATTATGTCAATTATAAATCATGACACTTGTACTAGAATCTGTTATTCAATCACTCAATCACTCAACTTGTGTAAGAGAGTCATAATGGGTTAGAACAGGTGTTTTCTCTTCAATATGACTTCTCACTAGTTTCAGCTGATGTTCTTGTTCTACTGTTTGCAGTTCCAGCATACTATGCATTAATATTGAGATCACTTACCGTGCTAGAAGGTCTAGCACTTTATGCTGATCCAAATTTCAAGGTGCTTGCTGCCTCATATCCGTACTTTGCTAAAAGGCTTCTTACTGATCCTAATCCATACCTCAGAGATGCACTCATTGAGCTGTTGTTTAAGGGTGGCAGATTCAGGCAAGTTGGTGTTGTACCGAAATTTTCTTCCTGTGGGTTACATATAGCTTGGTTGGTTTGTAAATTAATGGCCAATCTACCTGGTCTACAGATGGAATAGGCTTGAAAATCTTCTTCAACAGGGACAGAAAGATAGAGATTTTACTGCTAAAGATGCTTTACAACCAGTACTGAAGCTATTGCTGGGTCCTGATGGCGAAGAGCTACGTGTTCTAGTTGTGAAAGAGGCTGTATGTGTCACGGAAGCTGTTGTCCTGAGCTCAATGATTGATTCATATTACTCTATTCCTGAGCCCATGAGGGCCCTTATATTTAATGGTAATGGAATTGGGCCTCTTAAGTTGAAGGATGGCGAACAGGAACGAATGGTTGAACTCCGAGATAGAGTTTTTAGAATATGGGGTTTATTGAGATCCTCTG
This sequence comes from Trichopus zeylanicus subsp. travancoricus, assembly GCA_005019695.1. Classification (NCBI taxonomy): domain Eukaryota; kingdom Viridiplantae; phylum Streptophyta; class Magnoliopsida; order Dioscoreales; family Dioscoreaceae; genus Trichopus; species Trichopus zeylanicus. Next base: position 481,954 of record RXID01021427.1, on the reverse strand, counting down.
AGAATTTTGATCCGAGCATTTTGCAACCTATATTACAGGTATTCTCTTTTAATCTGTTTGCAATCAATTGCATTCGCTGTACTGCAGGCAAATTTATATAGTTTTAACTAATGGTCTTTTCTGCCCATTTGCTTTTTTTGGCAAACAAAGACATGCTAAAGTCTTTCTCTTGGCTATGCCTTGAATAAATTCTTTGTTACCCATGTTGTATTCTGGCTTCTTGTGCCTTCATCTGCTTTCTTATACTCTCTCAAACTCTTGCCACAGCTGTTATTTTGTTTATATTTTGTCTTATGTAAATTGGCACTAGCCCTCTCAATGCCAAATGAGAAACACGATGACACCACACTCGGGAAGCATTATTTCAATCTTATGCCAACATTCTCATAAGGCCTGACTCTTGCCTTAAATCACCATGAGCTCAAATTATAACATAAGCTTGAAATAGTGGTTTTCTAGGTGTATTAAATGCAATAAGGATCCATTATATGTGATTTTTTGAGTTGACAACTGATGTGAGCTTGTTTTTGTACCTTCACTGTCTTGAGATGATTTAATTAATACGTGGTCAACTGTTATGGTTTCTGTTAGGAAGAAAAGGTCGAACCTTTCATTATTTTCAGTAAATGCATGAACCAGTGAGACTGGTTCTCCTGTGTATTTTACTGTAGTAATCCACATTAGGAGATTTTACTCTATCTGAAGCAGCACTGTGGCTGTTACTCATCCTCTTCCCTGATTGTCCCTTTCTTTTCTGGATTTTGACTGCTCCAATCTGCAATGTTTCCAGTTCATGTAACAATCTGTAGTTGTTGATATGAACATTCCAAAGCAGTTGGGAAGGTGAAGGGATGCTTCATATGAATTGGTATCAAATACTACAACGCCAAGTGTGTTGGTTGTGGCTATTGTGGCCAAATTAAATTGCTCCTTCTCCAGTTCCATCTACTTTTTGTTTTTTTAACTTTGAGGCATGGATATGTTGTGTTTCTAACATTCTGTTTCATGTTCTATATCAGAGATGCTTTCTCTCCCGAAGGGTTCATGCGTGTTTTCTTAGCAGTCTAATATAAGACATACACGATGCAGGTTCTTCAAGAACCCGAGGCTCGCAGCCTCAGTGGGCGTGTTGTTGGAGGCATCACGCAACGGCTTGCAGCTCGCATGTTACAACAGGTTCTTCTCTCATCTGTCAGTGTTGCAACTTAACTACAGGTCAAATGCCACCTCAACTAAACTACACACACCTAATCTCAAAAATGCGGAGGAAGGTATGTATACACAGCATAGATCTTTGTTGTAATTTGTGTATTCAGCAACGACTCCTTGGATTTTTTTTTTTCCATTTACAGATATTGAAAGAAACACATTCATCCATATTTCATGCATCATTCCTATAACTTCTCCATCTGTTGGATTTTGCGGAAGCATTCTGATTTCGTTGTCTATAGCATCGTCAAAATCTATCCAAACATATCCACTTTTTATTTCCATATTGCACTTGTTTAGCTCAATGCGGATTCTTGGTTGACGAAATCTATTAAACAATATTCTATTTTTCAATTTCTTTTGCCCATTCTTCCACCGTTGTATATGGTTTAAAAGAGGGCGGGAGTATGCAACTATTAATTGGGGTTTTTCTCAAAAAGTAAAGAAGAAAACTGTTTTTATGTATTTGCCGTAACCCCCTTATTTTCTCATTCTTTGTGGGTTTTTTGGTAAAATTCTTTAAGGTGTGTTTAGATTGTGATTTGAAAGCTTGATCATCATGATTATTGTTCTAGCACTCTCCACTAATCACATCAATAATGGGGATCAATTCTAATCACAAACTAAATGTGTTCTTAACTTTACAGCTTAGATCAAAGTCATTATCGAAAAGTTGACCTAAAAGCGAAAAAAATTTGGAGCGACTCCAAGCGGGTTCAATTCCCAATGGCCGCTCAAACATACCAACTGCAACGGACGGCGCAGCAAGTGATGCTTTTGCCAACTGGGCTATCAAGACCCGACAGAACATGTGTTGGAACTAAGTCAGAAATTGCTGACCGCCTTGCACTAAATAATTTAGTAAATATAAGAGTTTTTTATTTATAATTACTAAAAAATAGTAAAATTATGTATTTTTTTTAAAAAAATATAATTACGTATAATTTTTTAAAATTTTTTAAATCATTTCAGGTTCTCAGACCTAATTGGTTCAAAATGAGATGAACTATATTTGAATTAAATAATAAAATATTTTACTTTTTAACTTAATATATTTCCTTACCGATTAACAATGTTAACGAGAAAGTGGCTGAGATCAGTGTTGAACAGATCCAAAGACACATATGGAGAGCAGAAAGAGGTTATCATGGCAATAAGGAGCTTTCTTTGGGGTGCACGAACTTGACGATATACGGATTTTGGTAAAGAGGTTGGAGGTGGTGCTGGAGGCGATGGGGAAGAAGGTGGAGGTGGGGCTTGAGGGGTAGGAGGAAGGGTTGGAGACGATGATCATCACGATAAGGAGAGATTGGAGGTGGAGCTCGATAGTGTGCAAATTTTGGTTGAAAGGTTGGAGGTGGCCGTGGAAGCCATGGGAACAAAGATAGAGGTACGGCTTGAAGGGGAGGAGGAGGGGCTGGAGTTAAAGATAATAGAAATGACGATTTTATATTATTCTCCTTGATTTTGATTAGACTTGTGCAGCGAATAATCGATTCGGTTCAGATTATTTAATTTTCGGTTCGATTTAGTTCTAAAAAATAAAAATTTTAAATTTTGATTTCAATTTTAATTTTTGATTTTAAAAAACCATAAAAACCGAACCGAACCGAATTGAATTACATGTATATATAACTACATAATATTAGTTTGATTTTAATTTTTTATTTTAATTTAAATATAATTAAATTTAAACTGAAAAAAATAAAATCAGTTTAAATTTTTGATTTTCGGTTCGATTTTTAAATTTTTAAAACAAAAATTTCGATTCAATTTGATTTTGAACCGAATGCACAGTCCTAATTTTGGTGTATACGTGAACAATTTTTCAATGATTACATCAAAAATATTTTGGTCAATTTTTTGGTCTTTTAATTATAATTATGAAAAAATACATTAGGCATATTCATTGCAAAAAAGTATTTTATTGACAAGAGACTTGAAATAATTTTAAAAATTAAAATAAAAAAATTATACATAATTATACGAAAAAATTTAAAAAAATATTTAATTTAACAATTTTTCAGAAAGTTACATGTTAAAAAAAAAAAAAAAACAACTCCCTAATGGCAACCATCATGTTACCATTACATCACCTCCAGCGTTACACGTCCGTGTTACATGTTTTACTTGGATATTCCAATATAAGTAAATGCGTATATAATATTTGCTTCTTTTTGGTGGTACTTATAGTGCCAGCATCTTGCTTTTCTATATAATAAAATATGACATCATCAACTTGGATTCCAATATCCACAGCCATTGATATGGTAGTTATACTCTCCACTTCTTCCAAGGAGTGAGTTTGAATGGTGAAAATTATTTATATAAGCTACAAATCACTCTTCAGTTGTGATTAAATCAGAATCTAATTAGACATGACACCTGCTTCGGAAAGCAAGTTCTAATGGATTTGCAATAAAATAAATAATAATAGCCTTAAAATAAAAAAAAAAAAACTAAAATAAAATCTTGTGTCCATATGGCATCAAACCAACCCTAATGCAGCCAATGCTTTGGTTCACAGACCCTGCCAACAGTAAAAACCGATCGACCCTTGTATAGCAGAGTGGTGGATACTTTCCCTGATACTGCAAAACATTAACATGATGTCACATCAATGAACTGGCCGGCAGAAAAAAAGAGGATTAAATGCAGGCTTAGGTCAATAACTAAACAGAGTTCACCAAATAGAGCTGGCCGGCGAAGAGAAGCGACCCTTTCATCCAGAGTTCAAGCCTCTCTGCACGTCATCAAAGAAAGAGAATGCACCTGACCCATGCGTGTGCATATATTATCTTGGACTCCAGCTCAAAGAATTTAAATATCAAGCGAGAAACTGAGTAATCAATCAATCTTCCCTTCTCTTGCAGAAGAAACTATGTTGCAGTATGATCACCAGCCAAGGGTGTTTGCTGAGATTGTTGGCCATGAGATGATCATCAAGGCACTCTCCAATGCCATACAGATGAGGAGTCTCCCCTGCATATCTCTTCCACGGCCCAGGAGGAACTGGCAAGACATCGGCTGCCAAGATTTTTGGCGTGGCTTTTTAACGGCAAAGCAAAATTGCCTTCCAAACCGTGTTGGGACTGCAGTGGGTGCTCCCAGAGCTTGTATACAGCAGTGTGCTAGGAACAGAGACTACTGTTTTAAAAAGATAAGAACCATGCTTACTGAAACATTCTCTGGTTACAAGGTGATCATTGTAGATGGCTGTCGTTCATTGCCGGTGGATTCATGGGGCGAGCTGCTGGAAATCAAGGAAATGGGAGAAGGAACCGTGATCTTCATCATAATATCTGAGAATGCCACGTTGTACCAAAAGCTGTATCATCTCGTTGCCAGAAGTTCAGTTTCTCAAAAGCTAAAAGACACAGATACTGCAAAAAAGCTAGTGGAGATGGTTGCTCAAGAGGGAATTGAGATAAAAAGGAAGCGCTGAAATTAATAGCAAAAAAAGCAGCTGGAAATCTCAGAGAGGCTTAGAACCTGCTGGATCGGCTAGCACTTCTAGGGCAGAGAATCACTACACCTCCATGGTCCATCAGCTTCTGGGTGAAACTTGCAAGAGCCACTCCCATTTTCACAAATATATAATTGATACTTAAATGCAATTTCCTCCAAAATGAAACTCTTTCAAATTCTTCCACTGACAACCAGGTCTGGTTCCAAAAAAGAAGCTTACTCATTTACTTGAGATGGCATTATCTAGTGATGCTGTTGTGGCAGTCGGGTGCACAAGAGACTTGATTGCAGCTGGCATTGAACCTAGAACACTGGTATCCCAATTAACATATCTAGCGATCAAAACCATTGCAGGGAATTCTACCCCTTCAGTAGCATAAAATATCAGATCGATGCCCAGTGAGTTCCTGCTGCTGCTGTGACTATAATGAGTGATGCTGCTTACCCTAGATAGATCATTACATTTTTCTTTTTTGAAAATTGCAAGGAGTAGTCAATTGGAGAGACTACGTCATGCTTTAAAAACACAGGTAGAAACTGAAAAGCAAGTAACATGTTCAGATGACTAGCCCACCTTGGTAACTGCTGCTTTGCTGCAGATAGCATCAGAGCATAGCCGTGTTTTCACTTCTGCAAGAAGACAGTTGCCTGAGAACATAAGCCAAGCAGGTATTCTCTCGATAGAATTTGTACTCCAAATAGGCCGCATGGAACAAAACAATATAACTGATAGGACTAACAATCTGGGCATTGACATTACTTGTACATGAAGGTGACAGTTGGGATACAGCAAGTGGACTGGAAACGACCAATATCAATAGAAACACTTTCTAATCTGGCTGATGGCAGTCAGACAGGCGTCATCATTCTGCAAATTCAATTTTAGAGTCACAAAACGCTGATGCCACTGACCTAAATACAAGTATAGATCTTATTGATATGGAGGAAGTAATGCCCCGTATACTGAAAAGGATCCACAACAAAAGAATAGCAGAATTCCTAGGGGTGAGCAAAAAAATAGAAAAATCGATATACTGAATCGTACCGGTTGAGAACCGTATTAGAAAAACGGTTCTCAAAGCAAATCGATACAATTCCAATTCTTAAATTTAACAGAACCGGAAATTCAATTTCGATTCCAGTTCTAGATTGTGTGAAAAACCAATAAACCGGAACCGTACCGATTATATCCTTATATATATATATCTTCAACCAAACTCTAACTTTAATTTCTGCGCTCACAGTGATGCTGCCTCGCCCCTGCGCTCGCCGCGACGCGCCGACGCCGCCTCGCACTCGCGCTCGCCCCCACGCTCGCAGCTACGCCGCCTCGCCATCGCGCTCGCAACAACGCTGCCCCACCCTCAACCTCGCCCCTGCACTCGCAGCGATGCTCCTTGCCCTTGCACTCGCCCCCGTGCTCGCAGCGACGCCGCCTCACCCTCGCCGATCGTCGCCAGACCCGTTACTTGCTCCGATCCCGTCGCCATTACTCCGATTTCTTTTCCATCCATCGCCAGAGAAGCGACACCAGAACAGTGATCTACTCCGGTATATACCGGTTTTAGAACCGATTTAAAACCGGAACCCAAAAAACCGATTCTTTACCTAAACCGGTACAATTCCGGTTCTCAACTTTTTGAGAACCAAAATCTGATTCCAGTTCTAAAATGAGCAAAACCGATACTGTAAACCGATTTTGCTCACCCTAAGAATTCCTGCAGTGTGACGCAGAGCTGATATCACTCTCTCAAGAGGCATATATTGCCCTGTATACTGAAAATTGTATGACTCTCGTTCCTGAAATTTTACACTTGAAAATTGTTCAACTGACAGCCAATGCAATAGTACATCTGATGATTAAGCACAGGGTAGCAGCTGATAAGTCTAAAGAACTCATCTCAATTGCTCCGAAAGATGCTCTAGGGTGCCCAGCTACCCTGAATCTAAGCCATGAACCAACACTGCTTGAATTCATTGCAAGAAACTCAGACACAGATAATGGAAAGCAAGTTCTAGAACCCAATTGTCATGGGCTACGTACTGCAGCAGTACTTCCAACAGCAAAAACATCTGAAAGCACAGATCATAGAGGTCTCATGCTAAGAAGAAGCATGAGTCTGAACTCTGCACCAATGCCATTCAGCAAGTTGACATCCACAAGCAGAGGCAGAGACCACATGGTTCAGACCAGACAAATACAACCTCTTCCGGCTCCCTTGAGCAACAATCACACAGGTAGTAACATCAGTCACAAAGTGCAGAGCGGGAGGGACTAACATCAACCACTTGATAGTACCTACATAACAAGAGTCATGGAGACTAAGCCCAGACTCTTGTCAATAACATTGATTCCACATACATATGCAAGTGTCGAGCCTTATAGTCAGGATCTGTTATTTGAGGAAAACATTGATCAGCAACAGCTAGCAAGGAACACTTTCCCCAAACCAGGAAAAACTAGTAGCAGCAGCAGCAGCAGCAAGACATACAGGTAACTGATCACAAGAATGAATAAAGTTCTCAATAAATAGAAAAGGTAAAAAGGCTAAAACTGTTTCTCTTATTTGCAGTCACTCTTGGAGTTGCGCTAAAAGATTCTGCCAAAATTAGGCATCCATGGGAAAGAAATATGTTTCACAGAAATGAAGTAAATGGCTTCCATAGTGGGATTTTTCATTTTGTCACAGAAGGATGACTTGTTTCTTGTGTATAGAATTATTGAGAGCAGCAATGAACAGGCAACTGCTGGAATAGGTGGCTTGGTACAAAGACATCAGATTTCAAAGAACTGAAACTGCAAAATCCAACTCAACTTAATGAACACTTATCCAACTATAGAAACTTCTCTCCTGTGACTAAATTCCAGGTAGTTGTAAGTAGTACCAAAATAACAGCTATTTGAATACAAGCCCCTCAAGGTATGATAAGTTGATAATCACAACACAAATAACTATAAAAAGACCTTTTGAGGTATACAAGTTCAGTAACCGAATAGTAGGGGAAGACAAATGCCAAAATTATGCACGAGCATGAAAAGAAGCTTTTGTTAAGTTCTTCCTACTTCTATTTGAAAACAGATCGATATCTTGATTTGACCAGTTTTCATCTGACTTAAGGCAAACAGGAAGGGCAGGGAGCTTAAGATTAAAAAACCCTCTCTAGCTCATAGATTATTAACAATTTTCAAAAAAAATTTATGGCATCAGATGCAGATTTTGGTAGTTTTAGCTACAACAATCAAGAAATTCACATGTAATAGACTTAGGTGCCAAAATGTCTGCTTGCCACTCTTTATCTTAATCATTACATATCAACAAGTGAGAACATTCAATCAATCATCACAACAATAGATATCTAAATTAGTACTAATCTGAATTAACATTTATGAATTATGGAAAGGAGGAATGACAAGTAAAAAAGTTAAGAAAGCTATTTTAGTACTTACAGATGATAAAAGGAAATCTCCACCTAGGTCTAGCAAAGCTATTTCACATGATGACATTGATCTATGGCATATATTTCTGGATTTCATATCCACAGCTGACAACCTGCCTTACAATTTGGTCACTTGCTGAGGCTTGAACCATGGTGCATTCCTAATGGTTTCAAAAAATAAAACAAAAAAATTCATAAGCATTCATAAGATCTATCCAACAATCAAAACAAGTCTGATTTAGGTAAGAAGTGTCTCAATGAAAAATGAAGAAATTCTTAAAGTACCAATGAGACAAAGGAACAGTTCTGAACGGATATCTCCAGCCTTCAACTGTTGAATCTAGGTGTTCCAACATAATACCTCACCTCATTTGAGAACTCCTTTACTATTCACAGGGAGCAAGTTGATAGCTCAAAACAACTAATATTACAGCTTCAATTGGGCTCAACACATGATACATTCAGATTGACGACAAGAAAATTAATGCCATATTACGCAAAGAAAAAACAGAAGACATAGATGCCCAAGAACCAACTCAGGGATCTTGACTTCAATACTAGCCAAATGATTATAAAGTAATAATTTTTTAAGATGCAATGTGCATATGCAGCCACTAAAGGGGCCACTCAAAATATATGCAGTGAGAGACCACATTTAAGAAGTATTTAAACAATTACTAGATATAAATAATATATAGAAACCAAATATAAGTTTAATGTTCAACATCATAATCCAGATCCCAATGTTCTTGAAATGTTCCATTTAATGTGAAACCCTAATTCGAGTGAGATATATGTAAACTTGATTATACTATAACTTATTTAAGAAGAGCATGTCCAGTGCTGAAGCTAAGAATCCACATTCCAGATCTCTGTGCAAGGTGCTAGGCTCTGAACCTGCAGGCAAACGAGAATTTCTTTAGCAGGTTAGATATGCTTTAAAATATGCAGTCGCAGAATTTCAATGATAAATTTTGTATTTCAAAATTCTGGAACTCAATGCTACATTTGTAAGATAAAACATATAAAGGAGTAGATTCAAAAGTTTTGCAGCAATGATCATGCCATTAACCTACAGATGAATATAGATAAATGTCAGATCCATTTCAAACTGCAGTGTGTCCTTTTTCCAGTTAATGTGAAAGTAATTGCAGACAACAGTTAGTGTCATCATGTAGTGGTCAGTCATGAGGAAAACAATCCTGAACTACCAAAAAAATGGTTATATTACCTTCTTTCAGTGATATGCTATTGCTCTTTGAAGTTTAAAAGAACCTTCTTGCTCTTATCACCAAGGATAACAAATGCCTTCACCAGCTCTTCCTTCATCATGAAAAGCACAGAAGCAGCAAAAACACTCTGCAATATCTTAGTGCTCATCCCTTTATAAAACCCAGCTATCCCTTCATAACGTATCATCTTGATAATTGCATCCAGAGTACCTGCATTTGAGTAAGCCAACTGCTAATCATTTCATAGAAAATGACTAGCAATGATTGCTTTCACAACAAGATCTGGACCAAGAAAAGGATATACTTCATGTAAGATAGAAACAATGGCATCACCAAGTGATTTTCTTAGTGGTGAGGGGGAGGCAATTATGTGCCTCCATATTTTCAAAAATAAGCTGCAAATTAGATTTATCTGCATTATATGAGTCAATCTAAGGATATATCAATGTATTTGTCCACCAGAAATAATTGAAGTCAACTAGTTATATATATATATATATATATATATAGCGTATTTGATGCAACATTTTGTCCGTACATGTCCTTATCACATATTGATAAAACCATTCGAAAAGAAAAGGTTGTGAGAGATAATCTATACTATTTCTACTTCTAGATACTAGGCTACCATTATTTGGAAAACAATATTGTTATTCTTACCTGTATATCTTGATCCAACATTCTTGCCAATCTCTTGCTTTGCTTGTAGCCTTGACTGCATTCAATTATAGCAAGCATTGAACAATCAGAGAAAAAATGCAACTAAAAATCTCAGAAACAATATCCCAGAAATGATCAAGTTTTGCTGTAAATTACAGTGAGTTTGGTTGGTCATATATAATCTCATACAAAGTATTCATTTTGCTGCTTTGCATTGTCACTTCAGCTACATCTACCCAACCTATGTTCAATGAATCAACACAACCTTCAGCAAAACACAACTCCTGTTTAATGCATTTGTAGATGCAAAGTTTTCCGTTACATGATTGTGTTTTTCACTACTCAAAAAGTTGGATTGGGTACTGGAGTCAGGAAATAGTACAATAGGTTATGCACTAATAAAGAAAATAGAAAATCTTAATTAAAACACAAACTTAAGATGTTCTTGTTCTATATTATCCACAAGTTAAATAATATACCAAATTATGCAATATACAGTGAACTAGGATCTATTAGCCACCATTAGAGACCCCAATTTGATGCCAATCAAAGCAACTGCGTTGCTAGACGAGTCAAGGTTTCTTGTTATCAAAATTATGTTCTTTTAGGAGAGTCAAGATATCAAGCAGCATTAATGAAGTATTGTTGAAGTATCATCTACCATAGCTTCATATAGGGGTGTAATGCTCGAGCTCGGCTGGGCTCCATTAATAGTGGCTCCAGCTTGGCTCGGGCCCAGCTCGCTAGCTCCCATGACGGTGACGATCCGCGGTCGGATCGTGCACACTGTCTTCAGGAACATCACGTAGAAGTGCATCTCTCGACGACACCTCCGTATTCACCGACCCAATCCCCCCTATCCTGCCACCTCTCGACGAGGATGACGACAAAGACGACAATCTCAACCTCTTTCTCTCTCTACTGGCAGCAACCTCCATCTGAGAACCAGGGGCAGGCTTGAGCTCGGAGCGGTTAGCCATCGCCAGAGGAGCTAGGGTTTCTGAAACTGGAACAGGCAAGAGCCGAGACTCGGGATAGGAACGGGAGGAAATGGATTCAGTTTTGGGGTCTATAATCTATACTAACCGAGCTGGAATCGGGTCTCGAGCTGGAGCCAAGCGAGTTCCGCTCGTTTTGTAATCGAGTCAACTCATTCAGCTTGAACTCGGCTCGTTTTTTACCGAGTTCCAGCCGAATTCGAGTAGCTCATGAGTTCCTGAGTCAAATTGACACCCCTAACTTCATAAATACTCCTCCAGAATTTTTTTCCTCAATCTTTCTTAGCCCATTTAGTTGATTTTTTGAACTTTTTGGTTCTCTCTCCATGTGGCACTTGCTTCAAAGCTTCTACAAAGTACATTTGGTGGATGTTCCGATTTTTCACCTTTCCAGTTCCTTCAAATTTTCTGTTCTTGAATGCACCTCAGATACTTTCAGTACACTTATAACTCACACAAGGCCCCTCTTGTTTCCTCTGCCTATGCTTGGAGGCAACCAATTAGGTTTCATTGTAATTATACATTTAATAGTTCCATGTGTAGCTGCTAAGATAGGAATCCCATACTTCCAGTAACATTTATGGAGGTAGAAATGGTCCCAAAAAGCAATCGGGATAGTAATGGAAATAGGGATTTAAAAGCGGCCTGATGGTAGTGATGCCAAATAAATAGTTGGAAATAATGTACAGCTTAATTGAGCCTTAGGGTGGTATTTAAATTGAATATCAATTTGCGTATGTACAGTCAAACTGAAAACTATGTCAATTTGGAAGCATGGTCAGACACATGGTAATAGATCTTTTTTCAAGCAGTTGGGTCATCTAACAAATGCAATAATAGATATGTTCAACAAGAAATCCTTTTTCACTTGTTGCTTTGGATGAAGAGAAAAAATTAAGAATTGTAAACTTCTGCGGCCAATGTATTAGGAAGTACCATTTTTTTGTTAGAGGGTTGTAAAGAAATATTTATTGTTTTATTGTAACGAGGATATGCATCTGTAGTTTTTAAATACATTCCTATACCAATTTGTTTCTTTACAATCCTCATTAGAAATATTGTGATCACAATAAAGTAGATGAAATGATCTATCATACTCAATATATAAATAATGATGAATACAAAGCATAGTTACCTTAACAACCAATAAAGGGTATGTTGCTATGGTGGCTCCTAGTTTTGCCAATGCACCCAACAGGAATACCTACCAATACAAGGAGTGTGAGATATGCAAAAATAAAGTATAGGAAGCACAATCCAAGAGCAGTCCACCTTTCATCTTGGTTACTTGGCCTCCCAACACATTCATTGAAAAAAAAATGTAATGATGGGGATAAGAGACCAAAAACGCTATATGTATGCATCAGCTGGACCCATTGGAAGTACCTCCAAAGCACTGACATTAGCAGTCCCAAGCTTATTTCCAGCACGTCTTGCTCGTAAACGCTTTAGTGAGGTCTCATAAATCATAAATTGGATAGATGGATTGCAGACCTGTTAATTTTATTGCTTTAGATCGGCCAACTAAAAACTAGGATAAAAAAATAGACTTTCTTCCAAATACAGATCCAAAACAACCATCAAGGCAACTGACCATTATAAGAGTTGGGATGATTCCCTTCCAGAAGCCTTTCAGACCTGATTCAGAATAAACCTCCTGCACCTGTCCACATACTTTAGGTGGTTTAGCTGGGAGAGGATATACAATTGGTCTATCGAAAAAAATGACTAAAACCACGCTTAAATCCTATATCTAAAAAAGATACTGACAAAGTGATCAAGTAGAATTGAAGACACAGCCTTATAGTACAAGATTATCAAATACAAGACTCAAATTGTTGTGTTAAGCCTGCATGTCCCGTTGATAACATTCATCTTAGCTTTTTTCTGAAAAGCAAAGATAGATATACATGCATTTAATTGACCAAAGTTACTAGCCAGAATATATTGCCTCAAAATTCTACCTTAGCACAATGGCATTTCATTCAACTATCGCTTTATCTGTTGAAAATGTTTTCAGTTCTTTTTGCATTATTTGTGTAGGATGTTAGAGCTAGTGAAACCAAACGATCAAAAGCACAACTTGTAATTAAGTAAATCCTTTAACAAACTGAATGGTTCTGGAAAAAGTATGTTGCATACAGATCTAAGTTTCTTCTACCAGAACAAGAGGGATGATGATGATGAGAGATGCGTGAAATATGAAAGAAAATATTTTCCATCAAATACAGAAATTTTAAATACACAAGCATGTACTACATGAATAAGGACCTTAGGAGACATGAGATATATTAACTGCATGATATGTTCCATATGGGTGAGGTTTCACTGATTCAATTTCGCCCAATGTGCCTTGGGAAGAAGAGAGATCATTTTGATTGCTAAGAGATAGCTCCCTCAATATTGCCTCTCTTTTAGCCTCCATAATTTTCTTTTCAGCTTGAGTATGTGTCTGACAAAAGAAAGAAATACAGAAGTTAGTAACAGTATTGTTTCTGCAATTGTAATACACCAGAAATATAAAGATAAAAAAGAACACACTTCTGTTTAGCACATAATATGTCACTCAAAAAATCTAGCCAAATATTAGTTCCTGTTGTCTAGTTTCCAAAATCAAACATAGAAAAAAAATAAATAGTAGAGATTCATCTTATAATATAACTGTGCATCACACACAATGTTTAGTAGCAGCAGATACTCCAAACCCAGGTTGAGAAAAAAGAGTTCAAAATGAATAAGAGATTAAACTCGATGACAACAGCTAATGCTCGGCGGCTTTGTAGGACAAGTGAGGAATAGTAATTTCAACAGAATCATTTGGAGACAGTCTTCGAACTGGAAATTACACTATATGATCTCTATACGAGATAATAAATGATTTATGAGTTAGACATAGCCTGCCAAAAGATTTCTGGAAACTGTAATGACCATAGAAGATAAAAAAACAATTCTAACAATGAGTATCATGTTGAAGAGAAACTAGAGGGACCATATCAAAACTTTTCCCCTCGAAAAACATTCCAAAGTCAGTAGATCCTCTATTTGGTCAATCATCTGGAAACATACAGGAATGAAACTTGGCACATCAAATTCTGCCCAATTCTGCCAGTTAATTAGGCAAGAAAGGAACAACAGATTTTTCCAGTAACAAGATAAAAACAAAAAGATTATGATTTTGGCTATTTACAATAGGTGAGAATATTGAGTGAGGAATAGTATCAATAAGCGAATATCCAAAACTGATAAACATTATGAATTGCTACTAATATCCCAAGGGATTTAAGGAGTAATTTTACTTGTGGTGCCACACAATGCTTGCTGCAGGGACATGCGAGAACGCAAGAAGGAATTAATCTATAGTCGTATCAAAGCTCTTGTGGACCACAATCAGAATTTGCAGTAGTTGTTTGATGAAGAGTTTTCTACAGCCTGCAGCTTCAATGTTTTGTTTCGTGTTTTACATCCCTTTATTCCATAATTCCCTCCATCCAACAATGGTTTTGTCTGATTGGCAAACAGAAACAAGTTTACGAAATGCCTTCAATTCTTACAATACCTGCATCCGAGTAACTAGAACCCATATTGGATTCGTAAGGAGAACATTGATTGACCTGAAAACAAAAACAGAAAAGGGACATTCAGTGTAAAACAAGCATTATGCTCTTTCCTGCTATAACAAGCATGTTACGACAATTAAGCACTTCAGCACCTTCACTGCTAAAATATAAGATCTTAAGGATGGTGTAGACTAAATCATAGCATGATGTCAAATCACCGATAGTGCCTCTGGGACTTTCTCAAGCAAATAACCACATTATAACAGCACTCAGCAGGGTTCACAGATAGTGAAAGTAGTTATTTCATTCATAAATAGTAACACTAACCCTGCAATAGCCGCAACAACAAGCCAAGAGAACATGCCCACAGTCCCATCACCACGGCCTCTCTTCTTCCGCGCAGCCGCTATGGCCTCGGCCCTGTTCTTTAGCACCTGATAGAAGTAGTAATATATACCCTGGAAAGAGAATCTCAGTGAGGAAAAATGTCGAGCAGGCGGACAGCAAGACGTTCAACACTAATTAAAGAGATGAAACCAGACCTGAGAAGCGGCGGTTCCCACCAAAGAAGGCTTGAGACCACTGTACAAGCCTCTCCATCCTTCAGCCCTAATCACCTGCAACACAATTAAACAGAAAATCAATCTGAGAACAAGATCCAAGTGGAAGCTTGGGAGCACGAACCTCGAGGATCTGGGAGAGGGTTCCTCCGCCGGCGACGACGGTTCCCCGGGCGACCCGCTCAGTCTGCTGCCGGGTGTTCACCTGCGACGGAGAGGAAGACCGTCAGATCTCACTGATTGAGAGCGGCGGTAGGGGTTTGGAGCGGGAGATGGAGCTACGGTTTGGAGGGGATAGGTGATGATCTGGGCAATGATACCACCCCCGGCACCGGCCAGGCCGTTCGCCACCGCGTTGGACATGACTCCGGGGAGGGTTGATCACCGGCGCCGGAGATCGTCACCCGTCAGTCGCGACGAAGCATTCACTTGGCGGGGACTCCGCGCTCGCTTGCGGACATAGGTTTTTTTTTGGGTAATTACCGGTGACCCCCTGTAATTTGGGGTAATTACCGCTAACCCCCGTAATTTCCGTAATTACCCCCATCCCTCAAAGTCGCCCATATTTACCCACAGTCCTATTGTTATTTAATTAAAATTTTACCAAAAATTCCGATTTTACCCCATTATTTTTACACATACACCCCTAAGAATTTATTTTTTTATATTTAACCCCCGGATTTCGAATTTTTACAAATAAACCCCCGAAATTATTCTGATTTACAGAAAAGTCCCCAAAGTTCCGATTTTTGCAAATAACACCCCGTCGCGCGGGCGGGAGCGGATGAGGAGGCCGGCCGGCCGGAGGCGGAGCGGAGGCGGCGGCAGGCGGCGGGAGCGGAGCCGGAGGCCGGGCGGGCGGGAGCGGAGCCGGAGGCCGGGGCGTCGGCGCGCCGAAACGCGGGCGCGGACGGCCACGGCCGAGGCCGTTCCGCCCCCGCGTGCTGGGGACGGAGGCCGAGACCGGCGCGCCCGCACGCGGAGGCCGAGGCCGAGGCCGTTCCGCCCCCGCGTGCCGGGGACGGAGGCCGAGGCCGGCGCGCCCGCACGCGGGGGCGGAACGCTCTCGGCCTTGGCCTTCCGCGCCCGAGTGCCGGCGCGCCGGCCTCGGCCTCCATCCCCGGCACGCGGGGGCGGAACGGCCTCGGCGTCCGCCTCCGCTCCCGCCGCCGGCTCGCCGGCGCCCCGGCTTCCGCATCCTTCTCCGGCCGCGGTGGCGGATTTTTGCAAATAACACCCCGAAATATTTAAATTTACAGAAGAGTCCCCTAAATTTTAATTTTTGCAAATAACACCCCGAAGTTAAATTTGTAATTTATAAATATTAAATTTGTAATTATAAATATAAAAAACACTAATGTCTTTTTTGTAAAATTTATTTAAAATATGATTAAAAATATAGACTTATTTATAAAAAAAATATTGAAGGGGTCTATTTGTAAATGTACAATATGAAACTTGTAATTTTAAAATTAATTTTTAATATTTTTTTCATTTAAAAATAAACCACCTTTAATATTTTTCTCTATAAATATGTCCAAATTTTATTTATTTTATCAATAAATTTTACAAATAAGTCATCGAAGGTTTCAAAGATTAAAATTTAAAATTACAAGTTTCATATTATACATTTACAAATAGACCCCTTCAATATTTTTTTTTTATAAATAAGTCTATATTTTTAATCATATTTTAAATAAAATTTTACAAAAAAGACATTAGTGTTTTTTATATTTATAATTACAAATTACAAAATAGACCCTCAGATTTTTTTTTAAAATAATTGTAAAATTATTTTAAAATTAATTTTTTATATTTTTTATATTTAAAAATAGACCACCTTTAATATTTTTCTCTATAAATATATCCAAATTTTATTTATTTTATCAATAAATTTTACAAATAAGTCATCGAAGGTTTCAAAGATTAAAATTTAAAATTACAAGTTTCATATTATACATTTACAAATAGACCCCTTCAATATTTTTTTTTATAAATAAGTATATATTTTTAATCATATTTTAAATAAAATTTTACAAAAAAGTCATTAGTGTTTTTTATATTTATAATTACAAATTTAATATTTATAAATTACAAATTTAACTTCGGGGTGTTATTTGCAAAAATCAAAATTTCGGGGACTTTTCTGTAAATTTGAATATTTCGGGGTATTATTTGCAAAAATCCCGCCCCCGCGCGCCGGAGAAGGAGGCGGAGGCCGGGGCGCCGGCGTGCCGGCAGCGGGACCGGAGGCGGACGCCGAGGCCGTTCCGCCTCCGCGTGCCGGGGACGGAGGCCGAGGCCGGCGCGCCGGCACGCGGGCGCGGACGGCCAAGGCCGAGACCGTTCCGCCCCCGCGTGCAGGCGCGCCGGCCTCGGCCTCCGTCCCCGGCACGCGGGGGCGGAACGGCCTCGGCCTCGGCCTCCGCGTGCGGGCGCGCCGGCCTCGGCCTCCGTCCCCGGCACGCTGTGGCGGAACGGCCTCGGCCGTGGCCGTTCGCGCCCGCGTTTCGGCGCGCCTGCGCCCCGGCCTCCGCCTCCGCTCCCGCCCGCCCGGCCTCCGGCTCCGCTCCCGCCGCCTGCCGCCTGCCGGCCGGCCTCCTCCTCCGCTCCCGCCCGCGCCACGGGGTGTTATTTGCAAAAATCCGAATTTTGGGGACTTTTCTATAAATCGGAATAATTTCGGGGGTTTATTTGCAAAAATTCGAATTTCGAGGACTTTTTTGTAAATCAAAGTTCTTTCGGGGTGTTATTTGAAAAATCCGAAATCCGGGGGATTAAATATAAAAAAATAAGTTTTTAGGGGTGTATGTGTAAAAATAACGGGGTAAAATCGGAATTTTTGGGTAAAATTTTGATTAAATAACAATCAGGGGTAAATACGGGCGAATTTGAGGGGTGGGGATAATTACGGAAATTACGGAGGGTTAGCGGTAATTCCACCCTAAATTACAGGGGGTCACTGGTAATTATCCTTTTTTTTTTTTTTGTTACTTTGTAAGTTACCCCCTGAATTCTATATATTCGCCTTCTTCAGATAGGGTGGGACATGTCTTACGCCGAAACGTAGGACTATATCTCACCCGTCAATTCTGCCTCGACAATGCGGATGGACGGGAACATTGAATTGTGGGCGTAGGTTATAAATATTAGAAAGTATACGAAGTACTTGCAAATTGAGCTTATACACAAGGCATTATTTCGATGGGATCAATAAATCATTTTTATAAATTAAAATTTTTTTATAAAAAATAATTTTACAAAATTTTAAAATTTTTAAAAAAATTTAATTTTTCAAATAATTAAATTTAATAATAGTATAAAATAAGTAATATAAATTTTATAATAAAAAATAATTTTAAAAAATCTTTATTTTGATCTTGATCTTAAACTAAACGGTATCTAAAAGTTGAGATCAAAATAAAGGTCCAAATCAATATTAAAGTCATTGGACTATTTTTATAAGCTAATTTTTTTATAAAAATTAATTCTACAGTAATTTAAATTTGGAAATACTAATTAATTTTTAAAATAAATTAGTTTAATAATAAATATAAAATAATTAATTTTAATTTAAAAAATCAAAATTAAGCTAATCCTAAAATGAAGTCTAGCTGTTGGACACAATTTAGGAAAAAAAATCTCCAAGTTAGGGGGTAGGCTACAATAAATATATTCTACCTTTTATTATGAAATTTTCATTCAATGAAGTAAAAAGCAGCAGACAAGTTGGATGAAATTTTTCTTCTTTACTCAACTTCTACCTTACTTAATCGGGGTATGATTATGTAGTAAGTGGCCCATTAGTTAGGAATTGAAGATAATAGAATTGTCAATAGAGTCAAACTTGTAGTGATTTTAAAATCAAAAGATCTATTGAAATTTAATCTGCTGGAGCAGTTCATACTACACGATTTTTAATGGATTCTATTTTCTAGTGAAAAAATCTCTTATTTTTAAGAGATTTAACATGATGATATGTTAAAATATAATATATTTTTTTATAAATAGATTTCTTTAATTTTAATTTCGGACCAATTTATTAAATTTTAATAAATTTAAGGATTCAATGTATGATCAAATATATTTCCCACGGTGGACTTCTACATGCCGAGACTGGTTAGATCATCGAAGCGGCCATTAGCGAAGGTAGGTCAATCCTTAATCATTGAGTTAGACCTAGCAATTTTTTTAAAGAAAAAGATTAGACCAAAAGATTCAACCCTGGATGTGATACCAGATCGATCGGGTATTCTCTGCCCGAGACGTGGCTCAGAAAGCGGACCCTGCTTATCGGGTCCCACCACAAGGCGGCCCCGCCGACGCGGTGTCGGATCAGATTCCAGGAAGCAGCATGGAAGGCCCGTAAGCCCGCTGACCATTGACCCCAAGCAGCTGGAGCCGGTTCCGGTTCGGCAACCGGGTCCCACCCGATTCGGCGATACCAAGCAACTTTAATCTTAAACTAATCCAAAACTAATGGCTGATTAAATTGTTTAATGGGATTTTTGCTTGTAAACCCTAGAAACCTCTTAAATTATACAAATCTCCTTATAAAAACTAGAATTACTCTTATACTTCTTAAAATTTTGAAAATTTATCCAAATATTCCTGTCATTGTCTCTGTCATGCTCTTTCAGTATGAAGTAGATACTATTTGAATAAAAATTTATCCATAAAACAAAAATAACTTTATCGAAAGATTAAATAAATTAAACGTTCTAATTAAGCTAACAATATATCAACAAAGAGACTTTATCCAAAGATTAAATAAATTAAATATTTTAATTAAAGTAACAATATACCAACAAATAGGCTTTTTTGTTGATAGTTAGAACACAAAGATTATTTGCAAAAATTATAAAATATGGAGTTTTAAGTAAAAAATTTTCTAACTTAATCTTTCAAAAAATGATAATTGTTTCAACTCAAGGCAATGCAATGTTTTGAGGTATATTTGCAAAATTAAATATGCAAGCAATTTTCACTAAACAGGCTCAATTTCGCATATTTACAAAATACAAGGTTAGATATGCAAACCCCCATTAAAAATCTAAATTACAATGTAATGGGCGTGGGTCCCTCGTGGATCGGGCTAGCGTGACACATGACACAGTTTCGGGTTCCCGGCGATGAGCCTGAAGTCAGCGACAAAATGTGCGGTCTCGCTGTATAAATCCACACGCGTTTACGAGAATCAGACCTTTCTCTCTCTCTCTCTCCTCCGCAACCCTTGGCCGCTCTCCTTGTCCCCTCGTTCGAAGAAGGAAAAGCTCGGAAGAATCGGACCAGATCGCCGGCGCCGGTGCCGATCCACTGCATCCAGGAGATGGTGAAGGAGACCGACTACTACGACGTGCTCGGTGTCAGCCCCGCAGCCTCCGAGACCGAGATCAAGAAGGCCTACTACATCAAGGTATGGCTTCGGAGATCCTTCCGCTTTGAATCGTGAGCTTAGGGCTTAGATCCGGCGAGGAAGAGTCGGTGGACGAGGAGCTGTGGGGGGTGTCTGTTTTCTGAGCTTTGGAGCGGTTGTTTCACCTGGGAAGTGTGCCTGATCGTCGAATTTGGGTTGAGTTTTGGGCGAATAGTGTGGGATTTTGAGATTAGGGTTTGCGGATGGATTTTGATTGAGGATGACTGCTTTTTTCATTTGCGCATTTTGATGCAGTTTTTTTTTTTTTTTTATCTTAACAGCCTCGAAGCATTCGACTTTAGTCAAAATCCTGGAATTTGATGCTTTTTAGCTAGCGATAAATCTGTTGAATTTTTTGAAGGATTTGTAAATTATAACCAAACTGGTAGGAGGGCATTCTGGAAATAGTTTGAGTGACAATAATTTAGATCTTATTCAGGTTTTAGATTACATATTTATAGTCTGAACGGGGGATTTTAGAAAGATCCGAGACATGGTTCGTATTTTTTTGGTGATATAATTATTGTCTAAAATGAAGAAGTTATCTGAAAAGTTGAAGACTGTAGCTTTAGATTCATCTATTCTCTTGTATCTAGCTGATCTATTGCATGACTGATCATTTCTACTTACAAAAATTCAACCTTCTGCGTAGCATCATACCAATATCCTATGTGAGCAACCAAATAATCCCTAAAGCTTTTATCCTCCGTTTTTTTATTTTGAAAGAGAATAAAAGCTCAAGGCAATTCTTAAGTGCCATCTAATTCGTAGTAGCCTTTGATGGTAAGGTTCTATTTACAATCGGCATACCTAGTTTAGGCGTATTTTTGTAGCAGAGGCTTATAGCATTTCAGTAATTTGTGAACTTTCAAGACATGTCAAATAAAATGTCTTTCCATATCCAGCTTCATCACTCCAGCAAAACATCACCAAACTAATTTTGCCTACATACAAAGTTGTCAATAAATTGAGTTTGAACTGTTGGTATTACCAAGAACATATTGTCATCACACAAATCTCTAGAGATATGTTCTTATGAGTGAATTTCTGTTTTTTCTTTAAGTTATCCCTGTTTAGGTTTTCATAAATGCCAGAATGCATGTTGGTGTTTTTGGGCCTGTCAGCAATTTTTTTGTTCCTGAATACAGGTAGATGATTATTTTGTCAGGATCTTTTTGAGTGTTAAAAGGTCGATATCGAGACAATTCAATCTAGAATGACAATTGATGACATGACATTGTTCTGCTGTTGACCATTCGTTCCCTCAGTGGCTTTCTTGCCTTATGCAAATCATTTCCATTCCATTGGATGATGCTTACACAAAGACTAATTCTTTCTGGAGGAACTTACTAAAAACCTTTCTGAAAAAAATGTAGTCAGGATCAGTTAATTTTGATGTCTTAACCACCCCTATCTTCTTATATATTCCTACTAAAAAGGCACTTGTCAACTCGGGTATTGTCTATGGAAATCTGAATTAGTGAATAATAAGGAATCTTGAATGTGATTGTATTCCTTATTCTACATGCTTTGACTTGTTATTATTTTTTATGTATGTTTTGATTAATATTGTGTGCTAATCTTTCCTTGATGCATATGATTTATCATTTTACCTTTGGTGCTTTGTAGGCAAGGCAGGTCCATCCAGATAAAAACCCAAATGACCCCCTTGCGGCACAAAACTTCCAGGCAAGCCTTTTTTTCAACATGATCAATTTCATCGTTGTCCGTCACTTTTTCGCTTTAATGTCATGGCCAGCCTATGGTCTTTTTAGAATTCACTCACAATGTGCAATACTCTGTTTAAACCATAGCTGGTTTGTGAAAATAGTGGCTATTTTCTTTTCTACTGTTTCTCTTTCCTCTGAATTTACCACCATCAGGTGATGTTTTACTTTTCCTGTAAAATCTTGTACCTTTAATTTGACTTAATTATATGAAGCGCAGTTTTTTTGTTCTGTTGGGGAAAATCATCCTATTTTCCAAAAATTGGATGAAACAATGAGCCCACTAGTCACGAGTTGCTAGTTTACTCTGATTGATATTTTGTAATTTAGCTATTTAAAACTCCTTTATCCTTTCCTTTTTTGGGATGCTTAAACTATATTTGGTCTTTAGATGCATCATCATTTTTCAGATTTAGAGCTCAATAAATTAGTGCCAAGCTTACTTCTTGTATAGATGTTCTGACTTTTGTATCACTCATTGTGGTTTTTTCTCCAGTATTATTTTGTGTAGATTCAAGGGTATCAGGATTGATCCCTCAACATGCATGAATATAAGGCAGTTGAAAAGCAAAGGAGTGAAGGATTTTTGTAAAGAAAAAAAAAGGAAAATAACCCCTAATTATATACTACGGAAAAAAACCCTATTTTAGTAAAGAGAAAGGATAATCCAAAATAAACCAAAAGGCATTAAGGATTGTTTTTTGGTGGCAGTTGGGGTTTAGGAAAATTGTCTGTCAGAAAGTAAAAACTTTTCAAAAAGATGACCACTACATTTCTCATTATTTTGACCTCTAACTAACTGTTAAATAATTCCCCGCTATTTTATGCAAATCAGATTTTATATTTTGACTCAGGACATTTCTGGAGTGTGTCCTTTAGAAAGGAAAATTCAGGTCAGAGCAGGGCTTGGGCTAAAAATCTTGGTACATGGGATCAATGGTTCCTATCTGTTGTTTGTCATGGTTCTGGGTAATTATTTATCCTTGCAGATATGACTGAAAGCAAAGAAAATGGTTAACAATCTTAGAGACCTAGCTAGAATAAATTGCTGTAATGATTTAGCATTTATTTTGAGTGATCAAGTGTTTGGATGCTAACTGTGGAGCAAGTTTTCTGGCATTGATTTAGAGTATGGAGTTGGTAAGAGTATATGAGCTAATTCAAGGTATGGTAGAGGACAGATTTGAACCTGTGGAATTTGTAGTGATGTCTGAGCCATCCTGGAAAAAATTGATTTTTTGCACTATATCTGTCTCAATAATCTGGATCCAGTCGCTTATTAATCAGGTTTACTGATGAAGTTGGAACAATCCGCGTCTTAATTCAGGGAAATACTTGTTCTAAACCCGTGGCATACTTACTAGTTACTAGTTGTTCTACAAGTTCAGAAACCTAATGCACCTAGTTGAAAGGCTTCTGGCTGATATCTAACTGCAAAGCTTCTTAGAATATATTTTTTGTTTGGGCTTCTTTTGGAGTGGCTGAAAGTTTTGCATTTGATGCCTCTTTACCTACCATTATTGTGTTTTCAGGTTTTGGGGGAGGCCTACCAGGTACTTAGTGACCCGACACAGCGCCAAGCTTATGATGCCTATGGAAAATCAGGCATTTCAACGTATGCCTCTGTTTTTCATTCAGCATTTGCGTCTGATTTGATTATGCCTTGTTGTGTGATCAAGCATAACATTTGGACACCTTACATTTGTGTTGCAGAGAAGCAATTATCGATCCTGCTGCAATCTTTGCAATGCTCTTTGGAAGTGAACTTTTTGAGGAATACATTGGCCAGCTTGCGATGGCATCAATGGCTTCACTTGATATGTTCACTGAAGGGGAACAATTTGATGCCAAAAAGCTCCAAGAGAAAATGAGGGTATTGTTTTCAGTATTTCCTTGTGATGGGTATATCATAGCTGATTTTATATGTGATCTGGTTTCCTTATGTACTGTTTTCTTATGTGATTGACATGCATTGGTATGATTCTTCTTGCTGTACGACAATTACTGCAAAGTAGTAGGATTTATTGCCAATTTCATTAACTTGAGTTATGCACATGAATACCAATAATAGTGATACAACAACAGGTTCAAGATGCTGAAAAATTTATATGCTAAGGCAAAACCTTCCCCATGTAGATATTGTAACCTGAGGCTTCTACTGCTGTCTTATTTTATCTAATCTGTGAGTTTGCTTGAATCTTCTTTATGTTCTGTGGAGGGAACCATAAGCAGTATTACCTTCCTAAAATTCAAAAGTTCCACATACGTTGAAATAATTCAGTTTTTTATAAATAAATAATAATTCAGGATTGGTTTATTTCATCTTCATCTTTTTTGTGCTTCAACACATATATCCTTCTTCCTCTGTTCTTTGTGGCAATAGGAAAATTGACATTCGGTAGGAACTGTTCTATGTAGTCCTTCAGTTGTAATGCTGGATGAGCTATTTTTTTCCTCCCATTTCAGGTTGTTCAGAAGGAAAGAGAGGAAAAACTGGCAGAGATACTGAAAAATCGACTTAATGTGTATGTTCAAGGAGACAAAGATGGCTTCACTAGTCATGCTGAAGCTGAAATTTCAAGGCTCTCTAATGCGGGTAATATATGTTAGCTCATTGTCCACATTTTCTTTTCTAAGGTTCCAATCTTTGTCTTCTCTTTGGCATGAAGCTAAGTATGTTGGGTGGCCACCAGCTGATTCTTAAGATGTGTTTCATTTTAGTTGCTCAATATTGTGACTAAGCTTACTTGCCTTATAGATGCTTTTGGAACAAGGATACTGATTTTTTGCAAGATAACTGCCATTTTTAATCCTCATGTATCTTCAAGTACTTTCAAAGCTAATGCTATCATTATATTGCTCAAAAACTATTATAGATAAAAGTTAATATGTATTTGAACTGCTTTTTCCACATTTCCTCTTCTAAAGTTCAAGTCTTTGTCTTCTCTTTCACATGAAGTTAAGTATGTCAGGTGGCCACCATCTGATTCTTAAGACACGTCTCGTTGTAGTTGCTAAATATCATGAACAGCAGAATATGGCCCAAATTACTGAATTTCTGCACAAAGCCAGATATGCTTGGTCCATTCAAAGCTAGCCTTATTATCCTTCGTGTATTGAAGTGCTCAAAGGATGATCTTCTTAGCTTTCATTGAAGTGTAAAATGCTTTCTTCTTGCTTCAAGGAGATTCCAAGTTTCTTTATGATTTGGAGTACACCTTTTTTATGTCTTGGAAATGTGCATTTACGTCAATTCATAAAGTTATAATGACCAAGATAACTGTCTTTGTTATATTTGAGCTGGATTTGGCTGGTTTGCATGATTTTGTAACCATTGACTCTACATGACCATGGTTTACCTTCTGATTTCCTATAGTTTCTTGACTAATCTCTAATTTGGTTGTCTAACTTAAATTAAAATTTTTAGTAAATAATCACATGTCTTATTGCGTGTTTATGAAAAATCACTTACTATATCACTATTAGTAAAAAATCACTCATTTTATATTATAAATTTATAAAAAATCACCTTGATTAAAATATTGCAAGTATATTTTATTTTAATTTATTTTTATAAATTAAATTAATATAAAAAATCAAATTATTTTTATTTGATTTTACTTTGGACAACCAATTCACAATTATCAAACAATTGATTTGATAAAATTGGATTTTAAAATTTTAGTCTCATAAAATTGGATAACTGATTTTTTATAAGAACTGAAATAAAATAAGTTATTTTATAATTAATTTAATAATTATTTAAATTAAAATCAAATGAGAATAATTTGGATTTTTATATTATTTTTAATTGATAAAATCGAATTAAAATAAAATATTTTTTGAATATTTTAATTAATGTGATTTTTTGCAAGTTTATAATATAAGGTGAGTGATTTTTTGTAAATTTATAATAAAGTAAGTGATTTTTTATTAAAAATTCTTAAAATTATTATGACTTATTGGAGTTTAACATGTGCTGATTATGTGTGAACTCTTCTCTAGCATCGGTTTTTTTTAAAGATAAAACTTGTGTATTTCCTAGCCAAGGCAGACTAGCGAGCAGAAGCTTCTACCTTGATTTCTGTCAAGTAACTAGGATTGTGGAGCAAAGTCAAAAAAAAAGTGTAGTATGTGCTTGAGAATCAAGAAAAAGAAAAGAAAAAAAAACAGTTTGCACCAGGCATTCAAAGCAAATTCTATCTCAAAATCTAATTTAAATCTGATTTAGTTGCTCTTAGACTTTCCAGTATAATTAGTTGCCTTTGATGTGTTATACAGCCTATGGAGTTGACATGTTGAATACAATTGGCTATATATATGCAAGACAAGCAGCAAAGGAGCTAGGGAAGAAAGCAATATATCTGGGTGTGCCATTCATTGCTGAATGGTTCAGAAACAAAGGCCATGTCATCAAATCTCAGTTAACAGCCGCAACAGGTGGATGCACACCGCTGGACTCAATTCTCTTCGCACTTTATTTTTGCTCCTCTTATATTATCTGCTGCCCTATTGGTTGCTGTGTACTCTTATTTATTGGGTGCTGTGTTGGAAATCCCTCACAATTATCATCCATCTGGGAACTAAAAGTATAGTTTGAGTCCTGTAGGTGCGCTCACTCTTATTCAGCTGCAAGAGGACATGAAGAAACAGCTCAGTGCAGAGGGAAATTATACAGAGGAAGAACTTGAAGATTACATGCAAACTCATAAGAAGCAGATGATTGACTCATTGTGGAAGCTTAATGTTGCTGATATAGAGGCCACCTTATCTCGTGTCTGTCAGATGGTCAGTTTCCTTTATGTTCATTGTTGGATCTATGTTCAGTGTGTACATCAATCATCACATCAATGTAACATAATGACCTTAATATCAGGTGCTTCAAGACAACACTGCAAAGAGAGAGGAACTCAGGGCTCGTGCAAAAGGCTTGAAGACCTTGGGGAAGATATTTCAAGTATCCTTCCATCTTCTTGTGTTGCTGTTATTACGGTTTGCTATAATATTATACTTTGTACTCAACCTTCAGTGACTGTCATGTTTCAGAGGGTAAAGTCAGCCAATGGGAGTGAGAGCGAGGCATCACTTGCTGGTGGAGTTCACAAGTTGAATGGAAATGAAAGAGGCAATGATGGTAGCTCTCCTGATGCATCACCTAAATATCCTGCAGAACAGCCAACTTATGGGACTCCTTTAACCTCCCAGGTACCGTTGTATCCGTTATCTCAGTTGCTTCTCCGTGACAATACTTTCAGTTCACTTGAGATGCTTGATATTTTCTGTAGTCCCATATCTAATGTCAAAATAGCAAATGATCATAGTGACCTGCTCTTCCCATATGGACTCACCATTTAGTGGATGTGTACACCTTGTCTTAATATATTCTACAGTTAACTGCTCTAAATTAAAAGTGATAAACCATTTGCACAAAAAGCTTTGAATTGGATTGTGTGATCGAAACATTTCTACTTTGCTCTTGCAACAGAGTCCATATGTGGAGGCCCCTCAATTTCCTGGAGCTCAATACACGTTCAACTTCCCAATGCCCACTCCACCACCTGGCGCACAGAGGCATCCATGATAAGCAAGCTAGGGAAAGTAGGTGGGATGAAATATATAGTCTTTGTGTAGTATAATTTTGTGATACCAAGGAAGCTCATGCTACTGGATGCTTTGCTTGTGTTAGTAGAAATCATATGTTTGGTTGGCCCCATCTGTTCTCACGTCGTATGGTGCATAACGTGATGCAAAGAGCGAGGTGCCTCCGCCGCTTGCTGGTGGTTCCCTTTGTCGAGTGTATTATGTTATCCATGCCAACCACAACAAGACCGGTGTGTTGTACATCAGAGGTTCCTTGCATGGTGGTGTTATTGTTGTTGTTAATTTGTGATTGTTGGAGGAACATAATGCCTTGTACATACATTTGCATCATACCTAATGCATGTTTTAGTGATCTTGTTTCTCTCTCTCCTTACTTTCTTGGAATGACCTGTATGATCATGTGACTGGTGTGACAAGCTGCAGCAACATGTTTATTGTATCTGATGTTTCAATTGGGTAGGGTCGTATTTATACAATTTATTAAGATCATCTAGTGTCATTCAATGTGGGTGCTGCCTGAACAATAAGGTAAGGATTTTCAGATTCCATAGCAATCGGTTGTCGGCGAGAGATGGTGGAAATGAAAGGTTCAATGTCAACAAAAACAAAAAAGTCATTGTAATATCTGATAATTGTTATGAACTGGATTGGCCAGTTTTTGCTGTCTTTCTGATCTCAACGTACTAAAAAAACGATCATGTTCAGCGGCTAAGCACTCATTTGTTCATTTAATTGTTGTTTTCTTTCCATCCAACAAACCCTAATAACATGAACAAAATGTGTTTACGTTTCATGTTTTAATTATGCAGTACTAAACATAAATTGGATGTTTTTAATAAAAATTGTATTTCAGTTATATAATGCTAAACGTAAATTGTATTTTTCTCAAATAAAATAATCTAGATCTCTATCTGGCCGCCTGGGCATTTTGAAGGTATTTATCACCTGTCTAGGCATTTGATTGTTTTGTTTGCATCTAGATCCAAGCTCAAGCCAAAACTGAAGTCGTTGGGTCGAGGAAGGAGGAAGAAGTTGTTGGGACATCGCAGTAAATCGGAGAATGACAGGCTGCCAACCGAAGGTGTTGATACCCTCTCTTCGGCTTCCTTCCATGGGAAAAACTTGAAACAAAACTGATCTCAGATTTTTTTATTTTTTTATTTTTTTATTTTTTTAAGAACAAAAATGGTGCGAGAACACACGAGCTCAAATTTGATTCCCCAACAACCTCAAAACATAATATAACGAGTACCTTTGCGTGTTGAACTAAAATATACAAATATACACATTTATCTCCAACTAATTTTTCAGATGGATATTTGCATGTAAGTCCTAATATTTTGCCGGGGCTCTGTTATTGACCCTCGACATTTTTTTTGTTTCTTGTGCAAAAACCCTCACGATAGACATAATATCTTTATTTTTTGGTAAAATACTGGCATTACAATTTTTTTTTTTCATTTTATGGAAATAATAAGAACAATTAAAGATCGAACACATGATTTAGGTTAATTTGAACAACAAAGATATCATCATTTTAATATAATAATTTTTTTTATAAAAGAAACGAGACATTAAGCTGAGAAAATACTATGATAATAGAAAATAAGGGTTGTTTAATTGTTAAAAAGTGAACGGAAGTATGAAAAAATCATTTCTCTTCCCTTTCAATTCATTTTTAAAGGTAGTATAAAGTGATCAGTGCCTCTGCTATTTAATTGGACGAAAGTATATTTAGAAAATAAAATTATGAATACATAAATTTATTTAATTTTTCATAACTAAATTTTTTTAAAAAATTATATTATTATTGTATGAAAAAAATATTAATATTATTATATTTATTTTTAAAATTTATTTCAGATCAAAAAATATAGAAATAAAATTTAGTCTATTTTACTTTTAGATAAGAAATGGTTGAAAGCGAACTAACTTTCAAAAAGTCATTTATAAATAATCATATATCAAAAAAAAAAATTATTTTCAATCAATTTTTTTTACTTTTTTCCCATCGAATAGTTCCTTAACAAAGAAAAGTGATTTTAAACTATTTTAGATCCATCTAACTCCATTTGGAGACTTACATCGAGGAAATAAACAAAATTGTAATATCAGACCTTTCAATACACCTCAAATTAAAATCTAGTCCAATATGCGCATAACACTTTTCCAACGGAACCCGAAAAGCGAACGCTAGTAGAAATATTGAAAAATAATGGGGTGTTTACTGAAAGTTTGACAAATAAAGACAAATAAGATAATAATAATAATAATAATAATAAAGAAGGAAAAAAGCGCCTAAATGTGATTTTTAATTAATTTTTAAGTGGGTTAGCTGAGTTGCTGCCGCCAGCCTGGAGCAGCTTCCAAGGTTGAACACGTGGATGCAATATCCACCGTCGGATTTGTCGGTGGGTGGACCTGATCGAAACCGACGCCGGCCCAGTTGAGAAGCAGACAACTGAGCGAGATGGGACTCGTGGGGCCGTTCCATCTTATTCGTCGATTTCCCACGTTTTTTCGTTTTTCACATATACCCCCGGAAAATAAAAAATTTCATTTGCATACCGCAGAATTTACGTGCTACATCGCCACATACACCCTTATAAAACCATCGTATTTGCATACCTCCCTCCACATTTCGCAATTAGTACAATAACTTTTTTGGTTTAAAATAATATTTTCATGAGAAAATAATCTCTATGCTCAATTGTGAATTAGAAAAATTTTGATTGAAATTATTATGCAATCCTACTCTAATGAAAGCTTCTAATAAAAATGATAAATTAATAGAAATCTAAATAAAAAGCAGAGGAAGGTATTCTTCTATATATATAGATTTTATAGGGTTGTATTTGTAAAATTCCATTTTGTCGGTGGATCACAATTTCCTAATCCTGGGAGGGTGTATATACGAACAAATATTTTTCCAAAATTCTGCAGGGGCATATGTGCAAAAGAACCCCATTATTTCTTGAAATTTGATTTGCTTGCATTCCAAACAATCTCAGGGGAACAGCTGATCACCATCATCCCCCAAAATCAACCAAAAGCAACCCTGGAGCTGCCATTTTTCCCCCTCACAGACCTCAAATTCCCCTATATCTCCGCCTCTTCTCTCCTCCATCCCCACTTATCCTCCTCATATTCTCCGGATCCAGGGTCTCCGAGCGGCAATGGCGAGGGTGGTGTGGCTGATTCTGGCGGCGCTGGCGCTTGCCGGCGGCGTGGCAGGGAAGACGAAGGAGAAGGTGTGTGACAAAGGCTGGGAGTGCAGCAACTCCAAGTACTGCTGCAATGAGACCATCACCGACTTCTTCCAGGTCTACCAGTTTGAGAACCTCTTCTCGAAGAGGAACTCGCCGGTGGCGCACGCTGTTGGGTTCTGGGATTATCACTCGTTTATCACTGCGGCGGCGCTGTTCGAGCCCCTTGGGTTCGGTACCACTGGCGGCAAGCAGATGCAGATGAAGGAGGTCGCCGCTTTCCTCGGCCATGTCGGCAGCAAGACCTCTTGTAAGCAAAAAAACCTTTTTTCCTTCCTGGATTCTTTTGTGATTCCTGGTTCTGAAAGCAGAGTCTTTAGATCTGATCAGAATAAAGAAAAGGAGCAAATTTTGGAGCCTGAATGTGATTTTGAAGGGAGATTTTTAATAGTTTGATTCTGTTTTTAGTATTCTGCAATTGAGGTTTTAGATCTAGTGGTCACGGGCTAGAGGAAGCAAAATGTAGTAATAAAGAGCAAATTTTGATGGTTATTGATATAATTCTGGAGGAAAATGAGAAGAAATTTAACACATGAATGAGCTTTTGAAGGGAATGGTTGAATAATATGCGTGTGTTTCATAAATCTGCATTGGGGTTTTAGATCTAATGGGACAAGCTGGAGGAAGCAAGATGTGAAAAAAAAATGCAAATTTATCAGTATTGATCTTACAATGAAGGAAAAAGAGAGGAAATTTAGCATAATTTGGATAACATGCTTGTGTTGGCTCTTGATTCTCGAGGATAAATTGTATTGCATCTTGCAGTAATATAGTTATCAAAGAAATCTGAGGGAATAACATAGAGGATAATATTACCATGTTCTAGAGTGTGTACAAATAAGGATAACCTTTGCAGGTTAGGTAAATCCAGTTCCTTCTGTAGCATCATTCCTGCATCCTGTTTCGTGATTGAATTTTGTTGTGTCTGATAAGGAGTAATGGAGTATTTGCTTATTTAGGTGATTCTTAATTCAGCAATTTTTTGCTCATTTAATTGTGTTGGAAATGATTCATTAACACAATTTGTATTACAGTATATTCTCAATAATTTGTGCTATCTAACTAGTTCTAATTTTCTGTCTCTGATCCATCATCTATTTGCTGCAGGTGGTTATGGTGTTGCAACTGGAGGTCCTCTTGCATGGGGGCTGTGCTACAACCGTGAAATGAGTCCAAGCCAATCTTACTGCAATGCAGACTACATGTACCCTTGCACCCCTGGAGTTGATTACTATGGTCGTGGTGCCCTTCCTGTGTACTGGTATGTTAAGAACTCAATGTTCTCACTCCTTTCTCATCTGTAGATTGGTAAAGGGTTGTCAATAATTCTTCTGCTATGTTTGTTTATTGTCGTTGTTCAGGAACTACAACTACGGAATCATCGGTGATGGCATCAAGGTTGATTTGCTGAACCACCCAGAAAAACTCGAGCAGAATGCTACCTTGGCATTTCAAGCTGCCATCTGGAGGTGGATGACCCCGATGAAGAAGAAGCAACCTTCTGCTCATGACGTGTTTGTTGGCAACTGGAAGCCGACCAAAAACGACACTTTGTCGAAGAGGCTCCCCGGTTTTGGTGCTACCATGAATGTGCTTTATGGTGATCTTGTCTGTGGGAAGGGATTCCCTGATGAACTGAACAACATCCTGTCCCACTACCAGCAGTACCTCGACCTCATGGGGGTTGGCCGCCAGTTCTCCGGTGATAACCACGACTGCTCAGAACAGGTGCCCTTCAACCCATCTTCCCAACCAGCTTCCTCGTAAGATGCTTTGGGGGGGAGCATTCTATGTGTGCTTGATCCTCGAGAATAAATGTTTGTGCTGTCAAGCGTCTATGTGATGAAGCTGTTGCTTTACAGCATTGGTAGAGTTTTTGTGGAGATACTGCTGTTATCTTATAGCAAGTTGAATGTTCATATTACGCTGTTCTGTGGATGTTTGTATTTTGTGGTGAAACAAATTGTGTATATCCTATTTTTGTATGTGAAGACTACCATTTCGCTTATTGTTCTTCAAAAATAGACTACCATTTCGCTTATTGTTCTTCAAAAATATGTTGTTGCATTGCAACAACAGTTTATCTCCTTTAGTCGTTGAGAAGATTTTTTAAGAAAAGGCTTCTCTAATTCTCCTTGCTTAATCAGGATATTTGTTATAATGTCAGGTGTAATCTTAATTTTATATAGGATATTGTATAAATAAAGTTTAATATATATAATAAAAAAATTTATATCTTATGAGTTTAAGTTTTTAAGAGAGTTTAGCGTCTGATTCACTATATTAATCTATTTTGATATTTTTTCGATTTCTCTAACAAATAATATCAAAATTTCAGGTTCGAAACTATATAAATTTTTATGGGATAAAAACATATTAGTATGGATCACACGGTAGAATTTGTTAAATAAAAAAAATTTTGATTAAAAATGTTAAAATTGATGTGGTTAAATCACACATGAAAGGAGATATTATTATAATATTAAATATGATGAATTAGTCCCACATCGGATATTGGATAAACAAAATTCAATATATATAATAAAAAAATGCTCATATTTCAAAATCTTAAACTTTTAAGATAGTTTGGTGTCTAGAGCTTTATATTTATCTGATTTGATATTCTTTCGATTTTCAGAACAAATATTATTGTTGTTTTATTTTTTTTTAGTGATATGAGGTTCCTTTACTTCTAAATCATTAGGTGCAATGATATGATGTGTGTTCTATGGGAAAGATGGATTTTTTGAATTTAAGTTATATCCGATGATATATATGGGTGAACTCATAATTTCGATGGACCAATGGACAAGAGGCTTTTTTTCCAGAAAACAAAAGGAACATCTCTAGCAAGAATTGAACCCTCAACTGTTGAAGGAAGAAATGCTCAAACCATTTAATAGATAGATGCCGATTCATGAAGGCTAAAAGCCTCTACTTTAATGTGTTTTCCTAGCAAATAAAATATCCTTGTGGTATCAACTCGTACAAATGTTTTTTTTTTTTTCTGAGATCCATTAATTTTTTGTTGTATATATGAGACAGATGGTTTTCACAATAAACCAATAATACATGTATTTTTTGTGAAAAACCAAAAGGAAATCTCACCATTGGGGATTGATACGACTTTCATCAATTCATCTTACACACTTAACCCCCGGCAGTAACACAATTCAAACAGAATAAAAAGAAAAGCCTATAAACATTAAGATGTTTTATTGCACTTTATACATAGTGAGATTAACATCATGGTCAAATCTCTATCCGGAATTTCTTGTAATAATAATCTTCAAATGTCATCAACCTGTTAGGCAGAGACAGTGATCATGACAAATCCAGTAGAGGCTCTATGAAGGGGGGGGCACAGTTTCAATGGCACTACTACTTCCAAAATTACAAATGAGTTCCCCTAATTAAGAAGAACAATGTCACCTGCTTGTACGCACCAGAGATTGCTAATAATTTACAATTCTCAGACACCAGCATTTTCCACTTCTCACTCTGCTCCATGCTTTCCAAAATATTGTACGTTGCAACCTCAGTGCTGTAATAAGAATCACAAGAATGTAAATATTTACGTTCCACATGGATTCAAATAACTGCAAGCCAACGCCAGCACTGGATTGTGCTTTACCTATGAAGATACAAATTTGCCCCACAAACCCTTGAAGACTTTGATAGCAGCTCCTATTATCAACACCCAGAAAATAGCCCCCAGGCCGACTAGGAATGAAATGAAAAGAAAGTCCGTACTTGGATTACCCCTCCTATGGTCTGCAGTAGTGCCTCCTGTTGCTGCTCTGCTCTGCCCTGATCCAAAGCTTGACATGCGCACAAGTGCCTTGTTTATGAGGGTATTCTCCGAAGCAAAAGCAGGACTACTTGGTACAGAATCTAGAAAAGCTGAGATTGTTGAGCTAAACCAAGACTCTGAAGCACCTCTAACAGATGCTTGCTCCTGAATTTGTACATGGGGATTTGCTACATTACACGTGGACAAAATACCTACATCATTCATTACCAGAGAAGAAATGGAGATATGAGTAAAGTAGACTTGTGGTTAGTTTGGATGGGTTTGCAGAAATTGGAATTAACAATTAAGCACCTGAAGCTGTTGGTGTCATAATAACCTCGTCTGGCTTCATAGGTGTTGAAAAATCTGAAGCTGGATCGTGTGTCCATGGTTCATTAGTAAAATGACATGCTTGGAATTGTGCTTCATTGCTGAAACCCTCACAATAATGATCTGCACTTGTTCCATCAAGAGGAACAGTCACTTCAGCTAGGAACATAGATGCATCAAAATAGTCATCAGGGTCATACAATCCATCAATATCATTAAGATGGGCATCCTTGGTGCTACCATTCACACACTGATTTGTGTCCTTTGAGTGGTCAATATCATTTATTTCCAAGAACTCTTCAATAGCTTGCAGTTGATTATGATCACAGAAGTTAGCAAAGGAAGTCACCTCAGGAATTTCATTGGGTTGGACACAAGCAGAAGTAGAAACTGAAAGTGACTGTGCAATCTGAAAGCCTGTTTCCAAGCTGCTCAGCTCACACCAAGCATCAGACTGTTCAATAGAGAAAGGTTCTACTTGAGACTGATCTATAATGCAGCTTCTAACTTCTGCCCTGGCATCAA
The DNA here is from genome assembly GCA_005019695.1 of Trichopus zeylanicus subsp. travancoricus. Classification (NCBI taxonomy): domain Eukaryota; kingdom Viridiplantae; phylum Streptophyta; class Magnoliopsida; order Dioscoreales; family Dioscoreaceae; genus Trichopus; species Trichopus zeylanicus. Next base: position 446,174 of record RXID01021427.1, on the reverse strand, counting down.
TCTGAATAATCACAAGCACATCAGTCATTTCGAAAACAGTGAAAAGAGAAACTACCAAGTTTTCTTGATAAATATGGCTTGATTCTTATATATAATAAATTTCATTTCTTTTTCAAGTTACCAACTAACATCTTTTGAGAAGAAATCCATTTCATTCAAATTGCAGATCAATGTATAATACTGGCCAATACTGATAATCATTGGCCCAGAACCACTCTGGCAATCATGATTGGCAGATCTGACCAATCAAGATCAGGATAAACGGGGGCTAATACCAAGCTCGATATCAATACCTCAAACACTATGATTCTAAAGTTTGTGACATTTAGAAATCTGTCCAAAAGCTAGTAAAAGAAAGAAATGATATTCAGATGCATAAGAGTAGACTAGATCTTGGATACCTCAGAGGCATATGCAGAAGCATGGTGCTTCTGTGGGATCAAGTCTTGCTCATTCGACATTTGTAGCAAAAGATCCTCTAGATCATCAATTGGAAGAACATTCATGTTACCAGTTATCTCAAAATCATCACCAGGATGCTCAAGCATTTGCTCACTATCTTTCCTGTTCTGCAAGCTATTATCTGCATTGTCATCTACATCATCCCACTCCTCTTCTCTGAAAGGGGCACCATATTGCTCCCCATTCTTAGGGCCAGGTCCACTTTTTCTAAAAGCCTTGTACAGAGCATAAGGGTCCTGTAACAGAAGTGAAGACATCAAATAATAGCCCATTTGAACCTTGCAAATCGAAAACAAAAGGAATAAATGAAAAGATATTTGAGTTAACTTCAGAACTGATCAGGTTTAATCACTTGCCTGCAGATTGTTGCATTCCATGAGTGCTTGCTCATCCATGGTATACTCATGCATTACCCAGTCAGTGCGTTGTCCCCTGGGAGGACGGCCCTGGTAGTATACAAGTGTTTTCTTATTACCAACAGGCTTGGAGTTCTGCGAGATGGTCCGATCCTTTCCAGTAGCTTTCCAGTAGCCAAATTTGGTGGCTCGATTGGATCTTGAGCTGTTCGGATACTTCCTATCTCTTGGGCTAAAGAAGTACCACTGCTTGTCACCACTCCTTAACAAAGATTTCTCTGTACATCCAAACAAGTCAAAAGTCAGTCCCAGCACATGATTGAAACAAATTTTCAAACATAATCTGAAGCATTTGTGATGGGGTTGATCTACGACGGAAAAGATTGTTGCATAAGCTCAAGCAATTTCTAGTAAGGTTAGGGTTATGATTCATATGCCCATTATTTTTATGCTACCACCCAAAAATAGGTGGAACAATTGATGTAATATTTGACTTAAAAGAGGCAAATAAACAAAATCCCTTCCCTTCGTCATCTTTTGATGTTTCCACTCAAAAATGAGAAACATCATGCAAATACAATTAACATGCTTAAAATTACCAATTTGAGTCAATTGCATATAACTCCTTGAAATTTCGACAAGTTGTATATTTCTCCTCCAAACTTAAAAATTACATATTATTTCTTGAAATTTTACCAAATTGTATACAACTTAAAAAATTACATATTACTCCTCCAAATATTTTCAAATTGCATATTTCCCCGCCAAACTTAAAAAATTACATATTTTTTTGTACTAATATATTGAAAAAATCTCCTCAAATATAGATTTACTGTTAGAATAAAAAATATTTAGAGAATATATTATTTGATATCATTTGAGTTGAAATGAATAGACAAAAATACCCCTTATTTGGTTAGAGTAGGTTTTGTTGATTTGACTCACTGCAAAAAAAAAAAAATCTCTCGTCTAGTTAATAGATTTATCTCAAATTAAATTTTAATTCGAGACGTAAAATGAAAATGTTGCCTCTATTTCGGCCTGATCTGAATCAGAATTAAGGTTCAACTTAGACCAAATCTGAAGCTGATATGAATCAGATTTAGGGTTTGATTTTATTCATCTTCTCCATTTGTCACTTCTAATTAAGTTAGGAGTATTTTTGTACTTTTAATTTAATATAAACGGCATCAAACAATATATTCTCTGAATATTTTTTATAATAACATTTTTGATCCTAACGATGAATCTATATCCATAAAATTTTTTATAACATATTTAGTAATCCACTAAGAAATATGCAATTTTTTAAGTTTGGAGAAAATATATAGAATTTAGCTAGATTTTAAAAAGTTATATAAATTTTTTAAGTTTGAAGGAGAAATATGTAATTTAATAATATTACGCTTCAAATTTTCATGCCGAGTGATAGCAGACCTAAGTGGTGTTTCTAATATAACACTACTATAATTCCAATTAAATCAAACTACTACAAAGTAAACTTTGTTGCACATTTTAAACCCTTTGCTTTATTTGCATTAGAGAAAATTCAGACAATAATCATGCATCACGAAAGCACCAAAATTGGGGATAAATAAAACAGAAATTTTCTCTCCTCAAGGTTTAGATGATCCTAACTCAAATCGATAGCTTGATTCAATATCAAGACCAAACGTATCACTACAAGATTCTATGAAGGAGAACGCCAGATCCTAGATAAAAAAAACCGAGGAGATTTACCAGGCAATTCCCAGGGCTCGAGCTTGTAGACATCGACGTCGCCGATGACCGGGAGCTTGATCCTCCGGCGGCAGATTTTGCGCTTGAGGTAGTAGAGCACCAACTCCTCATCAGTGGGGTGGAACCGAAACCCCGGCGGCCAGCACCTAGGGTTCGATCCCAGCGTCAGCACCGACTCCTCCTCGTCTTCCATGGATCCAAGGCACTCCGCCGTCGCCATCGTCTCCGTCACCCCTCTTCGATCGCGAAGTCAACCGCGGAAGCGTTTGCCGCCGGAGGAGGGTTCAGCGCGACGACGATGAGGGCGAAGGCGTGAGATGCTCTCGCCAGCGCCGCCGGCGTCGCCGTAGCCGGAGCTCCGGGCAGTCTCGGCGGGAAGAAGGAACAGCCGCGCAGAAGAAGAGGAAAGGAGGCGAAGAATCCCTGAGAAATAAAGAGTGGAATGAATCAGTGAAATGTTGACTAGAGGTGAAGGCTCGTCGACGAAGGAAGCTAACTCGGGTTAGTTCTTGAGTTAAGAGTTGGAAGCTTTTTTTTTTATTTTTATTGTTTGACAAAAACGAAACTTAGAATTTATATATTGAAAATTTAATTTTCGGCCTTGGTAGTTGAAAAAAAGAAAGAAGTTTAGGTGATCGAAGAATAATTTGTAAATAAAATTCTTTTGATGATTTAGTTAAAAAATTTATCCCCAAGAAATAAGTAATTTATTTTAAATTCTTTTGTGGTTTTTTACATGAAACCACCTGACTTATGATTTATTATGTAAATAGAAATCAATAATCCATGTAATTTTCTTAATGAAAAGAAACTTTTCCCCTTTAAAAAAACCTTTTTTTTACAACAGAAGGATAAGATTGATCATTTCTTGTTACAAGTCTTTTCATTTATTTTTCTGTAAAATCAGTATATACATATTACAAAAGTCGATATTTACAATTATATACTCGCAAAAACAAGATATATGTTGTTCTCTAAAAAAATAATATAGTTTAGATTTTGCAAATGTAAACTTTGTTGTTGATATATGTGAATATAAATTTTGTAGGGTATAGGAGCAAATCTTTCATTCAAAAAGTATTCGCAGAGATATTTGCAAAACTAAGGGCGCAGATAAAAAATTTAGATATTGTGTTGCAAAACAAAGGGTACTTATTAAATTTGATGATTTTAAGAGGGTAATACTGCAAAAGCCCGATTTTGCAACCACTGTTTACCTTTTTTCGTCATTTTTTATCGAAATTAATCTATATTATTTATATACGTAAATGCCACGTGGAATATTCCCACGTGATGAAAAATGTCGGGATTGGAACCAATTGTTTTTACAGCGATCAAACAATTAGATTTAGATAATCAATAATCAATAATTTAATAATTGTAGATGAGATCCAACGGTTTAGATTCGTGGTAATCCAACAATCGGAGAAATCATGATCTCCCCCGGACAAGGAGCAGCACTATTATAAAAGAAACGTAGGCCCTTTGCACAGTGGATTGGGCCGATTTTGGGCCTGATCTATGCAACCGGGCCTCTTTTATTTCCCCTTTAATTTGGGATTATTATATACAACCACCTTTAGATTTACTATATTTATTAACAACTCCTACGCTTTCTATCTGTCTTGCTGCGACGCATTTGTGTGTGGTTTAGCTGGCAAACGAACCGCGCACACACAACACAACACAACACAACACAACACACTCAAAGACCACCATGTCATGGGTTGCTAGCTGACATGGGGCGTGACCAAGCACCAACCGCCCTCTTGGCTCTGCCGCATGTGTGCCTCATATGCGTTGTTCGGCTATCGAATAAATACAACAGCGATAGCTACTAATAAAAAATATACAAGTATCATTTAAATCCTCCGAAAAGAAGTCGAAAATTTTATTTTTTTTTCACATATATCTCACGTTTATTCTATGTTAGCAGCTCTTATTCAGAGTATATCTGCTGCGTGTCGACTGAAGCTGGCGGCGGCGGCACCTCCGCCGTCTCCGGCAGTCGCAGCCAGAGTATGTTTGGTAAGGTTTGGCATCCAGCTGCGCATTAAAAGAAACACATCCAAGGCATCATCGTGTAAGGCGCGGGATCACATGCCGAATTTCAGCCGTCCGTCGATCGTCGGGATGTCATGACGCAACAGCGTGAAAATCCAACCATCTGATCAGTTTCATTTTTTTCACGTGATGCAGGCATGCGACACGTAGCTTTGACCGGCATATGCGACACGCTTTGACTTCCGCGACGTCCGTGACAGTCTCACCATGAATTTTATAAAATTCAAATTATTAAGTTTATTTAGCCAAATAATTTTGGAATTTTTGCAAAGTACTCCCTATAATTCACAAATTTACATTATACTTTCTTTTTCTCTCCAAAAAATTTTGAATCAGGGCCTAATTGTTTTATTATTAATTAATTTTGTTAGACTTTGTAAAAATAGACTTAACACATTCCTATGTCAAGGTTTAAATAATAATCCCCGTCTTTAAGATTGACTAATTAGTGTTAGGGAGACTCATTAAATGAGTTTAAGAAAAAAAAAAAAAAGAGAGAATCTACAGACTAATCCATCCAAGTCTTTTTAATCAATTGATGATTAATCAATGCTTTGACCTAAAAAATGTGGATTTTCATGCGTAATGCGAGCGAGGAGGTTAAATAAGTAATTTCATGTTATTTGGTCAAGAGCGACAGAAAAATATAACTTCTTTCGTTCTGATCTATTTTCAACTCCAAGTTTGGAATTTAGCTCATAATAGAATATTATTTTTGTAAAAAAAAAGGTTGAGATATTTTTGGGCCAACCATACACGAATAGCATCATTCTTATTTCCAAAAAATTTCTTATAATGAACAAAGTTGGATAATTATAAAAAATGTTAGGAATTGATTTTTTATCTCTAAATGTATCATAAATAATGATACGTAACAAAAAAATTCCACTTGCACATGCCAAAAAAGCATCCAAATTTGACAAATTCTTACAAAAGCAAAAAAGATATAATAGAATTTTACATTATTATTAGAAATTCAAGGAATTTTACATTATTATGCAATTTTATGGGATATACAGTGGAAAGCTACTAATTTTAAGCTAAAAAAATAAAAAAAAAAACAAAGGCTAATTTGCATATAATTCTTTCAAATTTTATAAAATTATATATAAGTCTTCGTAATATGAAAAATTATATATTAACTTATAAAAATATCCTCGAGTTGAAATTTATTATCAAAAATTAAGTTTTCAAAAAATATTTTATTACGTGACGTTAAAATATATTTAAAATATCAAAATTATCATTGTGTTCTTCTAAAATATATGTCATGCTGCTTAATTTCATATTTATTCTCTTTCTCCGCCGGCGCGCTTCATCATGGACAACCAACTCCGGCAATCTAGACATGCTTTAACCGCACATTGCCACATTGCTGCCCATCAACGGCCTTTTATAGCTCTAATCACTTGTGAAAAAAATACGAGGGATACTAAGATACACTGAGAATTCAAATGTGACGCTATACATACAGAAGAAATGAAGGAGGTGCTAGAGAAGATAAAGAGCCGAGGGTGCATGTTCAACGAAGCGATTTACAGCACCATGTCGACGATCTTCGAGATATTAGCACTGGAGAAGTAATGGCGATGCCTAGTTAAGAGTCTAGTTTACGAAGATGTAGACGAAATTACCTTATGAAAAGTATAATAATGCGATGGGGGAGTTGGTGGTGTGCTTGGCGGCTTGTAAGATTTTTGGGTAAACTCATAAAATGCTATAAATCTATTGCTAATTACTAACTATTTGTGTACAGTTTTTCACTTTGTGTATGTTGTTTGCTTCGATTTCACCGATACAAATTTTTCTGTCATCTCGTTTTCGTCCCCTTGTGTCGCTCTCGAGAACGAATCCGATTGGAAGACGATGACAGAAAAACAAAAGAAACTCGGTGGTCATGGGAATTCCTTGGAGTAGGATGAAGGGAGGAATGCTGGAGAAAGAGAAAGAAGCAAAAATAAATAAATAAATAAATAAATAAATAAATAAATAGGGAATCAAAAAGAGCAAAAGCAAAGGTAAAAGGGTATTTTTACCATTATTAGTTAAAATTTAACCCATGACTTAATTATTTTGGAGAGGATAATCACTTATTTCTACTGATGACTGAAATCCAAAGACTAATGTGTAAAATTTCAAATTATAAGAACTTGTATGTAATTCCATAAGATTTATGTGCAAATAACCCACCGTTTCCCAAAATTGCCCTCAGAATCACAAAACCCCAATCACGTGGCCCGCTGCCCTTTTTCCGGCAGAATATTTTTCTTTTTTCCCAGGAAGCGGTCTTTTTCTTTTTTTTTTTTTATTTAAGCGGGCCCCACTGAAAATTACCTCCTTTTTCCGAAGTTTTCCATTTTCCCAAAAAAAAAAAATTAAAAAAATATCCTTAAATATGAGCCCGAGTACCGGCCATAGTCGTCTTCGTCTTCCTCTGGCACCACCGCGCTCCCTACCTCCCCGTCACTCTCACTCCCCCCTCCTCCCCTCGCCTGAGCAACCCCACCCTCGACGCCGTCCTCATCGTCGGATATGGAGAGATAAGCAGGAGGAAGGTGTGAGGTTAGCGGTTCTCGGGTTTTTCTCGGAGCTTTGAGATCGTCGTGAGGTTTCTCTTCTTTGTTGTCTTCTTCTTCTCTCCGTGGAGGTGGAGGAGATGGCGGAGAGGAAGGGGAGCACCGCGTGGTCGGATGCGGGGATGTGGGCCATGAACATCGTCAGCTCCGTCGGCATCATCATGGCCAACAAGCAGGTCATGTCCCCCGCCGGCTACGGTTTCTCCTTCGGTGAGTTCCTCACCTTTTCTTTCCCGCATTCTTTTCGCTTGGGAAATGCGTGGATGATTTCAGATCTGTATTGGCCGGTGGTTCGTTTCTATCGATCTGCTTCACCGTTGATTTTTAACGTGGTTTTACCTCTCTAGATCTGAATTTTTTTCGATCTTCGAATTCGGATGTGATTGCTACTTGATGTTGCCTTCGGCGAGAAAAATTGTTCCTCCTTGGATTGATAAGATTTGTGTCAAAATCGGAGATTGTGCATTTGAATATTTTCACATCACATGATTGTATCATCGCATCTTGCTTGCATCTCACGTTTGGCATCATTAATTAATTGGTAGCCCTTTATTTAATGGAGGATTTGAATCCAGTTTCAGATTTTTCAACGCTTCGATCTTCTAAATATAATATGACTATGAAAAAAAACTGTTCTTGTAGTTCCATTGCATTCTGTACCAATTGACTATTAGAATGTTTATTTGTTGTAAGCCTAGAAGTACAATACTTGTATTTGTGATTTATATCGTTTTGTGCATTTTCTTGCAGCAACGTTTCTGACCGGGCTTCATTTCTTGGTTACTTCATCGGTTGGTTATTTGCCGAAAGCTCTTGGACAGGAACCCTCATCTCATGAGGTGCCTTTGCCGGAGCTTATCTTGTTCTCCATCGTTGCCAACACATCCATTGTCGCAATGAACTTGAGCCTCATGCTCAACACTGTTGGCTTCTATCAGGTTCTTCTTGCTAAGCAAGCTTTCATAGCACCGATGTAACTAAAATATAATTAGATGGTGCCATAGTTTTAAACGATATTGCTTGTGATGTAGATTGCAAAGCTAAGCATAGCACCTGTTGTTTGTGTGATGGAAATGATTTTCCGTAGCAAGCACTTCTCCAGAGAGGTGAAGATGTCAATTGTGATAGTTGTCATGGGTGTTGGTATATGCACAGTGACTGATGTCAAAGTCAATGCCAAGGGATTCATTTGTGCTTGTGTGGCAGTAGCTGCCACAGCCTGGCAGCAAATTGTGAGTTCCTTGAACTATATTTTTTAGAATGTGTTAATTGAAGATTAATGAGTTACCAGTCACTGTTGATGTTATCTGTTTCATTCATTTTAAGGTCTTTGTAGGTCATTTTTCCACTTTTCATGTTTTCTACTGTGTAGTGTGCTTGTTATGTTTCTGCAAAAATTATATTTAGGTGTACGCGTGATGCAGTCCATAGGTTCTTATGTAGTTATGGGCCAGATAAGTTGGATGTGAAAATTATTCTATTAACTTAATTTGTGTCAGAAATTTAGGTTTGGATGAATATTCTTAAAGGTGCAGGTCATTGTGCCGAACCAAACATACTTGGTATACAGAAGGTAGATGCAACTAGATTGCCAAATACAGAGGAAAAGATTGCCTTCAAAGGCATGTTGGTGCTACAGGTAATTGGTTCAGTAGTATGAAGAAAGAAGATGGGAAATTGCTTATTTCCTGAGGCAGGAGAATGAATCTATATATTACAGATAGGAAACTCAAGGCTATTAGCCATGGATTTGTTGCAACTGAATCAACATATCTCCACGAACCATATTTTATATACATTCTCTAAATTAGAGATTCATTTCCTGTATTTTCTAGTAATAGACAATTGGTGAGAAAATGATATATGATATAAGGTAAATGAATCAATAAGGTATAAAAGGCAGGAGTGTTCTTTTGACTTTCAAAAACCAGCACTGATATATGATTTAGGGAGGCACTTTTATGAAAATCTCTTTTTTTTGGGTATAAACAAGAGCTTGTATTCACTAGCAAAGATCCATTACATACCCCAAAAGATCAACTAGAGATTCTTTCTTCTATCATGCACATTTGAAAAGCTACTATGATTCTCTATTCCAGCTGAGTCTTTAAGAAGGAAGCTCTTATTCCATGAGTTTCATATGGTGGCTTTCGATCCTTTGCTGACGGAATTATCTCATTTTTAATTGCTGTAGGTTTCGGAATTGTGATTTGCTTGCAATCCATTGGCTTTATTCTGTTATATCTATGAACTTGCTTGTGCTCCTAAGTAGATATTACTGTAAAATTTATGCAAAATTCCATCATGATTTTCCTTAACACAATGCTACCAATGAAATTGTTACTTGGAACTTTAGTCTGTCATGTAAGCCAACAGAAACATTCAAATACTAGGTATTACAACTTTTCCTTGGTTAAGGGCTTGATGTTTTTCTTGCTTCACATTATGTTTGTGAATGGTGAGGGTCAGATGGAAGCACCCAGCCCAGATTCTCCAGAACTGGGATTGTGCCTGGCACATTTTAGAATGTTTTGGGCCAAGCCAGTCCATATGCTAGTCTTACTGATTGTGTGAGTCCAGGTGGGACATATCATACATTTCTGGCTGTTGTTATCATGAATTTCAGGAACTCTTTTCATCCTGGAGGTGAGGCTACCTATATTACTAAGTAGCATTTTCATGATGAAGTGTATAAAAATATAATAAGTTTCATTGGGTTTTTACTTAGATTTCATGTTGGGCACCAAGAGAGAAAGTTTCTGTAGTTTATGAATGTCCTATCCTTGTTTAAATTGAAGGATTTTGGTGTCATATAATTTCCGAAAGCGATAAATTTGCAAGCAAAGAGAGAGTATAAATTTTTTCTATTGGTTGTGTTGCCGTAGCTTTATTTAATTTCTTTTTAGAATGCCTTGACACTAAATCATTTACATGAGTTTCACGTCATTTAAAAAAATGGGAAGAGAAATGAAAACAATGAGAGGCCATATAGTCAAAATTGTATTACTCCTATGCTTCCATTACTTCTGCATATTTGATGTTATTGTTGCCAGTTCTAGTTCATGTTGGCTTATCATTCTTCTGGACTCTTGTTCTACGCAGAGAATTGAGTTCTTTCAGGAAAAGTACTCTATTAGTTCAGTTGAACTAGTGGGCAAGACAGCTCCCATACAGGCAATTTCGCTTCTGATACTAGGGCCCTTCATTGATTACTACCTTAACGGCGTCATCCTTATCAAATATAAGATTACATTAGGTGCAGTGGTACGTTGCTCATTGACCTTACACTCTTCACCACTTTCCTTTTAAATGGCAATTGTAAGAAACCAAACCGATTCTCTTCTCACGTTATGTGCAGTTATTCATACTTCTCTCCTGTGCTCTTGCTATATTCTGCAATGTGAGCCAGTACATGTGCATTGGACGCTTCTCTGCAGTCTCCTTCCAGGTGTTGGGCCACATGAAAACTGTCTGTGTGCTCATGCTAGGTTGGATGTTGTTTGATTCACAGCTAACCTTAAAGAACCTTATCGGGATGGCAATGGCAGTAGTTGGCATGATCCTGTACAGCTGGGCAAGGCTCGCGGAGAAGCGGACCAGGGAAGCTGCAGTGAAAACCAGCCTAACAGAGGACGAACTCCGCCTCTTGATGGAAGGTGTGGAGAACGTACCTGTGAAGGATGTCGAACTTGCACAGCCCAAAGCGTAGTCACGAATTCTGCCATAATCACCTGCTGTTTTGAGCTGTAGTCGTATTTGGTGTAGCTGCAACTGCAGGTGCCTCGGAGTGCTGCACGTTGTCTTTTTCTTGCATTTATCATGAATTCTTGGTTCGTTTGTTACTTAATCACAGTGTAAAGAACATCCGTGTATTGTTTGGTGTTGGCTAGTACGCAGCATATATTTTTTATCATTATATTCGGTATCTGTTGTAGACTCTCTTCAGCATACATTAATCTGAATCTGAATGAAGCAGTTCCAAAAGTCATTTTTTATTATTGCCAATACAGAATTTAGATTTTAGACATATATTTACGTTTGACAATCGCTGTTTTGTAGATTTATTGTACTCGGATCGTATTTTACATCCAATAATGAAGAACTCAAGAGAATAGTAGAAGGGTTATTTGCAAAAAAAAAAAATAATAAAAAAAAATCCTGTAATCAATTAATAACAAATTTTGTCATAGATTTTTTTTGTCAAAAAAATCCTTTAAAAAGCCCTAAATTCTCAGACTTGCGGACATGCTCACATGCTCTCCGCCAGCTTACTTCAAAATTTATATTTTATTTTCTTCCAAATATTCTTTATATTTTGGTACAAATATGTTGCATAAATAGTGTGAATAGCCATCACATGTTCAAGTGCGTATGAGTTGACAAATAGGTCCCAATATAATTCCCTTCCCACCTGCGGTGGACTCGCTGCTCTCATTTCTTTAATTGTACTTTTTGCACCCTTCACTGATGATGTTGTTAATAATAATAATAAATACAAGTGAAAAAATCTAAATATTTTAGAATAAAAAATCGAGATTAGTAATTAAAATAAAAATTATATATATTACGTAAAAATACAAAATTTTCCCAATGGTCCTCAAAAAATTGCGATATTATCCATATCTCTCTTATCTTGAAAAATATAATCTTGAAATAAAATGGATAATGAAAGCGAAAAACTAACGAACCAACTGACTAATCATCACGGACGTGACTCGTGCCCAGTGACATCACTCATTATTTAGATCCAAAAGTCTCGACTCGGATCCCACCACGATCCAATATGAGCGCGCAGCCTTTTTGTTATTTAAATGAAATAAATTCAGAAAATACTGTATAACATTTGAAGAGCTATGCATTCGTGTGCAGCGTTCCAATGCTTCAAAGAGTTATGAGCGAGCCACACTCGATTGACTTCGGTGAATCTCAGTCGTCCATCTTAGAAGACAACCGAGAGCCAAACGTTCTATATGAGATAGGATCTCATCTGCCCATATTGCTTTGAGATTTGTGCAGGTATGTTGTGTATGGTTTTGAGGCAGAACTCTTTCCCGCCAGAACTCTCTGGTTCGCCCGTTTCGCATCGGATGCTCAATAACAATAACAATAATTTATTTTACAAAAGAAAGTAATAATAATAATAATTAAATAGCTGGCATGAGAAATACAATAATTAAATCGGGGTGTCAGGGACCGGACGAGTCGGTGTACGCGACAACCAGAATTTGTCATCGGATTCAAATTAGAGGACTCGTGCCTTCGACAGTTTGCCCGTACGCTGCGAGTAAAATTAATTTATCGCATGGATTTTACTTATTTTAAAATTAAAATCGAATTTTATTTTTCTAAAAAAGTAAAAAATTGATATTTAATAGATTCTAAACCTATTTTAATTAAAATTTTAATTTTAAAAATTTACATTAAATATTATAATCCTATAAAAATTTAAATTTAAATACACTATTGCATAATTTACTCAAATGTTTTTTTATTCTTTAATATAATTTTATAAAAATTTAATTTTAAATGCATTAACATACGCATAACATAAAAAACTATATTTAAAATTTTTTTGTTATATCATTATATATTTTTTTAATAATTGATACGATTTTGATTTATTAATTTTTCATAAAATACATAACTAGAATCGAAATAATATTTTCAATTCTATTAAAATTAAAAACCAAAATTATATCAATTTTCTGTAAGAATAGATTTTCCAATATCAATACAGTTCAGTATTTCGTTTTTTTGCACACCCCTATACATGCCTTCTTAATCTTCTTTTTTCCTCTATATATATTATATTGTTTTTAGTGTATGAATTTGATCGTGATAACATTTTTTTAATCCATTAGAAAGACTATTGTAAAATCACACTAAAAATCGTATGATGTTACTAAATCTCTATTTTTCAAATCAAACTCATTTTCTGAGAGATAACTATATTTGTTAGGTCCCGTTTGGTCTGAGATCAGAATTAAGATTAGCCCATTTTAGATTTTTTTATAAAATTAATATTACTTATTTTTACATTATTATTAAATTAAATTATTATAAAAAATTAAATAATTTTTCGAAATTTAAATTATTGAAACTTTAATTTAATTTTAAAAATTAATTTATAAAAATAATTTATTAGCCTTAATTTTAATTTTGATTCTAATTTCGAATCAAACAGTTGATTCGTAGGCCTAGTTACATTTGGGCATCTCAAACTCTAAACTCTAGCTTGGTCGTGATCGTTCGTGAGTTCAAATACGAAGAAAAGATCCACAATTTGACCGGACTCCGCCATCCAAGCTGACCAAGCTGGAATATACGGACGAGATTGAGAAGCAACATATCTTCAACGGCACCCTAATATGTGGCTATAACCTATGTACCCGAAAAACAACCTGCCCGACACAATCGGTTTAATCATTGACAAAATGTTGAGCCATCGTCCCACAATGTAGAAAATAAGATTTTTCAGTCAAATCAATTAATTTTAGTTTAATTTAAAAGTGAATTAGAGATAATATTTTAAAACGAAATCATCTCGTTTTCTTTTTAAACCCAAATCAAACAGGCTCTTTGCAAACTTCGATCTGTGACCTTTATGTTTTGTTGTGGTAATAAAATTTTAATTATCGATTAAATGCGTTCTTGCTAATGAGCGTATATCACAAATGATAGTCATTACGAGAGACTGCTTGAAACAACATTTGCGTGCATGAACGAGCGGATTTTGAGACATGGTAGAATCTCATTTATTGGAGGTGGATGCCGTGCTTTCGCTGCGCCAGCTACGATTGAGTGTGCCAGGGGCGGAGACGTATGGGCCCATGCAGAGCAGTTGGCACAAGTACTGGTTCCCGTCGATGAAGAAAAGAGAAGAAAATCTCGGCAAAGAACCCCACTTTCCCCCCACTTTCCTCCAACCCCAACTCCAAACCCTAATTATTAATCCGCGCTTCCATTTAGTAATTTTAATTTGATCTATCACCGCCGACTTCTTCTATATAAGCCCTTGAGACCAAGCCAAACAAAACTGCACAAAAATCACAGGAACAGAAAACCACCTTCATCAGCAACATCTCAACAGGAAGAAAGAAGCACCAGCAAGAGAGATCTTTCATCGAAATGCCAGGCATCGTGAAGAAGCTATTCTTCTGCGGATCGAAAAGCTTCCCGGCCGACGCGGAGCTCCCGGAGGGCCACATATGGGTCTGCGTGGGGACGGATAAGGAGAAGGTTCAGAGGTTTGAGCTGGAGGCCAGCTTCCTCAACCACCCGCTCTTCGAGGACCTGCTCCGGATGTCCGTACCGGAGTTCGGATACTCCTACGCCGGTGCATTGAGGATCGCGTGCAAGGCCGATCTTTTTCTGCACTTGCTGCAGCTGCTCCGGAGCAGCAACCCCTCCGTGCACTACATGGAGTTGCAGGACCTAATCCGCAGCTTAAATGCAACAAGCGGCAGGGGAAAAGAGGGATGAAAGAAAATTTTTCTTTAACTCGTAGTTTTATTAGGGTTTGTGCTTCATCAGATATCTTCAGTTCGATTCTTTTTGTATAGATGGGAAGTCTCCATTCTTTGGAGCTTGTGTGTTGTGTTTGAGAGTTGTCCTCCTAAGTTCAACTTGGAAGTGACGAAAGAAAGGGAAAAGAAAATCATTATTTCAATTTTCCTCTATTTTTTTGGTTTCATTTTTCTTGCATTTTTCTTTATTTAGGCTTTTAGTCATGTTTCATCTTGACTTTTAGGTTGTGAAGAGATTAATATGGTTGATACAGGAGTCATGTGCGTGGCACATGCTTTTGCCCAGAGGAACAATCAAGATTGGATGATTTAAATACAAATATATTCATTTTACAGCTTGTGCCAGTGCATGGAATTTGGATAAAGAAATGCTGATCGGAAAACAATTAAATCTTATGGAAGGAAGATAAACTAGAGACCTGATTCTTATTCTCCAACAGAATAAACTCTCGGCCGGTTTGGATTGAGCCGATCGCGAAATAAATCCGATCACTAATTAGCATGAGATTTTAATTGACTTTTGCGTTGTATTATTCAGATGAATTTGTCATTATATTATTGAATTCAATCCAAATGGTCCCTAATTCTTCTATGTTTTTTCTCTTTCTTTTTCTGTATATGTGTGGTTAGCTGTTGCAATGTTCTTGATGATCTGCAGTTGCTTCAGATCGACAAAAATATGTAGGAATTCATCATTTTCTCTAATTCGACAATAGGACAAATACTTCATATTCTGAGTAGGAATGAAAATTCTGAAAAATATAAGCATCTGTCATGCTTTTCCCTTTCTGAAAGGAATCATCTTTGATTTCAGCATCCAACAGGGAACCATTTCCTGTAAAGCCTTGCATTCTCCTGCCTCCTCTTCTCATTCCTGCACATGCTGCTCGATCTCTTCTCCACCGCGTTCATCACCTCCCCCGAAGAATCCTTGGCCTGTTATAGACGCAAAAAAAGTGCATGCAGATATATGGAAAGAATCACAACCGAGCATCAATGCAAAGGAAACTCAGATAGACTCAGTTCACCTTAATCTTGGAGGACATCTGCCCTTGCAGCTCGCGAGCGCCTCTGTGAAGGATGTCGCTGTTTCTCTTTGATGATCCGACGACTATCTTTCCGGTAGAAGAGAGATTCATCTCCTTTTCTACAGCATGGAGCAGATGGTTCTCGCAACTGAGCTCTGCCGCTGCTGCTGATGAACTGATGCTGGTGGTTCCCATCTCCAGCTCGTAGCCGAGCTGAGAGATCACAAAGTGAGAATTTGGCAATAAGAGTTACAACAAAGAACATGCAAGTATTCGAAGATTTACTTGGCGGATCCGGCACTCGAGCAAGTGAAGGCGGTCCATGAGCGTCCCCTTGAGGTGTGCCTCATGCAGAGCCGACGATAGAGACTTGCACTGCAGGTGCTGCGCGCACTGGCTCGCCTGCATGTCGGTGGCAAAGTAGCTGCTCTCCGTCGGAAACCGCTGCTTCTCCAGCTGCCTTAGCTGCCACACATCATCGCATTGCATACATCATAGCTCTGTCTGAGCAAGAATTCAAGCATCAAGAAAGCATTTGGAAAATACCCGAACGTCGATGAGATCGAGCCGGCGAAGCAGGGATTCAGTGGAGGGAAGAAGAGAGCATGCCTCTGTGCCTTCTGCTGCTGCGATGGAGAGACCAATCTCTTGCGCTCCCGCTCGATCGCCGTTCATCTTCTTGGTCTGAAATGTGGTGATCTCTTAAAAATGTGAAGAATCTGGGGATTTATATGGTGACAATGGCAACAAAATCCGTATTTTTCTGTCATTTTCTGGCTCTGGCGCGAACCTTGGATCCGTTCCTCTTGAGTATTTGTGTGAGACTGAGTAGTTCATTAGCTTGCTCTGCGGCCATTTGTACGGCGGATGAGAGCTGTGGAAGCAGAACGGAGGTGGGCCAAGCATCGGTCGTGTTTTTGCTGATGACTCCCTGTATATTAGATTAATCGCGTATGGACCCTAAAAACTTTAAGTAATTTAAAACATGTGGATTTTCTTGGCTTTTTTAGAAAATATAATTTTGGAAAATAATTTAGAGTGAATGGATCCTATTGGAAATAAAAGATATTTTTGTTTGTTTAACAATTGACTGTATGAGTAAAATGATTATCATGTGACGATTTTATTATTAGAATATACTATTTTAATGTATTTTATTGATGAAATTTGGTTTGCTGTCGATCTCGATTTAAGAGGTTTTTTAAGAACTTAATCTACTGTTTAGCCCGTCTGTTAATCTGCAAGGAAAAAAATTATGAAAAAGATCGTCGAGAATTTTTTGATAACAGTCGTTTCGATACTCAAATTAGTTTAGTCCTTAATAACGAAAGTGAAATAAAAAATTTGACATTCTTCTTTTACCTTTGTAATTATGATGTTATTTATAAAACGAGAAGGCAGTTGGATGAATATCATATTATGTGATTTCAATCCTAATTTCGCCAAATTTTTTGGAACTAATTATTATGAATCTTAAATCTTTAGGGACTGAATTTTTTATGGATATATGTCCATAAATGCTTATTCTACTGGATGAGTTAGTAAAATCGAAGTCACGGAACTGAGGTTACCCAAATCCAATCTATTGAGGTCAATGAATCGAGGCCACTAAGCATTCCAAGAACACCGGACCGAGGTCACCGAGTCGAGATTGCTGAACCCATCAAGGTCACCATACTAAGATCTTCGGACCAAGGCTATCGAGCAGAGGTCGCCAAGTTTTTTGAGGTAATTGGACCGAGGTCATTGAACTAAGGTAACTAGATTGAGGCCACCGAGCCAAGGTCACTAAGCTGTCCTTTTCATCGATTTGTAAGAAAAAAAATCGTGAAAAAAACCACTGAGAACTCTTCAACGATGACCATTTTAACACTCAAATTAGTTTAGCATCTAATAATAAAGGTGGAATCAGAAATTTGACATTCCCCCTTGACTTTTATGATTAGGACATTATTTATAGAATGAGAAGATGGTTAGATATATTTTGGATTT
This sequence comes from Trichopus zeylanicus subsp. travancoricus, assembly GCA_005019695.1. Lineage (NCBI taxonomy): Eukaryota > Viridiplantae > Streptophyta > Magnoliopsida > Dioscoreales > Dioscoreaceae > Trichopus > Trichopus zeylanicus. Next base: position 428,430 of record RXID01021427.1, on the reverse strand, counting down.
CGTGATTTCAATTCTAATTCCATTGAATTTTTCATAATCGATTATTGTGAATGTTGGATCTTTGAGAACCAAATATTTGATAGATATGTACTCATAAATACTCGTTTTACTATATAAACTATCAAAATCGAGGTCACTGAACCGAAATTATCGAATTCTAAAAACACTAGACCAAGGTCACTGAGCCGAGGTTACTGAACCGAGCATGAATTCACCGAATCATTATTTGTGTATATATAGATGAATTTATTGTTGTATTTCAACTAATCTCATCAATGACTTAATTTGAGAGACTACTTTAGATTTTGATTTGGATAATTTGATTCGTTGATTTGGACATCTCTATTTCAGTGTATCATCGTATTTTAAAATTTTAATGGACACAATTTCGAATATTTGAGAGATATGTACAAAAAAAACCCATTTTTTTGCGGGTATCATATTGGAAACTTGGGAATTGGGAGGCGATTGGCTACGGATGAACAACATTTGATTCGATCCCATTTTCGGGTTTCGCCTGCCTTCGTTTCCCATGCTGGCGTCTTCTCACACATTCTTTCATTGCCGCTGCACCGCCGTCGCAGCCTGCCGGCGCCGGCGGCTGAGCAACTTCTCCTCCTCCTCCTCTTCCGTCCTTTCGGTCCCTTCCGTTCTTATTCGTCGGCGGCTTTCGAATCCCTACGCCAATTGCAAGCCCGGCAGCGTCATCGCATGCCTTTCGGAATCGAGGGGAGCGGAATCGTCTGCCGTGGAAGGAGATGAGCAGACGATTGGGTTGGCTTCCGCCGTGGAAAACGCCGTGCCCACAAAGGATCTTGTCACCATCGCCGCCTGCGTCGTCGGCCTCCTCAGCGGCGTCAGCGTCGTGCTTTTCAATGACGCGGCAAGTGCTCCTCTGATATCTTTCCTCCTTTTTTATATCACTTTGATAAATGACTCTGTATACACGGATTGTAGGATAGAGGCGCTGAGCTCACTTTTGTTAGGGACTAAGAAGGTTTTTTCAGTAAATTCATAATCAATAAAGATGGCTTTTTGATTCTCATTTTAGGCACCAACACTGATTGTTGTGTTTATAAGTAAAACTGAATGTTGGATCACTCAAAAAGGAATATTTTTGGCCTTAATCATGAGCACCTATCCTGATTCTCAAATAGCTAATGAAAGCATGCAGTTGCTTTCCTAGCACTTACAAATATTCAATGGGACTTGGGAGCATTAGATGAATAAGAATCCTTGTCGATTTACTAGATTTTGTTCTATAATGTTGTATGTTAACATGAGATTAATTCAGGAATTTTGTTATGCACAAATTGTATAGGTGCATAGCATACGTGACTTCTTTTGGGATGGAATACCTTCTCGAGGAGCCTCATGGTTGAGGGAGGAGCCTGTTGAGGAAGTATGGCAAAGAGTGATCCTTGTACCATTGTGTGGTGGGGTAATAGTGGGCATGTTGAACACACTCCGTAGTTCTCTGGAAACCCCGTCAGGGGAAAGCCTAGCGGCCAACATAAAGGGCGCAATGGGACCATTCTTGAAGGCAGTAGCTGCTTCTGTCACCCTTGGAACTGGGAATTCTTTGGGGCCAGAAGGTCCTAGTGTTGAAATAGGCTCATTTATAGCAAAAGGAGTTGGTAATGTATTTCAATGGAGTGGTGGAAAAAAGTTATCTCTTGTGGCAGCTGGATCAGCAGCTGGCATTTCATCAGGTACCTCCTGGAGATGTCTTTTTTCATGGTTGAGTAGTAGTAGCCAACAGGATGCTATGGACCTTATTAAATTAAGAGATATAGCCATACTATCTATGGACCAAATGCATGATTTGTTCAATATTTGTCTCCAAAGACGACCACAATGTTATCTATAAAAAACATGGATATTTGAAAAAAAAGTATTTCTCTATCTCTGTCGTTTCAATGTGTGAACTGGAATCAAAACTAAATGCTCCCACTGCACTTTTCTTGAATGCATTTGATCCTGCAGTGAGATATATGACTGATAGAGAAATGAAGAATGCCAATTCACTCTCTGTGTCTAATATTTAGGTTTTAATGCTGCGGTTGCTGGATGCTTCTTTGCTGTGGAATCTGTGCTATGGTCATCTTCTGCAGATTCATTCTTATCCCTTGCAAATTCAACCCCTATGGTGATACTTAGTTCAGTAATTGCATCAGTGATTTCAGAATTGGGTCTTGGTTCAGATCCAGCTTTTACGGTTCCAGAATATGATTTCCGCTCTCCAAGTGGTACATTTACTCTTTATTTCCATGATAGGTTATTGCAACAAAATTATAGAGGAAAATATGTTATCTGGATGTTGGGTTGGGAAAAGAATATTTGTTTTGGTTATGAAGATAAGCAGCCAAGCCTTTTGTGTTTTCAGTCTTTGACGGGGCTTGGCAGTTTCAGATAATTGTTTAGTTCAATTCAAAGTTTTCTTTTTATAAACCAAAATGTTGATATTTAACTTCAAAGTAATGCATACAAGAACTTATCATAATTAAGCTATTGCTGTTATTGATATTTTTTTAAGCCTGGTTTCTTATTTGTTACAGACAAAATTTGAGGGTGCTTATGTAATTCAATACATTTTCAGAACTTCCATTGTATCTTTTGCTGGGTATCTTGTGCGGTTTGGTGTCGTTAACCTTATCTGGGTGCACATCATTTGCTCTAGAGGTAGTTGAAAAGTTTTACAAGACTACCAAAATACCAAAAGCCATTTATCCTGCTTTTGGTGGCCTGGTTGTTGGTCTGATGGCTTTAGCATATCCAGAGGTTCTTTACTGGGGCTTTGAGAATGTTGACATTCTATTGGAATCAAGACCATTTGTGAGTGGCCTTCCGGCTGATATCTTGTTTCAGTTAGTTGGGGTGAAAATAGTGGCAACATCTCTGTGTCGAGCTTCTGGGTTGGTCGGGGGCTACTATGCCCCGTCACTTTTCATTGGTGCAGCAACAGGCGTGGCATATGGGAAGTTGGTAAGGTCAACACTGTGTGGGCCCAGTCCTTTGTTCCATCTCTCTATCCTAGAAGTGGCATCACCTCAAGCATATGGTCTGGTAACTTATATATCTTTGTTTTTCTTTCTGTTTTAGACAATTTTAGTGGTATATTGAGAAAGCAAGACACACTGACATAACATATAAGGAGCAATTTTATTTATTTCATTTAGACTTTGACCCTCACCTGAATCACCCATAGTGATTTATCAACTCTCATACTGCTTACCTGACAATGGATGGGAGCAATGTCACAAATTTTTTACTCATATTTGACTATATATTATTTGATAGTTCTCTGGTAGAATACTTAAATGTAACTGAAGAAAATTTTGTTTAATGCTGACATTATTAATTTACAAATTTCAAGGGGGCACTATAGAACAGAAATGTCTCCTTAGTAGTGGTAAATTTGACAAACAATTGGAGTAGATAAATCAACAACATGCTTATAGTCATACTAAAAGGAAAATACTACAACACATATGTACAATACTGATAGTGCTTGCATTGTTGTTCAACTCTATTATCTTGAGCATTTGACTTCTGCATGGCATAAGCAACAAAGTCATGCTGTCAGGTACCTTCTGCAGGTGGGGATGGCTGCTACTCTTGCTGGTGTTTGTCGCGTGCCCCTGACATCGGTCGTGCTCCTATTTGAGCTAACACATGACTATCGAATAGTTCTGCCGTTGCTTGGAGCTGTTGGAATATCTTCATGGATTGTATCAAGCCAGAATAAGAAAAAAGATGATGACAGTAATTTGGAAACTTTGGCAGTTAAGACAGCTAATGATCAAGAACCTAATGGGTCTGATATAACATCTCAAACTAATGATCTGTGTAAGCTTGAAAGCTCTCTTTGTGTTTATAATTTTGCTGCCGAAGTAAATTCTTGGGTAGAAAAGGTTACTGTTTCTCAAGCTATGAAAACCAAATTTGTCACTGTCCTTATGACCACTTCTATAGTGGAAGCAGTCACTATTATGCTTGTTGAGAAGCAATCTTGTTTAGTAGTAATTGACGACAATGATTTCCTTGGAGGAGTGCTTGAACTTGATGACATACAAAAGTTCATCAAGGTTGCCAGGGAAAAAGGCTCGCAAACTGAGGTAAATGATGCCCTACTTTATTTTTGCAAAACTAAAGAACGGCTTCCATTTTATATTTCTATGGATAATACTGATTGGAACCTGTGTTACACCCTACACTTCGGTTTTCTTAGTTGATTTATCTTTTTGACCACCTTATTGGTAGAACTGAAGCTTTCTGCAGCATGTGATGAAATTGAATGGTGTACATGTTACCATTGATCACTGAAGTCTACCAATATGATTTGTCAGAGTATAAAAAAAGAATATTAATCTGTTTCTATCACAAACTCACTATCGTATCCTAAGTGTTTGGGTACATCCAGGATCCAGCAATGGCTAATTTTGTATCCATGATGCTTTCTATATGACTTAATATCTCTGCGATTTAAGTTGGCATCATTTCTTAACAAAATGCAATACCCTTTTAGTTTCTGATCATCTGCTGACCTTTGTGATTCCAATCAGTAGCTGCTGTTAATGAGTATAATAGTTGCAGAATTAAAATTAATGTCTTAATCAGCATTCCTGACTCCAATATAAGCCAGAATTGCCAGTCCTTAAAATGATCACCTACTGCACTTGAAGAAGCAACTTGTCATATGGCAACAAAATGTTCTTCTTCCTTTCATGAAATAAAAATTTCACCCAATCAGAAATTCTCCACTGGCATAAGCAGGCAGGAAAATCATTCAGTTTTAGAAGGTCAACATAATATGGTTTACAATCCTTATATTATGATCTTCCTTGTTGCCATTCATCCTATTGTTATTTAACAGGTTGGCATGATGCAAATATCTCATGTATACAACTTAGAAAAGGAGAAAACCAGAGTTTGGACTGTAACTCCTGAAATGTCACTTGTTACTGCTGAGAAGATCATGGATTCTCATGGAGTAAATCAGCTTCTAGTTGTCTCAGAGCATATGGGTCGCCACAAGAAAGGACATCTGGTAGGCCTGTTGGACAGGGAGGCTATCAGCATTGCTTGCCGGTAATTTTCACGTCTCATTTCTTATAGAATCCATTATGTAAAAAGCATGAGAGAACTGATGCATAAAATCAGATGTTTCTTCCTAGAGGTTAGAACTTGTGTTCTTCCACTGTTTAGTTCTTTCCACTTGATGTTCTTTTGCAGTGTTGTGGCAACTGGAGAATCCCTCATCATATCTTCCAAGAGAACTACTGACTCCTAGTTGTACAGTATAAAAAAAAAAAATTTGATACTGCATATTTTCAAGAGCTTCAATGTTTATTGACACCACTCTGGTTAAAAATAAGTATGCTACAAATGAAGCCAACCGAAGCTAACTCAGGGCTGAGCTTTGCCTTGCCACAACAATGAATACGGAAATTTAGAAGCAAAACTGGTGCAAAAGTCAGGCCTCGCACTCCATGCAATATGCCAAGCACAAATATGGGTTTTTCCTGCTATTCTGTGCTCTTTCATGCAAGCAAAACGTTAAATTATGCCATGAATCCTCAGAAAGAATTCCAAGAGAAATTTCAACTAAGTTGATGTACACCATATTTCTGTGGATACTTCTTGTTGAATTTTAGACGCAATAAAGATACAGAGAATATGATTTCCCTTCTAAATATGTATGTCCTCTAACCCACATCCTTTTCTTTTCCCAGACACTTATATTTCTGTACCATGCATTGCATGTGATTGCATTCAAAATCTGCAACCTTGTTGCTGGAAGCTGCAACAACTCAATCAATTTGCCCAGGTATGGTGCAGGTTTGTATTTGCTGGGATGCTGGAGAGCAATTCATATAATATAGCTGTCCCCATTTATGCTCATTGATGATTCTGATTTGCGTGATGTTGACTTCTGCATCTGGATGCCTATATTTGCTGAATCAGCTCTGTGTTTTGTCAAGCATGATGTCTGGTATCTGCATATCTGATGATTTTTTAGTTTTGTGCCTGCTTGATGAGAATTGTAAAATGGACAGAAAGTAAATGTTCAAACTTGTGAAATCTGACTATTAACTTGTGCAGTGTATCATAAAACAGGATTATTGTGATTAGCAGGATTAGCTCAAGGGGGGTAAATCAAGATGTCATGGAGGGAAATGAAAAATCTGAATATGTTGGGTGTTTTCTTGCAAAAATAGGCAAAAGATCAGCAAATTATTCACAGAAAAACCCATAACAATAAAAATATAAGATTCATGACGTTGCGCTTTGTCGGGGAAAGAACCAAATGTTGAAGCTGTTTAGACGGCGATGGATAAGCAATAGATTGCTTGTCGGAAGCGTGCATCCAATGACATATTCCTAATCTTCAATATCACATTCCGCTGCTACTTTTTAATTTTTTTTTTTCTGCAAATATGGAACTGCCATCCATATCTATTATTATATGTAATTTGTTTGATTAAGATTTGTTGGAATCCAACGGGCCAAATCAACTGGCATTTTAAGATCTGGATTCGCTGGATCAACTCTCATCGCAAACTGGAAAATGAAAAAAGGCGAGGAGGACCATCACGAGTCCTCTGATGACGGTCTCTCCAATACTTTTTATTTAATAGTTGATGGGAGGAGAGATAATATTTGATTTTTTAAAAAAAATAACATTAATCTCAAACTTTTGGTAGACTCACCATTTTAAGCTAACTTTAGTTTTGATTTTCTTGATCTCAACTTTGATTTTTACCGGCAATCTCGCTATTCGGCTGATCAAATCTTGTGCTCAACCTTTCCAAATATGGTTTATAATTCTGAGAAATTTTTTTTAAGCTTTCCATTCCTCGTTTAGACTTACTATGAGTTTTTTTCTATTAGTTATCGTTTATTATACCGACTTTTTCCATAATATTTGTGAATATTCTTGGTATTTCAAAAATACCTTCAAAAGTTAAAAAAATGCCGAAAAAGGTTTCCTAATATTTTTTTTCTAGCGCTTTTGAAATGGCAAAAAGACGCAATAAAATTTTTTTTTGACATTTTTAAAATGCTGGGAAAAAATTTTTCCAATGTTTTTGGCAAGAACAATAGAACTATTACGCATTTTTTCAAAGAAAACACCAAGAATAGTCCTGGCGTTTTTAGAAAAAATACCGGGACTGCTCATTTCGGGCGATTTTGAGCAAAAACATGGGGAATAGTACTTGACACAGTAAGCTCGCTACAGTGTAGGATCTTAAAAAAAATTACTATTTGAATTTATTACAAAACATTGTTAGTAATAATGTCTTTTTTTATTCAATTTCACTTATGCAGATAGTATTTAAGTTTATTACAAAATACATATAACATCTTGGGTACATGACAAACTAATATGTACAAAGAGCCACCAATTAGATCTGGAGCTAGCTGAAGGAAAGCATCCTTAAAGCCATGAATAGATCCTAAATAGCTTCATGACTCCCTATACTTGGTCTGAGTCGAAAGTATAAGTCCTTGAGCAGTACTAAGTCAGAACTTGTGTTGTGACACTGACGTTGGCTTTCCTCTTCCTCATTATTGCTGCTCTTACTCTCAATTTCTGTCTATTATGAAGAAGAAGAAGAAGAAAAGTTTAATGAAAAATACATTTAAGTTAAATTACGATGATTGTATTCCAACCTTCTTTTTATCTTTTTCTTCTTTGCTTTATTTCATCACTGCTGCCCTGCATTCAAGAAAGCAAATGTAGGGAACTTGAAATTAGGAAGAAGTTATATAAACCTTTTTAAGGAATGTATTCCGAAAGAAATTCTTCAGAAATGATCCAAGAAATTCATGATTGTGGTCAAGTATCAATCGTGCAATATAAAATAGTTTCATTCCTTATATCAAACCAGATATACCATGATGTGAACGAAAATGCTAGAGATATATGGAAAGCAAACCTCAACCAAATAAAAATGCATAGGAGTACTTAAAAAAATAGTGTCATGCCTCCCATAAATGTCAAGTCTTAGAGTATGATCATCACATAAATCAAGCATAAAAACCAACGTTTCAGCACTTTCATCTCCAAAAATTTCTAGAAGTCAGCACGAAATTGTTCTAATCAATTTTATTGCAGAACATATATCAATCAACAATATTGTCAAAACCCTAAAAATTACTTGAATTGAACTGATATATGATACCGTTTAGATGTTTCTTGGTTAGTAAAGATCATCTCTCAATCAACACATAGTGTCGAAAATAATAAATACCACCTGAATCAAACTGATGTATGACACAACTGGTTGTTTCTCGTTCCATAGAGACCACCCCTTGATCAACTCACAACTGTTTCTTAACTAGAGAAGTTCATGTTAAACATCAAATATTAGTAATACAATGTAGACCAGTCCCATTTCTCATATCAGGCCTAGCGATACAAAAATGAGGCAAAAATATGTATCATAAATATGGAAAAATATATTCAAGTAAATGAATAGCCATAAAAGTACTCTTAAGAAATACAAGTTATTATTGTGACCACCAAAAATCCACATTTCAAGCAATTGTTCTAACACCAACATTCTTCATTGCGGAGCCCTGTGAAAGGTCCGACAGTGCATTCTAGTCATCGTGCCAATGCTAAATATCACTTGAATCGGAGCCATGTATGATACCCGTCTAGCTATTTCTTGCCAACTCAAACCCATCTCTCAAGATCCATTAGAAGCAATACTAATTGCAACAAAATCCGAAGACAAATACCCAGATCGAAAACCTCTAATCGAGCAACCAAATGCACCCTCTCACTATGTCCAGATCTAGGCATCATGAAATAAAATGAGATCTGAAAGAATGAAAGAATGAAAGAACGGGCGGATTACCAAGAGGTTAATGTAGAGATCAGGATCGAAGCAGGGGGAGGGGGTTGACGGAGTCGAGGGAGTCGAGCGGCTTCGCAGAGGGAGATAGGGCACCGATGCCCGTGGCGGCAAAGGAGGCCGTGGAGGTATCGGGGGAGTAGAAGCTTGTCAGGAGCTCCCGAGTCCAACGAGCCTTCTCGTCCAGTGGAGGCGGAGGAGCAGCGAGAAGTGAGAAATCCGAAGATGGAGAAAGCAGAGAGAGCATCCTCAAATCAATCCCCAAATCAACACAAATGCTAAACTAAAATATAGAAATCAGAGAGCATCCAAGAAGAAGAAGAAGGTTATGGATCGAGCTGGGCAAGAACGATCTTGACGGCAACGAAAGCGGGAGCTAGCCGGGCGGGAGGCGGACGCAGCTGGGATGCACGGCTTCCGGGCCGGGTGCAGGGTTGGGGTTTGGGGAAGACAGTGCAGCGCTCTCCCTCTCTCTCTCTCTCTCTCTCTCTCTCTCTCTGCCAGTAGGGCATTTTTGTTATCTTTTTTCCGGCGTTTTTTAAGTTGAAAACACTGAAAAAATACCATATTTTTATTAAAAACTCTGGTAATTATCGACGTTTTAATTGAAAATGCTGCGAACGGCTGCAAAATCATTGTATCTCTTTAGATGTATATCATCAATTATATCCCACTAACGCCGGCACTCAGGCGTGGACGGTCAAAGCCAAGGCCTCCGCGCCCACGTGCCAAGGACGGAGGCCGAGGCCGGCGCGCTGGCAGCAGGCGCGGACGACCTCGGCACACGGGCACGCCGGCTTCGGCCTCCGTCCCCGTCCAAAGCCTCGGCCTCCGTCTGTGCCTGCGTGCCGGGGACGGAGGCCGAGGCCGGCGCGCTCGCGTGTCGAGGCCGTCCGCGCCCGCTGCCGGTGCGCCGGCCTCGACGTTCGTCCCGCGTGCCGAGGCCATCCGCACCCTCCTGCCGGCGCGCCGGCCTCCGCCTCCACTCTCGCCGCCGGCTCCGGCGTCATCGCCCGCTCGCCGCCATCGAATTTCGGATACTTTTATGTAATCGGAATAATTTCATAGCATTATTCGTAAAAATCCGAATTTTAAAATTTTTTTTTATAAATAAAAATAATTTCGAAGGGTTATTTATAAAAAATCGAATTTTAGTATATATTTAACTATAAAAAATAAGTTTTAAGAATTAATGGTAACTCATCGGAGGTAAAAATTGAAATTTTTTGAAAAATTTTTGATGTCAAAATATCAGGGAGTAAGTGAAATAGTTCAAAAAGAAGGGTATACGTACTTTCCGAAAATACGGCGATTCTATATAATTAAAGTAATTACAGAAATTTATATGTAATTATACCTTTACGAAATCCAACATGTATGAGGCCCCACGTTGAGCTGGCTCATTTATTTGAAGCATTTGGTATCTACGTTCATTTTATTTATCTTTTTTTGGTTTTATGTATTAAATATTTGATTGGTTTTTATGAACCTTTGGACTTTGTTTGATTTGAAATTAAAATCATAATCAATTTTTTTCAAAATTATTTTTTTTATAAATTTAATATTATTTATTTTATATTATTATTAAATTAAATTATTATAAAAATTTAAATAATTTTCCGAATTTTAAATTATTAAAAAATTAATTTTAATAAAAAAATTTAATTGATAAAAATAGTTTATTAATCTTAACACCAAACCCTTCCCCACTCAACCCTAAACTCAACAGTCACTCTCATCAATTTGCAATAAATATTTTCCCCCACACGTCACATGTCATCTCTGCTCATCACCGACGTTTGCTTTGGCTTTGCTGTTCTTGCCCTAGATTTCCCTCCTCTCTGGGTAGGCGTGGAAAAATAAAAAATAAAAAATATCGCGTTGGAAATGGTTGGAAAATTGAAAAAATCAGGACATGAAGGCTCAAAGAAAGTCTTTATGATCAGACAAATGACTACATTTGTGGAATATGAGACTAAAGAGAGGTGTCAAAACAATTTTTGGTACCACACAAAAAAAATCTAACTATTTGTCACTTCTTTCACTTTATATTTGGAATCAATGATTATTTCTTAGATGTGCTCTTCATTGTAGCACACCTAGTTGATCTCCTGTTTTAACCAGTAACGTTCTCAGAATGTACTTCCTGCATCATCAAATACTCATGAGGAAGGCATGTCATTGAACTTCCTTCTTAACCGTCACCAGGGAATTCATGCGAATTGGTTACCAAAAGAAGAGCCGACCAGGACAATACATCAGTGGGGAATGATAATAATTGCGAAGAAGGAATCAAGAGGTACATCTGCTCAAAAAGAAAGAACTGACAGCAGGGAATAAGCTGGAAACATATCAATGCTTTCTTATTGAAAAATATTGGACGAGGAGCCTGTTTCTTCAATTTGAACACAATAACCTAAACATATCATACAACAGTTTCTTCTAGGACAATGGAATTATTACAGACACATTGGGGAAATTCCAGACAGCAAGCAAATGTGTGCTTTCGAGTTCTCATGGATTTTTCCCTTTCTGACCATGAAGGTTACAATTCTTGACACAATACTTCCTATATTCACGTCCCTAAATATAACAAAGAACAAAAATACCCTGAAATGGGATAATAGCATCAACAAACTGTAGAATTCTTGAGCCTCCCCCGTGTCCCGATAGCAGGCAAAGCCTGCCTTATTGTGAAGAAACCAATGTGGAGAAAACAGCATCGATGACACCCGAACAATTGTTGATCCTTTCACTCCCATTTCATCCAAACTAATAAAGAATTGAAGAAGCAATGCTGCGACCCCTTCCTTGTACGAACAAATACACAGGGCACATCCAACCTCCTGATTCCACAGGCATATATTGAAGCCAAGAGGCAGACCAGCCAAGAAACAAAAAGATGAAGATGCGCCATGACATGTGTCTATCTACAAAGCCACAGTAGGAACGTATTCCGTCACTTTCTACCTTCTTTCTGATGTAATAGCAACTCATCAACTAATACTGATAATCCAAATGCTTCCGATTCAGATTAGTTGCAGTCCAGTCCACACTCTTCCAGAACAGGGCCATCATTCTTTGGCAGGAATGGATCAATCCGGACCCACAGAAGGGAGAAAATAGATGCAAGAAGGATAGACCAGACAATGATAATTGTGGGTGTTCGGTTGTGCCGGCCAACCAAACCTTTAAGGAAGGGATACAGGTGCACAATCACCCAGAATGCAAAGAAGAGCCTGCCAAACAGAGGTCCCCATGATTCATAGCCATTGTTTATGGCATTTGAGACCCCTGCAACAACTCCAATTAGATTTACTACAAGCAGTGTGGTTGGAGGGATAAGCAAAGTTGTCCACTTGAATGTATATAGCTCTGAGAACTCCTCATCATCACCAGCCTTTGATGTCACAGTGAAGTTTGTGTCAATACCGGCAAGAACCTTTAGAAGACCTTGAAACACAGCAAACAGGTGGGAAGAAACACCTCCAATAACCCAAAACTGCTCATTTCTCCACCAGTCATCTAGACCAATGCCGCTCCATCTCATTTCCAAGATGCTTGTTGCAAAGATACAAATGAAGAGCGACAAAAACCACAAACTAGCAACATTGCTAAGCTGCAAGGGAGCAACAAATAAGCATGAGAAAGAATCGACAAAATCTGAATTCCATAACTCAAATGGGTATGCATTTAGTAACATACCTCTGGAGTGATGAACTTCCCAGTAAGCAAGCAAACAGCTGGTAAGGTACAGTAAGCCAGGAGCGGAATTGATGTCCAAGGGTACACAGTTGCATTTATGTATGACAATCGCTCCAGCCATTTCAAGCCACCTCCATATCCATACCAAAGAGGGCAGTGTCGACTCAAGAAGATTTCCACAGACCCCAGTGCCCACCTAAGGACCTGATGAAGACGATCTGAAAGATTGAGTGGAGCAGATCCTTTAAATGCAGGCCATGATGGCACACAATAGATTGAACGCCATCCATGACAATGCATTTTAAAGCCAGTCAGAATATCTTCTGTGACAGACCCATAAATCCATCCAACCTGGAGAAATTAGAGAGTTTAATACAATGAGCTCTCAGAAAAGAACAATCTACATAAAGAATGCCACAAAATTTATGCACAATTCACCTCTTTGCCCCAGTCTGTTTTGTCTTCATAGCCACAACTGATGACATGAATAGCTTCCTTTAGAAGTGATGCTGGAGTTGCACTTTTAAGTGTCCCACCATTCTCCAGCAAAGTAGAGGCAACAAAAACAGGAGACTGCCCAAACTTCTTTTCCAACTTTGTTTCAGACATCATGGTCGACTTCTCATTCTCAATACCTGTAAGGTGTGCATATGAGACGAATAAAAAAATCAAAATGATTTTAAGATTGATAGAATCAGCAATACAAAGTGCTTTGGAAAAAAAAGGGAATATGCTCTCCTTCGCATGTCTGAAACTGAGTTGATATGTGACCTAGATCTTCTAGTGCTGACATACTCAATATCACAGACTACTTGTAAGAAAATTAAATATAAAGGCACATATTCCTCCAAGTATCAGAAAACTGGAATCAGTAGCTACCAAGATCTTCCATCATGAATTTGATTTCAGTTAAATTAATGTGCACCATAGTTGGTTTTTCAGGCTTAGTGATTTCAACTTGCAACTTAGGATCTTATGACATTTGACTGTTGTGTATCTGTTGAAGTTGAATTGTAAGTTTGAACTAATTTAAGCTCTCACATTAGAGTAGAATATTTAATGACCCAATAGGTTCCTAAAAGTGATTTTTTTGGTATGCTTATAAGGCAAACTGAAGTCGATGAATGATACAGTTGAAAGGTAATCAGGACTTCATCTACTTATTTGAAAACTAAAGTAACCATAAAATTAACGAGTATTTACAAGCTTTATTCTGCTTTTGAGCATAAACAATAAACCTGAAGAGAACATAAAGCATCCACCAGAACTGTGAAAAGATCTAGTTAAAGTGTTAAGGGCGACTCACCTTCAATGCCTTCTTCAATACCCTCCAAAGCAAACACTGGCGCTCCTCCATCTCCTCTCCTGAACCCTTTCTTTTTCTTTTCCTGCTTGACCTTGGTTGACTTCTTCTTCTTCTTTCCAAGACAGCAGCAGCAGCAGTAGCACCACTTTGGCCAACAATTGCAAGTCCTTGAGGGTGGCTTCTTTGTCTTCGGAGCATCATAGCCATAAAGTGCTTGTCTTCTAAAGACACATCCAGTACCGACATAAATTGGTCCTTGAATTCCATCCAGACCTTTCATGTTAATCTGTATCACAAAGCTTATGTGTTACAACTCAGTGCATATGCCAGTGAACTAGAATGAAGAAAAGAAAGTATAACATATGCATTACAGATCCAGGATGTCTATGCTTACATCAAAGAACACTATGTTTCGGTTAGCATATCGATCATGCCTATCAATGCCATCAAACCTCTGAGGAAATTGCACATAGCACACTTTCTTCCCCAATAGTGGATCCATCATGAAACACATTGCCTCTCTCAGTGCTTTGCTGTTGTTGATATAATGATCACAATCCAAGTTCAAAAGATAAGGCGCATTTGTGAGTACAGCAGAGACTCTAACCTGTAGTGTCATATACCAACAAGAACAGGAAAGTTAGCATCATTTAATCTCACAAAAAGTACAACAATAATGTGCCAATAAATTAATCATTTACCAAAGCATTCATGGCACCAGCCTTCTTGTGGTGATTGAACCCTGGCCTCTTTTCTCTGGAAACATAAACCAAACGAGGCAGTTCATTTCCATCCATATCATGTCCACCACTTTGGCCCAAAAACACCTGTAGTTTAGAAGATGATTTTTTATTGGATGTCCCAAGAAAGAAGGGCTCTTGTGCTTGTTATGAAGGCATTAGCAGTTGAACTGCATACCTGAATCATTCCAGGATGATCACGGACATTATTCCCAGGCCATGGAGTCCCATCTTGCATTGTCCACCCTTCCTCTGGCACCTTTTGAGCTTTTGCAACCAAAGCATTAATACGAACCTTGAATTCTTCATATTCTCTCTGGAAGCATTGAATTCAAGATTATTTCAACAAAAGTTCATAAATGAATGCTATATAGATAACACATAGGAGATCAATCTATGTTAGCATACCTTCATGGCTCTTCTTTCCTTGACAAAGGAAGCCAAGACCTTATCCTTCAGGTAATCTACCTTTTGCTGGAAGTACCACTCTGGAGCCCGTGGCTCAATGTTGAATTTCTTGCAGAAAGGAACCCATTTCTTTGCAAATTCAGATGTCTCCGATAAGGCTTCGAATGTTAGCATTGCAGCACCATCATCAGAAACATAGCAGGAAACTTTGTCAACAGGATAATCAACTGCAAGGATGGACAGAACTGTGTTTGCAGTGACCAAAGGAGGCTCCTTCAAGGGATCGACTGTACTCACAAATAGGTCAACTGCAGCCAGTTGAGAAGGCTGGCCTTCTTTCTCATACCTGAGCAGAGGAAAAGGGAGTTAACAGCGATACTCAGAGCTTTTGGAAAGAAAAAAAAATAGCGACTCCAACTAACCTTAACGATAATCTGTCCAGATAGGTCTCTCTTTCAATTGGAAGCCACTTTGGGAACTGATCGAGAATCCAGGACAAGGCGAACCAGATTTCACAGATCACAGATATGAGCCACAATGCTAATGCATCATTCACAGGATGTGTGATTCGGTAATGAAAGAAAAATCCAAGCACAACCAGCCTGATTATAATGATCATCCTGTATGGGTTAATTTGGCTGGAAGGAAGAGGCAGCTTTCTTGATAGTGGTTGTCTGGCTTCATCCATCCTAGTCAAGACAAATTTGCAACAATGTCATTAACTAATGAGGAAAAGAGATAAGGTTAGGAATGAATGAAAATGCTACATGAGTTCCACTGAATTATTAAATATATGGACAGGTGATATGGAGATTATCACTAACCATGATATGAATTTGTATCAAATTGGAACTAGTAACTAATCCCAATAGTAAAAACGATCAAAATAAATAGGATCATGCACAAAGAAGTTTATCTACAAATCCACCTTTGCTACAGTATAATTACATATTTACCTAAAGGGTAATCACGCCATCAAACTCCTTGTGTGATCCCGAAAATCAAAACAGTGAAGGCAGAAATAGTCCACAAAGGTATTAAAGTTCGAATAAGTAAAACTGTACACTGCTATCACAAGCTTCTGACCTATCACTCTATTTAGAGAACTGGATTATCTGTAATTTAACAGCAATGCAGGAATAACTGGTTGTTTCGATAATTTGAAGTTTGGAGCCAGACCAGTCTAGCACCAACTACAAGAAAGAATTTGTCAGCTGAGGATTGATTGTTCGGAAACAATCACAAATCATCCACACAGCCAATTTCTCACAATTCTTAAGAGGCTTCATCTCAAAAGACCACTACCTCTACAAATCTTAGAGAATCAGTGGCAACATTGCAAACAAATAATGAGAAAATTGCACCAAATACTGAAATTCAGTGGTTTTATGACCTGAAACATCAAGAACCACCAATGAAATAACAAATGCAATCGTTAGCAGATACTAAGAACACTAAGTTTAGGTGCTTACAATGGCAGATCCGGTCCATCACCATCATTATCCCAATCCTTTCCACCATTGTCATTCCTCACAGGGTGAAGTTTCTCTTGCTTCTGCTTCCAACTCTCCATCCTCTCCTTCCATGCCACACTTCCATAGCCATAAGCAGCAAGATCCTTCGAAGGATCCATGGATCTAGGTTGCACTGCGAGTAGAGAATTTGTCAATACAGATTTATCAACCTCGAAAAGGAATAGCAAACCATAACTGAGCAAATAATATGAGAACTAATTTACCCTACCAGGAAGGCTTGGATCTGCAAATGGAAGAGGGTGTATCCTCTTCCCACCACCACCCATGAACGATGGAACAAGAGCATGCTGTTCAGGAGGAATATCATCAACCTGCAACCAAGTTAGCCAATGAGATGCTGCCTATATAGAAGAGAGATTTGGATCTAAGGAACGCTGATTCTCCAACACATGAACCAAGGGGGAAACGCTGAAGCATTACCATCTCCCCATTGGTGAGCAAGGGCACTTGAGTCACTGTATGGACCACTCGAGGCATTTCAACATCGCCTCCTCGGCCATAGCTCAAGTGGCCGTGAAGCATCCCCTCAGCCGTGTACTGCATACCTTGCTTATCTCTTCCAGCAAAGCTGAATTCATTCTCGAGATCATCAATGTCATCTTCCTCCTCATCACCGGCCACTCTCGCACACCCTGAGAATTCCCACGAACCAATCAAAAAGCATCAGAGAATTGCTTTCCAGACGAAAAGCAACAACTTTGACCAAAATCCAACAATGATCTAAGATCACCGGAGGAAAAAGACAATACCTTTGAGGCGCTTGAACCTGGTCTTGCACTGAGGGCAGACCTGGTTGCCCTCCCGGCGCTCATACTCGTAGCAAGTCTTACAGATCGGGAAGGCACACTCGTTACAGGCCACAAAGAGCTCGCCGTCGGCGGTAAGCCCGACATCGTCCCCGCAAATCTGACAAATTTGGCCGCTCAGCTGCTGCAGTGGCTTCGGCTGCAACAAGATCAGCCAAACCAACACTAAATCAAACAAGAAAACCAACCCAAGATCCAACCTTTCCCCTCAAAAAAACCCCAAACCCCCACAATGCCAAAAGCGAAGAACTCCGGGAACCCAGAACCCTACCCCCGATTCTCCATCGCGGCGAATAACGACGAGCTCGTTCCGATTGTGCGACCCGGCGACCAAGCCGGCGCTCGCCTCCATTTCCACAGACCCCCCCCCCCCTCAGATCTAAGACTTCCCCAACCCAACCAGCTGCTTCAAAGATCGGACCTTTACGGGAATGGCGCCGGGCCCAGCCGCCAGAAAAGCGATTTCTGCATCGAGGAGCCTTTCCTGCCTGCCCAGATATATGAGCAAGCCCTAACTGCTCTTATTCCTTGCTTCCCACCCCCAAAAAACCCCAAAGGCGCAAGCTTTACTGTAAAAAACAGGGGGAATCTCAACTCCGCAAGGCTCCCAGCGGCGAATAACAAATTGGAATAAAGAATGGTAGAATTGGGGGAAGGGGGGCGGAGGCGGAGGAGGGCGAGGGTGGGTGGGGGTTAGAAACAGGAGAAGATGGAATAGAAAAAGGGGAGGAGGAGGTGCAAGCTGTGATGAGGATTGCGAAATCTCTCCACGAGCCCCACCGCCACCCCCTTCGCTCGCAGCGTGTCTCCTTCTTCTCTCTCCTTCACCTGCCACTCGTTGCGAGCTTTATCACTTCTCCGCCGACACTTCCAACGCGTCAAAACACTACGCTAACTGCGATTGAAAGTGATGATACTGGGATAATTAGAGAGAGAAAATGAACCAAGGATTCAGATTCAGAGCTTTTACCGAAGGGAGAGAAAGTGGAATTTGCCGAAGAGTGTGGAAATGGAGGAAGACATGGCGTTTAAAGTCGGGGGCTTTTTGCATTTCCCCCTTCGCAATTTTGGAATTTAGGATCGTACCCTAATGAAAATTTAAAAAATTTTGCATACTCTACGCAAAGACTATTAGCTGATAAAAATAAAGAAGAAAATGTTATGCGTAATTTTTACAATATCAGGGGGGAATGAGTGAATATAGCATATTTGAAGGGGGATGCATGAAAAAACCCTAATTGGTGATTAATGTTTTCATTAAAAACATAATTGTCGTTTTAATGACAAATGGCAGATTCACTTAATATGCATGCAATTTCAACGAATTTGGATAAATGCAAAACAGCTTTATCGGTTGGATATAGACGACTTTTTTAATAGTTGCTAATTTTTTTTTGTTTTGGATATACACAAGTCGCCAATTTATAAATATATTAAAAAAATTTTGTTCATTTATTTTAAAAAGACAATGTCGAATGACAAGTGTTGTAATACTCCAAAAATAAACAAAATCATTAAATGAATGGAGTTTTTGGTGATAATAATCCTAATTATCCAATTATTAACTCCATTGCAGTAAATAGTAAAAAAATAAAAAATATAATATGAGAGTTAATAAATGGAACAGTGGCAGCATGTGGGCCCAGTTGTCACGTCGTCCGGGGCAGCTCAGCTGCTGCTCGTCTTCTCTGCTGGTTTAGGGCCGTCATCGGGCCGAGCCCGGAGTCCCGTCCGGGCCCAACTATTTTTATTGATTATTATTTTTTTTTTATGCTTGAGAATTGTATTATGATTGTGAGTTGTAAGCGCTTGGTACGCAAAGGACAAGTTAATCCGTGATTAACAGGAAAAATTCTGATATTAAGTCAAGACCAACCCTTTATAAATATGGTTTTCATGCGAATACACCATTTCAAGTAATAAAAATGTTTTTATAGGGGGTTATGTGAAAAGTGGCCTTAAGGAGTTAAAGGACGGAATAAATAAATACACAAGTAGTTGGCTAAGCGTTGGGGATTTCCACCTTTGTCCTCAAGTCATCGAGATCTGCTTCCCGGGTCCACAGGGAAATCGGACGACTGAGATCGGATATCAGCGCCCCGCCAACGGATCGGATGGTGGTTAGGACATTTCAGTCAATGGCGTCGTCTTCGATGCGGCCCTTTTAACTGCTGCCGACTCCCGAAGGATGCAAATTTTGCATTTTACCCCTCAAATCTTTTTGCATTTCCGTTTTGGCATCCGGCGGAGTTCTCAGGGGTTTATGCGCAATTTTCTTTTTTAAAAAATGGTCGCCTGCGCTCGCGAGCGGTGGTAATTCTTCGAGAGACATTGATTATCATACCAAATGGAATAATACGGCATCTCTGAGCTGGTGCTTAGCTCCAAATTTGTTAGCTTCTTGGTCAAATAATATCTCTCGATTTTGCCAACCTCCATCCCTCGCTTGTTTTTTTCCTTTTATATTTTATTTAAAATTTTTTAATATTATTGGCTCGATAAACTGGCGAAATTAAGTCCCAATAATTCATTTCGGATAATAGAGAATGGAATATTCGGTTTCTATATCAACAATTTTATATCGAAAATACTTGCCAAAAATATTATAAAAAATTAATTATTTTTAAAATTTTAAATCATTATAGAATTAATTAATTTTGATAAAAAAAATAAATGTATAACAATAATTTATTATTTTTAATTTTTAATTTTATTTGGATATGCATTCGATACGCTTAACTCGAAACCCTAATTAGAATAAGTCGATTTGTTTAAAAAATTCTGAAAGGAGAAGCAAACCCTAAAATTAGGCGAGAGGTCTTGACAAAAGACGCGCCGGTCGGTAGCGAGTCACATTCGTCCGCTCAAAGCAAACGGAGGGGATTCTACTTGTTAACTTCTTTCGCCCTGTGAGCATCCCTGGCCCATGTCTTCTTCTTCGCACCGAAACATGCACGCGTACGCTTCGCTTTTTCACCATCTCCGCCGTAAAAAAAAAAAAAAAAAATGGCTTGCAGATCTCTCGGCCAACTCATTCCTTCTTCCAGACGTTTGAGCTTCCCACGCTTGGCAACGCATGAATGGCTTCATGAGTACATTGGGTTTTCTCCTTTTTTCTTTTTGGTAATATAATGCGGTGGTGAGATTTCCTTGGGCTTTCGATTAGGGTTTGATTGTGGATTTTGATTCTCTTGCGGTGATCATGACAGTGAAATCATTGTGTTCTTCTTCTAATCTTCGTTATTGAGCTAATGCGAAAGTTACTGGCTCATTCGATAATAGATCAAAATTAAAATTAAAATTGACTTTAAAATAAATTAAAATTCGAAAAATTAATAGTTTTATTTTTTTGTATTATTTTTAATTTAATAATAATATAAAATAATTAATATTATTTTTTTAAGAAAAATCAAAATCACGGCTAATTTTGATATTGACCTGTTTATACCAAACGAAGTCTCCCAAATTTTATATTAAGGTAAGATGGATTGGCAGTCATGGTTTTATTTTTTAGTTTTTTTTTTTCAGTTTCACAATGTGAAAATCGCAAGATAATATGAAAGTTCTACTTAAAAATGTAATTTTTTTTTTTCTTCTTTGAAATATAATACTTCTAACGTTTGATTAGGAAAAAAAAGAAAAAGAAAAAAAATCAGTTTATGTGATTTCACTATAATAAAATATATGGTGGCGTAAGATTCAACTAATATTTTAACTATGTGGAAGAGGCATTGTGTTGAATGTAAATAATGAAAGTTGAAGTTGATTAAAAATTGAAAGGAGATTAGGTTAAAAACATTTATTTAATTGCACAATAAGCATGTGATATCCAAATTTAATAAGCCAGACGGGTTAACAATGGGAAGCTTTTTTGCATGCGTTTGCTCCCATGCTCACAGCAACATCTGAACTGCCGAACAAAACTATCATCGCACATTAATCGCAAATTATTTCCAACTAATTCCACTTAAAATAAAATTTTTCATTTTTTTTTTTTTTTAATTCGGAAAGCAACACCGTAACCGCACAAAGATTTCTTCCGCACATCAATTCATTTTTGTTTTCGTTAATTCCGGGAAGTCGACTGTTTAACGACCAACGAAATGAGTCGAGCTCCTCTGCGACTCGACCGACAATATCGGAGTATCGTCAATCATTGTCGCGATAGAGATAGAATTCAGGCAATTCCTAAACTTGCTTGGACCACCTCGAAATACACAATGTCGTGCGTATAATAATATTGCGTAGTTTAATACTTTATTTAATAACGCTAATCATGTATTTTTTTCTAACATTTGGTGCGTTAAACAGTTAAAAGTCGACAAAGAGAAGTAGTTAAAAAGAGATTAGAGAAATCATTAAAAAATTGTAAGTTCCCTGGGAGATTCTCGCAATCAATTCCTCAAAAAGGCGGATTTGGTTTCTGTTTATCCCGAGATTAAGAATAATGATGAAGAAAATATTCAAAAATAAATGTTAAAAATAGATATATTTTATCAGCGTTGCGTTCCATCGACGATATTTGAATATTAAATTTAAAATTTAAAATACTATATTTTTCTATTATTTGTTATATTTTAAGCATTAAAAAAATAACTTTAACTCATTTTTTATGTTCCATCACCGCACACTCTCTCTCTCTCTCTCGTGAGTCAACATAATTGGGCAATATTTGATGAGTAGCGACAAAGACATTATGCTAACATAAACTCCACCCAATCATTTGTCCACTTCCACCTGGCCCTTTCTTTATTATTTTTATTTATTTCCTCTCGTCTTTATTATTTCACAAATCATTATTTGCCTGCTAATTAATTTATTAATTTGGCGAATAATAAATAAATTTATTTGTATATTGAAAATTCGACAGTATGATGAGGGTCAACGTCGAGAGAGAGAGACGACGGCCCGAAAGCTCCCTCGCAACCTCCCGGCATTTTCTTTCATCTATTAGTTTTACAAAAATAAATACAAATAATTTGTGTATATAAGTCTGTGTAGCTGTTGAATGAATAATAAAATTGTGTATAAAATACTTCAACAAGGAAATGTGTCTCTACGTATACCAGTCGAAGGTGGATTAATTATCGACTAAAATGTGTTTCAAATAATTTTTTTAAAAGTATATTATTATTATAGTATAAAATATCATTAATTCTATATGCAAAAGCCATTTTATATTTTTTTTTAAAAAAAGTAAATTTTAGTTTCTTTATTTCTAATCCAAAAATAATTGAAAATGTACCGATTCGCTGGATAATAGTTCCGTATAATTAAATACTAAAAATTAATAAAAAATCATTTTACTTATGATTAGTTTTATTCACTTTTGCTCAACTAAATAATTTTTATATTTGTGTAAGAGTTGAATTACCGTGCGATACTTGCGTGCGAGATACTTCAACATATCAAGCTAAAACACGTGTCTAAGGGGTAGATGCACAAATGTCCACATTCCCGAGGGCGTAGATGAAAGAAAACCAAACTGAAAAGAAATAAAAGTGACGTTGAGGTGAACGTTTGAGCGTGGGGCCACGATGTTGGGCGGTATCCAGCTGTGCGGGGACCTATCGCGGCCGTCCGATCATCCAGTTCAACGGTGGACTTTGACTTACAGCCTGGCAGAGCCCCGCCTGCCTCTTCCGCCGACACCTCGTTTTCTGTACGCCCGGACTCTGGCCACTTTTTGCACTTAACTCCCTGAAATCTGTCATATTCACATCCCCTTCATTGTTTTGTTTTTCGATAGTTTGGAAAATGAAAGAAAATAAGGGACTTCAATATTGTTTTGAGTTGTTTTACGTACAACCCCTAAAAAATAATTAAATTATACATTATTTTCTGCTATTTTAAATTATATATAATTCTTCTTTTAATTTTTAATAAAATTTCATATTTCTACATTAAAAATTTATTTTTACAAAAAATATACTCAATATATTTTTTAACAAGTATAACTAAAAAACCAAAATACCAATATTATTGTAGGAGAATTCTTTATAAATACAATAAAATTAAGAAAAAATAAGACAAAATCTGAAATATTTTTCAGCAATAATTACAGTAAAAAAACAAAAAATTTTAATAAGAAAATTTTAGTTTCTTTGCATGTGAAATATTATTCTGATGTTGAAAAAAGATATGTTCAATGGCTTTTTTTGGACCAATTGAATTCGAATAAACTAAAATCTCGTTAAAAATCAAAAGGAAAGATTATACAGAACTATTAAAAAAATAAAAAATTATATGTAATTTAACTACATTTTAGGGATTTAAATTTTTTTTTACTTTTTATACGGAAAAAAATATTACTCTGAAAAACCTAAAATTTGAGTTTTGGTAATGATAAAATCGAAAAATATGAATTTTTGTTAGAGTCGGTGCCCGATCCCGGAGGGACTTCTCAAAGCATACGGTTGCGACTTTTAACTTTTTTAGCCATAAGCTGTTCTCACCAAATTGTTGCAATTGCGGAGTTGGGCTCGTGCTGTTGATAACCCAGGCCTGGCCCATACATGTATATGTGCTCTTGATTTTAGCCCACTGTCGTCTCCGTAGGCATCAATGGACCAAGGACGTTGGGCGTATTCCGTCGAATTCCAAATAACTTGAATTAGGCGAATTGAAGATCCAATTCCTTCGATTTAAGTGTTTAAATGATTAATTAAAATTTAAAATTATTGGAATTGATAATTTCAATAAAAAAGTTTTTGAATTTCGAAATTTTGATCGAGAATTCACAATTTCATATCGAAATTATGTAGGGCTTACATTCACGTAGCACTCTAATTTCGGTTTAAAATTGGGACAAAAATTTTTAATTTCTGATATTCAAAATTGTGCTTCTCATCATCGCCCTAA
Source organism: Trichopus zeylanicus subsp. travancoricus (assembly GCA_005019695.1). Taxonomy (NCBI): domain Eukaryota; kingdom Viridiplantae; phylum Streptophyta; class Magnoliopsida; order Dioscoreales; family Dioscoreaceae; genus Trichopus; species Trichopus zeylanicus. Next base: position 404,202 of record RXID01021427.1, on the reverse strand, counting down.
CTACCTCTTCTTCGATCAACCTGATCTCCCTCAACTCGATCTTCTCTATTTCTGTGCAATCGGCTATCCAATCAAACGATTTTTTAGTAATAATTGTGTAGTTCATGTAGCCATGCACTCTCGGCGGTTTTTCGACCCGACGACTTTTTAGTAGTGATTGTGTAGTCCATGTAGTCGCGCACTCTCGGCGATTGTGCGATCGTGATCCATTGCATTTTCAGCTCCAACTGTAGTCAGATTCTGAGTTGCGCACTCCCCATCAGCGCACTCCCCATTGTCGCACTCCAGTGTCAACCCACCACCAACTCATTATTGTCAACTTTAAGTCCCTTCCAATGGCTTTAAGCCCCTTCAGACGGCTATAGGCCCTCCCTATCTCCTCTGCTTGATGGTGGTCCACCCTTATCCTCTGCAGTTGTTGGCTTTGACCCACTTTCTGGTGATTATTTACTGCTCGATCCTGTGCTCTGGGCTCCTCTATGCATTCTTGTTGCTATGCACTACCACCTTGCTAGGTGATGTATCATCTCAGTGTGATAGCAAGGTTTCTTTATGATTGGTTGATGCATGATGCAATTTAGATTTTTTTGGATGAGATAGTTTTTGGATTTATATTTGGCTGATACATGTCTATTCATGGTTCTTCTTATTGGCCATTTTTTGATGTCAATTCAGACTTAGATATTACTATGACATATTACTTGAATCATGTTATCGCATATTTCAATCAACTAGTTTCTCTTTTGGGATTCAATATTTTTGATGAGAACATCATGCCATATATTATGAGAACACATTTATAATATTGCATATATTTGTTGAATTAGCTCTAGGTATATCTATGATGACAATGTTATATTTATATTATTTCGGTCAATGTTGAATGTTTGATGCCTATGAGTAGCCTTTTGTAATACACACCTCGGGCAGGAGACAATGTCATAACCGACTCCAAAGATAAAGCACAAACAATTAATTTCTATGATAGCTCCAAGTTATGAAAACAAAAGGAAAATAAGTTAAATGATGAACTAATTGTAGAGTTGATAGATGACATGCGTGAGTTTGTGTGTATCAGTGAGTTAGCTTGGAAGGATTTGTAAAAGAAAATTTTACACTCTACAGCAAATTGATTTAGAGGAGGATGTTTTAGTGTGCCATTCTTGAAGAATGCCTATTGGCATTTGCATAGTGATGATGTCGACCAATAGCTGTGATATGATATTTTATTATGACTATACTTTGAACTAGTGTGATTTAATTTATGCTAATATTGAAACTTAATTATTGACTAGACTATGCTACGATTTTCTATATGCTATAATTATTTATTTTATATTATGTATGTTATGGTTCTATATACATATATTATATTTTTTTCAGAGGTCGACTGTGTGTCTATATGTTATATATTATATTTCAGAAATCAATTATGTATCTATATATTGTATGTTGTATAAAAAAAACCGTTTGTGAGCCTATTTTCTATCCCTTTTTTATGACGGACTGTGTGCTAATTTTATTTATTATGTTGACTGTAAAAAAAAACCGAGCATGTACTTATTTATATTTTTTACATTGTAAGTAAATAATCGATTATGTGTCTTTTTATTTTTTATATATTATGTGAAACAAATTGACTATGTGCTCATTTATGTTTTTGGTATTATATGAAAAAGATCGTTTGTCTATCTATTTATGTTTTATATGCTCTATCTTATTATCACAAACTGATTAATATTTTCAAATTATTCACAGAATGCATTATTATGTTGCTGAATGCATGTACTTATGTATATTTTTTACATTATAAGCAAATGATTGATTATGTACTCATATATTATATGTTGTATGTGAGTTGCCGATTGTGTACTTATTTATTTTTATATATTATATGGAAAAGACCGATTAAGTACTTATTTATTTTTTATATATTATATGAAAAAGATTTTCTGTGTATTTATTATTTTGTATGTCTATCTTATTATCACAAACTGATTAATAATTTCAAACTATTTGTAAAATTTATTATTATGCTGTGTTTCGTAAGAGATGCTTAAGTATTTATAACTCGTGGTAAGATTATTACAATCAAATAAATGAATTTTCGGATAATTATTATAAATCTTACAATTTTTTGGATAAGACAACTAAAACTTTGCAAAATTATGAAATAAAAAAGACATCAAATATACTATCTTTTTTAATTTTAGTAAACCTAGGATTTACCATTTAATAAACCTTGACATAGACAATAAATAAAAAACTGAAAGTTGTATTCATACAAAATAAACCTTGAAAACACAAAAGATCCCCAAACAAGATAACATACCACCCTAGGTTTTACAACCAGTTGCTGTACATCTAAAAACAAAAGAGAAGCAAACTCGTGCAGTAGCTATACCTTCATATCATTTGTCCTTGCGCCTCTTGGAAGCCGAACTTGCTAGACAAGTAGTTAGCATAGCTAAAAACCCTGTGAAGTAAACTCATCAATGAAGTTACAGAGTTTAAGTTTCAATTTCTCACTACAACAATACATCCATGTTTTCAAGGTGAAACACAAATGACTAAGCATGGCTGAGGAGTTCCTCCTTCTATTCTAAAAAGTTCTAAAGTTTCTCTTCTTGCAGACACATCAAAGCAGGGACAGGGAGGCCATATCTCAAATGTTGCAATGCTCTGAGTCCACGCTTCCTCTCCATTCCATTCGAAGGGCAAGTATGGAATGGAGAGTTTGCACATATTTCAATTTGGGACATAGCTTTTGCCAAATTTGGAAGGTGAAGGAATAAGGATAGAATAAATAATTTATATTTTCAAATTCTATATTACAAAGCACATAGTGATAGGGTTGGCCTTTTCAGGCTTTTTTTTTTCTAGATTTTCTATGATGAGAATTTTGTCCTAGAAGGGCTAACTAGGAGGGCATCAAATGTATTGTTAATCCTTCAGAAGAACTTATGCAAAAGAAAATTATTTCTTTCTTCGTTATTACGTAGAAATTTTCTATTAAATATTTATATATTCTAATTTTAATTTTTGTAATGAAATCTATACATTAGTTAAGTTGTTATATACAATATATTTCAATTTCATAAATAATTATAAAATTTTCATTATTACTACATGTATAATTGTTATCCTTCCAATTATAAAAATTCAATATCTAAAACTATATGAAAATTTTTTTTCATCTACTCATTAATTTTTTGCACATTTTCCTAAAATCTTAATACCTATAAATTATCTACTTCTAATTTAAAATATATTTTATTGATTGAATATTTTTTTAAAAAAATATTCTTTTTTTCTTAACTTGTCAAATATTATAAACATGTAACCTTAATATTTGTGAATATTTTAACTACCAAGATATGTTTAATTAGTTTACTAATTTAATATTTATATTTTTAAAAATAAATATGAATAAAGCTAAAAAAGATGGTAATCTTTGCCATTTGAATTTCGGTGATTATATTTCTGATTTTAACTCTAATTATATATCGAAATTTCAAGAATTGACAAAATTGATTAATTTGTATTTGTAATTTACATATCAAAATTCACAGAATTAACTGAATTTAGAATTCTTTAATTTTACTCCAAAAATACAGTTAATTAATTCCTATAATTTTTAAAAATTGATCGAAATAATAATCCTCTCAATTTCGAATTTGAAATTCAACCAAATGGCTCCAATTGTGATACTGCGGTCCTATCTTGCCTATAATCCTCTGAAGCATTTTCACATTGAGATTTCTAAGAAAAACTACCTTAATAAACTAACTTATTTACTAATTAGACGAACGGTAAAAAATTCTAGTTCGCAAATATAATATATATCAAAATTTTAAATCTTGATCGAAATTAAATTATTTTAATTTGAATATATTGATTTTAATTGAAAGTATAATAAAATAGTTTTAAAATTATTTCAAAAATTTAGTATATTTAAACTTTTAAAATATTCAAAACCGTGAAAACGAAATCATTGAAATATATTCACTCATAAATGTTAAAATCGAAACTTAAAATCTCGACATATACGCAACATATATCATCTCTGAAATTGAAACCAATTTTTGTTTGTAGATCATTGATCTACCCACTAAGCAATCACTCGGGTACATATCAAGCAGTCATATATATCAGAAACAGCACCAACCAGACCGAACCGGCCACTTCAAAGTACATAAATCCCCCTTAAATCCAACATGCAGCAGCAGCAGCACAAAATCAACAACATATATATCTTCTCCACATTACAGCATCTCTTCATTGTCTCTGCCAACAGATTTCGCCTCCATTTCATCTCGCCAACAGCTGCGGGAACACATCATTCCCCGAATTCTCTCGGGCCGAAGCTTCAGCGTTAACGCTAACATTCGCAGCGACGGCATCAGCGACACTTGGCTTCCTGGAATGCGCCGGGGACGGCATTGGCGGGTTGGCCTCCTGCAGCTGCAGCGCATACTCCAGCGTCCACAGCACGTCGCCCATCGACGGCCTGTCGACACCGAACTCCGCCAAGCACTTCTCCGCCGCCTCTATGAACTTGTTCATTGAGTCAGGGTTCACTGTTCCCTCCAGCAGCGGGTCGACGATGGTGTCCAGCACTCCATTCCGCTTGCACTTCATCGCCCACTCTGCCAGGTTCACCTGCTCCCTCGGCAGCGCCGGGTGCAGCGCTGGCCTCGCGCACAGTGCCTCGAGCAGAACGACCCCGAAGGAATAGACGTCAGACTTGTCGGTCAACCTCTGGCTCCGGAAGTATTCGGGGTCCAAGTAGCCGAAGCTCCCTTTCACGGCCGTGCTCACGTGCGTCTGGTCCATCCCTGGAGCGTCCTTGGACAGCCCGAAGTCGGACATCTTCGCTGTGAAGTCGTCGTCCAGGAGGATGTTCGTCGTCTTGACGTCACGGTGGATGATGCCCTGAGCTGTGCCGGTGTGCAGGTAGTGGAGACCGCGCGCGGCGCCGATGCAGACCTCGAGCCGCTGCTTCCATGTCAGTGGCATCAGTCCGTCCTTCCCGTAGAGGTGGTCGCGCAGGGGGCCGTTCGCCATGTACTCGTACACCAGGATCATCTCCGAGTTTTCGTCACAGTATCCAATCAGGGAGACGAGATGACGGTGCCGGAGCTTCGAAAGCATTTGAATCTCGGTCTGGAATTCGTTGATGCCTTGCTCGGACTGTGGGTTCCCTCGCTTCACCGCCACCTTCCTCCCGTCGTCCAGCTCGCCAAGGTACACGTTCCCGAACCCGCCCACACCGATGACGACCTTCTGGTCGAAGTTCTTGGTTGCCTCCTGAAGCTCCGCCAGTGAGAAGTAGCGGCCGAGCCCCAGTGCCGACGAGAAGGAATATCCGCTCTTGGAACCGAAGGCAGAGGTGCCGCCGCCCTTGCTGTGCATGAACGTGGAGTGGCCGGCGTGGATAGGGAGCAGCCATGAAGAGAAGCTATTCCTCCTCTCCCAGTCCCGCGGCCTCTTGTGCCACTTCCTCACCATGGCAGCGAGACCAAAGAAAGCTCCGAAGAACATGACCGCCCCCATCGCTGCCACTGCCACCCGCTTTGGTCTCCCGCTACCGGCACCACCCTCACCCATGCTGGCCGTTGTGCCGTCGACGCCGAACTCGCCGTCCAAGCTCCCCACCGAGTTGCTCATTTTGAGAATCTCCACGCCGTTTAGCACCGCGTCCTTCTGTCCGCTGTTGCTACTCAAGGAAGTTATCTGCACCGTGATTCTATCCCTTGCCAGTGAGGAGTTCAGCACGAAATCCTGGTAGTAAGCCGCCTTTAACACCGTCGAGCCTGTGGCTGCCAACAGGTCGAGCGCCGGTATCGCCATCTTCGAGTTTATATAAACATTGAACTGGACAGGGTTGTCGCGGGATACACTGATGATGTCACAGAAATGAAGCCGGACGAGGTACCCGAACGACTGGTCGACGGGGAATTGCCATGTGACGTTGAAGTTCGCCCCGGAGGTATTCGATTCCGCCATGTGAGCAGCGCTTCCGTAGACGGCTCTAGGCGCGAATTCAGGGGAATTTCCCTCTGGGTAGGTGATGTCGGCCGCAGACACTTCGTACCTGGCAGTGACGAGCGGGTCTGTGTCGTTCTCCGGTTTTGGAATCAGGAAGTACCTGTCCGGCACCCATGTCCGGCCAAGCGTGTCATTCGCCGGGGTGACGAGAGGTCCACCTACATTGATGTGTTGTACTGTTTGGAAGGCGGAACCGTCTATATCTGATCTCTGGCCGACGGGGAACAAGGCAGGAACCGTGTTGGGGATGAGGTCGTTGGGGGCGGAGACGACTTCAATGGCGTTGATGTAGGCGAGGGAGTTGCGCTGGGGGAAGAAGCGGATGGCGAGGCGCTCCGTGGTGACATTGACGAGGTACTCTTTAAGCACCCATTTGGTGGGGTCGTTGATGCTGAAGCTGTGGAGGAGGACGAGGTCGTCGGTCTTGACGGAGAAGACGGCAGTGGAGAGGTTGTAGTTGCGATCGTGGACGGGGAAGAAATGGAGACGAATCCAATGCCAGCCGGGTTGGGTCAAGGGGAAGGCGTAGGAGCTGTCCTGGGTGAAGACTCGGGCGGAGAGGTAGAGAGGGGAGGGGACGCCGGGGGCGGCCGCTGTCTCGACGCGGAGCTCGTCGGGGGAGGAGAGGAAGGAGGCGGACTCAGGGTCGGGCTTGAATTGGCGGCCGTCCGGGAGGTCGGGTCTGGTGGTGGCGCCGCAGTCGAGGAGGAAGCTGTCGGCCGGTTTGAAGGGTGGTTTGGCCGCGGGGGCGGCTGCGGCCAGGAGGAGGTGGAGGAGAAGGACCGGGAGGAGGGGGAGGGAGGGCAGGGATCTGCGTGTGATCATGGCGTCGTTTGTGGCTTCTTCCCTTCCTTCTCTCGGGGGCCTTATCGGATTCAGATCCCGAGCTAGAGCTCGGAAAAAATGAGAAGGCACATCAGGAAGGAAGGAGGTTGATCGTTAACTACCTTTTGTTTTGTCCGCTTCTGGGCCTATTTCCGGCGTCGACGGGGTCAAGGAGCGAGAGGCTTGCGGGCGACCTCTGCAGATGCTGTTCATTTGCGCATTCTGGGTATTTTTTGCATTTACACCCCTGAAGTTATCGCAGAGTTCACGTTGACCCCCTCTAGAAAGTATAATTGTGTACACAGGCCTTCATAATTTAAAATTTTAAATATTTACATATATTTAACCGATGGCTATTCAATTACTATGATAGAAGAACAAAAGTTTAAGAAGGCATTTAAGGATGTATAGGGGCATATTTGTTTTGCTAGAAATTGGTTTACTTAAAAATTAAAATTTTCAAGACTTGACGGTTTTGAAAATTGAAAATTTTTTGCGTGTTTGGTGTGAGAAATTTGAAAATCATAAAATTTTAAATTATTTATTTGATTCAAAATATTTTAAGTTTCTAAAATTTAAGATATACGAGTGTATCATCAGTTAATACCAATGTTTTAAATCTCGATTTTGGTTTTGATTTCAACACCCAGCGAAACAAATACATTTCGATCGTTTCAGTTTCCGCCGAAAGATTTTTTTTAGTAGAGTTTGACTATATTTTGATTGTACTTTGACCTCAAATTAAAAATATAATAAAATTTTGAAATTTTTTTATAAAAATCTAAAAATTATGAAAGAATTTATAATTAATTTTATCACAATATTAAATATTATTTTAATTAATTAAAATTAAATTTGATGGTCAACCACTGTTTTTATATATATTTTGTATAAAAAAAATTTGAGAAATAATATGAATATAATTAAAAAGTTAAAAATTAGCATAAGTAAATTTAACTTATTATATACTTGACACATACATAATTTATTAATTATAATGTAATACAACTAATTATTATCATCATCATAATCATCATCAGTTGAGTTTGAAACATTTAAATGTGAAATTATGAATTCAGAACTTGAACGATCCAGATGAATATTTATACACATATGAGCCAGAATAACTAGTTTTATACGATCTCATGACAACGATTCACATGGAGGTGAGATCGACACAAATTTTTTTTTGCTTTGCTTTCGGTGGAACTGTTATGCACGTATGCATGTGAAAAAAAAAGTCAACGTGTTTCGATCAAAATCAGTTTCATTTCAGTTTCAACCAAAATATTTTTTATTTATTAATTATATTTTGACTAAAATTTAACTTTATTTTAAGTATTTTTTAAGTTCAAATTAAAAAGATTATAATATGTTTAAAATTTTTTAAAATAATGAATAGTTTCATGCACGTGAATAATATCTGATAGAGACCGGCGAGGGCGTCGGAACTAGGCTGGCGACGGCGTTGGCCCGGGTGCTTAGCTTTTTCAGAATTTTAATTTTCAGGATTTTTTTTGTTTTAGTACCAAATAAGTTGCTTATATTTGATAGAAGTTTATCATGTGAATATTTGTATAAATTTTTAAATTTTGAGGGTTGTAAGAGCAATTATAATTTTAGTAAGGGCATGCATGAAATTTCATAAGTTTTCAGGGGTACATGAGCAAAAATCTTTATAAAAATTTTTCTAAAATTTTCTGTAAAAAGCAAAAAAAAAATGATAAAAAGATATTTTATATTTTTCAATCGTAGATTTGTGATGAGTTGACTAGAAGGGTTGATTTGGATGAGTTGAGCAATTGGATTTTTCCAATTTTGATTAGAAAATGCCAAAAAATGGACAGGAATTTCCAAGTTGAACGGGTCGACCTATGACCAAAGAGAAAGGAACCAAAGCCAAATAAGTAAAATCAAGCGGGCTTTTTTGACATATGACCTCTTGAAAGTAGACATGGTTACAAATAAATCCTCTTCTAACATTATTTTGTTATTAGAAAAAAGAAGTCTTGTGCAAATATCTTAAAGGCAGGGTTGTGTCAGTAATTATCCTTGGGGTTATATCCTAAAAATCTTAGTTCGCGATCAAAACAAAATTAACGGGTGAGATCTCGTCCCACGAGTTTCACGTAGGGCGGGCAACGAGTCACGTGCCACGCGTGCCGGCAAACACTTCGCTCATCTCTTATCCTGCTCCAGCAACCCTCGCCATTAATGCTCCCAGCAATTGTGCACGTGCTCGTGCTGGCGCGAAGCTGCTCTTCTTCTCGCTCCCGCTCCAGATCGGAGCACGTGCTCTCCTCTCTAAGCTCTCGAATCCCAGGATCTCTTCTCCCCTGCTGGTTTCTCGCGGGATCTTGTGGTTTCTTCGGCTAATTGGAGGCAGGCCTGGGAAATGTGAGGACAGGCGGCGGCGGAGCATGGTGGGGAATAGCGGTGGGAGCAGCAGCAGAGCCGGCGAGGAGTCGATCAGCGGAGCGGCGACGGCCTTTGGCTCCGCAGGGAATAGATTCCTTCAATTCGAGCGGGTATGAGTCTCTTCTGCTTATATAGTTGGATCAAGGGTTTCAGCTGGGAATCTTGTGGATCTTGCTTTTGTTTGTGGCCTTCAACGTTCAGATCTTTGGTTGGAATTGATTAATTGGCGGTAACTTTGGGAAAATCTTATTGTTGCTGGGAAATCCGGGGATGCGGGAGGGGTTGATGGGATTCTTGCTGCGATGGATGTATGAAATCGATGTTAGAGTTTAAAAATGTGGATTGTTTTGGAGTTGGCTGCAGGATTTGGGGCTTCCTTTGCAGGCTTGCAGCATTATCTGGTTGGCTGATTGGTAGTTCATCTTCCCATGATATAGGCTTGTTGTTTCGGATGGCATCACAGCATTATCTGTGCACAAAATGGTGACTTTCTTCCAAGCTTCTGTGAAGGAGAGGAAAACTTCTTGATATACATAATACATGACCTAGAAAATGGTCCATTGGAATTAATGGTTGCTAGTGATCATTTATCCATAAGCTTGACTTGGTGAATTGGTTCTTATTTTACCAAGATTCTTATGCTTACAACACAAAAACACAATTTTCTTATATGCTGTCCTATTATTTTACCAGCATTTTAATTGACTTGAATATGTTGTTATTTGAAAGTGCTTTCAAATAAGGCTATGATTACTGAGGTGGCCTGTTTAAGGCCTTACATACTAGCTTGTTCCTTGGATTCCTCGTAAATTAGTTTCCTTGATGAAACATCTTAACAAAATAGTTGGGCTTGTACCCAACATCATGCAGCCATACTTACAATTAAAACCTATTTGTATCTTAGTATCCTGTGCGAGCAAGTAGCAGACGAACATAATGAAAACTAGCCTCAAGTGTTTGTTTATGTCAAGGTGAAAGGTGTTTTGTGTTGATTCAATAAAAAGATGTGTCAGTTGCATCGGATCTGCTTGTCCATCTGAACTTTTGCCAAGAAACATTGGCTGTGATGTGAAAGTATTTGTTAGAAGAGACAACAGTTCATATCTCTTTAGTTGCTCATTGTTCTATGAGTATCTTGTCTGTTCTCGAAATGTTGGGATGGCAACAAGGAGAAGCTCCATTTTTCTTTTTTTGAGAGAACTTGGATGATTTCAAAATTGCAACCTTTTGGCAAGTTGGCAACAGTAGATGGTGTTTACATGAAAATGCAACTTACATTGTCAAAGCTTTGGTTTCTAGAGAGTTGAAGTTTCCCTTAGCTAAAGACCACCAATGCATTGACTGGGCTACATGAAAGTTCATCTCTTCCTTTTACATAGCTTTTCTAATTGGATCTATTCTGTTTTCTCTTTTTCTGTTTTGTAATTATGCCCTGTACATCTTTGTCAAGCTCATGTATCTTCTTTTCTTTTATGCAGTGGACAAGATGGAGATGTTGCTTTGGTGGGTTTTCTTGTTTTGGATCACAGAAAGGAGGGAAGCGTGTTGTGCCTGCATCTCGTATTCCCAAAGGGAATGCATCAGTAAATAATGGAAATGAATCGCAGTCTTCTAGCCTTTCAAATCAAAATGCACCCCTCTCTCTAACTCTCCTAGCCCCTCCATCATCACCAGCATCTTTTACACATTCTGCTCTCCCATCAACTGCTCAGTCTCCTAGTTGTTTATTGTCAATATCTGCCAACTCTCCCAGAGGGCCATCATCTACAATGTTTGCCACTGGACCATATGCACATGAAACACAACTGGTCTCACCACCTGTTTTTTCAACCTATACAACTGAACCTTCTACTGCTCCACTCACTCCTCCACCTGAGCTTGCTCACCTTACAACTCCCTCCTCGCCAGATGTGCCTTATGCAAGGTTTCTTTCATCTTCTGTAGATCTCAAAGCTGAAGGCAGAGCAAATGGGATTGCTGTTATCTCACCTAGTTATTTGGCTGGTAGTGATCTTCAGATTACTTATGCTCCTGGAAGCCCATCCAGCAGCCTCATATCACCCGCTTCAGGAACCCCAAGAACTGGGACGTCTTCGCCTTTTCCTGAACAGGAAACCTCCACTCGATGGTGTTCTTCGTTTTCTGGTCATGGCTCTCCTTATTCAGCAAGTAGTTCATCAAAACTGTTTGGGCTTGGAACCACTAGCTCTGGAAATTTCATGTTGACTGGTGATTCTAGCTTCTTCTGTCCTGCTACGTCTGCTCAGTTCTTTCTAGATCAGGCACAGCAATATACTTCCTATTCTTATTGTGGGGGAAGGCCAAGTGTTTCGAAGCAAGCAGATGTTTACTCCAGTGGTGGAAATAGACACAAGACTTGCAAACAGGACGTGGAGGAGATTGAAGCTTATAGAGCTTCATTTGGGTTTAGTGCAGATGAAATCATCACAACACAAAACTACGTGGAGATAACTGATGTGCCTCATGATTCCTTTACTATGATTCCAGTTGCAAATAATGGGCCATGTCCAGGAGAATGCTCAGTTGCTGAGTTGACCGATAGTCATGCAAGGACAGATAGAACCTTGCCATATGAGTTGGATCCAGAAAGTCTAAGACCAGAAGCAAACAATAAAAACTTGGAAACTTGCAATGCCTCTGCAGGTGCATGATCATAACTGATATTTCAGATTCACAGAAACATGTTTTTTTGATGCATCCTTTGTATTTCTATAACAGTTGTTTCATTTTATTGGAAAACTAACCATTTGCTTTATTTATATGTTGTGCATGTAAAGTCCTTGCATGTTTCAGGCTGCAAAAGAACAGAATGTAGATAGTTGGATGATTCATGGATTGTATTTGTATCTCCTTTCTTTGCATATATATATATATTTTTTCACAGCTTTTTGAGATCAATTCTTTGTTTGCATCATAGGTTCCAAATCAGATGGCCCAGCTGATTCCTTACTGCTGCCTGATGGTGGTGAATCAGCGTTAGTGCTAAGCAGTGGAGAAAGGACTGCTTATAACTTCACAAAGACTCCAGCCAGCAGGCGACTGTGGTCAGACCAATCATGCTCTGATGCTGAGATTGACTACAGACGAGGAAATGTATTTTGACCCGGCATAGCTTGTCACCTTAAATTCGACAGATGTCCATTTCTATCCATACAATCAACTAGGTAAACTTCTCAAGTAGCTCTCCGGAAGTTGTTTGGGTGATGTTAGAAGAATTGATTTTGTTGAATAGCGATCATTGTATTGTATTTGCTGCTAGGCCTGTGGATATGACATGGACGCCACTTCTAGATCCGTTCAGTCAGTGTAAGCTTGTTCTTATTTCATCATCTAACAGAGAAGTCTCATTACTGTAAGCTTCTTGTGCTCAGCATATTTGACGGCTTGGTTGATCAGTACGATGGCATGTTAACAGCTTGTTTGGCACGGGTTGGTGTACAATTTATAAGCTGTAGCAGGCTGTCAGCCTGGGATTAAAAAAAAAAATCCTCTAAACTGCTTGGTTAGCTTCTAAACTGCAAGTTTTCCTTGAATCTTTATAATATATATATATATATATATATATTTATATTGAAAATTATGTAGAATATATGCTTTGGTATAGGAGTGGTGGCCCTTCAATCATTTCAGAGAAAACTAAGTTGGAAAAGAATGAGAAAAGAGCTAGGACAAAATGAATCTAAGCTGTCATGTGGAATAATTAGAAGTCTTTGCTTTTGATTTTCCCATCAATTATGTTTGATTCTCACGCTCAATTTAATTGGGTCATCTTAGGATTAAAAGGAAAAAAAAAAAAGAGACCAAAGCAAAACAAAAATGAAAAAGCTACCCTTGGAAGTCTTGAACAAAGAAAAAGCAACTAAAAAAGCCAAACAAAAATGAAAAGCATTCCATGCAAGGGCTCTTTTCACATATATCCCCTGGAAAATATACATAATTTGTTGTGCACATTGAAAATTAAGGCACTATTTAATTTGGAATTGGAATCAAAATCAATATCAAAACTAGTGAACTATTTTTATAAACTAATATATTTTTATCAAAATTAACCTTACAATAATTTAAAGATAAAAAAATGATTTAAATTTTTATAATAATTTAATTTAATAACTATGTAAAATAAGTAATATTAATTTTATAAAATAAAAAAAGTAATCTTTGAAAAATATTATCCTAATTCTGACATTAAACTAAATGGTACCTAAGCGAATTATATCTATGCCACTTAAAGATTGGAATTGCATTTGCATCTTTTGAAAGTAAAAAATTTTGCGTTTGTTTTGTGTTGTTCGCGTTAAGATCAAGCAATCATATAATTCTAGAGCATTTAAAGGAGTTTTAAATTTTAATTGGTCATTTTATGTGTGCCACAACAACATTTTTGATGCTAATTATTAGAGTTGCAATTTCAATTTTTTAAAGGAGATATTTGTAATTTTCTTAGTTTTAAAAGGGGTACGCAAACAAAATTCCAATATTTTCAAGTATTTCCCCGGGGCTACGCGAGAAAATCTCGGTCCGTTTTAAGGAGCGGATTCTGTTGAATTCTATCAACGCAGCGAGCGCAAGTCACGTGTCCCGAGTGACACCGAACATCGCCCCAGACCACTTATCCTGATCCAGCAGCGGCCCTTTTAATAGTTTCCCAGTTAATCCTCCTTCTCTCTCTCTCCCTCCCTCTCTCTCGCTCGCCATTAATGGCACAAGCTCTCGAGCTCGCGCAAGTGCGAAGCTGCTCTTCTTCTTGCTCTTGCTCCAGATCCTAGCACCGCCTCTCCTCTCCGAGCTCTCGAGTCCACGGATCTTTGCTTCCAATCCGATTTCCCGTGGGATCTTGGGTTCTCGGCGACCAGTTGGCTCTGAGGCAGGAGAATGTGAGGGAAGGCGGCGGGGGACATGGCGGGGAATGGTGGGGGGAGCAGCGACAGGGCCGGCGGGGAGTCGATCAGCTCGGCCGAGAGTAGGTTCCCCCAATTCGAGCGGGTATGCGCCTTTTTCTCTTGTGGCGGTTGGATCTAGGGTTTGAGTTGAGAATCTTGTGATCGTGTGTGGTTTTGGGGCTTTCAGCTTCGGATTCTTGCTTGTGATTGGTTAATTGCTGGTAATTTTGAATTATCTTTTTAATAGTTGTGCAATTTAGGGAGGCGTGAGGTTTTGATTGGCTTTAAGAGATATTTGGCTCTGAAAATGTGGGTTGATTCTGAATTGAGTGCTGAAATCACGGTTTCCTTTGCAGCATTGTCTGATTTAGCTGGGTAATTCGATGGTGAGATAGCATTGTCTGTGTGCAACTTGGTTGCTTCACTTGATCTGACAAAAGCTTAGAAACTTGCTAGGGTAACTACAAGTCAAGTTTCTGCACAGGACAAACTGCTGATCATCCGAGTCAGAAACTGCCATTCAAAGTTCTTTGATAAATTGGGCAGCTACTAAGTTCCATTGAATTTAGAGCCCTTATAATCAATATCTTTATGTTGTTATTGCTTGACTCGCGTAATGAGTTGGTGCTTATTTTTTGCCAATATTCTCTTGCTTGCAACACAAAAATGTAGTTTTTCCCATATGCTTATTATATTATTGCAGGTATGTTTAGAGACTCACCTGTGCCATGATTTGAAAGTGCTCAAAAATAAGTCTAAGAATAGGCTGAGTGTGCAGTTTAGGTCTATAAGCTAGCTTTCCGCTTGAATTGCTTGAAGTTTACTTGGCCTTGATAAAAAATTTGGATAAGTTTGTCTGGCTTGTGCCCAACTTGATGCAGCCCTACTTGCAAATAAAACATATTTGCATCTTAATATCTTAGTAGCAGAGACAAGCCTTGTGTAAAATAGCCTAATTGTAACACTAAGGTGAACTTATCAAGAAAATTGATGCATGAAGTTTCTTCCTGTTTTGTCTATTTCAATTCTTCATTAAGTATCTTTTCTTAAAAATAACTGCTTCTCATTTACTATGTAGCTTTTCCTCATTAAGATTTGCTTTTTTGGAAAAGACACTACTTTCCTTCATTGTTGTTATATCTCATTTGTTGTTTTTCCTAAGACTTAGCACATCCTTTTTGTATTCATGATTATATTTTAAAATTTTATTACCTTAACATCTAGTATCAGATAATAAGTCTTAAAGCTTTATTTTATAAATTTTTTAACATTTTGTGATTTTTCTTTTTGAAGGTGTCGAACTGATGATACCTTCCATGTTTCTTCTTTTTTCCTATAAAATGTTCAAATATACACCTATTAGACAAAGAATACAGTTCATAGCTCTCCCTGGTGCACACTATTCCATGAGTATGTTGCTCATTCTTGAGTTGGCAGCTTGGATGATTTCAGAATTGGAGAACATAGAAACAATGGAGGCTGTTAGCATAACGATGCCACTGTCTCCAAACTTCACTTTCTAGAGAACCCAAGCTTTCCATAGTGAAAAGACCATGAATGCTTTGTCCAGTCACATGAAAGTTCATCTCTCTTTCATGAAGTTTTTTTTGTTGGAACATTTTTGTTCCATTATTCCAGTTTTTGTAAGGCATAATTATACTAGAGGAGCCTTTGCCCAGTTCTCTATACCATACTATTTCATCAAACTCCTGTTTTCTTTTCTTTATGCAGCGGACTAGATGGAGAGGTTGCTTTGGTAGGTTTTCTTGTTTTGGATCAAAGAAAGGACCACAGCGTATCGTTCCTGCATCCCGTCTTCCTGATGGGAATGTATCAGTAAATAATGGAAGTGCATCTCAGTCTTCTGGCCTTCCGAATCAAAACGCATCTCTTTTAGCCCCTCCATCCTCACCAGCATCTTTTACAAATTCTGCAATCCCATCAACTGCCCAATCTCCTAGCTGTTTCTTGTCAATATCTGCCAACTCTCCTGGAGGGCCATCAAACGCCATGTTTGCTACAGGACCATATGCACATGAAACACAGCTGGTCTCACCACCTGTCTTTTCAACTTATACGACAGAACCTTCTACTGCTCCACTCACACCACCACCCGAGCTTGCTCACCTTACAACTCCTTCCTCTCCAGATGTGCCTTACGCAAGGTTCCTTTCGTCTTCCATTGATCTCAAAGCTGGAGTCAAAGCAAATGGGATGCCTTTTATGTCTCCCAATTATGTGGCTGGTAGTGATCTTCGGGCTACTTATCCACTTTATCCTGGAAGTCCATCAAGCAGTCTCATCTCGCCAGCATCAGGTACTCCAAGGACTGGGGTATCTTCGCCTTTTCCTGAACAGGAAGTTCCAACTCAATGGGGTTCTACATTTTCTGGTCATGACTCCCCCTATTCCACAAATGGCTCATCCAAGCTTTTTGGGATTGAAACAACTAGCTCTAGAAATTTCATGTTGTCTTCTGACTCTAGCTTCTTCTGTCCTGCTACATCTGCTCAGTTCTTTTTAGATCAAGCACAGCAATCATTTTCTTCCTATTCTCATTGTGGTGGAAGGCCAAGTGTTTCTAAGCAGGCAGATGCTTACTCCAGTGGTGGAAATAGACATAACAAAACTTCGAACCAGGATGTGGAGGAAATTGAAGCTTATAGAGCTTCGTTTGGGTTCAGTGCAGATGAAATCACATCACAGAACTATGTGGAGATAGCTGATGGTCTTCATGATTGCTTTACTATTGTGCCAGTTACTAATGATGGGCCATGTCTGGAGCAATGCCTAGTTGCTGATTCAACCAATGGACACATAGAGACAATTAGGACCTTGCCAAATGTGATGAACCCAGAAAGTCCAAAACCAGAAGCAAATGTGAAAGACTTGGAAACTTCTCATGCCTCTGCAGGTGAATGATCATAACTTGTTATTCGCATGTACAAAAACATGTTCAGGCTCAGTGCTTGGTATTACTATGACAATGGTTTCATATATCCAAAAATTGAGACATTAAGTTTTATTATGTGTAAATTCTTGCATGTTTAAGCTACAACAACATAGATTCTAGTTGGTAGCATGATTCATGTATGGTATTTGGAAATCCCTTTTCTTTTCATATATGCCTTCAAATTTGATGTTCACTATTTCTGAGTTTTAGTCTTTGTTTGCATCACAGGTTCCAAACCAAATGACACTTCTGATGCCCCGCGGCTTCCCAATGGAAGTGAATCAGTGATAGTGCTAAAGGATGAAGAGATTACTCATAAAATCTCAAAGACTCCAACCAGCAGGAGACTACAGTCAGGTCAATCGTGCTCTGATGCAGAAATTGATTACAGACGGGTAAAAAGTCTGAAAGAAACTAACCGTGCTTTGGCCTGCCAGCGATCGTCACCTTAAGTTCAACATCCCAATCTATATACAGGATTAGCTAAATCATCTTCGTAAGTAGCTCTTCAGAAGTTGTTCAGGTGATGTTTAGAGAGTTCTGTTGAATAGTGTTCATTGTATTCTAATTCCTGTTAGGTCTATGGATATGTCACGGATGCGACTTCTGATTCTGTTTTAGTCTGTAAGCTTGACCTGATATCTCTGTCAACAAAAAATTCTCATCCTTGTAAGCTTGACCTGCTAGGTATGTGCAAGTCGATCCTGATGAGCACTTGTTTCCTGCTTGTTTAGCACTGCTTTGCTTGCCATTTAGATGCTTTAGCTATTGCTTTTCTTGTGACAACAGCAGCCTTTTGGGCAAGACCCTCAACGAATGATGCAGCAGCATGTGGCAGCCTGTCATCCCAATGTAAGCTTGTTTTGCAGGGAAAATTCTGCTGACAATTATGTTGCTGCTTATCAAGTATGCCATCAGTCAGGCCTGTATTATTAGTCCATTTTGTTTTTGTTCTGCATGACAGGAATCAATTTGTGAAGAAATATCAATCCATCGGCATGCCCACACTGTTTTGTATCATTGTCATCAATGCATGCGATTTGCAGAAAATCTGCGTGTCCATCAGGGCTGCCCTTTGTTTGTAAGAGTTGAGATTTTCCTTTTTGTTGTTGTTGTTGGATATGAAAGCTAGAATTAAGCTTTTCTGAAGGAGGTTTTTGTGTGACTAGCAATATGATAAATGAAAAGCTCATCAATCAGGATAAACACAATGTCATGGTCTCACAGAGGAATATTCTACAACATCTGCAGCAAAACTGCACATGCATTGTTGCAGCTGTAGCTTGCTAGATTTCTCTGATTGCTGGCACACATGCTTGACATTTGATGTTGGAGGTTCATGAAGGTTCAGGAAGGCAGGGCTGATAAGCTCGTCACCTCATGTTCAGTGGGGGTCAGCAGTATTACAAGAAAAGATGCTAGCCATGGCTGCGCTGTGCGTGATCTAACCACCAGAAGAACAAAGCTTCAAAAATATCCTTGCTTACCTTACATCTATCGCTTTTAGGTTACGTTACACAACTGATCTTATTATGTCTGCAAGACAGTTCACAGGAACAACTGCCCTCCTACAAAACTAGGACTATCAATAAACCCAAGAATCCATTATATTCATAGACCCAACAAATTTTAATGAACAGTCAATTGAGTTTTAAATTTATTTAAAAATTTATTAAAAACCCATTGAAAATTCATTTACACACTACTTTACTAATGAAATATATTAATTTATTTTTAGACTTCACTTTAATATGTAATTAGAATCAATGAATGTAGAGATTGACGAATCTTAATGAATCTTCACAGGTCCTAATGGACCTTGTATAAATTTAATAGGTCAAATCTTAAACTAACTTAATATAAAAAATAACAGGTCTGAACGGACTTCAACTCACCTCAAACCCAAACGGCCCGAGTTGAGGCCCATCCAAGTCCGTGCGGCCTTAGCCCATTACCAGCCCTATACAAAACTAGTACCTGATTGATTACAAGACAAGGAATCAAGGTCACACTGACCGGTACTGCATTTTGCACTATTTCACACATTAATGGCGGAAAATTGCTGAGATGATGCCATACACCAGGCCAACCGGAAGGATGACATAATCCAACACTCTCTGCCATAAGCTCAATGAGGAACCCGCTAGCCCGATGTGAAATGTGGCTGGCAAGATGAAAGAAAGCAGCGCACGCACTGCGCTCCCTATGAAAGAGATGAATGCTCCAAAGTCTGGGATGACGAAAGAGCAGATAAAGGAGAGGCCAATCTCAATGGGAAGCAGAAGAACAAAGAAGAAAATCACAGGTGAGAACGGATATTGGTTGATTTTATTGGAGAAGAGGGAGGAGAGATTCTGGCCAATGAAGATTAAGCTATGGCGCCTCCAGCTTGAGAGACAATGACGAAGAGTTCAGTTAAGCATCGGTCTGTTGACCAAAGGCTTTTCCACCCAAATCTCCATAGCTTTCGATATGAATTGGTTCATCCATCTCTTCTTCTAACTTATCTCTGCACTCAACCTATAAACAAACGTCGAAAAACCTGATTCATATGCGCATTCAAAGTTCATCAAAAGTCAATTTGCAATAATAGGAGAATGCAGGATTGATGCTTTAGTTGTCTTACTTGACATTAAAACAATATATGTATAAAAAAACTGGTTATCTTGTTAGAGAAATCAATGACCGAACATTTTACGACGAGTCAACCAAAATGCAAATGCATATCTACTATTTTAGCATTTGAAGATCAAAAAAGCATTAGAGACGAATAGATTATCTCTTGTGTTTTGAGATTTATGCAAAGCAAATTGTAAAAGTGCATCTTTGAGAGATAAATGGCAATGGCCCATGATTTTCTTCAAAAAATACACACACAAAGAGGTGTCACTATGATAACCCAGTAAAATCTTCAATTCAAAGTCCAATATTGAAGAACATTTGTAGTGGAGGGGGGAGAATTGCTGCTTGTAATCAAAGTTGCAAGATCAACTTGCAATTCAGACATATTGAACATTCCAAAATGGCTACAAGTTCAGAGAAAAAGTAACTTATCTATGAAAGGTTTCCATAGCTATCTAGATTTTCAAGGTTTGCAGATACTCTAGGAAAGCCGACGGCCAAAAATATAAATTTATTCAAATTACATGAGAAAGAGATATGTTAATTTATTCAAATTTAGATGTTTGCAGATACACCCCTATATATGTGTCAAATTACATATTCACCACCCATTAGTTGGAGTTATTTGCAAGTTCCACCATATATTTGGCCGAAATTACTAACATTATACAAGCACTATAAAGCGTTTTGTTCGCGAATAAATCAAAATAAATAGTTTATGAAATAAACTAAAATTATCTTTTATTTATGAATAAATTTATGACATAAATTGACTTGTATAATTTGCCAATAATAAATGCAATAAGCTATTCTAGATTATGCTCACAATAGCGTAATTATTCAAAGTAATCCAAATTTAAATATAGTTATATTATGACAAACAATTAATCTTAAGAATTTTTAGCAGGTAATAACCATCCTTATTGTGAATTTATAAAAAATTACATGTCTTATATTATAAATTTACAAAAAATTACCTCAATTAAAATATTTAAACATATTTTATTTTCGATTTTATTAATTAAAATCAATATAAAAAGTTCAAATTATTCTCTTCTAATTTTAATTTAAATAAATCTCAAATTGATATAAAAAATAACTTATTTTATTTTAATTTTTATGAGAGATTAATTGATTGATTTTATGAAACTGAAAATTTAAAATATAATTTTATCACACCGATTGTTTGATAATTATGAACTGATTGTTTAAAATAAAATCAAATGATAATAATTTAATCTTTTATATTAATTTAATTGATAAAATTAAATTAAAATAAAAATAATTTTTAAATTTTTTAATGGAGATGATTTTTTTGTTAATTTATAATATGAGGTAAGTAGTTTTTAACAAATTCACAATAAGATAAGTAATTATTTGTTAAAAATTATAATCTTAATTTTAACATTTACCGAAAATACCCTTGATTTCCATAGTAGAACTCCTTTAATTAAGATTCTATCAAGCCTAAACGAAGGACTTCACATACTTAATTAATTACAATTTTTTTAGGAAGAACTTATCGTATATTCGAAATATTCGATTTTGCTTCTTTTGCATCACTTAATTCTATATTTCTAATTTTGGAAATTGGATTAATAAAAACTATAAATTAAATCCTACTAAAATTCTTTTTTTTTTTTTTTTTTTTAATAACTTTTTGGCAATCCGAGTTCTATTAAAGTTCTACACCTCTGCGCCCTCTACTTAATGCCTCTGGCTCTATTGCCCAAATCGCAAAAAAAAAAATTGGCATGGGCAGGCACAGGATTCCAATAGAGAAGATAGAGGACAAGGGCAAGAGGCACATATGCTTCTCGAAGCGCCGGAAGGGCCTCTTCCGGAAGGCCGCCGAGCTCTGCGACGCCGGCTGCAGCGTCGCCATCTTCATCTTCTCCGCCACCGACCGCATGTTCACCTTCGGCAGACCGAGCCCCAGGCATGTCGCCTCCCGCTTTCTCGGTCTCACATACGATAGCGACGATAGTGGAGATGAAGACGTGCTTGAAGACGATAACAGTTCGGAAGATGAAGAGAATATTGTCGTGGAAATAGCGCGAGAAGAAGAAGAAGCGAAATCCGATATAACGAGAGAACAACTCTCGAACAGCACGCGGTTCTGGTGGAACAGATCGATAGAGGGTATGAGCGAGGATGAACTCGTGAAGACTGAGAAGAAGATCGAAGAGCTTCGGGCGAAGGTGATCGAGCGGGCGAACGAAATATTAGGAGAAAAGCCTCTGAGTCTATGTTCGTGGTATGCCAAATAGAAAAAAGAAATTAAGATGAAATTTTGTCATTAAGAAAGTTGATTAAGGCTAATGCTTATTTCTAGATTAGGTATTAAAAATCGAAGAAATCTCCTCATGGACTCCATTAAATCCAACAAAGACTTCCGAATCATTATGCGAGACCAAGTCTTTCTGCTGATGATCTCCCCCCAAAAATGAAACGCATGCTACTTGTAATCACAAACTATCGTCCCGCGGTCTTCTCCCGGTTCACAAAGCATTATGTAGCTTTTTTTACGTATATTTTTTTAAAACTTTTTCTTAATTACATACACCTTTCTGTATTTTTCAAAACTATATTTTTTTTATTTCATTTTTTAAGACTCTTTAAGAGTATTTATAAAGAAATTTTTTAATTATCTCAAATTAATATTATTTACATTGATGTAAAATCGCTTTTATCCTTCGTTTCATTTAGTTATGTACATAAGATTCTTAACAAAAAATTACTTATTTTATTATTAATTTGTGAAAAATTACTTTTTTTTACTATTAATAAAAAATCGCTTACTTTATATTATAAATTCATAAAAATCACCTTGATTAAAACATTAATGTAAAAAATTTTAAATTATTATATAAAAAATTACTCATCTTATTTTAATTTTTATGAAGAACTAACTATCTACTACCATGAAAATAAAAATTTAGAATCAAGTTTTATCAAACTAATTATTCAATAATTATGAACAATTGTTCGCAACAAAACTAAATGAAAATAATTTAGTTTTTTTATATTAATTTAATCAATTAAATTAAAATTAAAATATTTTTATATATTTTAAATGATGTGATTTTTTGTAAGTTTATAATATAAAATAAGTATTTTTTTTATTAATAATGATAATATAGGTAATTTTTACAAATTTACTATAAGATAAGTCAAAAAATTCTATATTTAAAGTGAATTAAAATATAACTAAATAAAATAAAAAATAAGAATAATTTTTTATAAATATAAGTATTTTAATTTAAAATAATTAAGCAATTCGTTTATATATCTCATTAGTAAAAATCAAAGCATATGAAGCAAAATATATTATTAGGAAAAATTTAAGGGAGGTATATGTAAAAAACGTATATATATATATAATTCTGAGGTAATCGTCTGACGTAACCATGGACGATGCTTCGAATGCGTGCCGTAGGGAAGCACACAATTGTGGAGAAATATGTGCATTTGTGTTCGGTGGTTTCATATTTAGTACGCGAGTCTACGTTTGATCTGGAGAATATGCGCCGGGAATTTTCCGGCGGCGTGTTTCGGCGGGCTTTCGGAATTTGGCGAAGACCGACGACATATTTTTGGGCCTTTTTGTTTTCCCAAAAATATCTAGAAAAATATCTGAACACGAAGGTTGTGCGATGTATTCTTCATCCTCATCAGATGGAAGTGACGACCAGTCGAAGAAGGTGGGACTCCGGCGGGAAGATCGACAGAATGAGGTCGGTAAGCTTGTTGTGGGAGAGTATCACAAGAGCGCAGGTGAGATCAGGGTGGAGAGAACGAAGGTTGAAGTCGAGATGCAGAGCCCCAACCGCCTTGTCACGACGAGCGACGCCGAAATCTCACCGGAGAGAGTTTTTTCTCAGTTTTCTCACGTCAGCCAAAAACGCTGCCTGGGACGAGGAACAGCTCCGCCAGCACCGAACAACAGAAAATAATATCAACAATAATAATTTTAAGTAAAATCATTAAGCTAATTAAAGTATCAAAACTTATAATTATAAAATACGGGTATTTTAGATTTAGAATGGGCGTCTCACGAAAGATTCGTCGAATATTCCCTTCTATTACAGGCGAAGGAGGTATTTGTAATATAACTTATAACTTGATGAAAAATATATAATTTTTTAATTTAAAAATATATGTTTTTTAAATATTTTTTCTCTTCGAATATTGTCGGGGTCAAAAATAAATTTTTAAATAGAGTCAATAAAATCTAAGAAAAATACTAAAATTTTTTGAAAACTTCCGAAATTCAACATCGTTCTCACATATTATGGGAAATGAAGATATAATTTTATTATTTTATTTTATATATAAATATTTTATCTCATAAAAATAGTATGAAGTATTTATAAATGAATTAAAATATTTATATGTGCTAAACTATTTATATATAATAGTAAAATCACACCTTCATTTCAGAAAATTATACCTTTAAAGGCTTATCCTCAATTTTCAAAATATACAAGGTCGCTTCTGAATTTTAGATATTTTTAGGGGTTTTTAAATAAATTTTCTTAAAATCTAGATTGTGAAAAGGTTTTTTTGGCAAGAAAGCGTCTCTGTTAGTATAGTCCGCGACTACCAGAAAATTTATAGTCACGCAACTATAATATGACACGTGGCATTTTTATGCGAATCGTAAAGCAGCTCTAGTGGAAGTCAAAAGATGTTTTTATTCCGTAATAAACTGCAAAAAGTATTGTAAAAAATATTTTGGAAAAAAATCAATGGTAGCTGAAAAAATTACCCAAAAATTTATTTCAATACTAAACAGATATTTTAAAAAAAAATGCAAGAAAAGATAGTCGATTATTCTTTATAGAGTTTTATCTCAATTGTTTTTATTAAAATTCAACAATTGATCTGGTTCTTCTCCATCACAAACCCTGGTTAAATTTAGACACGATACACTTTTTTATTTATTGGGAGAACCCAAATACACTCTTGTGAATCCATGAAAATAATTTTCAAAAATCTTTTTCCTTTTGAAAAATACAAAAGCGAAACAATCAACCTATTGATATTGAAAGAACAAAAAAATTCTTCCAATGTCTCATTTTTAGATACAATGGAATTCATAAATATGAGAAGAAACCTCATAGAATAGAGATTTTTTCTTTCGAACCCTTTTTTTATTATTAAAACAAGATATAAGGATCACTACTACAAACGAAATTTGAAGAATTCATCAACATAAAGGAGATCGAACAAGACATTGTAAATTCAAAATCTGTAAATTTAAATTATGATTATTATTTTATGAATTAATTTTAATAACTATTTCTACTTATATGTATATTTCTACTTGATAGGAAACTAGCATGTTTGAGCATTTTTGTATGGGTTAATATTGATTTAGAGAGTTATTCGAAGATAAAGTTTTTGTTAATAAATTAAAAATTATTTATAAGTCAGGTCATTTTCATGAATGAATTCTAAACTTACTGAAATTCTTGTCACTTTTTATTTCATTTATCATAAAAAATATGACATACCTTTAGTTTTTTATTTTTTATTTTCATGTATTTGGAGGTGGTTATATATCTCTCACAATCTCAAGGTCATTTCCTCCCGCCACCACTCAAGATAACTGAATCACATATCTCATGTTATAATTACATGAATTTTAATAAAATTAAAAATATTAAATCGGATTAATATAATAAATTAAATATTAAATTAGTATAAAAATCTAAACTGATAAAATATATTTTTTAAATTATATATTATATTATATTTATGTAATTATATGTAATTATTCAATATATAATTAATTTATTACAATCAATGTCATAATATTTTTTTTGAATAATTACCTATAAGTCCCTGTAATTAGCCATAATTACGTACAACTACTGTAATTTCCAGAATTACCCACTCTCTCATTTTCGAAAATATTTACCTATACCCCTGATTGTTATTTAATCAAATTTTTTTCCAAAAAAGTCTGATTTTACCCTCAATTATTTTACAATTAAATCCTTAAAATTTTATTTTTTATTATTTAATATCTCAAATTCGGTTTTGTTTCCAATAACACCCCGAAATTATTCCGATTTACAGAAAAGTCTCCGAAATTCGGATTTTTACAAATACCACCTCAAAATTATTCTAATTTACAGAAAAATCCTTAAAATTATTGCGATAGCGGCGAGGGTGGCGATGTGTGGGTGGCGATGCCGGAGGCTGACGACGGGAGCGAAGGTCGGGGCCGGTGCGTCGGCATGCTGGCACGCGGGTGTGGCCATCCGCGCCCGCGTGCCGAGGACGAAGGCCGAGGCTAGCGCGCCGGTGGGCCGACCTCGGGCTTGGCACGCGGGCGCGGACTGCCTCGGCCTTGGCCGTCCGCGCCCACGTGCCGGCGCGCCGGCCTCGGCCTCAGCCTCCGTTCTTGGCCGAGGACGGAGACCGAGGCTGGCACGTCGGCGTGGACAGCCAAGGACGGCACGCCGGCGCGAACGGCCAAGGCTGAGGCAGCCCGCGCCCGCGTGCCGACCTCGGCCTCCGTCCCCGGCATGGGGGCGCGGACGGCCACGCCCGCGTGTCGGCGCGCCGGTCCCGGCCTCTAGCGTCGCTGCCGGCACGCCGCCCCCCTCGCCGTCGTCACAATAATTTCGGGGACTTTTCTGTAAATCGAAATAATTTTGGGTGGTATTTGCAAAAATCCAAATTTCGAAGACTTTTCTAATTTCGAAAATTACGGAGTTATACGTAATTAAAGCTAATTACATGGACTTATAAGTAATTATTTTTATTTTTTTTCAGTGTACGGGATAATCTCGACATGCCCCCATTTTATTCCACGTGGAAACGTGCAGTACAAGTGCGACAAAGAATGCATCATCCCGCGTCCATTTGCGATGGGTTTTGTACTTTCGTACGGTTAAACCACCGGCCCCATTTAATAGTAAAAAAGAAAATCCTTGCCGCAACCGTTTGCGTGCGGGAAAACGCCCCTCTGCCCTGTCATTTTCACACATTTTTAAAATTCAATAAATAAATAATTAAAATAAAATTGTATTTTAGAAAAGACTCGGAATGTCAGTTTCCTGGCTCTTTCATGCCTTGGGCGTCGAAGCTATCCTCCGTCATCTTCCATCTTTTGGCTTACTATATATGCAAATCAAAACTAACAATTCTCTCCAATACCACGGCCGCAAAGCAAGCAGTTATAACTTCACCATCAACATCTTATCCGCTCGTTCACTCGCCTCATCTTCCTCTTCCCGGGGCACGAGAAGCATGACACGGTGAGTGCAATGAGCAGAGAAGGCCCAAGAAAATTCTATTCGTTCCTGAAAAGCGTCTGCTGCAGTCTACTTTCGCTCCAAAACCCAAAAAAGCTGGCACCACCGCCACCGCTGCAGCAGCAGCAGCAGCGTGTGCCAGACGGGCTCCTGGCTCTGCAGATGGAGAGAAGATCGGGAGAGTTCGAGCGTGTGTTCTGCTACTTTGATGAGGATGGAGACGGGAAGATATCGCCAGCAGAACTGCGAAATTACATGAGAACGGTAGGAGAGGAGCTTTCGGCTGAGGAGGCGGAGGCGGTGGTGGGGTCAACGGACTCTGACGGGGATGGGCTGCTGGGGTTCGAGGACTTCGTGAAGCTGGCGGAGGTGGAGGGGGAGGAGGAGAGAGGGCGAAGCTTGAAGGAGGCGTTTGAGGTATACGAGATGGAGGGGAGGGGGTACATCACCCCGAAGAGCCTCCGGCGAGCGCTGGCACGGCTTGGGGAGAGGAAGACGATGGAGGAGTGTGCGGCCATGATCACCAGGTTTGATCTCAATGGAGATGGAGTGCTTAGCTTCGATGAGTTCAGGATCATGATGTTGTGACCCTGGATTTTGCTCTTCTTTGCTTGGCTGTGTTGCCTTCTTCAACGTCGTTTCTGTGGAATAAAAGTCAGGGTGAGTTGGTCGCGTTTTACGCTCTCTTTTTCTCTCTTTTTTTTTTTAGGTCATAACAAAATATACAAAGACTTCAATCAGAAACTCAAATCTTGATCGATAACATTTACAATTCAAACATCGATAAAACAATCCCAAATATATATGAAATAGGCTGTTGGATGCAGTGAACCCTAACCTGCTATCCATTCTCATTATCGATTTTACAATGATAAAAGTAAGCTTGACCACTGGTTTCAAAATAATTTTAAACCAACTAAAACTTATCACTGGAATGATTAATCCATCATCATAAAAAAAAAACAAAAAATATCTAAAATTTATCACTGGAATGATTAATCCATCATCATTAAAAAAAAACAAAAAAATTCTAGCACAAAACAGTGGCACACTTCAGCAGTGAGGGTGGAAATTCCCGGAGAAACAAAGAATCGCAGACTGGAAAGAATTATCATTCAGAAAATAACTGACAGGAGCAGATATTGTTCGATCAACAGATGTTTTGCTTACCTGAAACTTCTTTATTCCTGCTTCTGTCATCAACTGGGCAGAGAAATTTCTGGTCTTCATTCGGAAACTTGTAGTTTGAACTTCCCAAATCTTCCAGTGGTACGAGGAATTCCAAAGAAAGTTCTACAGTGGTCCATAAATCAACAGCTCATATCCAGACAAGTTATACCTTACGGCCCATAACTATAACAAGTTCTTAATTAAGAATGAGTAATTTTGGTTACCTAACTCGAGATTGGTGAATGACTGATAAGTTGTATTGAGTACTGGGCAACAACCCACCAGGGAATTTCAATTCAAATAACTTGTCAGCAATCAAGAAGAATAACTAGAGCGAGACTCACTGAAGCCATATACCAGCTGTCCATGACACCGATGCCCACTGTCACTGGCCTCTCCAGTCAATTGCTTGTTGGAAGTTTCAATATTACATAATCTGTCACATAAACGCAGTCCAACAAAAAGATCCATCATCTGTTACAGGACCGAGACACAAAATAAATGTTTGAAATCATGTAATCAGTAGTACCACTTTGGGACCAATTGATGTCGATGTACATGGGCCAATATTTCTAAGGTAGCATTCAACCATCTGTTTCTACAACACGGGTATTGAATTCAGTACAATCAGTGACAGAAGAATAAGAAATTTCCAACATGGAAATTTAGCATACTAACCCTGGGCAGATAATACAACAACCAAAGGATGAATAGAAGCAAAACTAAGACAAAATAAGAATAGCAAAGGAATCTGTAAATCAGTCTTTCAAAGTGGTTCAGCATGGGCACAAGCTGTTAATAGGAAAAATCATTCTAGGCTAAAGAAAAGATTCAGTTTTGAGAGCATAACAATACGAAAATTCTGTTCAGATCCTACTCCGTGTTCCTGTATGCTCACAAGCCACAATAGAATTCATGAGATTCTTCCTTGTGTCTCTGTCACACAAAAAGCTCGCATAACCTAACTGATTCAGAGTTCAGGCAACATGAAACACATACCAAAAGAGTTGAACAGGAGGAAAAAAAAAGCAAATATCTACAGGGCTATAGAACAATTTAAACCAAATTGGAAACTTTCCAAACTAATTTTGATATGCCCTGTTGCACATGAAAAGAATGAGAGAGAATGACACCATTGGGTTTAAACAAAACCATCTCTTCTTCAGTCACCATTTCCATTATGTTGCTTACTACTCAAATATATAATAAAGGAGATCATATGATACATTTTACGCAAAATCAGCCAGAGTGGCAAGAGTTTCCACATTCCAGTTATCCCCCTATACAATTTTAACTTTCACATCCCATTTAGTGTAATCACTATGTTGCGTGCAGTAGCTTGGTCCCTGTGCTCACATAGCCATATTCCCTAAGGCAAAGCAAAATCAAAATGTTATCTTCAGAATAAGTCCAACCAGCATTGGTAACCATATTCAGAGTTAATCTCACAAAGAAGCAAGGAAATAGATAATTGTTCAAGCTTAAAATGGTTGATTTCCACCAACTAAATTGATGCTTCCACACATGTTAAGGAACTTCTCCACTTACCTGCCAAGTTCCCATATTAAGGTGCCCATCTGTAATTGGAATCCTGAAAAGAATGAAGATTATTACTCTCCAAATCAAGAAATCAAGGAAATATGCATAAAAAAAGATCCAATAACATACGTTAGAGAACAACCAAACATGGAGGATTTGATGTGTGCAGGCATGTCATCAGGACCTGAAACAATGACAGTCAAACACTTTAAAGGGGTACTGTGAGTTTCTTTGCAGACAAAGCAAGAAGACGTGTAAGCCTATAGCATACTTCAACAAGGTTCTATACAGGAATGAAAATTTTAAAAATAATAACTTTCATGCAATGCAGTCATATTCCATGCCAAACTCTCAAATTGTAAAAGTAATTCAAGAGGCAACAAGAAAAACAGTAAAATTGCAAGCCTCTAACACTCCCTTTCTTTTCTTCCGTAAAGATGCTTCTAACACTTAATTCAAAGATAGTTTCTCAACAACTTATTTGTTTTAATTTAAAAGCAGGTTTCCACCAGTTAGCAGACTCGTATCCAATTTTACTTGAGACAACATAAGGTTGGAAGACTCAAGCAAAAAGACAGTCAAGCAATTATTCCTCACGCTTGCACTTGTTGAAAATGTATCTCTCGTCAAATTCGCAGATGGTATATTTCATAAATCACATTTGAATCATCTTTGATTCCTTTCAATTATCAAGAATGCAAATGGTCCTTCAAGGTGAACAAGCTTAGATCTCATCATAAATGCTTTAGATCCGTAGGTCCCCTATATAGACTGAATGAAATGATTGAAAAACCTGAGAATATGATGCATCATACACTAGCTTTCCACCTCTCCAAGCTCCTCACCAAGAAGGTTTTCCCTTCTGATGGATAACAAGGAACTTCAATCCCTTAGATGCTCTTATATATATGACCAAGTAATGAGATGAACCAAAACTAAATATGGGCCAAACCAATGTATTGCATTCCCAAAACAACATAACAAACAAAACTCTGCTTGAAAACTCAGCAGGTGATCTTTCATTCTTCATATTTGCAGAATACTCTAACCATTTCTTCCTTCCAATACATCTTTTTTCTGTGTTGTAGAAGAACTTGTGACATTTCATCACAGTTTACAGAAAGCAAGAGTGACAAAAGAAATGGCTGATAGATAACACTAGAAAATTTAAGAAGCGAAAAAACATATGAACTAGGCCAACTACATAGATTGCAAAAGAGTTAAGCATTCAGGGGGACAATAACCTTCTAATGTGTGCTTCCAAGGTGCAGAACGCCCCTACAAAAAAATACCATTACACCAATTATTAAAATGACAACTTTCGTAAATTCACATCTTTCTTGAATCTGTTACCTCTGGAACTATGCGGCTAAGGAAGGTTTCAGTGTCAGCCTGAACATCTGAATCATAATTCTCATTTATGGTCAGGGACGCACTCGTATGCTGCACTGCAAATTCAACTCCCATATGAGGGGAAAATAACAGGGAAAAAAAAAAATCTCACCGATAATCCAAATACAACAAACTGACTTACAGAAAAGATGAGCAAGGCCACATTTGAAACCAGACAAATCTTGCTCAATCTCCCTCATTATCTAAAAATTCCAACCCATCAATTATCGATTGGAACATCAGATCAAAAAAATTTTCGTTCCAATTGTATCCAAAACCGTTTCTTTTCTACCAAAAACGAGGCGAACAACAAAAGCGATGAAAGAAACCAATCCAGTTAAATCGGGACCTTCGAGGTGACGAGGTGGCACCCGCGGCGCTGGGGAGGAATGACGACAGTCTTCTGGGCCCACTTGGCGGCCATGGAGCTGGCGCTTTCGGTGTCGGCGATGATCGCCGCCACAGGCTTGGGCTTGGGCTTGTGCCGCCGGGATCGGAGGCTGGAGGGGCAGACGGGGAGGGGGCTCGCGGCGGAGAAGAGAGCTGCTTGCATTGCCGGGTGTAGGCTAAAATTGTTGCTTTTATCGGGGATCGAGAAGCAGCGGCCGCCGAAAAGAAATTGTCCGACCAGGCAAGTCATGAAACATAATAACGATAAATTGGACATGGTCTGCAAAACCAGGTCCATAAAAAATGGGGCTCGGATTGTTGGATTCGTGGTCCTGTTTGAGAAGGGATTTTTATTTCTATACCCCTGAAAAGTTGGGAAATTGTGTACTTGCCGGCGTAATTTTTTTACTAAAAACCCATATTTTTGACGCTCAGTTATTAGAAAGTTGAAATTTCATACCTCCATTAGTATTTCTATAATTTTTTACAAGAGAAAGATTTAGTTTGAATCAATCGTCCACTACAGTATTAAATATCATTCTAACAATAAATTTTTCTATGTCACTAACTTCAGCTCATTAGTAAAATTAATATGATACATTTCCCTCTCGAAAGATATGGATAATTAAAAAACACTGAAAAAATATTAATACAATCTTGTGATTACTTTTTTTTTTGGTATTCTCATTATAACATTTAAGTTTCTTTATTATTCAAAAGAAATCTCTTTATACATGCTATTCATGTTAAACTTTTTTTCGAGACATCTTTACAAGCCCAGGCCCTCTGAACTTCACATCAAGCATAGAATGACAGAAAAATTATGCACATATAATTTTATTATTTTAACGTAGTATTAATATTGTCATAAATATAAATTGCATATAATTATAAGTATTTTTAAGAGATGTATAAACAAAAATCTCTTTAAGACATTTATTGACCAAATAAATTAGTCAAAAAGTTGCATAAAATAAGTCATTTAAAATATGCTTATGCCTAAAACAAGAATTAAAAGGCCATTTTCCACGTGTAGTTAGATAGACTAGCTCATTTTACATTGGATTCTTTTGTGAATACTTAAAATAGTGCTTGTTTTGTACAAATTTAACGAAGTAAGGGTTTGTTTGCAAAAATTCCGAAAAAAAAAAACAAAAGACGTAGTCACGTGCATCCCACGTGTTAACCCCAACTATTATTCTTTTAGAGGATTACCGTTAGTTACCATCATTAACTTGCCATAAGTTTATTTTTACCAAGGTTTTAAATCTTGGTTTCAATTTCGGTTTTGACACCTATCCAAATCAATACGTTTCGCCTATTTTAGTTTCGGCTAAAATTTTTTTTTAAGTTATTAATTATGTGTTGACCAGAGTTTAACTATATTTTGACTTCAAATAAAAAATAAGATAAAATTTTGAATTTTTTATAAAAATTTAAAAATTATGAAAGAATTTATAAGTATTTTACCCTCAATATTAAATATTATTTTAATTAATTAAAATTAATTTCGATAGTTAACCACTGATATAGGCTATGTTTTATATATTACTATATAAAAAATATAGGAGAAATAATATAAATATAATTTAAAGTTAAAATTAACATAAGAAAATTTAATTTATTATTAAAATATACTTAACACATACATAATTTATTAATTATAACGTAATATAACTAATCATCCTCATTGTTATAATTATCATCAGTTGAATTTGAAACATCTGGATGTGGAATTATAAATTTAGTACCTGAACGATTCAAATGAATATTTATAGACATATGAGTCAGAATAACTAGCTCTGCGCAATCTCATGGCAGCAATCCACATGAGGGTAAGATCGACACAAATTTTTTTTGTCTTTGCTTTCGGTGGAACGGTCATGCACGCATGCACATAAATAGAAAAATTAATACGTTTCGATCAAAAACATTTCTATTTCAGTTTCAAACAAAATATTTTTTTATTTATTACTTATATTTTTACCAAATTTTAATTTAATTTTAATTATTTTTTAATTTTAAATTAAAAAATTATAATATGTTTTAAAATTTTTAAAATAATAAATAGTTATGTGAATATTTTTATACATGTGAACAATATAACCGATGAGGGCGTTGGAATCGGTCTGACGACGACATTGGTGTGAGTGCGAAGCCGGCCCTAACTCGCGAGAGAAGGAGGCTAGGCCAGCAAGGGAGCGGCAGTATATTGACGAGCGCAGAGGGACTAGTTGAGCGCAGAGGGACTAGTTCGGTAAGGGCGCAGGCGTTTGACTGACGAGTCCCGTTCGCGCAAGCGTGCAGGTGAGAACCCTGAGATCGGGTCGAGAGCGAGGACTCGGACAGAAACCCGCAAAACGATTCGGTTTCGGCCATATTTAAAATCTTCATTTTTACCATTATTTCCAAGCAAGCACTCTGCGCGGAAACCAAACGCGGACTATGTCTCCGACGCTCTGGTATCTCATCCTCCTCGTCACCTCCGCCGCCGCCGCCGCCGCCGCCGCATCGCCGGAGACTCGCCACAGCTCGTCAGAACCTCCTCCTCCTCCGGCTGTGATCTCTCGTATCGCCTTCGGCTCCTGCGCTCACCAGAGCTTGCCTCAGGCACGATCCCCTCTTTCTCGTCGTGGTCTTCTTCTTTTATGGAGTTAATTTGTGGATTAATTTGGTTTTTTCAGCCCATATGGGATGCGATCCTCGAATTCGACCCCCAAATCTTCATTCATTTGGGGGACAACATCTATGGGGACAACAAGCGCCCATTCCGGATGTTTGGGAAGGAGAGGACGATTGGGCCGTGGAAGAATGCGCCCAGGTTCTTCCCTTCGTCCGATCAGGAGATGCGGGAGAAGTATGAGACGGCTAGGAGCGTACCTGGTTACTCTAAGCTGAGGAACAGGACTAGGGTGAGCTAAAATTCTGTGCTTTTTCATAGCAGTAGATGGTGCAGCGCTCGCGGAGCTTTTTTCTCTCATCTGATGATATTGTTTTTCTTCAGGTGATTGGCACATGGGATGACCATGATTATGGACTAAATGATGCAGGAAAAGAATTTAATGGAAAGAATGCTAGCCAACAGCTGCTAATGGATTTCTTAGATGAAGACAAAGATAGTCGTCGGTAAGTAGTCTTGTGAGGTATGCAGTCTTGCATATGCAATCAATTCCCAGATTTTTTTAATATTTTGAGATGGTGAGAGTTACAGTGGAAAAGACAATAGCTTCTAGTCTCTTCAGCATTTTCTGGGTCAATGAGCTCATGTCATTTCAGAAATGTGTTTGTGGACATTTATAGACACTTAGATAAAATTAGATCTTGAATTTAGTGTTTTTTTAATAGGTTTTTCTGTGCTCTCTCTGGCTGAATTTTCTTAATCTTTTCATTCCTGTAGCTAAAAGCATTGTTTTTCGTGATCTAATGAACTTTATCATAGAAACGTTATTGGATATAATACTCTGGTCTGTCAAAAAAAAAGTTATTGTCTCTAATAACGCGGTGTCCTGTGAAACTGAACTGACAGGGTAAAAAGAGAAAGTGCTAGAAAACAGATAACTTTGAGGGGAATTTTTTAGGTGGACCAATCTGGTTCTGTTAAAAGGCATAGCTGTTTGAATACTACTTTTTGGACATAGAGTGATTCTCGCTTTATCACCATGAGTCTAGTTGTCTGTATGTGGAGCCTTCATTCCAAAATCTAAAATGCATTTTGAATGTTTAAATGTTCATTTTTTTTCTGCCTGAGGTGCATGGTAGAGGATAATCTTGCTTTTACCATTTCTGCAAAGCCGCTATTTATCTGCACATGCTTACTCTGGTTTTATTTTGTAGGCGAACGCAAGCTGGTGTCTACACTTCATACCTATTTGGTCCTGAAGGGAAACAGATCAAGGTTAGATCAGTGGAAGCTTTTTCTTGCTGCTTCAAGATGTTTTACTGAGTTTTACCAAACTCTCATTTTGAATTTATTAACTGTAATGCCTTAGGAAGTTAATATCTTTATCACAATCTGTCATGGTCTTTTATACTATCAGAAACAAGCTTATTTAAGCACTTTATTATCTTATCCAGTAGCTCATCCTTTGAGAATTTATTATGTAAGAATTCATTTAGTAGACCAATAAAATGCCTGTACTTAAGCATTTGATGTTTGAGATTGAGCAGATACAAATTCTTGTTCTGTGGTTCATTTCTTTGGCTAGGTTTCTTCTTATGCACGTGAAAATAACAATTACCAACATGCACAAATGAACATAAATGGATGGTTTCTAGTTCTGTTTTGGCAGGTTATTCTTTTGGATACCAGATACCATAGGGACCCAATTTATAGCGGTGGAACTATATTGGGAAATTCTC
Organism: Trichopus zeylanicus subsp. travancoricus; assembly: GCA_005019695.1. Classification (NCBI taxonomy): domain Eukaryota; kingdom Viridiplantae; phylum Streptophyta; class Magnoliopsida; order Dioscoreales; family Dioscoreaceae; genus Trichopus; species Trichopus zeylanicus. Next base: position 368,311 of record RXID01021427.1, on the reverse strand, counting down.
AGTGGGCATGGTTAGAGAAGGAATTGAGGAGTCCTTCTTCAGAGCTTACCATCATAGCATCTTCTATCCAGGTAAATCGAGCCTAGCATATTTTATCTTTGGTGTTTGATATTACAGGAATGCAGCCTTTTTCTTTTGTTCACTTCAATGGTTATAGTCAAACATATGAATGCCCTACTAACCATATGTAAAAGAAGTGGTAATGATTGGTAAGAATGGTAAGTGAAGCAAAATTTTGCGCAAAAAGGATTTATGGCACAAATTGGCATAAATAGCTCAGAAATAACTAATTTAGGAACACCAAATTTTCCTGAATCAGGGCTTTGAAATGATGAAACTGGAACTTCCCTGTGATTGGATGATACTCTTAAATTCAGGAATTGATAGATATGGGCAAAAAATGCTGGTTTTATAATTTGAAATAAGGTCAGGCTCATTTGAAGCTATTGGGAACTTAAAAGCACAAATGTTATCTGAAATAACAAACTTTTTGGTGCCTACGCTGATGAAAATGAAGCTGGAGATGGGTTAATTGCCAGCCAGAATATATTACATGTTATTCTGTAAGAGGAAAGTGAGGTAAACATTAGCAGGCATCGTACGTCTCTATTTGATGGACAACATCATAATAATGCATGTAAAACCTTTTTTCAGATTTGTTTTTCCTTGTATACATACTAATTTATTTAGACCACTACTTGTATATTGTTGCAGGTGGTGTCTAACCTTTCTGCAACTACTTATCCATTTTTTGAGATGGAAGCTTGGGGACGGTTTCCAGAAGAAAGGGAGCATTTATACAAATTAATAGACAATACTAAGGTGTGTTATCCTCTTATCTCTCTAGTAACTCTGATTTCAGGTAGTTTAAACACAGATTAACACTGATGTGGTCCTTATCTTCATATTGTTTTGTTTCACGTGTAAAAGACATGCATTTCTGTTTTAACCTTTATAAGGAGTTTATTCTCACTTATTTTTCAATTCGTTTTTTCCACAATCTTAGGCTTCATAATTTGTCAACACTTCCCTTGGGACATAAAATAAACTAAAATATTTTCAAACTTCCTCCGATTTGATGGTTAAATCCATCATCTGTTATAGTTTTCTTCAACATGCAGAGGGATGGGGTCATCTTCATCAGCGGTGATGTTCACTTTGGGGAAATTACACGCTATGACTGTGGCACTGGGTATTCACTGTATGATGTGACTTCAAGTGGGCTTACTCAAGCTGTCGAGAAGGCTGTGCCGTCGCCCTTAGCTTTTGTTATCAGATTTCTAGCTTGGTTGACCCCATCTACCATGAGAGTTTATGGCCCAAATTGTCGTTTGAGATCATGCATATATGGTATGTATTCTATTTGGAGGAACCACAGCTTCAATAACATCTCTTTCTTTTTTCTTTTCTAGTTTTTTGGTGGCTTTGCTGAAACCTTTTCTTTTTTTCAATTAATGCTTTTGTTGTGTCTTTGCTTGTTTGTGATATCTTGATAGTATATCCTATAGGTTGATAATGCAAGCTAATTTTCCTTTTGAAAGATGAATCCTCTGTTGGACAACTTAAGCACAGTGGGAAAGACACCAGCTTTCCAAGGGAGAGGGTTCTTCTCTTTTTTTTGCATATTTGTATCTGTTTCAATTAACATATGTCATGTGGTTTGACACAGCAACGAATTTAAGTTTACAAATTATTGGCAAAATTTAGCAAGTTATCATACATGGACATCCAAAAGAACTTTTATATATTTTTGTTCTTGTTCAATAATTTAAGAATTCCATTTTGTACACTGTCTATAAGATCTTTTAACTAATTTTGCATTTGAGTCAGTTGTTGAGCACTCTCCTTTATTTTTGTACATTTCCCAGCTCAGCCAAATTATGGGGCAATTGAAATAGAATGGGATGCTAACCCACAGAATCTGAAACTGGAAGTGAGGGATGAGAAGGGATCTCCTGTTACTGGGGTAAAAATCAGATTCTCTAATTTGCAGAACAGAAATGTGAACAGGTCTCCTGAAAATGAAGACGCTAGACAGAAACACTGTACTCTTGAAGTTGATCTACCTTGGATTGTTAGATACCGCCTGGCTTTTGTCCTTTTTGGAGGCATAGCTGGTATGTCGTTCTCCAAATCTTTATGAGAATTAGAAATGATTTACTATTTTTACTGTTCCCTATGCTCTCTGTTTAGAATAGCTGTAAATGATGGCATTATGGCTGCCGAGGGATTTGCCATTCTTGGGCTTCACTACTCTTCACCTCTTCTTTTCTTTTTTTCCAAGGAATGATCCAATACTGTGAAATTGTATGATGATTGGAACACTTTCTTTACCCAACTACTTACAAAAGTCACCCTCTTTTTATGTTTTTACTATGTTTAGGCCAACCAGTGTTTATATGTGCTTGTTTACCATATGCGTGTTCTGATCTCTTGCCAGAATTTTTTATCATATGTTTCACTTAGCTAATCTGATATCTTAAGCCTATAGTTCTTATGATGCACTCATGCTTGTCTAAACAGATGGATTTGTATGTTCATTTCATTTTGTTCTTCTCTATTGCATTTCAGTTTTGGTAGTTCTGCTAGTTCTACTTGCTTGCATCCTTGTCCGGGCCAGCAAAAAGCTCATTACCAAATTCAAGGTTGATTGAATACTAATATTTACATATGGAGATGGAAATGGATTCCAACTGCATCCTCAGGTGCGAAAAGCATTCCAGGTATTAGTCTTCACCTTGTTGTTTGCATCAATAACTTAATCTTAGTTGTCTTCTCAATGTGATTTGTTGCTTGAGTTGCAGGACCAGTTAACCCAGTCTGCATTGCGTACTAATACTTGTGCTAGTGTCATGCCTGCGGCCAGAACAATCTGAATTGGTAGGAGCAGTAATATAGCCATTTGTGGCCTATTTGTTTAATAAACAGCAAAAGATTGATTCTACAGCTATATTGTACCAATTATTGTGGTGCACCACGATCTTATACAAATTGGCATGGTAAGTTTTTTATTGCGATCCCGTAGCTGTACAGGATTTACTCTTGAGCCTTGATGTTGCATGGTGGGAGTTTATATGATCGGTGTTTCAGATTTTTTTATTTTTTTCGTAGTACAAAATTCTTGGAAGCAACAGGACATCGCTATTGATGAAATGAGACACAAAAATGCTATAATCTGGGTGGTATTTTTTATCAGAAGTTGTGTGCAATTAACGGAGGAAGAATCAAGGTTGACAGAAACTGTTTATTTTCCTTTGAAGAGCTCTCCTTGTTTATTCATGGAACAAAATTATTTAGTGGTTTTGGCCGATTCGAATTGAAAAAGAGAAGTGTATGTTGCTAACCAGGCATTTATGATTGATCACTGAGTCTGATCCATTTTTCTTAGTAGCTGTGTGTGCAATTAATATTTCTCCAGAGTGTAGATATTTGTACCGTTGAAGATCTTGTTTTCTGAAAGTATTAAATAACAGAAATTCAGAAAAAAATTATAAAAAAATGCAGAAAAGTGTGGAAGCTGCCAGTGTATGCTGTCATTTTCTCATATTACTTTATGACATTTGTGTGAGAGTACATTATTTGATTTGAATTGAATAAATTAATTGAATCGAAATCAAATAATTAATTGGGTTCGATTTATTTAGTTATTGGTTTAATTTGATTTTAATTTTAATTTTTAATTTTAAAAAATAAATCGAATCAAATTATATATATATATAATATTAATTTTGGTTTTTAATTTTAATTTGAATGCGATTGAATTTAAACTGAAAAAAATAAAATCATTGGCAACCAAATTGAATTAAAATATTTTCATTCAGTCTATTCGGCTTTGGACTGAATGCACAGCGCTACATTTGTCAGCCTCTAAGTGATTGTCTCAATCTTCGTAGAAAGCAAAGAACTGAATGGAAACAGGAAAGCAGGTTCTTGTCAAAAGTTGTTTATAATATCAATATTCTATTTTTCCAGGATTCGACGATCAGCTTAAAAGTTAAAAAAGGAAGAAAAATCAGCGTAGAAGCAATACAAGCAACTAAACGAAATTGGCGTTTTATTGAAACGCAAAGGCGACGATAAGAAAAATGATGACACAACTAGCTTGAGATATTACTAGAAGGTGATGAGCTTGTCGGAGGACTCGAATCAAAAAGAGTGGCAGGAGACAAGGTAGAAGACAACCTTCTTCTTGATCCTTCTCAGAAGCACCATCTTCCCTTCACTCCAGTGGACAAGAGCTATGAACTTGCTCTTCACTGAAACCTTGCAGACCACCACATCATCTTCTTCCTCTTCTTCTTCTCCTTCTCTTTCTCAGCTTCTAAAGCTTCTTGTCCTCCTTCTTCCTCTTCCCACTGGAGTGGATAGCTCCTCAGGAATACTCTTCTGTTGTTGTAGTCTTCGTCTTTGAAGCTTCTTGTCTCCTTCACAGTCTTCTCCTCCCCCATGGCTTTGAAAAAAGAGAGAGAGAGAGAGATAATGGAGCACTACTCCTTTGCATCCTTTGGTTTACCAAGACGGAGCGTTCTTCAAATCGGCAAAAGGAAGGCAGGATCTTGCAGACAACTCCTTGAAATGTTCAAATATTACATAGATTGTCTTGAATCTTTATTTATGAGGGATATTTCACACATTGCCACCTTCAATTTGTTTTTATTGCACAAAACTTCTTGTGTTGCAAATCACAATAAAATTTGCATCAAACCATTCTTTCTTGTTACAAAATAATGAGCAAGAAATATTATTGGATCGAGTAGGGTGTAACCAGTTTTGTGTGTAAGTCATTATCTTATTCATATTTCACATTAGATATTTTATTATTATCAACTGATCGATAGTTAAAAATTCTATATAAATATATATTTTTAAAGATAGTTTTCATATCTTCACTATATATAAATTTAAAATATTATTCTCTCATTATTTGATATCAATCAGAAATAGTTCAGCACAAACTTTATCACAAGAAAAGATTTCTTTGCTCTAATGATTTTAAGCAAAATCTCTATTTATTAATAAGGTTTAAATGGGCTTGTGGATGAATAAGCAAATTCTAAAAATTTCAGGATGGAATCTACAAATAACCTTTTCTTTGGTGTGTACATTCTCGTTACTAAATTTACCTGTTTCAATTAGAATGATTCGGCATTTGTCATTTGCTAATCCTAATTAATCCTTAATGAAGCAGCAAAACAACAAATTAATCCATCTTATTCTTCGTGTACTTTTTTATCGTTCTGTTTACCAGAATCCAAACTCCAGAAATCTTTGGTTTTTGCTTGTAGATGTTTATGAATATATGCTATTTGCTCCAACATAAATATTCTGAGATCCAATTGTGAATATAGAAAAGTTGGGGGGTTAAATGAGATTGGGTGTTGCTCCCCAGCACAATTTTTATTGTTTTTCATCGAGGAACTTTTGATTTTTTGAGTTAAAAAACGTTAGGATATTGAGATTATGCTAATTGATCAAGGGGATAGCAGCACTAAGTTGGATTAGCTAGCTAATCCATGGTGATTAACAATTAATCAAAATGTTAATTATGTCCTATAAGGGGGCAATCACCAACTCCAGCTATTTTTTGTATTGATATTCCATGAATCTATCTTGATTTTTTAAAATTATGCAGGAAGGTGATTTACCATTTTTTTTCTTGGAATAAGGAGAATATTCCAGTATTTTATAAGAAAATTGCTTTGGATAATTTGCAAGATGCTGAAATGAATCACAAATACATAATATTTTAAAAAAATCTAAAAAAGATATAAAAAATAAAATATTTTCTTCTTTTAGAAGTTAAAAAGTGATTTGTTAGGTAAAGGCGCATATCAAACTGTTCATGCTAATGACTTTTATAGAGTCTGGCTTGGGTCATGCTCTCAATCTCTTCAGAAATCCACCACTTTAATTCATAAAAAAAAAAAAATTGAATTTTGTTAAATGAGACTACCTTAAAATATAATATATTTAATCATAAATAAATTTATTTTAATTAATTTCGGTCCAATTTGTCCGCCCAATTATTATCATATAATCGCATTTTCAAGTATTAAAGCTTCCACGTGTAAATTTTAATTAAATGTAAATTTATATTTGATTAAAAAAATTTGATCAATATTATAATAAAAAAACGTGACAATCGAACGGTTCGATAATCATGGCGGTCTGGGATCCGGTGCGGCCAATGCAATACTTGAGATTGGGTCTTGATTCGTTGATTGGGCGAACCCAAATGGCTTTATCAATCGCAACGGTGAATCTGACGAGAATCCATCGTTCAACCGAATCCAAGTGTTAGTTCTTGCAATGACGTCAGCCTTTGGTCCGCTCCCGCCACGCCGACGAGCATCTCTCTGCCAGCCGCATCGCCTTTACCACGCGGGGGACTCGCGCCTCCCTCCTCCACTTAGCTTTTCCCTCTTCATTGGAGGCTCAAATTTCATCTTTTAATGTAAAACTCACAAAAAAAAAATTTGTGAAATTAAATTAAATAAATTTTTATATATTAGGATTTTAAACGAAATTCTGAAATTTTTTTTTATAAATCTCAATTGATTTATCTTGAGTCTATATTACTCTTTGATAGAGAAAAATTGCAAAGAATAAAAATTTTAAAATCAAAATTTACAGACTAAGAGTGAAAGGAAATCGTGAAGCACATTATTCTATTGTTGCCACAGATTTAAAAGTAATAGTTTTATCTATTTGCAAAAATCCTCTCAAGAATTATGGTAATTACAAATCTAAGTTTTATAATTACAGACAAGACAAAAATATTTATAAAAAAAGTCTAATTACCAAATAACTCAAATAAATCAATTTAAATTTAATTTTTTAATTGGATTCAAGTCCGTAAAATTTATATGAAATCTCAATTGTGTAATTCAAAAATAATAAATCATATCACTTTTCCTCAACAATCTCCATACACTTAATTATGAATGAATGTATATTAATGGTATACCTAGCTTTTGTATGTCAAAACAAGTAGAGTAATACATTAGTTGAGTTGAATAATATCAAAATATAAGTATAGACAATATGCTTGTGGAATAAGATACATAACAAAGAATGAAGTAGTAAAAATTTTGATGTCTTTTCTACTAACGATCTACTCATTATATGTTTCTTTCAGAAATACGTCACTTAAATATACAAATTTTGCCAAGAATATCTCGTAAGTGCTATTGCACATCATGTAGGTGAGAGATATAAAACGGAAACGATATTCAGTCATACTTTCACCTCAAATATTTTAGGAATCGTTTATACATAATCACTAGATATTGATATAGGTGGTCATCACCAACTTATCTAATAACCCCAATATTCTCAAGAACTTTATCTTCTAAATTGGAAGACAAAAATAAAATACATCAATGAAATTACTTTAAATGAAAAAAATTAATATTTTACTGATAAATAAAATATAAGCAAAACAATGCATGTAACAATCAAAATATAATGTCATCTTTATAAATTATCCCCATATGGTTGATATGCTTTTTAAATATTTTTACCACAAAACTTTTAGTCATTGGGTCAATCAAGTTATCGGCAAAGAAGATATGTAAAACAACAATATTTTTTTAAAACTTTTTTATGAATATAATAAAATTATAGTTTAATTTGCTTTGTCTTGAAATGATATCTAGTATCTTTAGTGAAATATATAACTATATTATTCTTACAAACTATCTGCATTGGTTTATCAACATAATCAACTGTCATGAGATTAGAAAGAAAATATTTTAACCATATAACATATTTACTAACTTCACAACAAGCTATGTACTTTGCATCCATAGTTGATAAAATAATGATAGTCTGTTTCATGCGACACTATGAAATAACCCCCTTTGCTAAAGTAAATGCCTAATCAGATGTTGACTTCAAACTACTCTCACATCCTTTTCAATCAAAGTATATATATCCAAGAATATTTAATAGTTTATAACCATTAAATGGGAGCACATAATATTGAATTTTTTTAAATAACAAAAATTTTTTTTAACTGCTCTCTAATGAGGCATTCTTGTATTACTATAATATCTACCAAAAAGTCCCATAACGAAGACAATGTCTGAACAGGTACAGTTCATCAAATATATTAAACTGCCAACCGTAAATGTATAGAAAATTTTCTATATCTTCCGTCTTTCAAGCTCATTTTAAGGATATTGCTAAAGATTGAGTTTGTTACCTTTGACTATAGGTGATGCTCTATACTTACAATTATCCATACCATATCTCTAAATAATTTTACCAATATATGTCTCGTAAGGAAACCCAAACAATTGACACTTTCTATCTCTATATATTTTAATACCCAAGATATATAAAATATGGTCAAGATTTTTTATCTCAAAAACTGTAAATAGCATCTTTTAAGTCTCTTTGAGAGAATTTAGTTTATTATCAGCCAATAAGATATTCTGACTTTTAATCCCTGCTCTTTCTTTGATAGTTGACGTGGGGGGGAAGAAAAAACATGAAAATAATAAAGTAGAAGAGAGACATTTATTTTAAACCATAGATAGATTTATGCAATCTATAGACTTTTGCTTTATCGCCTTTCCTAATAAAACTTTTTGATTGAATTATATAAATCTCTTCTTCAAGAATTCTATTCAGAAATGTCGTTTTAACATTCATCTAAATGATTTCAAAACCATAATATACAATCAATGCCATAAAAATTCTAAATAAATCTTTCGTGAAGACTGGAGAAAAGATTTTATAATAGTCAATATCTTCTCTCTAAATATAACCTTTAGCAACCAACCTTGTCTTATACTTGTTAACCTCACAATTGGTTTTTAATTTAGTCTTATAAACTTATTTACAACCAATTAGTTTATAATTTTTAGGAGCTTGCACAAGAGACCAAATTTTATTGTTATGCATTGAGTCCATCTCTTCAATTATTATATTTATCCAAAATCTTACATTCTCACTGCTTATGGCCTCTAAAAATTTAGTGGATCATTAGTATCTATAATTAGGGGTGAGCAAAAAATTCGAAAAACCGGTTAACCAAACCGTATCGGTTGAGAACCGAACCGAAAAACCGGTTCTCAGGCAAACCGGTACGGTTCCGGTTCTGAAATTTCATAAAACCGGAAAACCGGTTCCGGTTCCGGTTTCACGTTTTCTGAAAAACCGGTTAACCGGAATCGTACCGGTTTTTCCTCTATATATAAAATCCTAACCCTAACCCTAACCCTAATTGCGCCGCCTCGGCCTCGCCTCGCCTCGCCTCGCCCTCGCCTCGCCCCCGAGCTCGCAGCAATGCGCCGACGCCGCCTCGGCCTCGCCCCCGAGCTCGCAGCGACGCCGCCTCGCCTTCGCGCTCGCCCCCGAGCTCGCCGCGACGCCGCCTCGCCCTCACCGGTCGTCATGACGCCGGAGCTCCGGTATACCGATTTTAGAACCGTCTCGCCCTCGCCGACGCCGGCGGTCGCTGGTGGTTAATTTGCAGGAACTTTATAATATAAAATCGGTTAACCGGTTTTAGAACCGGTTTAAACCGGTTTAGAACCGGAACCGGAAAACCGGTTCTTCACCCAAACCGGTACGGTTTCGGTTCTCAATTTTTTGAGAATCGGAATCCGGTTCCGCTTCTCAAATGAGCAAAACCGGTTCGGTTAACCGGTTTTGCTCACCCCTATCTATAATTGAAGACATCGATACCTTCTCTAGATCATATGAATTTTGAGTATCCAAATTTCTAGTTTCCTTTATATATGCAATGTAGTCATCTAATATAACTGACTTATGAACTCTTTTAAGTCATTTATTCAGCTAACTCGGTACAATCATTGGTGCTTCATTTTGTTTAACCTTATTTAATTCGACTTAATTTTTTTCCTCTTACTTCCTATGACAGATGTTTCTTATTTAATAAATTTAATATCTCTGCTTTTAAATATAGAGCCTTGAATTAGATTATATAACTTGTAACTTTTAAACTTTTTAAATAAACCAATAAATTTATAACTCAAACTGCGGGTTGCAGTTTTCGACATAATAAGTTCAACAATTCTGCTTTATGTATTACAACCCCAAATTCTAAGCTGATTTATACAAGGTTTTCTACCAAGTCATAACTCTAAAGGAGTTTTAAGAACATATTTAGATGGTATTTTATTTAAAATGTATGTGGTTATTTTCATTGTTTCACCTCATAAGGAGTCTAGTAATTACTGTAAACCAACATATAACACACCATATCTATCAGTGTTCTATTTTTCCTTTTTTTCACTCCATTCTACTTTGCATTTTCTCCAATAGTTGTATTTGTAATGATCCCATGCTCTTACAAGAAATTTCTAAAAATATATGAAGTGTACTCATCTCCTCTATTTGACATAATAACTTTGTTTTTTCTACCGAGCTGATTTTCAACTTCATCTTTGTATACTTTAAATATTTTAAATACATCTGATTTTCTGTACAATAGATATATATATATCCATATCGTAAATAATTATCAATAAATATCACAAAATACCTCTAGTTATTTCTAGTAGCAACTGTATTCGGACTACAAATATCTGTATGGATCAAGTCTAATAAATTATTTGACCTTGATGTTTTTGAAAATAATGCTCTAGTTATCTTAACTTTAATATAACTCACACATATACCAAAATCATCAAAATTTATATTCTGAAAAATTTCATCACGACAGAGTCTCTCCAATCTGTCTTTATATAACATAAATGACAATGCCACAAAACGAGAAGAAATTTTATTTAATTGTATATTTAGATCATAAGGAGATATATATCTAGAATCAATATTATAACACTGAACTGTATAATTAAGATCCAGTTTCACATTTAATTTGTATAGGCCATCTAATACAATACCAGTAGCAAACTAGCAATAATAATACTATCATATATCAGAGATATATAATCTCTGCCAAAAACAAAAGAATAACTAATTTTTGTAAGTCTAGAGACTGATAGTAAATTGTGTCTAATAGCTGATGTAAAAACTATATTTGGTAACAAATAGTATGACCATCATGGAGAACTAGAAAATCTATACCAACACTGATGACATCAGCACACTCATTGTTCACATAATTATATACTTTTCTTGATCATTTGGTTTCTTTACATCTAAAAATCTCTGCATAATAGTTGATATATGGACTAATAATTATGAGTTCACAACCCATGCATCAGAAGAAATATTAATATAATTTGATTCAAAACAAACCAAACATTCTAACTTATACCCCAATAATGAATACTCTAAAGCTACTCCTTAGTAGAATAAACATCTAGTACTGGCACAAATAGTTTTAGAAATCTTCTAATTATTAACTTTACTAATTTATCCGTTTGTGCCATTTTTCAAATGGAGATCTCTCAAACTGACTAGATCCAACTGGTGGTTCAAGAGTATCAAAAGCAATATCAAAATCTTATAATATCAAATGAGCTTCTAGTTCACTTCTTCAAATCAAATAATTTGATTCATTTAAGATCTTGACCTTGAAGAATTGACTACTAGATTTCATATTATAAATTTTGCAACGAATAACTCAAGTACATAACAAATACATTTTAATAATAAATAATTCATGATTTTATTTATTCAAATAAGAATTATATTATGATTTTGCATTAGTTCTTTTGAGAGAATAATACAAATCATGACATCTCACAATATAACTATTAAAATCAAAATTGAGATTATATTATGATATTATACTATCTCCTCTGGGAGAATAATACAAATTACGATATTTCACCAATAAAATTCATAATAATTATAGTAAACAATAAAAATCCACTTTGGCTTTTTTTATTATCACAAATAAATTTCTATAATATTTTATATTTATTTATTTTCTTTACCAACTCAACCTTTGGATCAAATTGACTATAGTTAAAATAAATACAGAATACAAATTAAAATAACTTACTTAGGAAAATATTTGGCCAATTTTACTCATAAATATATCTATGACTAAATAGCTATAAATAAATTTTTATTAAGTTAAATAGTCATTAGTTTAATTAATTAAAATTAAATTTCAATTAATATAATGCTATAGGAATGGCAAATTGAAGTCAATTGCAATTAACGAATTTGAATTACAATTTGCATTCAACGCATATGAATTCTAATTTGCATTAAACCCCTTATAAATTTTGTAATTTACAAATTTTTTCAAAAATCAACTAATTTGAGAAAATTCATCATCAATGAAAATTTTGAAATTCAGTATCAAATTTTTTCACTACCAATAGAATTATTGATATTAATAGATTACTCAAAATAATTTTGAATCAAAACTTGAGACAAAAACTTAATTTTTCTAAATTAAGTTTTGAAAGATTCAACAGGAATTAAATTATATCTCAATTTCTGACGGACCAAATATCAAAGTTTAGCTTTGATATTAATTATAGGCTTAAATTTTATCTTTTGTGTATGACTTACAAAAAAAAATAATGTAAAACTAAATTTAATGAATTTATATATGTTAAGGCCTGAAATAAATTTTTAAAATCTTTTCTTTTATAAATTTTAGCTAATTCATTTTAAGTCTATGTCACTTTTTGACGAGGAAAAGTTGAAAAAAAATTTTGAAATTAAAATTTATGGATTGAAGAGCAAGGAAATCAAGGGGCCGTTTGGTTGGGGGTCAAGGTCAAGGTCAAGATTAGTGAACCACTTTTTGTAAACTAATATCTTTTTATTAAAATTAAGGCTTCAATAATTTAAAGCTCAAAAAATTATTTAATATTTTTATAATAATTCAATTTAATAATAGTATAAAATAATAAATATTAATTTTACAAGAAAAAAAATAATTTCGAAACGAGCTGATATTGATCCTGATCTCAAAACAAACGGGACCAATATTTTTGACTTTTTACAAAACCCTCCTTAAAAGTTATGGTAATTATAAATTTAAATTTTATAATTATAAATAAAACTAAAAATATTTTTTAAAAAATTAATAACCAAATAACTCAAATAAATTAATTTTAATTTAATTTCTCAATTAAATTCAAATGAATAAAATTTATTTTTCTTTAATCAGAAGATAAAATATTGTAATTCATTATAAAATATCTAATTAAACATATTATAAAATTTAATTTTATCCTCGGCGACGGAGACGGTAGGCAGGTTCTTTGCCAGGTCCCGGACGTCGTCGATCTCAAGGAGCCGCGGTGATTCCGGATTTCATCAGGAACTGGAGATGAGGAATTGGGCGGCTGTGAGGGTTCCAGCTTACGAGACGAGATTGGTCGGTCCGGGGGTGCGTGAAGGGGTTGGTGGGGATGCATGGGAAGTTGGATGCCTTTGTGTTCATGAGCACGGCTGAGGTGGAGGGGCTGTTGAAGGGGTTGGAGGAGTTGTGTTGGAATTGGGGAATGGTGAAGGAGAGGTGGATGGAGATGGTGGCGGCGGTTCATGGGCCAGTGACGGCAAAAGAGGCCGCAACGATTGGTGGATGTTGTTAGCACAAGGTTTAGCAGCTTTGATGGAGATTTGGAAGCTCTTTCTTTGAGATGGAGGGATTCAAGCTCTGCAAATTGAAAATCCTCGTGCTGTTGGTATCCACTTGAACTATTTATTGCTAATTATAGAGCTCGATCATGCTGATGTTAGGAATTAGCTGCTCCTGGTTGATTTCTATTGAATTGTCAGAATGTCACTCTTTGTTCATGGAATTTTGATAGCTACATGTGATGTAGCTCTGTTTTGATTTGTTGTCACATTGATTTACATTCAATGATTTGTTTTCAAGTTGGTGATCTTTGCCTTGGTGTTTGAGTGCTAGTTTTCTTCAGGTAGATTTCTATGCGCGCACACCACAGGAAGAATTGTCAATGTACAATTAGCAGCAGTGATGATTTAGGGGAGGAGCATGATAAGCACTGATCTGTGAATGAGGCTCATCACTTGCATATTGTGTTCTTGGAACTAAACAAAGTGCTTATTTAATGAAACCGAAATGTTAGCAGCGGTATATAATCCTTCATGGCATCACCTGATTATCACTGCAGGATTGTCAACTCGAATAGATGTCCAAAATGAGTGATGCTCTGGCAATTCAGAACTAATTGGTGCATTTGGGTTGCCGCATAAGCTGAGAAAAGTTGCACTGACAGAAAAATGTAATGTTCAACAATCAAATTAAGTATCTACATTGTTGCATGGATCTCATGCCTTTTAGTCGAGACACTATTTTTCTCAAAAGTAATTTATACATTTCTTTTCAAAATACACTATTGTCATCTGTGAAGATGATCTCCACAAAATGATGCTTTTCATGTGATGTATAGAAATATATTTGGTCACACTGTTATCAAGCAGGGTTGGGACAGCATGCACCTTATGCAGCATCATGCAATTTTCTTTCAAATACATCAAAGATGCATATGAGGTTGATGAATTCAGATATGTCATATATTTTGATCTTCTTGTTGCTTTAGTTGAGGAGGCCTGAAATCTCATCATTTAGATTAAAAGTAATGCAACAAGCCTGTATCTACTTTGCATCTAATTTTTGTATCTGTGCATTATCCCCCTAAGCTGTGGCCAATTAGGTGAATAGTATCATAACATCTGCCTTCCTACTTTACAACTAATTTTACCTTGTTAGTGTATGGTGCATCCCCTAAACTCTATCTTAGTCTTTGTATTTACTTAATCTGTAATCAGCCACATTGAGTGAGCCACCAGTTTGGACTCCATTGGTAGTACTAGAATCTGGTGGCTATATATATGGAGCCATGCATGGCTGAAGCCTGAAAGTTGAGCTACATCTTTCTCCAAACAAAATGGATCAACGCTCTAGTATCAAAGGCAAGGTATGCGTGACAGGTGCCTCAGGATTTGTGGCTTCTTGGCTTGTCAAAAGACTTCTCGAATCAGGGTATCATGTGATTGGAACAGTCAGAGACTCAGGTTCAGTTTTTTCCTTGCTTCTTACTTTTCTAGGCAGTAGTTTTTATTTCATCTTTTGAGCACCAAGGTGGTAGTCTACCAAGATTTGATACATGGACTTCTCATTTACAGTTTCACCAACAGAATGCTCCCTGTACTAGCAAGATGTTTTTAAATGATATTTAACTTACTGGTTTCATAGGAAACTCCAAGAAGGTGGCACATCTATGGAAACTAGAAGGAGCAAACGAGAGGCTCCAGCTCGTGAAGGCTGACCTTATGGAAGACGGGAGCTTTGATAATGCTGTAATGGGGTGTGAGGGTGTTTTTCACACTGCATCTCCTGTGTCTGTGGGAAATTCTGATCTAAAGGCATACTAGCAACCCTGTGAACTTTTACATTAGTGAATTGCATCTATGATTTCCTGTGGATAAAATCATTTGATGCCTTACATATTTCACATTAGATTTTAAATCACATTGCTTTCTTCAACTACTGTAGACTTGCAATAATGTGAATGCTAATACATAAGCTCATGAAAGATTTGATTTCTTTTCTCTTATATTTCACCTCAGATTCATGCAACTTTGTGTGGCAAGTAGCAAAAATTTCTAAGATATATGATATCATGGAAGTCACAAGCCCCACAAAATTTCTATTACATAATTGATGTTTATAATAGTCTTTATGCAGGATGAAATCCTAGATCCTGCAATCAATGGTACGCTGAATGTGTTAAAATCGTGCAAAAGAAATCCAGTTCTCAGACGGGTTGTTCTGACATCATCATCATCAACCATAAGAACAAGACAAGATATTGACCCTCAAGTACCACTCGATGAGTCATCCTGGGGTTCTGTGGAACTTTGTGAAAAGTTGCAGGTAATTAGGAATAAATTCAGATTTACTCTTCAGGTTCTCTGTCAAGAGTGCGTCAATGTTATGGGTTTTCTTCTTATTTTATGCATGCTTTCTCCTTTAGAAAACACAGCAGGTGCAGAATTTTGTAATCAAAAGAATAAACTATGGATTATAGTTATCTGTCCAGGATACATCAATTAATGTTCTTTTTTTGATGAAGTCTGAGTGTCTATCATTTTCTTGTCCATAATTGAGCTATAGTCAAGCTAAATTTTTCTTTGATTTTGTCAAAATTGTGGTACACTCTTGGAAAAATTCTAGCAGCAAAAGGCAGGATGGGAATTTGCCAGGGAAAACAAAATTGACCTGGTAACTGTAATTCCATCATTTGTCATTGGACCCAGTTTGCGGCATGAGTTGAGCCAAACTGCTTCTGATGTCCTTGGTCTACTTAGAGGTAATTCAAACTCTCAAACAGAACATTGTTTAATCCATTTTTGTTCCATCAGAAGTACTGCAACACCAGGACATTTAAATGATTTTTTTTGACTTTTTTCAAGGAAATATTTTCTTATGGTTGGCCTGGAGTTCAGACATCAGCTGTTTTCCTTTCTCTTTTTTACCCATCCATATGAGAAAAATTAGATTCATAACTTCCTTCAATGTATCATGTTATGTTCTTTCTTTTTGTGAGTGCTCCATAGTTAACAAGTTTCTTTTTTGCTTGCAGGAGAGGCTGCAAGGTTCTCATTACATGGTAGAATGGGCTACGTTCACATTGACGATGTTGCCCGCTGCCACATTCTAGTGTACGAGGATGCCCATGCTCATGGAAGGTACCTTTGCAGCTCAACTGTGCTTGATAACCATCAGTTAGCAGCTCTGCTTTCCAAACGGTACCCATGGCTGCCAATCCCAAAGAGGTGTGTCGCTTCTTATTCAGAATCTGCAATTTCATAAACTGTCCGATAGGATAGAGCCAATAGGCTTTTGATCCTCATATAAAAATTCCGGATGTGCTATGCTCAGGGACTGTTCATCAGGACTGTTTTTCCTAAAATAAGTCTTCTGAACTGATATCAATTGCAGCCAATAATAATCTTAGGTGATAGCTAGTTCATACAAAGAGGTACACTCAAGTTTAATTGGGAAAGTAAGAAAAGTGATCATTGTGATTAACAGTATTAGTCAAGTTAATTGCGATGATCACACCCCTTACTTTTCAAACAGGCCCTAATACATCAAATCATGAACACCACTCTTTTGCATGCATAAGCATGTCACTATGTACAATTAAAAGTTTCAACTGCCAAATTGTTGGCTTATCATTCCATCAGTTAACTAGTTATGTACCAAACAGAGGTTAAGGGATGTATCATTCATAGATAAGTTTGGATTATAACGTTGCAGCAATTGGCTCGAGTTGTTAGCACTAGCATTATTAGCATATGCTTGACTAGCTGCTCAGTAATACGATCTCAGTTTTCAGTTAGCGAGTTCTAATAACAATCTGTTCTGTTGTTTCCCAGTTTTGAGGAATGCTTTGGCCCGAGACCCCACTACGAGTTCAATGTATCGAAGCTGCAGAGCATGGGGTTTGAGTTCAAAGGAATAGAAGAGATGTTCGACGACTGCATCCAATCACTCAAAGAGCATGGCTATAACATCTAGCACTACCCTGCGGTCGAGACGGTCTGAAAATAAATGTTTGGAATAAACCAGGACTTTTCCTGCACAGTAATCTGCATCTATCAGGCTATTTCTGATCTCCTAGAAGCTTTTACTTTTCTACTTTTAATACACGAACAAGTTGAACAGGAAATTATTTGGCAAAATTATCGTCTCGACGGCGGTCAGGCTTCCACTTGGAGATGCTTTGTCCTTGCAATCAAGAATGTTCCAGCAATGGGACCAAGCGGCCAGCATCCAGCCATGTCTTCATGCTCAATTTCATCAACAATCATGCAGATAATACTCAACATTTCCCTTTCAACAGTTGTATTATCCAATAATTCTGCACCACGTGAAAATTGCTGTCACCATTCCAAGCCAAAGGCAAACGTACGAACGATTAGCTACTTCATCACTCTTTGATTCCATGTTTTGCTACAGTATATGTGAAGCATTGGATTGTTCCCTAAATTTCTGTAAATGCTGCAATAATAGTTTCCATGTTTTACACTTCATATATGGCCGACCGTTTTTACCGTTACAAGCGGCAAATTAGCCATGCGCGCATTGTTTTTTTTTAATCTATTTATATTATTTTTAATAGGAAGCAAACACGATAATAATTGAGAAAATCCAAAATGTTTGGGACCAGACAGAAAATGAGAGGTGGCCATGCGCGCAATCGCGACGGCGTGTCGCGCCCGCGCCCACACAGAAAATCTGGCCGTGAAGATTGGACGGCAGAGATTGCGTTTGTTGCAGCGCAACAATCTATAACAAGTATCTGTGTTTCTACTTCCGACCTGACAAAATCCAATCTAGCAGAGCTGCTCTAAGGTTTGATGCTCGTTTCGTGATTGTCATTTCCTGTTGTTTTTTTGTGAGTGATTTCGGGTTTTGATTAGAGCTTGTAGAAATAAAGAGGGATTGGTTCGGTTAGAATCGCTAAAAAGTTCCCTTTTGTTTTTTTTTGCATTTTTAGCAAGCAAAGAGAGGAAATTTAGGGTTTTTCTTTCTGCATTTAGGGGAAAATGGGGAAAGTTTAAAAATTGAACAGGAAGTTTCTAATTTTGCCCTAACTAGGTTGTTGCAGCTATAGCATCATTATGAGAGCGAAAGAATTGCTAGTTTACTCAAAAATCTAAATTTTGGAGTGATTGAAGGGCTAGTTCTAATGGAAACTTAAGCTGATCAATCTAACAGCGGGTTCAGTAAAGCTAATACTGAGCTCAACATAATCTTTGTATCTTGAAGAAGAACAAGAGTAGCAAACAATGCCGGAGAAGGAAACCTTGAAAACATGGATGGCATTTCCGGTTACGGAACCAAAAAGTAATCCAGGTAGCACCGAAATACATGAGGAGCCAAAAGAGTCTGGCACCAGCCAATCCAATATTTTGCCGGGAACTGATGTGGCGGAAAGGGTAGCAGAATGGGGACTCAGGGTTGAACCGGAGAGTGGAGGTGCGGATGTCCAGATGATGGGACTGAGATTATCAGGAGGAGCAGGAGGAGGTAGAGTAATGACGGAGGGAACTGGCTGGGCTTCCAATGATTCAAGTTACTCTATGGATGGAAGCTTCCCAAGAGTGTCTCAAGAACTCAAGGATGCACTATCTAACTTGCGCCAGACATTTGTTGTATCAGATGCAACGAAGCCAGATTGCCCTATACTGTATGCCAGTGCTGGTTTTTTCAGCATGACAGGTTATTCAGCAAAAGAAGTCGTTGGAAGAAACTGGTATGATAGATATCTGTTTTTACCAAGTTACGTGCTTCTTTCTGAAACTTGAAATAGAGTTTTTATTTTGTAAGTTTCTGTCATCGAGTATGAGCGTTCATAGAGACGATCATTTCTTGGCTGCAGTCGCTTCCTCCAAGGACCGGAAACAGATAAGCTGGAAGTTGCAAAAATTAGAGAAGCCGTCAAAACTGGAAAAAGCTACTGTGGAAGGCTCTTGAACTACAAGAAGGATGGAAAACCATTTTGGAATCTTCTTACTGTGACACCCATAAGAGATGACAAGGGAAATGTTATTAAGTACATAGGGTGAGTAGTTAACCAGATGCTGCTTTACTTCCATTATTTGTTGGACAAGCAAACAAAACCTATTTTTCATGCTCTTCAAACTAGTAATCCATAAATTTTGCTGAACTGAAGAAATCTCATGTACTCCAACATCAGGACAAGTTTGTATCTTCTAGTAACATTACATGGGAGTTCTGTTGTTAATATTGATATGTTGTTTTCATTTTTGTCACACTAAATTCAGTATGACAAAAGATTCTCTACTATATTTGTTACGAGTGCAATTAAAACTTCTGTTGTTCTACAACTAAAACTAAGGTGGGATAAATCAGATGGTTACCTTAAAGGGGGTTTGATTTTGAAGCCCTGCAATTTATTGGTTGAGTTAGACAGGAGTTGTCAAAGCATTTAGTAAAAATATGAAATGGGTGTCGCAATTCATTCATATTAGCTTGCTCTTATGGTTGATTAATATGATTGAGTGTGGTGTTTAGGCCATTTTGCAACTAAGAAGCTTTCAATTTCTATCTTTGAACATACTCGGTACCCTCTTTCATTGGGCATTCCTAATGTTTGCGTTTCTTGATTCAGTATGCAGGTAGAGGTCACCAAATATACAGAGGGATTAAGTGACAAAGCATTACGACCAAATACTTTGCCAGTTTCCTTGATCCGTTATGATGGTGAGCTCAACTTTAGTTTGCTTTCACTATTTGCTATAGCTGATTAACTCAATTGCTTTCTTTTTGTCTCAGCTCGACAGGAGGAGAAAGCTTTGTCATCTATCACTGAGGTCATTCAAACTGTGAAGCATCCACATTCTCATCCTCAAACTACAGAGCATGAGAAATCTGTGCAGCCCAATGAAGTTGAAAAGTTCCATGTGGATTCCCCACTACCAAAATTTGCTGATTTTAAAAGTTCAATGTCCCCTGGACCTGAAGGACAATCTCCACTAGTGGATGTCAAAAGTAAGTCAGCAAGAATGAGCAGTGGGAAATCAGTTCGCTCTTCTTTAATAGGGTGAGCTCATTATTCCAATCCTTATGCTTGAAGTTAACAGATTGAGACAGTACTGCCGACATTATGCTTGTGCAATTTCCTTAGCTCCTTCAGCTGAGGTGAAACAAATAACCAGGGAATGAAGCTAGATACTAATTTGATAATTCTTGATGTATATGCCAAAATCTATATCAAATTCTAAATGTCCTCTAACCTCAACTTTTGTTATGTAAGCTGTAGTATGCCTCTTCAACAACCTTCTTGTAAGAAGTCTTAAGTGGAGACACCTTTCTTCAAGTTAAGCTTTTGTGATGCCCCCGACCCAGCACGGTATTGTCCCTGGACGTCTGCGGCCAGCGGCTCACCCGACTCCAGGATTTTGTTTTTCCCAGTTTCTCGGGAAAAGGTCTCGTTATTGGGTCTACAACAGTCATCATATTTAGCCCAGTCTCAACTTCAACACTTTATCGATGTGGGACTAAAGACAACTGCTGATAGTTACAGTCCCACTGTCTGCCTATTGGCCCACTGGTCCCACTGGGCCTTACAATCTCCCCTTCTCAAGGGCTCAGTGTCCTTGCTGAGCTAGCCCACATCGATCAAGAGATGCGGAGTGGCTCTGATACCACTATGTGACGCCCCCGACCTATCACGATATTATCCTTGGGCGTCTGTAACCCGCGGCCCATCCGACCCCAGGATTTTGTTTTTCCCAGTTCCCCGGGAAAAGGCCTCGTTGTTGGGTCTACAATAGTCATCATATTTAGCCCAGTCTCAACTCCAACACTTTGTCGATGTGGGACTAAAGACAACTGCTGATAGTTACAGTCCCACTGTCTGCCTATTGGCCCATTGGTCCCACTGGGCCTTACAATCTCCCCTTCTCAAGGGCTCAGTGTCCTTACTGAGTTAGCCCACATCGATCAAGAGATGCGGAGTGCCTCTGATACCACTATATGACGCCTCCGACCTATCACGATATTGTCCCTGGGCGTCTGTAGCCCGCGGCCCACCCGACCCCAGGATTTTGTTTTTCCCAGTTCCCCGGGAAAAGGCCTCGTTGTTGGGTTTACGGCAGTCCCTGGCTCGATTTTATTTCTGCTTCTTTTCTCTTCACAGAATAATGATACTTGGTGAGTTACACTAGTTCCATAAGATAGACAACGTTAACTTTTCAATTAAGCTTTCCTGCCTCAATGAATATTACTGTCAGTTTCTTTTAACACTGGAGTGCTCCAAATATAGGTTTATAGCAAGAAAAACAAGTTCTGTGGAGAGGCATGAACCTTTTATCGAGCCAGAGATTTTGATGACAAAGGATGTCGAGCGCACTGAAAGCTGGGATCGTGACAGAGAAAAGGAGATACGCCAAGGCATAGATTTGGCAACAACTCTGGAGCGCATTGAAAAGAATTTTGTGATAACAGATCCAAGACTTCCTGATAATCCAATTGTAAGACCAAGCCCAAACTAAGCTAATTTTGCCTACCTAGTTGCATGTCAAGATTGATGGATGGAACATCTTCTTTGTAGGATTTTTCTCAGAATCCTATCAGTAGCATTTTAGCCTCTCACATACATAATATTAAATCATCTTTGCATTATTTTTTGCAGATATTTGCATCAGATAGCTTTCTTGAACTAACTGAGTACACAAGGGAGGAAATTCTTGGGAGGAACTGCCGGTATGAAAAGTAGCTCTTTCCCATTGCATTTTGATGTCAAGTTAATTATTATCTTTGTCCAAATAAATGCATCTTCTGACATTACACTATGTTGAAAGCTGGGAATGTTTCTGGAGGATAAACCAAATAAGAATCTGATTTTTATACAGCATATCTGCATCAACCTCATTATGTCCCATTAAAACTGAATGTTCTATCTTCTTGTAATATCTTATATTTAATATCTAATATTTAGTCCAGATTAAATTCATTACACTTGTTGATCACAGATTTCTTCAAGGACCAGACACAGATCAAGCGACTGTTGCAAAAATAAGAGATGCTATCAGAGAACAAAGGGAAATTACTGTCCAGTTAATAAATTATACCAAAAGTGGTAAGATGGGAAAGTGAGTAGATATCTAATATTTGTTACAAATTACTTTTTGTTCAATAAGGTTTAAGTTGGAGGACATCCATACGACACAATAAACAATAAGATATTACTTTTATAGCTTCAATCAACATTGTTGCTCACGTGTTATGGAGAATGCTGCCTCTTTTAACTCTTTTTGCACTTCACTTCAGGAAAGAAATTTTGGAATTTATTCCACTTGCAGCCTATGCGTGACCAAAAGGTTGACAGAAAATTACTTTCTTTGGATTATTGTTTCACTTTTCATAAACTACTTTTTTTGTCAGACAAAAAAATGGTAGCATTTCTCAGAATTTTTATTAGTTACCAGGGGGAGCTTCAATACTTCATTGGTGTGCAACTAGATGGAAGTGGCCATGTTGAACCCCTTCAAAATCGCTTGTCAGATATGACAGAGTTGCAAAGTACTAAAGTGGTAAATGATATTTCTAACAGTTCCCTGCTTTGACTCCTGTCATTTTCATATGTTCTAGAATTTCTCCCATACAATATAATTATTTCAATGAAGTTCATTCCAAATTCTCCAGGTTAAGGAAACAGCTGAGAATGTTGATGAAGCAGTCCGGGAGCTACCTGATGCCAACTTGGTAAGGTACATCTTTGTCACTGTTATTTACCTTAATAATGAGATAGCTGAATCAACATTTATAGTCATTGTCGTATCTGTTGAGCACAGAACTTCTGTAATATGATGAATAGGAGTAAACAGGACATCTTTTATCTTCTTACTCAATTTGATCACCAAATACAAAAACCAAGTTAAAATAGCTTGCTGGTAGAAAACTAGCCTAGATTGGGATAGCATGTACCTGGAGCTGAGTCGGAAAATATACAGCATCTGAGATTTTGAAAAAGGACAAGAGCTCTTTCCTTCTGTTCATGATTAGAATTCTGAACCTCATTCATTGCTTTAGACATAGGTATTCCACTAATGCTTGCAAAGTTGAGGAGCATGCATGGGTATTTGTTTGGGTTGGCCATAACCTTGACAATAATTATTAAGTCGGGGACCATTGTGCAGAGATATTCATTAAAGTTTTCCTTTTTTGTTAACAAAATGGATACACTGCTTACCTACCTTTTGTAGGGTGGCATGGCACTCACCTCTTTCAGGAGAGACTGCAGTTCAAGTCTTAGTAGGGATGGACAAGATGAGTGATGCAATAAAAAGTCTATTTAGTGACTGTAAATAATTCATTTCCACTATGTCCTGAATCCTTCTGAATGAATTATACAAACAACCCATCAAATTTGGAGGAAGTTTTTGCATCTATGTTCATGCTAGAGCATGAGTACATGCACAAACCTCATATATTTTGCACAACTGCAATGGTTCTATAAAGTTATCCATTTCCCATATGAGTTGTCCATTCAGGTGCCCAGGATGATATTGGTTTAAATTCCCACTGTATTCTCTATTTCATGGTCACTCAAGATATGCCTGTTTTCACACCCTCGTATCACGATCTGGCCTACATTTCTTGAATGTCTGCTGTAACATCTGACCAGCTGCAGCAACTTCAGATGAAAATCTCCTTCAAATAAAATTATCATGAAAAGCTAGTACTGGATATTGGAAAAGAAAATTCTGTTCACCAACTATTTATTCAATGATTTTACTTCCTATGTAGCTATGTATTTTGGATGCTAGTTATTGATCATATGCCTATATGATTACTTTCATACTACTTTGGATGTTCAAAATGACCATTATATCTATTTATTTTCAGAGACCAGAGGATTTATGGGCAATCCATTCCAGGCCTGTCACACCAAGGCCGCACAAAAGAAATAATTCTTCTTGGATAGCAATCCAAAAGGTTAGCATAATTGAGCTTATTTCTGAAGGTATCATATATTACGCATGTGAGTTGCTGTTTGCTAGCATAAACGTATGCCAAAATCAACTCTGGAATCTAGACGTCATGTAGACTTCCAGCAGTTTGTATATCAAATTCCTATTTAAGGAATCATTATTTTATGTACTAAAAGGTTCTAAGGCCTAACGTCAGTGAAAACAACAACAACCGCTAGCTTTAGATATTAATTCACATTTTGCCAATGTTGTCAAGACCAGACAAGACCAGCTTGCCCAACCGGATTGGGCCAGAACCTGTGGGTTCGCTGGTCCGGTCTGATTTATACTGAAAAAACATCAGCAATTGTTTTTGCTTGAATTTGAACCAAAAACCATAACTATATCAATAAACCTTATAAACAATTATGCTATTAACCAATTACATTTAGATTTGAGAGATAAATTGTATATTTATAATTAACAAACCATTACTTGATAATCTAATTGGGTTTGGTCCATCCAGTTCTACCTGGTTGGACCAGACTGGAAGCCTTTCCAGTTCAGCTTCTGGTCTGGTTTTGACAACATTGCATTTCACTTTATACTATGGTAATTCATTTTTTGTTTTCGTAGATTATTGGGAAAGGTGAACAGATTGGCTTAAAGCACTTCAAGCCTATTAGGCCTTTGGGTTGTGGTGACACTGGCAGGTATTGCGTACAACTAAATGTTAGGTTTGTTTCACAATAAAAATCACAATTTGCTAATAGTTTCCTTTGTGATTCTAATCATAAAGTCGCTATCTTACTGATTGAGTCAAGCAATTAAATAGTGATGTTTGTTCATTGAGACGTGTCCTTAGGCATGAATCCTGCATTCTTCTTTTCCCAATTTAAAAAGTTTTAGGTCCACTGTTGGATGATCATGCATGGATTTGCTTTTCTTAGTATTGCCTTCTTTGTTTTGGAACCAAGCATGGTGATTGGCATCTATTCAGGAGTCAATGCTTTGGAAAAGCCTCTGCAGTGTGACCACTAGTCAACTTTTTGAATCTTCGTGGTGTACCAAATTTAAATGATTAATCTGGTTACTTCCTGCAGCGCACATCTCATGGAATTGCGAGGTACTGGGGAGCTATATGCTATGAAGGCAATGGACAAATCTGTGATGTTTAAGCGTAACAAGGTGCCTCGTCAAACTCTTGATTTATCATCAGAAGTTATCTATCTTAGATGCTTGACATATCTCCAGTAAGCGACAACTAGATAGTTGCATATTTATGATGAAATATGACAAAAAAAATTTCCCGATACTAAGTACTTTCAATGCACTTAGTTGTAGCAACTTGTCCCTTTTGATTTGAGGATTTTACATGGTGTTGCTCCACAATTTTTAAACGCTTGATAGATCTTGTACCCTTTTTCAACATGTATGCACCTAAGAAACATAAAGGTAATTTTTCATATTCCCTTCCACAACATGGAATGAATATCATTAGCAAAATTGACTCCAATTGAGTTTCCAAAGTGAATTGCCCCTCAAGCTAGTTAGAGAAAACTTATGTTAGGTGGCTCTTTTGTTTGTTGTAATCAATGCAGCAATCATATACAAAACATTCCATGACACTCTTGTTGATCGCACAGGTTCATCGAGCATGTATAGAAAGGGAGATATACTCATTACTAGACCATCCATTTCTTCCAACATTATATACTTCATTTCAGGTAAGAGACATGAAGAAATCATTATTGAGTTCCTTGCACACATTGAAAAAAGCCAATCACTCATTAGCTTCTTTAACTGCAACATTTATCCAAGGACTCTAATTTTGTATGTCTTTTGTTGTAATTGAATCCATTTGATCTGAACTTGATATTTTTTTTTCACTCATGTGCTGCAATTGTTCTAATCTATAGCATATCAAATTCCAATAAACTTGAAGGCTAGCAGCTAACTGGCTTACAAAATCAATTTCCCGTATAACATATGGATCTTTTGTTCTAGTACTCATCTCTGTGAAACTTCTTTACTGGACAAAAACCAGAGAGAAAAAACATATATCTTGTTAGTGGAATTATGGTTGGGGTATGCTTTTATCCTTCTATCTAGTACAGGCTCTGGAATCATAAATAGGATAAGCTGATCAGATTGCCAAGGAAACAGCGAACATTAAATTGCTGTTGCACCCACCTCCAAAAACAATATCACCTTTTCAAAGTCTCAAAATTGATATGCTTCCATAGCTTTAGTTTGATTTTGGCAGCTATGACTTTTTTATTTCACAAAAAAATAATACTAATTTTGCTTTGTTCCTCAGACTGCAACACATGTGTGTTTAATAACAGATTTTTGTGCTGGAGGAGAGCTGTTTGCTTTGCTTGACAGGCAACCAATGAAGATCTTTAAAGAGGATGCTGCAAGGTGCATCACTGAGTATCTATCAGTTTTTTTTTTATTTTCTCAAGCTAGCTTTGTTTCCATGCTGAATAGACCATGTTCAAATACACCCATCAAATGTTGTAGAATTATCAACATGAACCAGCACTGTGATGTTTTGTGCCTTATGATGTTTGTGTTCTTTGTGCACCGCTGGATGTCAATCCTTAGTTGTTTGGAAACCGCTTATAGATAGCATTCAGTAAAATAATTTTGGGTTGAATATCCTTTGAAAGGACGAAGTACCTTATTCCAACTAAGCTCAATATCCTTAGTATGTATCTTGTCTAAAATCTGCGTTCCCTTATGTAGTTTCATGTACCTTTCATCTCTTTTCTTTTTTTATGGTAAAGTTAATGCCGATTCTGTTGAAAATTTCAGGTTCTATGCTGCCGAAGTTGTCGTTGGTCTGGAATACCTTCACTGTCAAGGTACTCTTGTAAACTTGTGCATTATAAGGATTTGATCTATTAAAAATATTGAAAAATTTCACCATGAGCAACTAAAGAGGTATGCCTTAGGATGCCTAAATCATATGCCATTTGTAACCAGACCATTTTGACTACTAAACCAATTCTGCCAGTGAAGTTACATAGAAGCTATATTTTCCTCGCTAATGTTTGGGATGAACACAGAAGACCCCTTTTCTTTAGTTTTGTGATAACACTGCATAGAAGAAAAACTGGAAGCTCACAGAGCTGATCTCAAATAGAGATATGGCTTATTTAACACATTGGAAGAAACCTATACATTCTTAAGAAATCATAGACGCGAGAATGGGATATGAATTGGAGCTATCAAGAGCAATAAGCACTTAAAAAAAAACTTCTGACATGATAAAGTTGTGTTTCAACTAATAACTTCAAAAGATGAACCAGATAGCTTGATAGCTAAACTGGGGGCCTTATGTGCTGGTGAACTATTTCAATTCATTAGATCATTTTCAAATGATTCCACATCAAATTCCTTTTTATGTTTTTCTTGAGATGGCTAAAATTCCTTTTTATCAGCTTATGGTAATTCTCTTATCCATAAATAGAGTGTGCAGAAACAGTTGAAGAAAATAAGCTCATTCTTTTTTGGGCCAATAATGGAGAAAAGAAGCATTGTGTCATATCTGAAAGTTACCCTTGAAGCTTAAGCCCTCTCCGTATGTTTCTTTTTGAAGTCCATATTATTTTTGTTTAAACAGGAATAATTTATCGAGATCTGAAGCCAGAGAATATACTACTCCAAAGGGATGGGCATGTTGTATTGACTGACTTTGACCTATCATTTTTAACATCCTGTAAACCACAAGTATGTTATCAATTGCTTTTGAATCTTTTTTTTTTTATGATATGTCCTCCATTTTCTTTACAGTGTTTATGGATGTTCAACCTTAAATATTCTAGGTGTTTGTGTTGCCTCAACTAAGAACCTAAGATTATGGGTTGGTTATATTTGATGTCTTCAATATACATCTCCTTGAGAAAAAAAAAGTTCACTGGGCTTTTCCCTGGCCTGCACCTTACTTGTATAATGAACAAAACCAGCTCATCAGATCTCCTATGATTTGCTTTTGAGAACATGATCTATCAGAACTAGGGATTCACAATACACAAAGATAATACCAATACAATCACTTGCTATTTGATTACTAGAATAATGCCACTCTATTAGTCTTGTTCATGATTAAGGTATATTACAATGACAAAACTTAAGCACAATGATGCAATTTAATCACTAGATAATTAAGTATTTTGCTTCAAGATGATAAGTAACAGCAGTGACACTATCTCTGATTGCTAACTACTGCTTACTCCTGCTGTTACTAGAAATGTACAATATATTTGCATAGTAACACTTTTGGAGTATAAATAAATTATACTACAAGTGTGCTTTGTTATTACTACTAATTTATAGTGTTATAACTATTACTGCTTTTAGTGTTATGATACTGCTACTAACTACTGTCGGTTAATCACATACTTTCACTAGTCACACATACCAGTTCTTTTTACAGACAAGATCAAATGTTGCATGATATCCTTCTCTAATCTCCTTTGGACTTGTTAGTCATCTCCAGTTGACACTTCTATTGACTTATACAGCATTTTCTATTCCATAATTACTGTTACCCTTATACTGGTTATAAAATTCAATGCCGTTGATCCCCCTTTTTTTAATTGGAGTGTCTTTCTCCAAAACTTAAATTTTGCAGATTATAAAGCAAGCATTGAAAACAAAGAGGAGAACGTCCAAAAATTATCAA
Source organism: Trichopus zeylanicus subsp. travancoricus (assembly GCA_005019695.1). NCBI lineage: Eukaryota > Viridiplantae > Streptophyta > Magnoliopsida > Dioscoreales > Dioscoreaceae > Trichopus > Trichopus zeylanicus. Next base: position 339,228 of record RXID01021427.1, on the reverse strand, counting down.
TCTCCAACCCTTGTTGCAGAACCACAATCACAGTCAAATTCATTCGTAGGAACTGAAGAGTACATTGCTCCTGTATGGTATCTTTTTTGTTTTCCTCAAAGTTATGATTCTCCTGCAGGCTGATAGCTATATATAATAAACAACCAGTTCAATTGATATGTTTCTTTCCTCGAATAATCAGTTGAAGGAATCCAATTTCGGACAAGTCATGGATTAATTCAGGAAATATATCACTATGAGCCATACACGATACATAAGCACCAGTGTAAATAAACTAACTTAAAACTGTTTATGGATGGAAGTGATTATTTGAACCTGACTAGATCTTATGATTCAGAGAGGCAGACTTTACCCAGAAAAAAATCAGACAGGCAGACAGTTTAATAACTGTTGAATAGAGTACTGTATATAAATCTCTGATATTGCAAGTGGTTTGTTGCTGCTTATGTCCTCCATACAATGTCACAGATCTACTCTCTAAGAAGATCTTCAGTTGAACTTTAGAACTTGAATTTGCAAATGATGATTCATAGTATCTCCTTAATTTGTGTCTGATGAAACTATATTGCAACCCAGGAAATTATAACTGGAGAAGCCCATACCAGTGCTATTGATTGGTGGGCCCTTGGTAAGGATGATTATATGTGCTTTTAACTTTTCAGCAGCTTTTTCTTAACAGTGGCTCACATCAATCCTATCAGTTCAAATTCTGCAAATCTATAATGTTATAGGCTGTCAAGTGCTGCAATTTTTCTAGATAATGTACCACAAGAGAATCTATTTCCTCTATATCAAAGTTATATCTTGCAAGGCAATATGGAGAGAGTGTAAGTTGGTTAGGTGTGAAAATGGGCTAGGTTTGAACCATTGCCTAGATCAGTCAGATTTTAAGCCCTCAATCTGGAGAAACTTGTCAGGATTTGAGACAAAAAGGGTAATCAGTCTTGTAAATTAGCGACCATAGGGTAGTTAGCACTTAACAGAGTGCAGGAATTACAAAGATGAATTTACATTTCTTCACATATAATGTTATTCACTTTCATGTTTTTCAACCTGCAGGAATTTTGCTATATGAAATGATATACGGTCGAACACCATTCCGTGGAAAGAATAGGCAAAGAACATTTGCCAACATTTTGCAAAAAGAACTCACATTTCCTAGTAGCATTCCAGTAAGTAATAGATAACAGTTGTTCCCCCTTATATTAGTGCCTAAGGTAGCTCTTGCTGATCCTTAATAGGAACAGTGAGATGCTTCGGAAAACCAGTGTAGTGGTCTGCATTCTTCATATACTGATCAAATTTTTCTCCTGGTAAAGAATTGGGCAGGTGGTACTAGTGCTAGGGTGCTAATATTTGTTAGTCATTTGCATTGCCAAACTCCTGCAAAAATGTACACTAGCACTAGGCAGGCGGGCTAACTGTACTATTATCGAAAACAGTGACCATTCAACATAATTTTAGTGTAGCAATCATAGTAACAATTAGTTTTGGCACAATATAGACAGCTAGTTTCTGGCTTAGTGAATGCTGTGGCCTTATAAATGTTCACAAAATTTTGAACTATCTGGTTAATTGTGAGTACTTTTCTAACTACATACAACAACAACAACCATAGCAAAATCTCTCATACTAATTCAGCTTCATAACTACAAGGTTTTAATAACAACTAATTTTCACTAGTATGACTACTGCTAGTCTTTTTTGGTTACCCCCAATGTCAAGACTCTTAAATTACTTGTACTACTATTAGATACTGCTACTGCTTCGGTGCTGCTCATACTTCTTAAGCTATTACATTGCTGCTATACCAGTAAAGGGGCATGTGAGGCACAAATTCCTGAACCATTTATGCTACAAAACTTGCTTCCTCATCTGTTGTGTAATTAATTCTCACAAAATAATGAGCTATATAACATGAAGTAACACTATGTCTTCTCTGAATATGCATTTATCATGCAGGCAAGTCTAGCAGCCAGGCAGTTAATCCATGGATTGCTGAATAGAGACCCAGCTAGCCGTTTGGGATCAAGTATTGGCGCCAATGAGATCAAACAACACCCTTTCTTTCGTGACATCAATTGGCCCCTTATTCGCTGCATGGTTAGCTTTTCTTTCTGCTGTGGCAGCTATCTATAGTAGCTTTTTAATAACCTATATTGCCATAATGGCAACCGATAATTCATAGTTTTAATATTGAAGCCAAATTAGCTGTCTGATATACCAAACTAGGTACATAATCAACCTTTCCAAATCCCCCTTGAAATCCTTCACTCTCTAAATGCTTGCATATTTCAGCACCAGATTGCTATTATATGTATATGTATAAAGCTGAAATTGGACACACATAGAAGCTCTTGCTCATATTTTTTTCTCCACCCAATAAATAAGTTCTTCTAATTATTCTTAAAATATTTAAATTAATGAAAATTAATAATTAATGGTTTTTGGGTTTCAAGTCGGTGAAGTCATCACCTTTCACAAGTCAGCGTTTATTCTCATCAATGTGACAAGATTTTTGGATCAGTGTGCTCATCATTTCCAGGCGATGTTGCTAAGGATGAACCTCAAATTCAAGATGTTTTACTACTGAGACTAACAAAGAATATATTTGAATGGAGCAGTATTCTTAAGAGCACTTACATATAGCCATATTTTTGTCATGCAGGCTCCTCCTGAACTAGATGCTCCTCTTAAGCTGATTGGAAAAGAACCTGATTCAAAAGTTGTGGAAAGCCAGTGGAGTAATGAGCAAGTGATCGTTGAGACACTAGAAAATTTATAAGGTAACAAAGATCGTTAATTCCTGAGAATTCCACTGCAACATCTACTATAATTTTCCATCACACAGTTTATGCAGATAGCTTAACTCGTACGCGGACACAGTGCGTGCATTCTTCCCTGGTTCTAAGGTCCAGTTAAGGACTATCAGCTGTTACTTTGCTCCCAATTTGTGTGAAGACATCAGAACATCACAAGAGCACAAGGTACATCACCATTCTAAGATGTCATGCTGACCAGTATTTCAGTGGAGAAATCAATCTTCGCCCTGTAATAAAATAATTAATTACCAAAAAAATTCTCTGGGAAGAGAAATCAGGAAGCTTTTGTACATAAACCTAGACACGATAAGAGAATGTACTGGTGCAATCTATGACAAGTAATCTGAGTTGTGAATTAATAAGATCTCACTCTATGTGAAGCCTAAATGTTTAGCATTTTTTATCTCCACCCTTTTACCCCATTTTTCATAGAAATTAGTAGATTTTAGGAGTTATTACTATTGGAAGAAAAGAGGACTTAGAATTCCTTGTTGGCTCAAGACTCAAAATATGGTTATACTAGTGTGCTTTCCATTTACTTGATATTTCAAATTCATCACAGCCCATGTAACCCAAAAAACTCCAAATTCAGAAACCAATTTGATGTAATTAGGCTGGAGTCCAACCCAAGTAGGAATAGAGTAGAACTAGGAATTCTCTCCATATAATAAAAAACAAAGAACCAGGGTTTCAGATAAGACATGATCTCAGTAGGAATAAGATGTTGTGTAGCTACCTTCATTGACAAAAAAAACCCTAGATTTATAATCCAGAAACCCTAGTTTTAACAGTTACACCCCTTTAAATTTTAAAGTTCCTCCTAAACTATAGCTGGTATCAAAGACTCACAAATTATAATAAATTGATTCAAAAATCAAGCCATTACCATCCTAATGAAAACTTTAGCATTTTCTCTAGCATATATAATTTCTTTTCTTTCAACAAAGATTATTGTTTTATAATGTTTGCTTCTATGTTGATATTTATTTATTTATTTGTAAAATATTAACTTCCTGTATAATCACAATATCTAAATATATTTTAGTATCAAAGAGCAGTTTGAAAAAACAAACTTCATTATACCATAATAGTCAATAGACGTTACCTTTTTTCATATGAAAACTCAATCTCAAATCCGCACAATGTGCTTTTAAATTTAAAATTTTTACCACTCTATCAATTCTATGAAATCACTTTATCAGTAAAAAATTGCTTTTTAATATGTAACTTTGGTTAAAATAAAAAAAAGATGCACCAATTTGACTTAATAGTAAAATTAATTTGACTTTTAAAGTATATCTATATCTCCTTGCATAACTACAAAATTATACACGAAACAATCATGATGAAAGTGAGTGGATACAGAAATGCATAATCTTTGGGTATAACAAAATTGTACACACAAATCTTATAATTTTTTTGAATTGTCTTCTATTTTAAGTTACCCCGGCATGGCCCCTCAAAGTTGTCATCCTAGCTCCACCCTGGTCAATCTGATAAAGTGTCATCTTCCTTGGCATTCCCTGAACTGGAACCTGCCGGGAAAAATTCTACCCGGGCAAACATGCTGCTAAATCACTGCCAAACAACAAGCAATAATATAGAATTATATTCAGCATCTAAATGGCAAGAATGATCATTCAGCAATGTAAAAGGCTTGTGGGACTTTACATGTCAAGGTAGAAGGTAGTAACAAAGTATAAAACATCTTCTGTTTGAAACACGAATACTTTTGCTGTTGTCTCCAATAGATCCTGATAGTCAATATTCCCATCAGGCGAGGGGCATAAACATACACAGTATCATATGAAGCCTATTTGCCAAAAAAAAATCATATGAAGCTTCCATATTTTAACCATTTTGGCAACATGAAAACAAGAAACACTGTTCAACATTGGGGAACTATAATCATTTTAATAACGTGACATGTACTGTGTTATAGGGAATACAGGTTAAAGAAGCTAACATTAATTTCATTTAGGAAGCATACCTGCACAAGCTCCTGGACATAAGCACAACTCCATAATAGCAGTGGTTTTGGTTCTGCATCTCCACAATTTGCTGGTATGCTAATCTCAGAGCTTCTTGAGCTGGAATGAATGAAAAGAGCAGTCATGGCAGCATGAATATACACCTTTCCCAGAATGGCATCTTCACATGAAGTTGAAAGATATATCACAAAACTGAAAAGAGAGGACAATAATGAATTTCAGTCAACTGTGGTTCACAGCCTACAAGTAATGTTTGGATCATTAACTTCCAATGAAGATAAGGCTGCAGCACAAAGATCAAGATGAAACTTAGAATCCTGGAGGACATACTGTTACATTACTGCTTAATTGAAGTGCTCGAACAGTTGCCATCTGCTCAGGTGCCATGCTATGAGAAAGAAACTTTATTTTAACATTTAGAGTTACCAGACGCCATGCAAGCTTCATAATGATGAAGAAATGTGAAACAGATAGTAATGATCAATACAGAATAGATGAACTGCATGCTTAGATACATAAAAGAAATATATAAGAGAAGGGAATTATTACATCTAGGGGGAAGACAACTAGAATATTTGATAAATCTGGCTGTATCGAACTATTTGTTATGCATACTCCTCGAGCAACCTTCCGTTTAAGGTTTGAAGAATTCAAACCTTCATGGATACATTTTGTAAATGATTCCAAAGCTGGAATCATGAATGCTGGATTTATTACCAGGTTTTGTGATAACTCAAAACAAAGCAGGAAACAAAAATTGGGCCCTGATTGGGACCAGGTTTTGATTGGGACCAGGTTTTGTGGTAACGAAAGTCACAACACACTGGAATATCTATACATACATACAAAGCCAGCCTGCTGTCCCAATTGATGAAAACAATAAAATCCGTTTCCTTCCACAGGAAAATTTAGATATGTGAATTTGGACGTGCCTACATACTCTCATACATAGGACAGATATTGCTAAAGGACTGAAAACTGTTATGGTTGATATTGCCACACCTCATCCATAAGAAGAGATTTGAGTGGCATTCACAGAGTCTGGATCTAAAAAGCACAAACAATTTAGGCTCGGGCAGCAATTTGGTTAAATGAGCCATTACAGGTTGATTACCTGTAATAATGCCAAATAAACTCAACCAAAATATAAGAATGAAAAACTATTGCTGCATTTTCTAATTATCTCTAGATATAACCTTGGACTGAATAGAGATAAACATAACCTTTTGTTATGTGTTTCATCGAATAATATATGAACAGGATAAGTTGGATAGCCTAGTCCAAAAGTAAATCATAGAAACCACAGACTTACATATAAAGCACCTTTAACAGAAGCACACTGACAAAAGGCTTGATGTAGTTCTCCTTGCCCATACATCGGATAAATGAATGCTCCAGATGCATTAGCAGACCTACCAATGTATCATAGATCATGCACAAAATTCAATTCTAGTTCATTTGCCGAAAATAAGTAGTTTCAGAAAGAATGAAGTTCAGAGTTTCCAATATCAGATTGGGAAGCAACGAGTGCTCTAATGTGTAAGTTTCTGCCACTAAAATATATCAGACATTATTCATGATGTTGAGAAAAACTTTAATACCTCAGTCCCACAGATTTATAATGCAAGGTTTGAGCTTAACCAGAATGAAGTATCTGAACTCATAATAGGCTGCAACATATAAGCATTCTTAATTTCTCAGGCTAGAAAGAACACAACCACAGACAGTAAACTACTTCCCGATGGACGCTGAGTAGAGAGATATGCTCTCTATGCCCTATTTTCTCTTAATTAGCTTCTTGCAGGCCTCTCGAGCATCCTGATCATAATCCGCAGACGCAATGGCATACAAAATAATCCAACAACAAATTCGCTCCTAAAACTCGGAAACCAATGGAAAAGAACCACACAACCAAAATTCACAATGAATTTTTACAAAAGGAAATGAAATAGAACTCAAAGAAGAGATTTTTACGGATCCCTACGCCTTATATTGGGAGGCTGCTTCTGCTTCTGAAGGAAATCCCCCCCGTCGCCTTCCTCCCCCTCCTCCCGATATGCCGCTGCACCAGTTTCAACAACCTCATCATCTGGCTCTTCTCCGCCAGCCCCAGGCTCCGATCCCTAAAAATCGCCTGCCGGAAGTCCCGGACGGGACACAGCGGCCCATGCCAGTAAAAACTCTCATCCACGCTCTTGAACTCCAGGTGGTGGCTCGCCCCGACTTGAGCAGCAGATCCACTATCGAGCCACCACAGAACAAAATATTCAATATAATTCTTCATTGAAGTAGCGTAGCTGGTGCTGATATTCAAGCAGTCAGTTAACTCGGCCTGCACATTGGAATGTCAATATACACCTCTGTAGCACCACGAACACGACAACATGCATGCTCCAAGGCCATGGATCATGAAATACAATCCAAGTATTCTCCTGCTCACAAAGTTCAAAAATCAGCACATTTTGGTCATATTTAAATTATATTTATTACAGTTTTGTATGATTTTACGTCTGCTCAGATATAAAGCCATTGTCTCTGCAATCACCGAAATCATATTCGCGAAAGTTTCTTTCAATTCCTGGTTTTCTGCAACATAGTCAAATTCTATTGAATATAGTTGATGTGATTTGATATTCAACCAGTTGTGACCTAAGAATCTTGCTGTCTTGTGATCTTAGTTGCTATTTGGTTCAAAAGAGTCAGGAAAAAATAGTTGAAAGTAATTTTTTTTATTGTTTAGTTATTTAGAAGTGATTTTTTGAAAATAACTCTATTTTTGGGTATTTATGACCAAGAAATGAAAAATATACTAAATTTTACTTCTATATTTTTTTTATCCAAAGTAATTTTTAAAAGTGAATGATATTTTAAATTATAATAATATTAATAATTTCACATAAAAATAATAATATAAATTATTAAAAAATATTTATGAAAATAAGAAGGGAATGAAAGTACGGAGAAGTCGCATCTTTCTCCTTTCAACTCACTTTTAAAAGTGATTGAAAGTAATTAATTGTAACTTTTATTAGATGAAAGTATAATTTAAAATATAATTATTTATATAAAGATATTTTTATTTAATGTTTCGGTAAAATTTTATTTATTTATTTATATTACCTGAAAATATATTTATTTAATTATTTTAATAAATCGATATTTTTATTCAATTATTATGTAAATATTTATTTTAATTTATTTTTTATAAATAATTTTTTTAGTAATTTATATTATAATATATGAGATTATTAATATTATTATAATTTAAAATATTCTTATAATCTTAAAAAATATAGAAGTAAATTTTAATTTGTTATTTTTTTAGATTGAAAATACTAAAAAGTAAAATTACTTTCAAAAAATTGTTTTTAAATAATCAAATAAAAAAAATAAAAAATACTAATTTTACTTTTAATTATTTTTTTTTATTTTTTGACAACCAAATTGCCACTTCGATCACAGAAACAGCGAGCGATTTTTAGGTCACAACTGGTAGAATATCAAATCACATCAACTACATTTGTTGTGTTGCGTATTAATGTGATGCACCGTTCATTGGCCGCATAATCGAAACTCGAAGGTCGACGTCGTAGAAGCCATCGGCGCAACTGCTCAAGTCGCAAAAGTCCCCTACCTGATCCACCGCCTAATTGACCACCAATCCGACCAACGAATCAAAATCAGATGCCGCTGCCACGTGTCTTTCATTGTATAACCCTTACTCGAATTAGAGGTCGATTAAGCAGTTGGCAGTGCTACGTTTCTTTCCAGCAGTTAATGTTGCGCGGTGCACGCACCGGGGAAACAGAATGCGCCGCCATCTGGAGTTTGGTCACCACCTGAACCGTTCACTCGCAATATGTGCTTGTTGTATGGAAGCCTACTTTTATATAATACTTCATATGACCTCTACTTTTGAAATATTTATCTCAAGCGAGCTTCCAGTGAGATGAGGTGGTCATATGTAAATAACAAAAGTTAGACGTTTTTGTGCAAAATTATGGGGTTGCATAAAGTATCATATAAAACTAGGTGGTCTTATGCTAAAATGTTTGTTGTACATTTTCCGAGAAATTGTTATGATTAATTTCAACGCGGGTGACCGCAGACTAGCTTTTCGCGGATAATTTCTCTTCCCGTCTGGTCATCTGGTGGTTCTGCATCTCGTTGCGCGCATTTCGAGTTGCACCGCTGATGAGTTTGGATTCGTCTCCGCTGCTCCGGCCCCCGGAGGCGGAGCCGAGTCGCCGGACGTGTTGGGAGGACACATGGGGGGAGGCGAGTCTGGTGTGGAGCATCGCCGGCCCGGCGATCCTGACGTTGGTGTTCGAGTACTCGCTGGGCTCGGTGACACAGACGCTCGTCGGCCACATCGGGACCGTCGAGCTCGCCGCCGTTGGTATCCAGAACCTCCTCGTCGCCGGCATCGCCTTCGGCGTCATGGTCCGATTCCCATTTCTCCAATTTATTCCTTTCTTTTTTCTCTCTTTTGTGCTCGGTAGGTGTTTTTGTTTATGTTCAGTGTTCACTTCTCAAGTAAATTTATTTGAGAAATTCAAGCTATCAATTCAAGTTATTGAAGCAAATCTGTGGAGATTTTTGTACCTAGAACTGGAAGATAAATTATTTGGAGTATAATTTCATTTATTTTATTTTTTTATTAAAACACTTAGAAAGATATATTTTATATAGAATATTTTTTATATTCTAGGTATATGCATCGAAAAGTCCATAAAATATATTTTTTTAAGATAAATTTAAATATGTGGAGATTTCTCATACTGGAGGTAAGAATGGAGGGGCACAATTTCATTTAGTTCATTTCTTTGTTAAAATACTTAGAAAGATAGATTTTATATAAATAATTTTCTATCCTAGGTATATGCATAGAAAAATTCATAAGATATGTCTCTTGTCAGGTAAATTTAACTTAATGTAGAAACATAAAATGAATAATACCACTTTTCAAGTATTATATTATTTCTCAAATATCACATCATTTTATATAATATATTTTGATTTATCTCTAACAAACTCTTCCTTTAAATCAAAATTATTTTCATTAATTATTTCAAACAATGATTTGAGCTTGTAGAAGAGATCCAATTTAAACGATTTGGTAAAGATATCACCAATTTTATTAAGAGATTTTAGATAAATTAGCTTAATTTTCTTTTTCTTCACAAGTTTTCGAATGAATTGATATGGAGTGTTGATATACTTAATTTTTTCATGATATACTGGATTCTTTGTCAATACAAATATTGATTAGTTCACTTTGAAAAGGATGAATCTCCTTTAATAAATTTTTGTCAAATTGTATGATACACACATGAAGATAATGTCACATACTTAGCTTAATAAGTTAAAAGAGTGACAATTGGTTGCTTCTCTAAAATTTATGTGAAAGCCAAATTTTTCATAAAAAAATAAATACAATAATGTTCTTTATATCATTCGCATCATCTTTTTAATCACTATCGGAATTGTCAAAAAGTTGAAAATTTTTAGAATATAAATAGAATACATCATAACTAAGTGTATTTTTGATGTAGTGGAGAATCTTTTTATTAGTTTTCAAGTGAGGGATTCTTAATTTCTTCATATAATGGCTTATGAATCCGACATTATAAAAAATATTGTATTCTAGATAAATTAAGTATTTTAAGCTTCCAACAATATTTTTAAAAAATTATTATCAACTTTTTATTTTTCTTCAAGTCTAAAAAGCTTTAAACTTTTATTAACTGGTGTGTCAACCAATTTACAATACTCTATATTAAATTTTTTGAAAACTTTCTTTGCATAAGCTTTTTGAAACATGAAAATAGCTTTATTGCTTGGACTCACTTTAATACCATGAAAATAAGGCATTATCTTTATGTCTATCATCTCAAATTTTCATACCATGATTTGTTTAAATTTTTTGAATGTAAGAGGATTAGTATTGGTAAAAATCAGGTTATCTATATATAAATAAATAAGTAAAAAGTCTCCTTGATCATCTTTAGAGTGTTCATGCGGATATTGGATATAGACATGTTTTTTGAAAAAAAAAATCAATCATATTATTCCAAGTTCTTGGTGCTTATTTTAAATCATGCCAGACTTTTTTCAACTTTAACAAATTTTTTTTATGTCTTTTCTTGATATAGTCCAGAGGTTATTCAATGTATACCTTTCCTTTAAAATAACGTTTTAGGAATGTCGATTTGACATTTATTTGAAAAATTTTTTCATCCATGTTGAGTTGCAAAAAAGATAATTAGTCTAATAATTTCAAGTCGAGTTATTAAAGCAACTATCTCATTATAATCTACCCATGCTTTTAGCTATAATCTTTTACTAATCTTGTCTTGAATTTTTTCACAATGATTTGGGTATTTTTTTTTGTCTTGAACGCCCATTTTATGTCAACTATCTTCTGTGTTTTGAAAGAGTAGTTATTTTTCTCAATGACTTAAATTGCTTCATTCATAACTTGCTTCCAAGTTTTATTTTGTATAAATTTTTGCACATCTAGTTCACAATTTGCAAAAAAATAAGAAAGAGAAATTATTTTAACTCTCCGTTATCTCATATAATTTATCTAATATTCTCATCTTTTGCGGGCTTAAACTTGGAATTGTATTAAAAAATATAGTTGATGAGGATGTTGGTACTGATGATAAACTCAGTGAAGATGAAGGATCATAAGGAGTAGACAATGAAGGACAAGTCAGAGTAGTGGATGTTTGAAAATCTTTATCTTGATCTTTTATCAAAGTCGTCGACTTCTTCCACTCCTTAGAATTTTGTCAATCTCAAGTACCATATTCATCAAATTGAATATCTCGACTGATAATTATTTTTCTTTGAATTGGGTCATAAACCTTATAACTTTTAGACCTTCTATCATAATTAATAATAAGCTTTATGCTCTTATTATCAAATTTGTTTTTTTTTTCAAATATATGAGTATAGGCAATACTCCTAAAGACTCTTAAATGAGAGATATTTGGTTTACATCTACTTCAAGCTTCAATAAAGGTTATCTTCAAGATATTTTTAGTAGGATACCGGTTCGATAAATAAACGATGCATTCAACAATTTCAGTCCAAAAAGTTTTGAGCATTCTTTTACTCTTGAACATACTTCTCATTATCTTAAGTATAGTTCGGTTTTTTTTCTTATTAATACCATTTTGTTGTAAAGAGTATTGAACTGTCAAATGACGACGAATGTTGTGATCATTATAATAAGTTTCAAAATTTTTAGAGGTAAATTTCCATTCTCTATCAGATCTCATGACTTTGATTTTGTGATCCTCTCATTTTCAATATGCAGCTTAAATTTCTTGACTATATCGAATACCTCATACTTATTTTTCAAAAAATACACTAAATTTTTCAAAAAAAATTATCAATACATATAACAAAGTACTTTTTTTTATCGAGTGAAATGGGAAGAATAAGCTCACCCACATCCGTATGCACGAGCTCTAATAGTACCGTTGCCTTTTGAATTGATTCCTTTGAAAAATTTCTTCGTGATTGTTTACCAATATTATATCTTTTATATAATTGATGTTGATAGTTAATGAAAAATAATCCTTTTACCATATGAAGCCTTACTAATTTTAGTATTTAAAATTAAAATGTCTATATCGAACATGTCAAAAGCAAGAAGAATCTCTGAACTAAAAATAATTTAAGCACTTCAAAATATCATTTCGAATATTCAATATGGACATTTGATTTTTTGTCATCCTCATATTTACTATCATTTTTTTTAACATCTCTCATATAAAAACTACAATATTTTATAACAATAGAATACCTTTTTTCAATAATTATTCCAAATTTAGGATATTATTTTCATATTTAAAATATATTAAATATTAGAGATTAATTCATATTTGTTATTTTTTAAAATAATAAAGATGTTACTTTTACGTTTGATAGAAATCTTGAAAAAATCGCCAAAAGTAACTTTATTACTTATTGATTCATCAAGATTTATGAATAAACTTCTTTTTCCACACATGTAATTGCTTACACCAATCTCTAAAAATCATGTGTTCATCTATTTTTCATCATCTTCTTTGTAGGTAAGTAAAAGAATAGTCTCTTCATTCTATCTTTTATCAATATAGTTGACATTTTTTTCAATATTAGTATTTGAATTTTTTCAACATTTAGGAGTAAAATGATTGTGTTTTGCATAACTATCGTATTGAACTTTAGATTTGTCATACCAAGACTTGAATTAAATTCTTTCTCTTTTATGATCTTATGCTTGATTTGAATTCTTTTTGTATTTGTTAATGGTTGTTCGTTTTTTTTTCTTATCCTCGTCCTTGACCATAATCGTAACCACGGCCATGACCAGTTTCTGGGCCTTCTTGAAGCTACTCTTCACTTGCATTTTCTTAATTTTTCTTCAAACCTAGCTTTACTTAAAAACCTACTCTAAGAAAAGTTTCTTTTTTTTTAAGAATTTTTTATTTATGAATTTGTAAGAAACTCATAAGTTCATTTATTGTCATTATATCTAAGTATTTGAACTTTTCAATAGTCATAACAATATAATCGTACTTTAAAATAAGTGATCGAAGAATTTTTTCTATCACCCGTGTATTATTAATCTTTTCACCATTTCTCTTTGTTTGCTTTATGATAGTCAAAACTTTTATGAAATAATCTGAAATTGATTTGAACTTCTTCATTGCAAGAACTTAAAATTCACTTCTTAGGATTTATAGCCTAATCTTTTTTTAACCTTTTGGGCTCCTTATGAGAATTTCAAAAAATCTTACATATTTCTTTTGCACTTATAACACTATAATTCTTTTGAGGCTGTCTACATGAAAATCGATATAGATAAGAGTAACTACTTTATTATTCTTCTTTTGAGAATTTCATAGAAATTCTCGTTGTGCTAGAATTAAAAATATTTCATCTTGAGACACTTCAAAGCCTCAATGACTTTGAGGAGTTCTTACGACCCAAGCGATACTCTCATTTGCATGACCCAATAGTCATAATTGTCCTTGGTAAGTTTTGAAATAGAGTAATTGTTGACTATCATCTCTTTATTTGTTAATTTTGACTTATTGCAGACTTACGATGTCGATAACCAAAACTCTGATTCTACTTTGTTGGAAGTACAAATGGAAAATAAATTATTTGGAGGAGTACAATTTCATTCACTTTTTTCTTGTTAAAATACTTACAAAGATAGGCTTTATATAAACCCTAAAAATGACATTTTCTATACTTTAGGTATATGTGTTGGAAAGTCCATAAGATGTGTTCCTTGTTAAGTATATTTAACTTAATTTAGAAATATAAAATAAATCACACAATTTCCCAAGCATCACATTACTTATCAAATATCACATCACTTCATACATTGTATTTTGGTTTAACTTCAACATCTCATTCCCACCTTTTCTTTTCAACGTAGCTATGTTTTTTGCATGAAGTTGACAACTTTGTCTTTTTTTTTGGTGTTAAATTGAGGCGATCTGAATCATACTCTTTTGTTGCATTAATTTTTTTTCCGAACCTGATTGCTGAAGTACATGAAACTTTACTCTTCTGCTTGTTAGAAGGTTCTATCAGATTATCATTCAACAGTAGATTTTATTTCTGAAAATGATCCTTGCAAAATCAAGTTGATTATATTGAAAAAAATGTTGTCTTTTTTTTGAAGATGGATGAAGACTATATCACTGCACCAAGAAATATGATGTTTTACAGTTTGCTCCATTTTGTCTTTCAATTCTCAAAGAATATTTTTAATAAGTTTATGGAACCTTGTCTTGGCATATGATATGCTCTCCGCTTCAATGCATAGTCAAAAAATTGTGTGCATGAAAAAGTTGCAAGTAATTCATGAATTTATTCGGTGATGGGATAAATATTGGCAAAAAATTGAATGCTTTCTGGAAATTATTTTTCAGTTTGGCCAAAAGAATTAATAAGAAATATTAAAATGCTTATTTAACATCCTAACATGTAAGTTTTTTTTCCAAATGAATCTGGAATCTTTGTCGAGATTTTTGCATGTTTTCTAGATTCAAATGTACTCTCCCTCACCAAGTTATTGCTGAATGACAAACTTGTGACTATGCCAGGATGTTGTCCTTGAACCAATCCAATAATGTTTTGACAAATGCACTACTTTTATATTGTGATTGTTAATTTCCTTTTTCCACCAGTACTAGCTCTTGGCTTACACCATACTAAACTTATGCCATTATGTGTTATTGTCTGCCACTTAAATTCTGGCATGCAGTTGGGGATGGGAAGTGCCTTGGAAACTCTATGCGGCCAGGCCTATGGTGCTGGGAAGTCAAGCATGTTAGGAATTTACCTGCAAAGATCATGGATCATCCTCCTACTGACAGCTCTACCCTTGTCCCTGATTTACATTTTTGCGACACCAATCTTGAAGCTCTTAGGTCAGAGTGATGAGATTGCCGAACTGGCAGGAAGATTTTCAATATGGATGGTTCCTGAGCTGTTTGCATTTGCGATAAATTTTCCAATTCAAAAGTTCCTTCAGGCACAGAGCAAGGTGATTGCAATGGCATGGATTTCTGCAGCTTGCTTGGTTCTCCATTTGGTTCTAAGCTGGTTCTTCATTATTAAGCTTGAAATGGGCTTGCTTGGTGCTGCAATCACTCTCAATTTTTCCTGGTGGGCCTCAGTTGTCGGGCAACTGGTGTATGTTGTATCAGGATGCTGCAAGGATTCCTGGACTGGTTTCTCTTGGTTGGCATTCACAGATTTGGCCAGCTTTTTCTGGCTATCTGCGGCTTCTGCTGTCATGCTATGGTTGTTTTCTTCTTCCATGACACTTTTATCTTTAACATATATATTGCCTATGTCTACAAATCTCTATAGTTGTGGAATTCACGCTCCTATTTTGTTGAAGAGGCTGTTTCATTTCTGAAATTGACATTCTTTTTCCCACTTGCATGCAGTTTGGAGTATTGGATTTCAATGGTGGTAATTTTATTAGCCGGCCTTCTGAAACATCCTGAGATAGCAGTGGATGCTGCATCCATCTGGTAATTATAACCTCTTGCAACTTATTATGGTGATGTTTCTGGTCATCACTATTTTGGGGCTTAAGATTCAGTCTCTTGCAAAATATTTTTATCCAAAGGCTTCATCTGGAAACTCCATATGTGTGAGATTTTGTTTCTTGCTGAAGTTTTGACCTTTATAGTTTGTGAATAGTGAACATTGGTTTTTTTGCACCTATTTCCTAACAATATTTGAATTTTTTTTGTGACGTGATTTGATCTATTTAATATGTTAAGCTATTTCGTTGTGATTGACAGCATGAATGTGGAGGGGTGGTGTTTCATGATTCCATTAGGCCTTGTTGCCGCAATAAGGTAACTTGTCGATTAACAACTGCATAATTTTCAGCAATCATTCCATCTTCACTTTCTTTGTTCCAGAATTTGTTTGTTCACAACTATTTGAAGATAACAAAAGAGAACTTTTTTCCTTCACGACTTCAAAATTTTCTTAATACACTTTCCTTGATTTCAAGGTATTGAATTGCCAGCTTCTATTTTGGCAGTGTTCGGGTTTCCAATGAGCTTGGAGCTGGGCGTCCAGAAGCTGCAAAGTTCTCCATGGTGGTTGTGGTGGCCATATCAGTTATTATACAAACTACTTTTGTGATTATAATCTTATCGACGCGGAAGGATTTTCCAAAGATTTTCACAGAAAATGAATTAGTTATGGAGAAAGTGAGCAAGATTGCCTATTTTTTGTGTGCCTCAATTTTCCTTAGCAGCATACAACCAGTTCTATCAGGTGCACATCTTGCCAAACATAACCTTAGCATTTGCACCAGTGCCTTTCTTCTTTCAATCCCCATGCTTAAATATTATCTTCGGTTCATTCTCTTGGTTGGCTTCCAATAGCCATGGTAATTAGTTCGATTAATTGAAGTTTCTATTGTTGGTTTTTATTTTACCCTGTTTATGATTATGAGTAACATTCAGCTTTTATCTCATTTTACTATTCTTTCTTCACTTATTTCGAGTTCACAAAAGGCTGAAAACGTTGCCGGAGGAATGTGTAGGTTGTATACTTGATGCATAGTATTTTCCATCTTTTCTTGTAACTTGGTTAAATTAGTACTTTTGCTTTAGGATTCACACCAAGTATGGAAGAATTTAGCTTACCAAATCAATAAAAAAAATGCATACATTAGACAAACTTTTGTTTTCTGCTAAGTACCGGATTGAATAAAAAGATGTCTGAACATTCTCAATTTTGTGAGAGCTTTCAGGAGTGGCCATTGGAGCTGGTTGGCAAGCCACAGTCGCCTACATAAACCTCGGTTGCTATTATCTCGTGGGTCTTACAGCTTCTGCTCTATTGGGTTTCCAATTCAACCTTGGTTTAGAGGTAAGCTATCACAACTTGTCAGTATTACCAAGCACTTACCAGAAAAACGATGATAATATCACTTAAAAGTCGCCACAATCTGCAATTGTTTAGTTTCCTATCCATATCTGATGAAGTGGTTTAACTGTATGCAAGGGAATTTGGGGTGGAGTGCTCATCGGAATCCTAGTACAGACCATCCTCCTTACAGTGATCACTTGGCGAACTGACTGGGAGAAAGAGGTAAGTAAAATTTGTAAGTTTTCGAACAGGAAATATATGCATCCATTAGATGCATTTCTTTATTTCGGTTCGATATTGCAGGCACAATTGGCAAAGGAGAGAGTTTCAACTTGGGGAGGCTCTGTAACTGTAGTTCCAGTTCCGCACGTTTAGGAATGCAAGAAACTACATAATGCATTCTCAATATTCTGAATGGGCTACATTACAATTTTGTTCCTCAATTTGCAATTTAAGAATAACACAGTAGAAATCATAGCGTAAAGGTATCTGTTCGAACACATAATCTCTCATTTATGAAAGACAGATATAATCACTAAATTATTTCTTGTTAAGATATTTACTTATTGTTTGCTCTTTCATGCTCTCTTCTCCCACTCCATTTTTGAAAGTCAAATCAGGTTCGCAGATTATGTGGATGAATTTATAATGGATTTTAAAAAGAAATAATAAATTATTGTGGCAGACGAAATTAAATAATGATATTGAGATAATAAAACTTATGTACTACTGTTTATTTAAAATTATCGTTAATTATTTTAATTTATCATTTGATGATTTGATCGTTAACCAAAAAATGACCACTTAGGCGATCAAATAAAAGCTTAAACAATTTTATTTTTAAAATTATAAAATCTCAATACTATCAAATTAAAAAATTAATTACAAAAATATTTGTTAAAAAATATTTTTTATGTATAATTCTCAAATTTTATTTTATTTATCAAAATTTTCTCACTATTTCAGTATATATTTACACCTCTTTTCTTTTCAAAATTTATTACTTATAATTTCTTAATTATTACTTATCGAAAATTTCAGCTAAAAATTTCACTTATACTCTTGGCAAATTTATAATTTAATTCTTCAAAAATTTGTCAATTATTTTTTGTGTGATTTTTTTTCTTTTTTTTTTCTCTTTTTTTGCGCGAGCTAGTGCGGACACAAGACTAGTGCAAGCACAGGCAGATGTAGGGGGGCACAGGTGCAAGGCCAATACAGACGCATAATGAGCGATCGGGCCCTAGCGTGAGCCAAGATGTGAGGCCCACGCTTGTGCCTCACGCCTGCGTCACAGCGTGCCTACGCCGTCTCATGCTTAAGGAGAAAGAAAAACGATAAAAAAGAGTAAAAAAAAAAAACTTTCTCACAAAAAATAATTAATAATTTTTTTATAGATTAAGTTGTAAAAATTCAAAAGATAAAAGTAAAATTTTTGATCAAAAGTTTAATTAAATAATAATAAAAAGTTATAAATAATAAATTTAATATATATATATATTAAAATCATAAATAAAATTTTAATAAATAAAATAGATTTTGGGAGTTTTAGATGAAAGCCCTAAAATGGGAAAAGGCAAAATGGTCGATTTTGTGTCTGCTTCACCGAATTCGCGAATAGGCGAACGGAGATCAGACGAAAAAAAAAAAAGAGCGGGCCCACCTTGTCCCCTCGTGAAAATCACTTGTTATAGTTGGCCTTCACTGACTTAATTTGTAGCTATAAATTATGTTTTCTGCTTGATCTCAAGGGATACCATACGAGCATATGCTTCTAAGCTTCATGAGCTCGCAGTTGACATAGCGTGTAAGATAGCTGAGAGCATCGGCGTGGCTGGTTATCCATTTGAGGAATGGCCATGCCAGTTTCGGCTGAACAAATACTCCTTCATGGAGGAAACTATTGGGTCTTCTGGAGTCCAGATTCACACAGAGTGGATTCCTCACTGTGCTGCAAGAAGATGATTGTGTTGGAGGGCTAGAAGTAATGGACAACTCAGGCAGCTATGCGGCTGTTGATCCTGTTCCAGACTCCCTTCTGGTCAATCTTGGTGACATTGCAAAGGTCTTTCTGGCTTCTAGCTTACTGCATTTTTTTTCAGATTCTAATGTTTCTGTACTTCTTAAACACTATATAGTATGAGATTCACATAGAATCTATCAAAGAAATGTCTTCCCAAAGGTCTTAATTGCACTTTTCACCTCTTTAATCATTTCTCAGTTTATCAGTCATCCGAGGACTTGCATATATTCCTCTGTATCCATCCGTTTAATGATCACCTTTTGATTCCTTCTTTTACTAGAACAAACTCGCGTGTTCCTTCATGGTTCTATCTCAAATCTATCTGATGAATTAATTAATTTTGTTAGCACCTTGTGAGCATAGATCCTTTATGAGTATTGATTTCAAAATCAGATAAGTAAGGGGCTCTATTTTGCCTCCTTTCGTTTTTTTCATCTTGTGCATCAGACAACTGCCAGAGAGCTCCACTCATATGTCATCCTAATCAAGTTTTGCTTATTTGAGTTCATTTCTTGGCACTTTACGCAAATATATGGGATTTTATATCAGCTGCTCTATGGATGACAATTTTGGGTGTTGTCACATTATTATTGCTCAAACATAGATTAAATATAATACAGATTAAAACTGTTTTTCACCTTATGTACTTGAGGGTTCTGTAGGTTTGGAGCAATGGAAGACTACACAACCTGAAGCACCTGGTGCAGTGCAAGAAAGCTACGGTGCGGATCTCAATTGCTCTATCTTTACTTGGGCCAAAAGACAGGCCTGTGGAGTCACCGCCTAAACTTGTGGATTCTGAACATCCTCATCTATATCAAGCCTTCACTATCGAAGACTACCGAAAGCTCAGGCTCTCCTCCGGCTCACGTGCTGGTGAAGCCCTCTCCCTTTTGACTGTAGAAGATGCTCCTACTATGGTATGACATGCTGCTGCACAGAAGAATGATCTGCTGTCAAAATGAAGCAGAAAACTTCTTTATTTTGATAAAATCTCTCTGTAATTTCTCTATTTTTACTGTTGACTTCAGGATACAACGTTATCATACATGAATAAAATACAGGGATTCTTACTGTTTCTGAAGAATTATCTTGTTTGTCTTGCTTACGGATAGTAGCTTATCTAAAACTATGAGTTCATCACTCAAATTCCTGGTTATGTATTGCGACTTGGCATGTCAGAAGAGCAATGAATTGGATTCTGAATGAACTTCTTATCTTGTTCTGATGAACATGAAAATCTGAAGGGCCTGTAAAATATTTCCGACTTGACTGATTATAAGCAGGGAGATATCGTTGGTGGATTCATTGAATCCTGAAGAATGGGTTTATGTAGACACGACTGATTACATGTGTAACATCAATATAGTCTGTAATAAACTTTTAACGAACTTTCATTAGCCAAATTTAGGACCTTAACATTGCATTAGTGAACCTGATTAGTTCAGCGACCTTAGATGTTTACAACCTTGCAGACACAATCACATCTCTCACCATCCACATTTGTTAGTGATTACAGACTAATCATTGTTACTGTTACAGATTGCAGGAGCAGAGAAGCTCAGATGTCTCCCGATGATTGCAGCAGAGCTTTACAGCCAAGGTGGTAGGCTCAGCCACAGTCCCCGAATGCCGGTTACCGGGTCCTATCGGGAACCAGCAACCGGCTGACGTGATAGGTCGGCTCATGGCTTACATGTCCCGTGCGGATCAGCTGGAAGAAATGCTCCATGTCGCGCCTTCTCTGTGTCTCCAGCCGCATCATGAGCCTTCTTGACTCCCCTGCTCCAGTTGCCATAAATGGATTGCTAGAAAGAAGGCATTGTGCTCTAGCTGGCCCATTTGGTAAGCTGGCGTGTGGACTCATTCGGCAGCATTGTGCGGTCCGGTCGGGTGAAACCCTCGCCAACGGGCAAGCTGGCCGCCAGACGTCTTGTCAGTCTTTTTCTGACGTGGCCTGCTTTTGGAGCATATGTCGTGGCAACACGGGAAATAATCAGCCAAAGACACTTGCCAACATGGAACGTGTCAAACCGACCGAGATTACCTGCCACGACCGGCGAGGCCGCACGAATCCAATCTCCGATTCGGTTTGGCGTCTCATCGGGTCATCCCGGTCGGACCCGCAGACCTCACCTCGTGCGCACGTCCGCTTCCTAAACGACACCGGATGCCCGCTCGCCTCCTGTTCCCGCCACCAATCACAACGCGGGGCCCTTCGCTCGGTGGGCTCGTGTCGAGCTGGAGCTCACAAATGCGTGCCCGTCGAATTGTCGATGTGTCCGTCCACCTTCACAAAATACTCCCGCTGCAGATAACGACATACACCTTAATTCGTTTAATATTACGCACTAGTCCCTGAAATTGCATGTAGGTCCCTGAATGGCCTAAATTCTTACAAACTACTCCCTGAGATTAGCTTAATCTGTCAAATATTTGATGTAACACGGGGAGATTCCAGGGATTTGTATATGTAATTAACCAGTAATGATCTATTTTCTTTGTCTCTTTTTGATTAGTGGGTTGTTGTTTTTTAAATTTTAAAAAGAAAAAGTAAAACCAAAATTTTAGGCTTTAAGCATAGTGTGTAATGAGATACACAGATGCTCAATGCGTGTAATCCAGCTGTCGAATCACGCCAACTGAGAAGGATTAGAGGCTAACTAATAATAAAAAGAGCATTAAGTGACATCATGCTCCACATCGTTACATCTGTTTTCATACAATTAAATCGCCACCTTTTCATCTTCGCTTTATGATTATCTTATTAAAATCAAATATTTTTGGAAAATTATTTATTGCATAATAATAATAATAATAAAAGAAATAAAAGCAGGCAATTTTTTGGAAAAGTTCACTAAAATCCTCAAATTTAGAATGTCATATAAAAA
This sequence comes from Trichopus zeylanicus subsp. travancoricus, assembly GCA_005019695.1. NCBI lineage: Eukaryota > Viridiplantae > Streptophyta > Magnoliopsida > Dioscoreales > Dioscoreaceae > Trichopus > Trichopus zeylanicus. The sequence continues at coordinate 317,078 of RXID01021427.1, read as the reverse complement.
CCCAAACTCCTCATTAACAACTATACCTTCTCTATACTTCTATATCACCATTTTGCACTTAAACCCACTTCTTTTTATTATTCTTCTTCTTCTTAACATTAAGATCTCAAGAGGAAAACACTAAGCTCCTGCCCGCAGCTTCCAACCGGGTTGATCATATGAAACGACTCCGAATCCGCAGACCCGATAATCCGCTCGAAGCTGGCCCTCAGGTACATCAGCTCTCCTTCACCGCCGTCCCCCTCCTTCGCCGGCAGAACTCCGGCGCCGACCGACACCTTTTGCATCAGCTTGAACACCGCTACGTCGGTGGCGTTCATCTGCCGCCGGACAGCGAAGCCTACTTTTCTCCCGTTGCAGTACATGGACCACGCCGGCACGGCGAAGAGCGAGCATTTGGATTGCTGCGTGCGGGCGCACTCCAGAGCAATGCGGAGCAGGCCGTGGCGCATTTCCCTAGCGAGATGGGCGGTGGGGATGGCGAAGTCGACGAGGAGGAGGGGGGAGGCGCTGCGGGGGCCGTCGTGGAGGCAGAAGCTGACGCGGCCACGGCGGTATCCGAAGAAGGTGCCGGTGAGGGTGGTGGAGGAGGAAGAAGACAAGTCGGAGTCATCGGATGAGGTGGTGGAGGAGGAGGAGGAGAGGGAGGAGGGGAAGCCGCAGCAGGGGACCATGCACTCGACGAGGGAGCGGAAGGAGCGGCGGAATCGGACGTCCTTGGTACAGTCGACGGCGGTGGAGGTGTCGATGATGTGGAGGGGGCCAGCCTGGCTGCTCATGTCTATCATCCTCATCTTCTTCTTCTTATTCTTGATATCCGGACTGAGAGGAAGAAAGTGTGTGTGAGCTGTGGGTTGCAATGGAGATGGGGGATAAATAGGAGGAGAAAGGAGGAGAAAGTATCATGGTGGGGTAAGGAATAATATGGGAATTTTTATGCAAAAGCACTTAAAAAGCATCATATTTGTCCAATGCGTTCTTATATTTTGAATATTATGAATAATTCGGTTTGCTGTTTTGTTTTTATCAACAAAAAATCTCTTAAGACTAATTCAATTAGCGAAGATAGAAATACTCTAATTATAACGGTAAAAATATCTAAGAAGTAGAATATTTATATTCTCTGGGGGCATATGTGAAAAAAAACAGAATAATGTGGGTGCGTGCGCGGGGCGTGGGCATGACTGCACGAGGGGTGTGATTTGTGGGCTTTTGCTTGGGACGTTTGGTGGGGATTCGGGCGAGGGCTGTTAGGTTGAATATACCGCGCAGTATCAATTTGGGAAGGTCGGCCCCGTCAACTCTCCGCATGAGGAACACGACTTCGCCGGATACAACGAGTCCGACAAGATTAATCGGTTCGAGCTCCGGAGTCCGGACCATGGTTTCCTTCCGTCAATTCACCTGCACAGACTCGTTTGGAAAAATCCCAGTTTAAATCCCTCCGAGGCTCAAATTAACATTAAAATATTATATTTTCTTTTTAAATTAAAGAAAGCATATTTTACATAGGTATTCGATTATAAAATACTAATTATATTAGTTAATATGATTAATTAGTCTCAAAGGCACTATTTTGTTCGAAATTAAAGTCAAATTTATATTTAAAATCAAGATCAAAATAAAAAAAAAATAATCTGATTAAATTTTTAATATTTAAATGTTAATTTGGCTAGTGAATGATTTAAATTTTTTTAAATCTCGATGTCCTTAAATATATTATTTATTAAAATTTAAATAAATAAATATAAAAATAATATAATAATTTAATTTGTAAAATAATATAAAAATAATTTGACAATTTTTTTTGATATTTAAATAATAAACTAATTAGAACAAAACCAAACCCACTCAAAATATTCTACGGGAGAAGATCACAAGGGCCATCGTTCTATTGTGATGCATGCACGCTGCGACGAGGCTTGGCTCAGCACTTGGCTTTGACATGCCTCGCTTCTTTTTCCCTTTTTTTTTTTCAACCAAACAAGAGTAAATGAATGAAATAACGAGAATAAAGTGGCTTAGTGGTCCTTTAATTTCCTATTTTTAAATAATTATGTGGCCAGCTTCTATTTAATTTGTTGCTAAGCTGCAAAGGGTTCCCGCTTAATCCCGCTTTAGGTTGAATAAACAAGTTGTTTAACGAACATTGTTAGGATGATTTCTCTGATTGTCATCATAATCCACTGATCAAAGCGCAATGGTCATGCTGATCATTAAATTACGGAAATCATGGTGGACCACAATTAATTCAGTGAAAATTTTTCACATTAGTTTCAACTAAAAAGCAGTTATAATTCAGTGAAAATTTACGATTAATTGGAAATTTAAATTGTCTCCCCTGTAGTATGTCTCCTTCCAATGGTGTGTGTTGCTGCATTAGCTTAAGCATGCAAATGCCATCAGCAAGAAACCTGAAAGGGAATTAGCCAGGAGAAGCTTTCCAGCTAATTTTCGACAAACAAGTACCAAAAAGATTTTTGGTTTCCCTCAAAATGGATTCCATTGAGGTTGGACGGCACCACATCATCGTTAATCGATAAGCTTAATATGTGGTCATTATCTTCATGGGCGCTCCGAATCGAATAAGAATCCCTTTCAAGAATAATACACGATTCAGATCAATAAAGGATGGAAAAAGTGAAAGCTCAAAGCAAAAGCAAAGCATCTTTTTCATACTGTTCTATCTCCATACTCTGCATGCATGCCACAAACTCTCTGGTTAGCAATGCATCATGGAAGTCATTAAGGAAATGCAAGGTCAGCTGTGACATTAACATAATTAATTCCATGATAGAGATTAATTGATGAGTTAATTTAACATTCTTTTGTATACTCCAAGTACTGTATCAATCAAATGCACTAGTCATTGTCAAAAAAGAGCTTTAGGTTGGTCCTAAACCTGATCACTTCCATCAAGAATCTGAAACTCAAATATTAAGCAGGCTTTTATAAGAGAACTAAGTTTGCTTAGTAGTACCTAAAATCCTTGTCAACAGAGAAGATATTAGCTAATGGGTTTTAATGATACTAACGATTGCATTAGCAACAAATATAACATCTCTAACGCAGCTGTCCATGGACATACTCAATAATACACTCTTTCTAATGCATCCCACTGGCATCCTCTATAACATGTGCAAAAGGATCAGGCTAGAAATGTACCTTTTTCTGAGCATAAATACTCTGATGCTTCCCTTCTGTTACTGTCAATCCAAAAGAAGCGGAAGAAAGCAGCAGCACGAGCCGCCTAACATCCAAGAAGTCGAAGCGATTCCAGTCATTCAGATCCCCTGAAATGGAGCTTGAAACCATGGCAAAACCAAACCAAGATGGCGAGATTTTCCATTTTAGCCACCCGCAGCACCCTCTCATCCCCATTTACTTGCCATACATCTTCACCTGCAAGGGCTGCAAGGAGTATGGCGCAGGCCGGAGGTTCAGTTGCCTCACATGCGAGTTTGAGCTGCATGACTTCTGTGCACTTGCTCCTCCGATTATTCAGGATCACCCCTTCCACAAGAAACACCAGCTCATATTTTTCACAAAACCAAGTAAGCATCATTGTAATGCAATTGAACTAGCTTTCTGTTTGCAGAGTAATGATACTTTTTTCCATGATGGAAACATGTAGGTGGATTCTTGCATTCAAGATGTGATATATGTGAAAAAGCCACGAAAGGATATGCCTTCATTTGCACCACCTGTGGCTTCTTAATGCACCCTTGCTGCGCAGTCATGCATGCAGAGATGAATTTTCCTACTCATCAGCATCCATTGAGTCTCTCACCTTCTGCGCCCGTTGTTCCTAGTGGGGATTCAAAGTTTGTTTGTCAGGTATGCCTGAGAAAGAGGTCAGGCCGGGTCTATAGCTGCATTGCTTGTGGGTATCATCTCCATGCTGTCTGTGCAAAGGATGTTGTCAACGGGCTCTATGTGCACGGGATTAGATCTCCACAGAAGCAGAACATGCTTGGCACAGCAGCAAGGATTGCAACCCGTGCCTTCTTGGGAATCATTGGGGGGCTGATTGAAGCAATTGGAGAAGGAATTGGAGAAGCACTGATTGATAGTATTGGGAGAAGCAAAAGTCGAGGACACCATAATAGCAAATGGTGATCACAGTTTTATGCAGCCAAAATATTGGAACTTTCATGTGAAGATTCATAATTTTCTTATACGGTAGGATGTGATTCAAGTTTATGCCTTCATCGATTTGTTTTACAATAACTAAGAAGGTTTGACAAGAATGTGTCTGTATTGGATTAAGGGCGATTGTGTACACCTTTTATGTTAAATGTCCAGCTACTTATGCAAAAAAATTTTAAGAATTGATTGTGCCTTATATAATGGTAAATTGAAAAAGAAATTTAGCTTATAAGTCATTTATATACATGCATATGTACAATAAATACGAAAAAACTCTGAAAGAAATAAAAGGATAGCAGTGAATTGCTGCATCAGTGCTCAAAAAAACAATTCTTCTGAGTGTTACTTCTTATTTTCTTAGATAGCCAACAGATATGAACAAGTTGTGCCTCTTCTAAATTTGTATAATTTGAAGTGATAGGTTGAAGAAATTTTGATATGTGACTTGATAAGTGCGCTTACCAACCAATTCTATGTTAAGTATTCCGTAAAGATGCTAAAAGTTTCCAACACATAGTTTGTGAATAAAATTGCATTAACAGGATAGAATGGATTAAATTATGATTGATCAGCAACTGTGCATAACTACAATTAATGGCTAAAAGCTGTACTTTTTCTCGTTTTCCTATCATGTTCACATGGGAACAGAAGGATAATACTAGAATGCAGTGCCAATTCTTTTAGGCTTCTGCATGGGACTCCTTCCAGCATGTAGTTGGAATACAACTCACTCTTGCCCAAACAAATGTCTGATCCAAACACACTTCAACGGCATGTATTATTGTACTTAATATTATGTGAGTTTGGATGTCAAGCTCAACAGTACATGATATCAATTCTACTGCAATACAATTCATATATATTCCACATCCCAAATGTTGAACAAAGGATAGAAACAAACAGAAAGCTTCAAGCGGTACATATAGAACTAAAGATGCAACAGTGTCAATCACCGGTAGCATGACTGCAGCTTGAAGGCACGTGTAATACTTGGATACAAAATACTCCCATTACTGTATCTACAATGAGCTTAATTTACAATGCACCTTTGGACTGAAGCTCTGAGGGGTCCATGAGACCTTCTAAGACAACAAGTTGGTCCAAAAGTGCAAGCTTCTCATCTTCTAGAGTTTTCATCTCTGCTTCAACCTCACCCAATTCATTTCCCATTGAGAAGCTCTCTTCCTCCAGCAATAGATACTTATGCCTTAATGCCCGATATTCATTGCTGGAACCTGATGAATCAGGTAAGGAATCTGGAGTAGATATATCAGTATGCTGAAAAGGTGGGGAGACATCATTCTTCATTTTCTTCTTGGACCCCTTTTTTGTCTTGAGAGAAGGTTGGGAAATCTCTTTCCCTTTAGTTTCTCCTTTCATCGGGCTAGCAGAGGCTAGTTGTGTCAATGCTTTCTTTTTTCGTGGCTTCGAATGAGGAACTTCCTCGCCTGGCAACATGTGAGGTTCTTGCATTGCAATCTTTAGGGTAATACTGCAAGCAAATGCCATTTTCAGTTCAATAGCTTATCAACATCACAGAATCCTACAAAGGCCCACTAGCAAGAAATATTTGCTAATCCCTCCCGTGCAACAAACTGGTGAATTCCAATACAAAAAACCAATTTAATGAACTTTGTGACTTTAAGTCATCATACTATATGTTTCTGGTTATAAAACAAGCAAAATCATAAAGAGAAGGAGAAGAACAAAATTTTCCACAAACCAAATATGGAGAGAAAAGCTAGGAGGAACCAGAACAAATCAACTAACTGAAGCAGACTATTGCTACAAAAGAATATGAACACAACTCAAATGCCCTCAACTTGACCTGTTAAGCCCATGGAAATCATACCACCAAAGCTCTTTTCATACCAAGAACAGAGCACAAAATTGCTTCTTCTTCCTACCTGGCTATCTGTAAGCATCATGTCACCATGAATGTCAGAACAAAACTTCTACAATCATTCAAATGCGTCACAGTTTGGACACCCGAATTTATGTGAAGATATGAAGTATGAAATTGCACATTCCACTAATTTGATTGCCACCTATGTCAGATGGCAAGGATTGGCTTACAAATTAGGGTACTATCACAAGAACAAAATTTTTTGGCAGTATACCATAGATTGATGACAAGTCAACCAAAATCTACTTTTAAAATAATAAGACGATCGTAGGCTTAGACCTTAAGGAAACATATCACACTCAAGAGGTATCAACTCAAAACAACATGCATATCTTTGAGACTAACTCCATCATCATCCCTAACCTTATGCAGTATATACTATGTTCATTCAGAAAACACCCTCATGAGGCAAACAGAAATAAGCAATGCACTATGTCACAAAGCTTAGCTTGTTAAAAGATTGCTTGTGAACAATAATAACATGGTAATGTAGTTTACTATGAAATAACAGAAATTGCAGTTCTTAATGCAGTAAAGACTTTAGCACATGATATAAGTTCTATTCACTTTTGCTGGCCGTCTGATTTGAACTTTATCCGTCAACATATTTGCTGTATGGAAAACGTAATGCAGAAATTCTTCTGAATCTCCCTGGTACTCATCAAACTTCCCTCAAAAACATATTCTTTTCCCATATCCGACAAGTTCCATCGAATTTGACATTCATTAGATTCTCAAGTTTATGCTTAAAAAATCAAGCCCAAGATTGTTCCTACGTGAACCAATATCATTTCAATTTCACATCAACCCCAGACCATTTTTTTTGTATGGACTACCCACGCTAGCGAAATTCTTCCAACTATCAGTCAAGATTTCGCTCAAAGACACCAGCTTTACAACATGTCCCAAATCCACTAAATTTCCCATTTTTAAGATTCAACAGTTTATGTCTAAAAATATAACACCAACAGAATCGAAGCTTTCAAAAATCATTTCAACTCCAAATCAAAGCAGAAAAAAGAAGCACCCCCGATCACAAAGACTAATTTTCTCTTCAAAAAGCGGGGAAAAACACAACTAATCGTTTAGAAAATCATTTTGGCATCAATTTTGAGAAAACGATCGCAGACATACCCAGACAATCGAAGCGGTCTAGGGCTCTCCTCTCCTCGTTTCCCAGACGATGAAGGGCAAGAAGAGAGGCGCTCCTCTGTCGGATTCGGGCACGCGGGTTACCAACCCGTTACGTGGGTATTCGGGCTAACGGGTTAGGGCCATTAAATATGCGATTAGTTGTCTGTTTAGCTTAAGACGTTCACCCATCACAACCAAACTTTGATTATATTTTATCATCATTAGTTTTTTTGGTAAATTTTCACTATGAAATATTGCTTAAAGAAATGAGTAGCTAAGAATTACACACGTTAATTTCAAAAAATAATGAATTATTACATACATTCTAAAATTTATCATATTTATCAGCAACTTTCTAAAATTTCAATAATTAGTTATAATTTTTACTTTAAAAAATAAATTATCAAGAATTGTTTAGCCCTATTAGAAATATTTCGTCTTGAATTATTCAATGAAATATGATCAAATTAACATATACAAAGACTCTTTTTGTCTTTTTTATTTTTTCCATCCAACAAAGTTGAGCATAAATTTTTTTTAGAATTTTAACTAAATTATAATTCAGTGAATAGCTCAAACTCGAATGGGGTTGATGGGCTAAGGAGTTCTTGATAATTTATTTTTAAAATAATAGTTGTAGGTAATTATTTAAATTACACGTGATGAATAAATATGATAAAATTTGAGAGATTGTATGTAATAATTCCCAAAAAATAATTTACAAACCGTTTAAGCAATAAATTGGTTTAAATGTGTAAATTGGATTAATTTTCATATGAAAATGAAGTCATTAGCATCTGTCAAACTTTTGAAATGGGCAGTACTTGGCCCGCGGCTGCCACTGAGTCCATTTACTTGATTTTTAAGTTCAGACTGAAAATCAGGAGCCAAACTTGACTTGATTGGACCAAATCAATTATTCAACCAAAATTGCAAGTAGGAAAAAGTACAAAATTTATCTAGAAATTCAAACTCAAATATAAATCGTCCTCGCTTGAACTGTAGTTTTAAGTCTCTAGAATTAATTTCGACATGCACAAAAATTATAATTAATTTTATTATAATATTAAATAATATTTTTAATTAAGTTAAATTAATTTTGATAATTAATTATTCATATAGTACATTTTTTATATTATTATATAAAAATTAGATAGTAAATTTAATATTAATTTATAGTAACCTTCCCCTGTAGAGTTCCCAATGGTGCCTCGTGTCACTCCGTGTTAAGAGTTGTATTTCCTTTTATGTGAGCAATAAAAGGGTGGCAAGATTGTTGTACTTCTCTTCTCCTCTATACTCTTGTGGACTTGTGCGAGTTTGGCGGGCTGAGGTGGGCGAACCTTGGCGCCATCACGGGCAAAATTTCAGGGTAGAAATTCACCGGTGTGACACCTCGCATGGTTCAACCAGAGCTACTGCTATTTTCCATTAGCCATTTCTCATAGTGCATCACAGTCTTTTTTTATCCTAAAGCACCTGCCTTCACATTTCAGATTTCTACTAACGAAGATAGGAGCAAGAAGAAAAAGAAGAAGAGGAGCAATGTACGAACGCTTTGGGCATGGCCGTGAGAAAGAGATGGAGACAGGAAAACAAAGAAGTAGAGAAGAAGAGGAGTATAGCTGAAAAGGTATGGTTTCTTCCTGGTTGTCAGTCTCTCAGCGTGCATTAAGATGCAGCGGCAGATGAGTGTTACTAGCAGAGATCTTCATTAGGTTGCCATTGAAGCCTTTGTTCGGATCCAGTTGCGTGTCGAAAGAATGGCACAACTTGATCTCCGACGACTACCTCCGACGGAGGCTGCCGCTGGTGATGCTCGGCATATACACTATTGCCCATCCATTGATGTCAGGGGGAGTCCGAGGTTTTCTTATTATAAGTAGATTATATATTTATATTTAGTCCAATATTGAAAGTAATTCTAACTTCTACTTTTATTTATTGGAATAATTTTTTAAATTTAATTTAAAATATGATAAAAAATAAGGAGGTAAATAAAATTTGATAAATTTAACTTAAATTTTAGTAAATTAAAATAATTATATATATCATATATATAATTATTTATTTGGTCTAATGATAGTACTTAACACTTTACACGTATGCAAACTAAGTGTGTGTATTTAAATTTTACTTTTTTCAGAAAAACTAAAAAAATGTTTATAGACAATTATGTCTATATAGAAAATATATAATATAACTGATTTTAACAGTCATATTATATTTTATAAATATACAAATGTACCTTTTTTATTATACACAATAATCCATTATTCCTTCTCATATTCAGTCTCCATGAAGTTTTTTTAGAAATCTTCAAAAATTACTATTTGCATATTTCTGGACTTTGTTGTATTTTGAAGGAATATTATCGTAACTCTACATCAATAGACTTACTGGTAAGGGCAATTAATTTTTTAAAAATAGTGATACTTCACATCTTAAAATCTTATTAAATACCTACGACACTGTCGTTGTTAGAGTTTGACCAATTCTTTCCAGATTTTTTGCTTTATTTTTGTTATGGTTTATCATATCCTAGTCATTAGGAAGTAGTTGAGATTTTCTTATCCTACTGGTCATTTTCTCCTATTTTTTAGATTTCATGATTTATGCTTTGTACTGCCTATAAAAAGGTCACGTTAGTATTGAATAAAGGGAATTCAGTTGTCTCCACTTCTCTTCTGTAATTAACAGTGGTATTAGAGCAGCAGGTTGACAGAAACATAAGAGAGCAGCAGCTAACAGACAAATGACTTCTTCCAACAGTTTTGTACAACCCGCGATTCCGCACTTTGATGGTCATTATGATCATTGGAGTATGCTTATGGAAAACTTCTTAAGGTCTAAGGAGTATTGGCATGTTGTTGAATCTGGAGTAACAGAACCAACAGCAGGAGCTACAGAAATGCAAAAGACATATTTTGAAACTTTGAAGTTGAAAGATCTTAAGGCCAAGAACTATCTTTTCCAAGCAATTGATCGAGCAACTTTGGAGATAATTCTTTGCAAAGATACCTCCAAACAAATTTGGGATTCCATAAAGAAAAAGTTCTAAGGGAATGCCAAAGCAAAGCGGGTGCAGCTCCAAGGACTTCGCACTGAATTTGAGACTTTACGTATGAAGTCAGGTGAATCGGTTGTAGAATTTTTTGCGAGAACGATGACAATTGCCAACAAGATGAGGATCCATGGAGAGAAAATGGAGGACGTCACCATCATAGAAAAGATTCTTTGATCAATGACACCAAAATTTAATTTTGTTGTATGCTCTATTGAAAAATCCAAAGATATTGATGCACTAACAATTGATGAGTTGCAGAGCTCTTTGCTAGTTCATGAGCAAAAAATTTTTCAGCAGGAAAAAGAGGAACAAGCACTGAAAGCCTCAATAGAAAATCATTCGACAATAAGAGGAGGCCGTGGAAGAGGATGAGGCCGAGGTAGAGGAAGAGGAAGCAGTGATCACAACAACCAACAACAACATCAACATCAAGCAAATCAATTTCATGGAAGAGGAAGAGGACGTGGAGGCCAGATATTATGCATTCTGTTAGTTTGATAAGCAGATATATGGAGAATCCAACTGAAGTTCATCTTTCGGCTGTAAAGAGAATTCTTCACTATGTAAAAGGGATTGCAGATTTTGGAATTCTCTACAAAAATGGTGGTGAATTGAAATTGGAGTTTTATGGATTCTCAGATAGTGATTATGCAGGTAATGTTGATGATAGAAGGAGTACATCTGGGTCTGTGTTCATGGTGAATTCTGAAGCTGTCACATGGTCCTCTAAAAAGCAACAGATAATAACATTATCAACAACTGAAGCCGAATTTGTTGCTGCAGCATCAAGAACATGTCAAGCAATTTGGCTACGAAGGCTACTTGAAGCTTTGTACAATGCACAACAAGGCCCAGCTGTGATTTATTGTGATAATAGCTCTACCATTAAGCTGTCAAGAAATCCAATTCTACATGGGAGAAGCAAACATATTGATGTTCGGTTCCATTTTCTGCATGATTTATGTAAAGAAGGTGTTATTGATTTAGTCTTCTGCAGAAGTGAAGATCAAGTTGCAGATATTATGACTAAGCTGCTCAAATATGATGCATTTGTGAAGCTTCGTAGTATGCTTGGAGTGTGTTCCTCAAAGGATTTTGAAGTTATTTCCTAAATTGATTCTGCAGATATCAGTTTAAGGGAGGGTGTTAGAGTTTGACCAATTCTTTCCAGATTTTTTGCTTTGTTTCTGTTATGGTTTATCATGTCCTAGTCATTAGGAAGTAGTTGATATTTTCTTATTCTAGTAGTCATTTTCTCCTATTTTTTAGATTTCATGATTTATACTTTGTACTGCCTATAAAAAGACCACATTAGTATTGAATAAAGAAAATTTAATTGTCTCCACTTCTCTTCGGTAATTAACAGTCGTAACATTTCTTCAATGATGAAAGCCAAATAGGAGGATTCAAATATAGAATACTTCCCCTTCCAAAGTAGCTTTACTATTGTTGACTATTGCAACGGCTTACTTCTCCTCTTCTCGTCGTCTTTGACAAAGTTCTATGTCTGCAATTTGATTACAAGGTAGTGGTTTGAGCTTTCACTGCCCAAAAAACGAAAAAGCCTACTATCCATCTTGGTTTATGATCCCAGCCGCTCCCCTCACTTCAACATTGTTTACTTCACTGCATGGACGATAAACTTCATTGTCTTGCTTCAAATTTATTCCCAAATCTTAAAAATCAAAACCTAAATATTAGCCAAAAGTCTTTTTAGTTATGATTGAAATCAAAATATTTCAAAAGAGACCAAAACGTTTTGATAGATTTTTAAAATTTTGGTTTTAAGTTTTTGGTTGAAACACATCCGTTGAATTCAAAACCCAAATGTTTCAGTGTAAATAATTGATTTCAAAAATTTAAAATATCATATTTATATTTATATATTTTTTTTATGGTAAAATCAATTTTTAGTTTAGTGGTTAAAAACTTAATTCCAAATTAATGTGACTCGAGTTTAAATATAGCTTAGACAAGTTTTTATTTTTCAATATTTAAAGTATTTTTTTATTTAAAAAATTTATTTAATAATTCTTTTAAAAATATATGTATATAAAAAATATTTTAAATATTTTAATATTTTTAATATATTTAAATTTAAAATCAAAGTTTAGTAAAACAAAACTTTAATTTCATCAAAACTGAAATAAATTAATTTTGGGTGAAAACAACAAAAAACAGCTCGGTCCCGAAACTGAAATTTAAAAACATGATTCCAACCGCATCAAATTTGTGATGTCGGCCGACTCGTTCATGCCATCCGCTCGTCGTGCCTGAATCCATGTCTGTTTATGACGAAAAAGTGTGATTAATATTTGGTTAATCACATGATAAATCTTGTCAAACAGTCGGACTCTTGCAGTCAAATTTTGATAGGATTTTTCAGATTTATAGCCGTACGGCTTTGATTCGACAAGACGTGTCTACCGGTTCATATGTTTGTTTGACTGTGGTCCATTCCGTATAAAATTTCAGAAAAACACGAATTACAAATAACTCCTCAAAATTTTCAAGTATTAGACTTTGTCATATACACCTTCAAGAAAATGATAATTGCCTTTAAATTAATTTTTTCCTAATTTTTCTCAAAAAGTCTAGTGGCGGACATACATGTTATTTTCTTTGTAAAACTATATCATCCGTGAATATTTACAGTCGGTCAAGTCTTGAAAAAGAATTAGTTTACATCTTGACCCTTCGAGATCATCTCATTTTTATCAAAATATATAAATTCTAATTGATTAGTTTATATATAAATATGATATATTTTTAAAAGAAATTATATTTTAACTTTGGCAAATAAATTGACTATTCTAAATTTATAATATAATACAACTCTTCCCCCAGAGCCATGATTTTTCGCTTTCAATGTCGATATTTTCTAGAATAATTGTCGAGCTTCGTTCTAGAATTTCTTACACCAATGGTTTCTATGAAAATTTGGAAAAAAATTCTTAACAGGATAAGGATGTGTAGTACATTTGGCTTGGAATTATGATAGATTCTAGGGGGCTAAACGAAAACATGCACCACCATGGGCCGGGTGCATCCAACCTCGTGAACTGTTCCGCCCAACGAACGGCCAGACCACGTTTTCTATTACTCCGGTACAGGCCCCCGGCACGTTACCGGTCCCTCGAAGGTGGGCCCCGCGACAACGGAATGGCATCCCCCGTCAATCCGGGACAAACGCGAGGGCGCGAATGACATTTCGTTCAGGTGGGGCAGATCACGTGGCCGTCCTTTCGCCGCATAGGCGAGGAATTCACCGCTCCGAGTGAAAAAAAAAAAAAAAAAAAAAAAAATGAACAGAAAGCGGCGGCTCTTCTCGGGCACGTGCCGCGCGTAGATTAGCGGGGTGGGCCCTCCAGTAATAGCCTCGGTTTGACGACGGTCGTTTTGGACTGGTCGGGTCGACGAGGTCGCCATCTGTACGGATTTTGGCGTTTTTACTGTGCACGGTTACTGTTTCACAAAAGAAATTTTAGATTATTTCATTATGAGATTATAATATTTATATTTGATTATATATTGGTTGTAAAAATTTTTATTTGTGGAGTTAGAGATTTTTTTTAAAATAATAATTAGGTGATCAAGCCGATATCTAAATGTAAATACAAAAGTAAGGACAGTATGGTTTTAGATGATAGCGTGATTAGTGATTTTAATCATATTAACTAATAGATATTTAGAATTAATATGACTAATATTATATATTTTAGTATTATTTTTAGATTTAATTATAATAATTAATTTACTAGCTAGTAAATATTTAATTAGAAAGCACTAATCAGACTTAGATAGTTCTAATCCAAATGCGTTCTTAGTGGTCAAATATTTGTTACTACTAATCAAATTAGGAAAATAGGACGATTGTGTGATGTGACATATCTCTAAAACACCTACATAAATCACTTCTGTCTTCAAAAATAGAAATAAAAAATATTAATTATAAATTACTTGGTTACATATAATTAAATGACAATTGATCGATCAAGCCAACACCTTATATCCTAATTGAATAGTTAAAACTAATTACCTCTACTAATGATTAGAAACTTAGGTGATTGCTTTTGACTATATTGTTATTGTTCATTAGGTGGTCAAGCTCCATCGGATATTTAAATAATCGTTTTTGATTATTTGATTTCATACCAGCAGCCTAGTTTAGATGAATAAACATATAAAAGTAAGTTTATTTGCAATAAAAAGGTTTTTTATATATAAATATCCTTTTTTAAACAATCAATTGTCTACAATTCCTTAAAATCTTACTCAATTATATTTTTTAAAATTTTAAAAAATTATATATATATATATATATAATATTGTCAAATTACATTTTTTTAACTTAAAAAAATGTATATAATTCTTTACCATTTTATCAAATTACGTATTTTTTCTTAAAATTTAAAAAATTACATATTTTTTCTTGAGTTATTGGATATATTATAAATTTATATTAGAATAAAAAATATTTATATAAATATATCATTTAGCATTGTTTAGACTAAAGATAAAAAAAAATTAAAGATATCCTTGATCTGATTATAAAAAATTTTGGTAGTTTAGCGGTTATTATAAAAAACTTTCTTTTGTTCAATTAAGAAATTTATCCCGAATTAAGTTTTTAGTCTAAGATGAAAAATAATAATTTTGCTCATGTCTCTATTTAAACATGTTTTGATTTTTCTCATATTAAAATTCAACCTAAGATGAAAAATAATAATTTTGTTCATAACCTTATTTAAATATGTTTTGAACTGATTTAAATTAAAATTAGGGCTCAATTTAGGCCAAATATGAAGATAGGTATAAACTATACTCAGTTCTTGTTTTTATTTGTACGCTTTATTATAATACCAAATAAAATATACTGTTTAAAATTTTGAATTGAAAATATATATATATATATATATATATATATATAATAATAATAGATTCATATACCCAACAAATATATATAATTTTTTAAATTTTTTTAAAAAATGTAATTTAAGAAAATTTTAGACTTGTCTGAAACATTAAAAGAAAAAGTCCAGCGGCGACAAATGTATGAAGGCAAGGAAGGAAATAATTGAGGCAATTCTGGTACAAGAGGGGCCGTGGGGCGGCGAGTGGGGACTCAACATTTGCCCATGATATTCTGTTTATTTACCCGAGTGCCACTCCTGGGCCGAACTAAAGCGATGGGAGAAGAAGCCATCTCAGAAGTGGAGGAAGAAGAAGGAGAGGAGCCTTTCATCTTGTCTGCCGAACGCTTGATCTTGTCTGGTCTCGTTCAGATCCAGCGGCAGCGGAAGTGGTGGAATTTTCTGTGTTTTTCGGCAGAAACGGAGGAAAAGCGGTAGATTTTTGGTGAGGCAAGTGGTTTTCTTTTCTGCTGTATTTTCTGGGTCGTAGGAAGGTCTATGGAGTTGTTTTGGGTTTGTGTCCTGATCTTTTTGGAGTTTGAGTTTTTTTTATATATGAAAGAACCTTGCTTTGCGAATTTGCACTAGATTTAGGAGCGGAGGCGACGGGGATCTGAAAACCAGGTTGGGGAAGCGATTTTGAGAGCAAATTTCGATGCATAATGTGATTCTTAGTGGGAAATCAGTGGAAAGAGGCGGTTTTTAGCTCAGAATCAGGAGGGAATTGAAGTGAAGTAGCTGATTTTGGAACTTTTGGTGGTTGAAAGTAGGAGAAATGGAAGGGGAATTGCGGGCACAGGTTGCTCCTCCGATATTCATCCACCAGCCTCTTGGTGGCAGCTTTCACGGCCACCCCCTGGCCAGAAAACGCGATTTGCCATGGCAAAATCCTACCTTTCGTGACAATCTGCAGTGGCCGATGGGCCCTGGTGCTCTGAACCCCAACTCCAATTGGAACCCCAGGATGTGGAATTGGGATAGCTTGAGTTTCTCTGCTAAACCCTCTGAAACCCTCTGTCTTGGTATAAATTCATCCCCTAAGGATGGGATTGACGTGGAAAAGGTGAAGAAAGGGGAGGAGGGGTCGAGAGGCACACACTTGGATAGGGTTTTGGATGAGGATGGGGAAAATCTCACTTTGAAGCTTGGAGGCAGGGCTTACACAGTGGAGGAGCCAGTGCTGAGACCGAACAAGAGAGTAAGATCTGGCTTAGCGGGCAGCAGTGGCAACTATGCTATGTGTCAAGTGGATGACTGCAGGGTAGATCTCTCAGGTGCCAAAGATTACCATCGACGGCACAAGGTGTGTGAACTTCATAGCAAGACAACAAAGGCTCTTGTAGGGAAGCAGATGCAGAGGTTCTGCCAACAGTGTAGCAGGTAACTAATCTTTCCTTAGAGGTTTGATTTAGTCTTCAGCGCTGTCATTCATTGTTTAGTTTGCAACTTGCAACCATAAATGATTAATTCAGCTTTATGTTCTGTGATTAGGGGCATTGGTTGCTTTATTATTTATTTTATCTGAAAATTTTGCATCTTTTTATCCAAAATTGGAAATCTATGTATTTCACTATATAATTGCTGGAGCAATTGTGTTTTGTTCCAATTGTCATTTGACATTTAGCAGTTTGTGTTGATTCTTTATAATCTAGTGGAATGTTAGTTCTATTGCCCCTATTTCGTATGCATTTGAACTTAACTGTGGCAAATCTTAACTGACACTGCTGCTGCTTTTCTGATAAGTTGAATGATTTCTGGGTTAAATTTTGCTGTTTGATATTTGAATCAGTATTTAGGAGGTTTGAATAAATTTGGCTTTATTCAGATTTCACCCCCTAGCTGAGTTTGATGATGGGAAGAGGAGCTGCAGACGGAGGCTTGCTGGCCATAATCGTCGAAGAAGGAAAACTCAACCAGGGGATTCTTCCTCCCTGTCACTACTTCCTAGCAGCCAAGATAACAGCAGTAAAGGGTATACAGATATTGTCAATCTTCTATCTATTTTGACCCGCTTACAAGGTATGTCCTATACTTCTATTCCATTCTAGGATGGACAATTGTTCTTTGCTTCCAGGTTTCAGGCTTAGAGTTTGGCTATTTCAGGTACCAATGGAAAAAAACTTGCCAATGGCCCTTCTCTGCCTGAGAAGGATCAGCTTGTTCAAATTTTCAGTCTATTAAGTTCCTCTTTGAATGCAAATCCTGCTACCAAGTTGCCTCGTACAGAAACATTTGATCTAAATGTTGCACATGATTCCCAACTAACTACTTCCTTACCACTTCAGAAACTGGAAGGGAACTTGTCCCTTCCTTCAGCTTCAGACTTGCTCGCAGTTTTTTCTGCAGCACTAGCAGTATCTGCCCCTTCTGCCTTTGCATCTCAATCTCAAAGGAGTAGTGATGCCAGTGGTGAGGATAAGGCTAAGATACAGTGTGTAGAGTCTACAGCTGATGTTGTTTCTCACACTAAGTCACTGCAAATGCTTCCTTCCACTGGGAGAGGGAGAAGCAGTCTTGCTTTTCAATCTACAACTGATTTATGTGAACATCCAATTCAAGATACACGATCAAGTTTGCCATTTCAGTTGTTTACTTCTACTGCAGATGACAGTCCTCTAAAATTGGGATCTTCCAGGAAATATTTATCATCTGAGAGCAGTAATCCCATTGAAGACAGATCACCTTCATCTTCTCCTCCTGTAGCTCAGAACCTTTTCCCCGTACATTCAGAGTCGGAAGGCATGAAATCTGATAGGATGACAGTCTCCAAAGAAGAGGACATGGTGGTGGAAGCAAATGAAAGCACTGGGTGGAGAAGACCACTTGAGCTGTTCAGAGAACCAGAAAGACGAGTGGAAAATGGTTTGGTTCGAACTTATCCCTATCAAACAGGTTATGTGTCCTCTTCTGGCTCAGATCATTCACCTTCTAGTTCAACGTCTGATGCTCAGGTAGCAAAGAGTAGTTGATTGAAATGTTTTTACTTAGCTGTACTACTCACTGATTATTTCAAACTCATGTTAAGAAGGCTGTGCAATATCTTCCTTGATACCAAATGGCGTATTTGTACAGGATCGGACTGGACGAATTATATTCAAGCTTTTTGACAAAGATCCCAGCACTATTCCTGGCAAGCTTCGCACTCAGGTATCACATTGTGTATTCAAGCTTAAAGAATGAATTACTAGCATTCAGTTCTCTTATGTGGAAAATCCAAGCTGAAAGATCCATATGCCAAATTGGCTTTTTCTAGATATTGAATTGGCTTTCTCATAGCCCATCAGAAATGGAAAGTTACATTCGACCAGGTTGCATTGTCCTATCAATTTATGTATCAATGCCATCAGTTGCATGGGATGAAGTGAGTGTTATATTTGCATTAGCTAATTAATTGCCTTTGGTTTCATAATGAATAGCTAAAGTGTATCATGTGGCTTTGCAGCTTGAAGATCACCTTTGTCAGAAAATCCACTCACTGCTTCAAAGTTCAGATTCAGACTTCTGGAGGAAAGGGCGGTTTTTGGTTCGTACAACTCGGCAGCTAGTATCACACAAGGATGGTATACTGCATGTTTCTGTAGAATTTTAGCATTTGAAAATTGTTAATCTGAGATGAAGAAGTTTTTCCTCGTCACTCTTGATCTTTTGCTTCAGGTAAGATTCACTTGTGTAAATCTTGGAGATCATGGAGTGCACCTGAGCTCATCTCTGTTACACCTGTTGCTGTAGTGTGTGGCCAGGAAACCTCCCTCGTTCTGAGAGGTCGAAACTTGACAGTTCCTGGCACTAAGTGAGTTGGGGACTTGAGACTGATTCTATTCCTGAAGCAGACTGTTTTATTTTCATTACTAGTGGTATTAACATTTTAACCATGCAGGATTCATTGTACACATTTTGGAGGCTACTCATCAAAAGAAGTACTGGGTTCAGCTTATCCGGGAACCATATATGATAATTGCTGTGTGGAGAGTTTCAGTTTCCATGGAGGATCTTCTAACATATTTGGCCGTTGTTTCATTGAGGTGGCCATTTTAAGTTCCGTCTGTTTGACACAATTTGCTACATATTGGAGGATGATCATGTGAACTGTTTTGAACTTTCCTTCTGAATTGTTGATGGTGAATGTTACTATTATGTTTCATTGATCTTTAAATTTCCTGTATAGGTGGAGAATGGTTTCAAAGGGAACAGCTTTCCCATAATTATTGCAGATGCTACCATCTGTAAGGAGTTGAGGACGCTCGAATCTGAAATTGAGGATCATTTAGGAATGACAGATGCTATTCCTGAGGATCAAATTCAGAACTGTGGGCAATCAAGGTCTGGTGAAGATGCATTGCACTTTCTAAATGAACTTGGCTGGTTGTTTCAGAGAAAGAACAAACCTTCTGGTTTATTCTTATCAGAATTCTCCAGTGTACGGCTCAAGTTCCTCTTAACATTTTCAGTTGAACGTGATTGGTCTGCACTGGTCAAAATGCTTCTCGATATTCTTGTGGAGAAAAGCTTAAAAAGTCATTGCTTAGTTCAAGAATCACTGGAGATGCTGTCAGAAGTTCAGCTGTTAAGCAGAGCTGTAAAGAGGAAGTACAAGAGAATGGTTGACTTGCTTTTGCATTACAGTGTAACTGGTGGGAATGATACCTCAAGTATGTATCTCTTCCTTCCGAACATGGCTGGTAGTGGTGGATTGACTCCTCTGCATCTAGCTGCATGTGCTGATGAATCAGAGGACATTATTGATTCACTAACAAATGATCCACTAGAGGTGAGTTATTTTGTCAGTTCAACTTTTCTACAATAAGGGTTTCTGCACAAAATCTCAACTATCGTTTCTTTTTTTGTTCAAATTCCAGTATGTTTCCTATTTGGCTATTTGTGTGCATAGTGGCATGGCCATTCTTATTTTTTTGTTTGTATGTTCATGATGGTGATATTTTCAGGATTTGAGTTCATACATTCACATAAATGACATTGTTCACAAATCTCCAGATGTGGAGAATTTTCTTTCCGGAAATTTTGTAGTTCTTTCTTGTAGTTGGATGAATATAAATAGGTTTGAAGTGAATGAAGAATTTTGTTTTCTGATTCAATCTAAATGAAGAATTCCAATTCATCATGATCTTCACTATGATTTGATTCATTTTTAAATTTGTTTTCAGATTGGTTTGAACTGCTGGTATTCAGTGCTGGATAGTAATGGCCAGTCTCCGTGCACCTATGCCTCACTAAGGAACAATCATTCATACAATAAACTGGTGGCTAGGAAACTGGCCGATCGAAAAAATGGCCAAGTTTCAATAAGCATTCGAAATAAAGATGCCTCTTCTGATAAGCTGTGTTCAAATGGAGGAACCAACAAGTGTGTTGTGCAACCTCTCTATGGAAGATCTTGTGCCAAGTGTGCCTTTGTTGATGCTGCACATATGAGGCCAATTGTCCGATCCCGAGGTCTGCACCAGCGTCCTTATGTACTTTCGATGCTGGCCATTGCTGCTGTTTGTGTGTGTGTCTGTCTGTTTGCCCGAGGGTCACCAGACCTTGGTTGCATTGCTCCATTCAAGTGGGAGAATTTGGATTTTGGACCAAGATAACCTTATTGGAGCCATGAATGTAGATGGTGCAAGAAAACTTGTTCACCTGAAAGGTCAGGTATCTTGCAGTCATTATTCAGAAATCCCAAAAGGTCAAGGTCTCTTGCAACACAACTTGTTCACTTGGATTTTCTCTTCTGGCTGCAAATTATATATTGATGTTTGAAGTTAAGAGAGCAACACAGAGGTAGCTGCAAGGACCACCAATGTTGCAGACTGAAGACCAAATGAACCAAACGAGCCTTGAGGCACAACATTGCTTTTTGTTGTGAAGGATGGAGGTTTATAATCTTCAGTTTAGATGTTCCTGATATTCTTGTTCTTTGTATTTGTATTATTGTTGGATTCATGGAGAGTATAGTATCTGAAGTGCCATGAGTCCCTTCTTTTCTCTAGTTTGTATAACAGAGTGCATTTAAAGTATGTCACTGACTTGTGAGACTTCAGTGAACCCTATTAAGGCTGATAGATATAACAGTTACTATTCTCGTCCAATTCTTTTTTTGATTGGGAAGTATAAACAATCATTTTGTCAATACCATTTGATTTATTAATTTCTGAGGTCTCTTCTTTCTTCCAGGCTACAATGACTTTGTGGTCAGTAGCGCTTTCTGTTTTTTATGTAAATTATAGATATATGTATACATTGAATATCAAAATTCCACAGAAAACATTCCCTTCAGGACTGTTGATCACATGTTGTATTTGTCTGTACCGAGAAAGCTCATTTGGATCAATTCCGGATTCAAAATTGGGTGAATTGTCAATTCAACTAATTCCAGATTCGGAATTAGGTGAATTGTCAATTCAACCAATTCCAGAGAATTAGAGGAATTGATTAAATTAATAAATTCCGATATTTGGATATACTTTTACAGTAAAGACAGAAATTGTCAATCACTCACTTTCGTAAATTCGGTTGTTTGGAATGTAAATAGAAATCAACGAATTTCGTCAATACTTGAAATTTTAGTGTCTGATTGGATTTGAAATTTGAGATATAATCACCCAATTTTAAATGGGTGAAATTACCCTCATTTTTTAACTTTATCTATATTTAATTTTAAAATAAATATAAATATTAAATTAGTAAATTAATTAGATATATTTTTGTGGTTAAAAGATAAATAATCTTACAATTGCATATTTATAATATCTAAATTTTTTTTAAAAATAGGATAATTGATTTAAACAATATTCAATCAATAAAATATTTTTTAAGATAGAAGTAGTTAATTTGTAGGTATCAAAATTTATAGGTATCAACATATAATATAAAATAAATTCACATACAACATATAATATATAGACACACAATTAACCTATAAAACACAATATACAACTTAGAAATAGACACATAATCAGTTTTTAAAAAGAGAATACAATATATGCATATAGAATCATAATATGTAGAATATAAAATAGATAGTCATAATATATAAAAAATTACAATATGCCAAAGTCAATGATTAATTTTCATCATTAGCATAAATAAAATCAATAAGTTCAAAACATACTTATAATAAAATGTCATATCATAATTACTGATCGAGAAATTCTTACAACCATTCAACCCTAATATCGTCGTCCATGCCTTCCACGAAAGTCATGCCATCAGCATCATCATCATGTAAGTGCTTATAGGTAATCTTCAAGAACGATACAGTAAAACATCATTTGAATCAGTTTAGTATGAAGTACAAAATTTTCTTCCACAAATCCCTCGAAACTGACTTAATGGCGCATGCAACCTCGCGCATGCCCTCCATCAACTCTGCAACCAGTTCATCGTTCACTGTGTTCCCCTTCTGTTTTCGTACCTTGCAGCTATCACGAGAACTAGTTGCTCATACATTGTCTTTAGAGTTGGTTGCGACATTATTTCTTGCCCGAGTTGTGTATGTGCTTTGCTTAGAACCACCAGGAGCATTAGAAATCATCATCCCTTACTATTTGTTGCTCTTCCACCTCTACCTGACTCCCCTCCAAAATCATTATAGCATGATTTTGCCATACTACCAGTAGCAGAATTCGTTCCACATATAAGGAGCAACTCATCATACAACGGAATTGACTTGTTCAAGAATTGATTAGAGTCTTTAATCTTATGCATAATTTATTTTGGTCAAATATATAAATATGTAATATTTCAAAGATAATTTTGTAATTTTGTAAAATAAATTTTTATTTTGACTTACACTTTTGATGTTGAGATATACTTACCTAGTGGCAATGATCATCTTATTAATGTCATTCCAGCCCATCCCACTGTAGTCCCTTAACTTGATAATTATCGCTGCATGCTTCTTCAAGATTCTATAATGACCGTCAACATTGTCAGCAATAAAATTACTATTGAATTGGGCATTAACAGCAGTAGCAGCTGTCATGAACATGGGCCGCTTGAAACCCTTATCCTGCTTTAGCCCAGCATGCATTTGCTCGACAAGGAATCTAATGAGAAACTGAGATTCCCTTTTTGACCAAATCTTGTGAGATTTATGTGTCCTTGATGATTTTGCCTTTTGGATTTCTTCTGTATTTTTTTTTGTCTCAGCAATAACAAGACTCAAATCTTAACTCATTGAGTCGGTCATCAACTGGGAGTTAACATTTTCAAGATTGAAAAACTCCATCCTTTACAAAAAAAAAAAAAATTTTCAGCAAATAAAAATATATAGAATTATAACAATCAGTAATACCAATAACAGTCAACAAGCGAGTGTCAAATAATTCATTATAGAAAGTTTAAAACATAGATAATATAATAAAACACATGTTCACACAAGGAAGAAACCTAGTTATTATTGTAATCCTCTCACATCTAAGTGGTTAATTGATCCCTCAACTGAATCCACTTCTGGTTCTCTTCTTGTTGCTCCTTGAGGGTGGAACCTGTATACAACGGCTCCTCTTCTTCATCAAAATTTTATTCATCTTTATCTAATATTGATTCTACATGTTCGTTATTCAACAATTCATCATAAGGATCAACTGTAAGGATGTAGTTGTGTAAAACACAACATGCCAAAACCAAATTAACCTGAGTGCTGAATGAAAAAAATGGAGTCTCAACCAGTATGCTGAATCGATTCTTCAATATACTAAAAGCACATTCAATTTTGGACTTTAGTGACGCATGTCGGTAATTAAATAACTCCTTTGCATTTTGTAGTGTACGTCCGATATGTTCTTTCATATGGTACCTGACACCTTTATATGGTGCTATAAAACTAGTCATTGTCGTATAGCCGACATCGACAAAATAGTATTTATCTGAAACCAACATAATACGATCAAAATAAAATCCAATTAAACGCTAAACTATTTATAACTTACAAATCTTACCTTCTATTTGTCTCAGTCCACTGGGCGCAGGTCGGGTAATAACATCTTTCAGAACAGCGAAGTCATTCGATGATCCCTCCCAACCAGCCAAGACTTAAAGAAACCTAAATTTATCATCAGTTGTTACTAGTACATTTTGTATGATACTCTTACGCCCTCGAAAATGTGCAACAATGTCAGATAAAACTTTTGCATATATATGCGTTCCATTAATTAAACTAATGCAATCCTACATTGTATAAATAGTAAAAAATAAAACATATATTTCATTTCTGACAGAAACAAAACCATTATCAATAACATACCTTAAACCACGGATAGTAATTAGGATTGTTCAAAATTACTATACTGATCAAGGAGACTGCCTGAGACATTAATTCATCTCGAATTTTACATATAGCTCGCAAGCACATGTTAAAATATCGACTAATTATCTCACCCGAATGCAGAAATACTATCTTCATACTCCTGTTCTTTGAATGAAAACCAATATAATGTAAAAATATTACAAGTTATTCCTCAACAATTATATATCGTGTGTCATGCAGAAGGTTACGGTCCCTTAACATGTTGGCCAAATTTAACAATACCGTAAGATCCATCCTCAAGTACTCTTGACAATTACTTTTCCCCCCACGTAACATATGCTCAAACACACCTCTCCTAAGTATCTCTTTATCGATAATCGGTTCAATATATAAACGAACTCTTTTTTTTCTCGTCAATAATTGAATTATGATACACACAACTACTATAACAGTAAAATCACCAGTTTGAATATTTAGTAATTCTAAGTTCTCATCATCATCCATCAATTAAAATTACTGAATAATAATAAATTTAAGTTCAACATACACATGTTTATTATCAAATTTATATCAAGTAAAAAACAGAAATTATAAATTAGGAGCTAAAAACATAATTATAATGAAAACTAAAATATACGGATTCACAATGCTAAAATGAACTGAATCTAACCATTTTTCATGCACGACTACTTTTCGAAATCATGAACTTACATGAACTAAACCTAACCAATTTTAATACATGAGTATTTTCTGAAGTCATGACCATTTTACTAAAATAAGTCGAATACTCTTGGATCGGCGCAGATCAGAGAAGCAGAAAACTAAGAAGAATATAGGATTAGTACTTGGAGCTTGGCACCTGCTCCAATCTCCGGTGAGGATGGCTGCTGCAATCACGGGGGGAATACTTACTGTAGAGGATCGACGCGGATCAAAGATTGAAGATCGGAGATGGGAAAAAATGAGAAGAATATAGGATGCAGTACCTGGAGCTCGCCGCCTACTCCGATCTTCGGTGAGGATACCTGTTGCGATCACGGGGGAAATGCTTGCTGTAAAGGATCAGCGCAGATCAAAGATTGAAGATCAGATATGGGGAAAGTTGAGAAGAATATAGGATGAAGTACATGGAGCTTGCCGCCTACTCTGATCTCCAACAAGGATGCTTGCTGCGATCACCGGCGGAGATGCATGCTACACAGAATCAGTGCAGATCGGATAATAGCAGATATCAAGATCAAAGTCGGAGACGGAGAAGAAAAGCTCCGGACAGTGACACAGTGAAGAAGATTGATGCTGGGGACGGTGATGGGAACACAACACAGCAGAGCAGAAGCTCAGGATGGTTTGGGGACGGAGAAGAAAAGCTCGGGACGATGATGCGTAGTAAAGAAGATCGATGCCGGGGACGGTGATGGGAACACAACACAGCAAAGCAGAAGCTCAGGATGGTGAAGATGGAGAAGAAGCTCGGGACGATGAGGCGTCATGAAGAAGATCAAAGCCAGAGACGGAGAAGAAAAGTTAGGGACGCTGAAGCGCGGTGAAAAAGATTGATGCCAGGGACGGTGTTGGGAACACAACATAGTAGGACAGAAGCTCGGGATGGTAAAGATGGAGAAGAAGCTCAAGACGGTGACGCACGGTGAAGAAGATCAAAGTCGGAGACGGAGAAGAAAAGCTCAAGACGGTGACGCGAGGTGAAGAAGATCGATGCCGAGGACGGTGTTGGGAACACAACACAGTAGAGTAGAAGCTCGGGATAGTGAAGACGGTGAAGACGGAGAAGAAGCTCAGGACAATGACGCGTGGTGAATAAGATCAAAGCCGGAGACAGAGAAGAAAAGCTCGGGACAGTGACACGCGGTGAAGAAGATCGATGCCCGGGACGATGGTGGGAATACAGCATAGCAGAGCAAAAACTCTGGACGGTGAAGACGGAAAAGAAGCTCGGGACGGTGACACACAGTGAAAAAGATCAAAGCCGGAGACGGAGAAGAAAAACTCGGGACGGTGACGCACAGTAAAGAAGATCGATGTTGGGGACGGTGGTGGGAACACAGCATAGCAGAACAAAAGCTCGGGATGGTGAAGACGGAGAAAAAGCTCGGGACGGTAACGCGCAGTGAAGAAGATCAAAGCCGGAGACGGAGAAGAAAAGCTCGGGACGGTGACGTACGGTGAAGAAGATCGCTGCCGGGGACGGTGGTGGGAACACAGCACAATATAGCAGAAACTCGGGACAGTGAAGACGGAGAAGAAACTCAGGACGGTGATGGGAACGAATGCCAGAATCAGGGCAACGAATTCTCAATTCCTTGTCAATTTCACAGGAAAATCACTGTTCTCACGTGTTGGTACCTACTTAATTTCGTCTTGAATTGCGAATTCCAAATTTCTCGTACCAGAATTCGAAGTCGGAATTATTGAAATTGTAAATTCACCCCATTTCAAATTTTAAATTAACTTTCAAATACTCAAATTGAAAAAATTAGATCTCTAATTTATCTAATTCCCTCCATTCTAACTGTTTGAAATTGATCCAACATCTGTGCTGGTCCTATCATAAGAAAAACTTGGTCAAATTCAGGTATAGTCAAGAAAAAGCACGACATTCAATTGAATAAAAAGAATATGACTATATGAATGTTCTGACTAATCAAATTAGACCTGAACTGGATGTTGCCAATCTGACTACCAATGGACTAGTTACAGAATTTTTTTTGGCTTTCCATGTTAAAGACCCAAAAACATAGCCCTTTGAAGGAGCAGTAGCTCTGAAACTCACAGTAAATTGTCTTTGCTCACCGTACTGTCTAAACACAAGCACTTCAGGCATCACAGTAACATTGGTACCAGCTGGTGGAGATACTTGAGCTCGATAAACACTAGTTCTTTTGCCAACATGTGTCAGAGTTCGCAATATTGAGTAGCTGCCCTTCAGATCAGGTACTGTAATTGTCGGATAATTTAAACTAGATGCTGTTGGTGCTGGTCTTGTGCAGGCGCTTTTGTCGCCAGTTACTAGCTGCAACGACTTGTCATCATATCCAAGTGAGCACAGGAATGCCTTGTAGTCTGAAGTTTGCGCATCATAGATGAGACCGGGATCGAGGATTGTCAAGGGGTTTGGGAAACCTGAGCCATAATCAAATGGGTTTGCTTTCCTTCCTGCAGGATCTGCTGTTATGACCTTGCCATTCTTGTCCAGCACAGTAGCTGCATTTTGCTCATGAGTGTCAGATTCATGAGAAGGTCAGTGCCAAAGGTAAATAGTTTGCGAGCCAATAAATTGGGCAAACATGCTTAGAGTTGGCTTCGTTTTGTGGTTTTGGTGGAGACATTTTCTTACCATAGAAAATATTCTTTCTTTGTTTTTTGTTTAACAGGTGTATCATAAGGAATGAGTAGTGACCATAAAGTTTCCTGGTCAAAAGAATTAAAAGGGGATAAAGTGGAAGCAAAAAAGTAAGCTTTTGAAAAAGACAAGGGAACTACAAGTGAAACCAAAAGGCAGGAACAAAATTTTGATGATGATTCACGAGCCAATCGACTTTATTAAAGCCTTGTCAAATGATCAAATATCAAGTGTTATCATTAAAAGAATCATAATATAAACAATCATTACTTCTACCTACATTTGAGAACTACAAGTTTGAACTGAATCAACCCAAAATTTAAAGCCTGATTTGTAACCCTCACAGATCATAGATTGAGAATCAAATGTGAGATGCTAACCTGTAGTCATTATGGCAGACTTGATTGCAGAAGGCGACCAAGAGGGGTACATGGCTTTGATCAAGGCTGCAAGACCTGTTATATGAGGACAAGACATAGAAGTTCCAGAGAGAATGTTGAAGTTCATTTTCTTTGCTGCTGGAGACCAAGCTGCTAAAATGTTCAGCCCTGGAGCTGCAATATCAGGCTTCCAAATTGATCACATCACAAAAAACCCAATCAGCATTTGCATATAATGTCTATTTCTCCAATATTGCAACTGCAAACAATTTTATCAGTGAGAGAAATTGCTAACCTTTAAAATCTCTGGTGTCAAGGAATTGGGACCTTTGGAAGAAAATGCAGCAATCCTAGGTGCTGGTCGGGATCCTAGTATCACCTTCGTAGGTAAGATTAATGAATAAGGTTTCCTAGGAACATTTTCAGAAAGCTCATTGATTAGTTTAATGGAATTGCACTAAAAATCGAGATCAAGAAAGCTTAGTAAAAAACCTTGTATGATTAACATAAGCTAAGATCTTATCACCAATTCCTCTTCCAACAGTAGCAGCAGGTATGACAAATGGAACGGCGACATCATTCTCTTCTTCATCTATTAGGATCATTCCAACTCCACCAGCTTTCTTCACCACCACGCTTTTTGCGAGCCTTGATTCAGAAGGATTACCCGAGTGGCGGCAGATGAGTATCTTTCCTCTGGCTTTTGTTTTGTTTAAAGAGCTATCCAAGCAGAAACTGTGAAGCCATAAGAAAGACATCAGCATGAGAAGTGTTTATTCATGCTACTCACTATTAGCTAACAACTCCTGTTTACCTTGATTGATAAGGAGTGAAATATCCTCCATAGGCTTCAGCAGCTGAAATTGTCCTTGCAGATCCTTTCATTCTTAAGGTATTCAAGCTTTCACCCTATTGATGATATATCATCTTCAGAAAATTTAGCATCAGCAATAATCAAGATTGAAAACACTAACAATTTCATTACCATCATATTCATTCCATTCCCAAGTACAATACAGGAAGCAAACTCTCTATCTGTAGAACTAGCGGCTACAGTCAGCATCCATGGTGCAAGATTAGTTGCAGAACTTCGAGTGCCAACATTTCCAGCAGAAGAAACAACGAGAATCCCATGACTAACTGCATGGAATGAGCCAATAGAGATTGCATCACTGAAATAATCTCCTTGAGGAGAGCTGGGCCCCAAGGACACAGATATGATGTCAACTCCATCTCTGATAGCATCGTCAAAGGCAGCTAGTAAGTCTACATCATAGCAGCCTGAGTCCCAGCAAGTCTTGTAGACTGCTATCCTAGCCATTGGTGCGCCGCCTCGAGCTGCTCCAGATGCCAAGCCATTGAAGGTGATATTCTTCACATATCTTCCAGCAGCAGTCGAGGCAGTATGGCTTCCGTGACCAGAGCTGTCCCTTGGAGATTTAAATTTCACGATACCTTCTGAATTCACAGGTAAGTCGTTAATTTGTTCCTCTGCTTCATATCCATTCAGATAGTACCTTGCTCCTATCACTTTCCTATGCAAAGACAGAGTGAGGTTTTACAGAAACTTGCATTAAGATCATAAGAAAAGTTACCTATTAATCAAACATACTTGTTGCAATTGGATTCTGTGAATGATTCTCCAGTTTGGCATTGCCCTTTCCATCTTGAAGGCACAGTAGGCATGCCATGATCATTGAAACTGGGTGATTCTGGCCATATTCCTGAAAATTCAAAACAGTAATCATTATTGTGGGTTTCCTATTATCCAATTAACAAAATGAAAATCGTGCATTAAATCATTACACCAATCCTAGAAAGTTGAAACTAATACAACACAAGAAACCACCATGGAAAGACCAAATGTTTTGAAGGTATCACAAGCTTTGCATGAGGTTGATGAGCTCAAATTTATTTATTAAAAGCGAAAAAGAGAGTTCATCAGTCAAGGTTCTGCTGAGCTGCTGTATTATCCAAAATAATCAAGGAAAGGTTTTCACATTGACTTGCCCTATAAAACCCCTCAAAAACCACTGAAAGTAGACAGAATTTTTGAGAAATGGTTCTCATCATGTAAATTAAGGGTCGTAAGAGTAGAATGAAGCCAATGCAAGTACAAAATATTCACCGAATGACCACATTATAGAAGACAGGCTGATTTACTGGGAACTCTTGTCCTATCCATAAGCAAAGGCCAAATCCAATTTCATCTAGATGTGCTAGGCTGGAAGGGTCCAGCCACCAAAGTGTTCAGATCATATAGATGCCAAAAGACATGTTCACATGTCTCTGTTTCTCCAATCAAACCGGGACAAAACTCGAATCACTCATACCAACCATTCGCATATCCAAAAAACTTCTATTAGCAATACAGAACATTGGCAAAATACTCAATATGTACCAATTTATGAGACTTAAAAGGACAAAATCTAACCTGTGTCAAGGAAACCAATTATAACATTCTCTTGATTCCTAGTAGAAAAACCAGGAATTTCCATTGCCTCATCAACCGAAAGGCCCATGAAATCCCACGAATGAGTTGTGTGCAGGATTCTCTTCTCATTTGGGAACACCGAAACCACTCCAGGCATCTCTGAAAGCACCAAATCCCAATCCAAAAGTAGCATAAGAACGACAAATATATCAATCTCCATAGCTCATACACATCATAATCCAATTACCAGCCATCTCCAAAGCCTGTTCTTGTGTCAACTTCGCAGCAAATCCTCTGAAACCATTACTGTAACTATAAACATGCGAATCCCGGGCCTTCTCAAAGCTGCCAAATATCAGAACCGGAACACATAAAAATCAAAACTTTAGCTGTCCTGTTTCTCCAAACACTACGCAAACCCATGTACCCACTCCAAAAACCAACCTTCCTGCATGAACAGAGGCAAGCAATGCATGGTGCTGCCTCAAAACCTCATCTTTTCCATCACCATTCCTACTCCCCATATAAACAACATACACCTGACAAAAAACAACATAAGCAACCACATAAAACCCAAAAAACATAATAATAATAATAATAATAATAACGCATTTCTCACCTGAGAGGAAGCACAAAATCCAATTCTTGCAAGCAGAACAGAAACAACAAAAAACTGAAGGGTTCCAGAGCAAGAAGCCATCTTTCTGTCAGAGACACGAGAAAGGAGAGGCCTTTAGAGGATATAAATGGGGAAAAGGTGGAGTGAGTTCGCAAGCATGGATTCATGGAACCGCCAACCAACCAAGAAGAAGAAGAAGGAAGGAGTTCACTTGAAACCCGGAGCAGAGTAGCCGTTAATGATAAAATCTAAAGGCCACGCACAAAAGTAGAGAGCAAAAGGTGGGAACTGCTTCTGTTGCATTATGGGCTTTATTATGTGTAATTATCAACTTCTTCTGCTTTTTTCTTTTTTTACAGAAAGCGAAAAAGAAGAACCCTAACCCTAACCCTAATTTTTGTTGATTTATGAGAATGATGAAGAAATTGGAATGATTTGAATTTTGAATTTTTTTTAGTTGGTAATGAGGTTGCTTTTTTAGAAATTTCAAGAAAATTTTCAGAATAGGATAAAAAATTGACAACTTACCCGTTTTGATTTTTGAAAGTGATGTAAGTGGGATGTGGAAGTTGTGAAAAATCAAACTGAAAGTGCCTGAGATAGGCTGAAAGTGATGTAAGTAGAGTTGGAAGTCAATTTAAAGTAGAATTATGTTTGTTATTAAAAAAATGAGAACTAAATTAAGCAAGTTCTTGATTTTGTATCTATCACTTTTGGCATGATTTAGAGTGGTTGGACCACACTAGTCGCGAAACATTTTTTTTTCTTTTGAAAAATAATTGTTGGACATTCTGATTCATTAATCTAGTGAATATTTTGAAGCATAAAAATTTGAAAATAATAAGAAAATTCTTGCCAAATTCAACTCCTCTTGGGTGAAGCCAAAACAGATGAAGTGGGGATGCCTCTGAAGTGGTGGGTTCCGAGACTTCACATTCAGTTACTTGGAAACAAACCCTAATTATTCTGATTTTTTACCACTTTCTCACTCATTAAATTAAACTTAATAATCAAGTTTTATGGGTCAAAATTGTTGCTTTCTATTTCATTTTGTCCGATTGAAAAAGAAGAATACTTGGCAATAAAATCCTTTTTTTTTTTTTGTCTGGGCGTGCAAGCAAATAATTTTGGTTGCATATTGACAAAGAGTTGCCGTTTCTTTCAAGGCTCTTGTGAAATAATGACAAAAAAGAGACACTTTTGACAACTTCTTAGGATAAACCCTAGAATTTGGCTTCTAAGGCACAGCCTTGCATTATTATTATTTTTTTTTTTTTTTGGCGCGTACATTAAGGAGCAAGCAATGTAACTTAAGAGTAAATTTTTTGTTCGGATCGTTACATATAAATCCTTCAAAACTTGATAATTATGAACTTTAAAGTTTTTACATATTATTCTCTGAGGACTCGTAGGTAACGAAATCATTCGACTGATCCTAGTTACTGGTATCAAGGTGAGATTTTGCTCATTTGCTTCTTAACATAATCAAACGGTAGGAGGTATTTTATAGGTAACTTCAGAAAAATGGTAGTCTTGGTACTCTGAAGAATTTTTAAAACAAAAAATTTTTTTGAGGTAAAACTAACTTTAGGGACTTGCTTGTAGAACACTAGGTAATTTCAACGACTCCAATGTAATTTTCAAGCTTTTAGGGACTTACATTGTGCAACTTAAAGATTTCGTGAGCTTTGACGTTGTAAGTCTATAAATGAAAAATCCAAATTGTCTTTTTCTAGAAGTGCTAATCGTTCCATACTTTTGTTGTATTTAACAAATAAACTCTAGAGTGATTAAGATCATATGTGATTTAGTTGACAAAGATAACCACATTTTGGACATTTTTATTATAATTTCTTTGAAAATGAGTATATAAGAAATAAAGAGCTTGATCCAATGAGTTGAACATGCTTGTCGCCAGCGTGGGAAGCACAAGCAGGAGTCCCCATGCCTTGGCGCTTGATCCAAGTACCACAATCAATTCCAAAATTCTAAGGGTCTCATATGTAGAAGTTTGCTGTAACATCTAGAACATCCAGCATCATGCATATGGAGAAATCAAT
This sequence comes from Trichopus zeylanicus subsp. travancoricus, assembly GCA_005019695.1. Lineage (NCBI taxonomy): Eukaryota > Viridiplantae > Streptophyta > Magnoliopsida > Dioscoreales > Dioscoreaceae > Trichopus > Trichopus zeylanicus. Next base: position 283,808 of record RXID01021427.1, on the reverse strand, counting down.
GAGAACTCATCATTTGTTTCATCAATTCAGGATAAGCTTAGTGCCCTACAACATGCTGTGCCAGAGACTATGATAACAAGAGAAAATTGTACAAGGATTTCTCACACTTAATTGATGAAATGTTGAAGGCATGCGCCTCTTACTCCGACCAAACTGAAACATACAGAATCCTGAATCAAGATAGAGCAGCAATGATTATGTAGGCCATAGACGATCCCATTGCAGCTCGCAGTCCAAAAATATGAAAAATCTAAACATTGTTTAGAAATGTTTTTAAAGGAAGATTAAAACCATAACCTGACACATGATGAAGACACTATCAATCTGAGCCATGTTAATGAAACTCTGGAAAACAGATTATCATTTTGATTATTGATCTTAGCAACACAAACACAAGAATTCTCTGAATCAAATGATTTAGGCTTTGCAGGAACTGAAGGACAAATGCCTAGCAGTGTTAAAAGAAATGGTCAAGGCTGACTTGGCTGGCCACATCTTTAACCTATATAGGCAGTAGCAATGATCAATGTAAACAAACTAAACACATCAGAAATGTAAGACCTTTTAGGGCCAACTTGAAGAGAACAGGTACTTGCTAAGGAAAAACAAGGTCAAAGCTAGCAGAATTGTCAGAGCCAGCCAATCCACCTCTTCCTCCCTCTCTATAGAACTACTGTCACTTTCGAGACTTCCACTTGTTCTTCCTCCCTGTGCCAATCTTCTCTTCTCTTTTCTGGATCTTTTCTGCACACATTAAGTTTAGGGAAATCATAACTTGAATTCTGCACTGTAATGTAGTTCTGATTCAAATTTAGATATCACCTATGGGAAAGCAAAATAACTACCTTTTCTCTGTTCTCTGCATTTTTTTGTACTTTGCCTTCGACTTTTGCTTGGCCCTTTTCATCGTGCTTTCTCTTCCTTACCTCAGACTGCATGGCTTTAGTCTTCTGCTCAGCTTCAAGTTCCTCCTTTCTCAACTCTTCTTCTCTTGCCTTGTCCTCAGACTTCTGCATTACTTTCTCTTCCTCTTTAATTTGATCATTCTTTCTCCTACCCTCATCTATCTCTCCAGCTTTGTCCTTAGTCATTCTCAAAGATGATAAATACTTCGTTTCCATCCTATTACTGGGTGAAGTCACCGAAATGCTGATTGGGAGTGCATGTGGCTTCTCATCAAGGCCAAGCAACCTTCTGTCTGATGTCTTAAACCTCTTCAAACTGCTCATCATGTTCAATTCAATATACTGCTTGCGGAATTCATCATCTGTGTTCCAGAAATTCATGACCATTTCAGTCTGCAAGGGAGATATTACAAATATTAGCACAAGTGTTACACTAGTCCAGGAAAAATTACTGCACTACATTCACCTGCTCATTGCAATGGTGAATTAGCCCCTCAGCATCTCCAAAAGCTCTTACATATTCTCTAGTAGTGGGGTCATCATTGTATTTGCTGATATCCTTTTTCTGCATATAATCAAATCCATGAAATTCATGGCACTGAAATCGATTTATAATCATATAGTGATTTCATGGTTTGCAGAGCAAGTTAACAAAAAGATGCATACAATAATCAAGAACCAACATCATTGCAGATGGAATAGAAGAACTTTTTTCTTTTGAGAAATCCATCAAGTGCTGAAACAGGGTTAGGCAATAGAAGAATAATTATCAATTATACAGATGCCAACTATGTTTTAACTAAACCATGCAGTAAAGAGTATGATTGACAAAAGCATGCAAAGGCAGCAATTGTGGAAGAAAGTTTCATCACACTGAAATGACCACAATTAGGAGACTTAGTACTGTTGTAGAAGAAGCATATTGTCTATGTAGAACATAATAAGATCTCATTCAAAAAGGATACAAAAGATTATTAATTTGACAGTGAATTATCAATTCCCTAGACTCTTTTATGAGTTCCGTGCAAACTGCACATGCTTCATCTCTTTGTTGCCTTTGCAGATCTATCAGATGCCGGTTTTCATCATTGAATTTCTTTGAAGCGGCTTCCCTGTTAATTTCATTTCGTGAAGCCTTGGTTCTCAGTGACTCCAACTCCTCCTTTGAAAGCTATAAAGGATATAAAACGTAAATTCATAAGATCATACAAAGTACAATATACTTGTGGATAGACTAGTAGTAGATATATCTTCAACTGGTTCCCGATCAGGTCTTTCTATCAAATGCCTCCTGTTTTTCTACAAGTCGACCCACATTGAAAGAGGATAGTTCCTCTTCATGAAGTTTTAGATGCTTAAGCTCATTTGCATTCAATTTCTCTTGTTTCAAGGGCAATGTTGTTCCTTGCTAACTATCTATTTCCATTAGAATAGCCTAAATCAACTTTTAGCTTCTCCCAACATTCAGTAAGAAATAGACTAGCGCATCTAACAATCCAAACAAACATAACCAGAACATCAATAATAGAATCAAGACAACTACAAAAAATCTGATACAAAGATTACCTGTTGCTTGTGAGTGGCATTGGTAATAGATTGCCACTGTTCTATTGACTTGTCACGTGGAGAGCAAACATGTTGTGTATGTTCATTGTTCTCAGGAAGCTGGACCTGAGGAATTTTACATGCTTGTTGCTCCATCAAATGCATATCTACACTCTCTTCGACAGGGCCATCAGATTCCTTGGAATTGGGTTTATCTTCATCATCCTTGCTCTGAGATGGATCAAGATTATCCAAGTGATCCTCATCAGTACCAGTACAAGATACAATTTCAGAAGCATTGCAAGGAACCAGATCCACTTCTTTCTGATTGGTGAAAAATGCAGCATCACCATTGCCAATACTCTTATTCGCTGTTTCTAACAACCCTTCAATCATCACTTCTTCTTTCACCACTTCATTCTCACCCAAATCTTCCACCTTGTTGAATTCACCAGCTACATTCCCATTCTTAGTCAAGTCTTCATCTTTCTGGAATATTTCACCATCAACATTTCCATTCTCACCAAAGCTAGCAATTACCCCCTTCTTGGCAAGTTTTTCATCCTTTTGGAATTCATCAGCTACAAATCCATTTTCAGCCAAGGTTTCAACATTCCGAACATTATCAGGGACAACTTTTTTCTTGGCCGAGTTTTTGTTATCTCTGATCCCATCAGCACTAAGAACCTTGTTATTGGCCAATTCTTCATCTTTCCCAACTTCAACAGCTACTGCTACATTGCCATTCTCCAATGTTTCATCCGCTCCAACATCATCAACAACCAAATCAGATCCGCCCTCACCATTATTCCCATCAACCCTAATCTCCAATCTGGCCGCGTCAGCGTTATCAGATTCCACGGGATTCCAGCTCTCTTTCACAACCATCAAAGCCTCCGACTTTTCATCGATGGAACCCAAATTTTCATCCAAAGCAACACAAACATCACCATTCCCCCCATCCCCCTTCTCCACAATCCAAACTACGTCTCCCGGCCCCAAGATTGGATCTTTACCTCTGGAATCGCCTCCACTGGCGGTGCCGAAGGAGAAGACGACGTCATCGACGGCCTCCGGCTGGATCCCGACCTCGGCATCGGAGAAGGCAGAGCAGCAGGGCAGGCAGCCGCAGATGGATAAGAGGACGGAAGAAGAGGAATCATCGCCGGCAAGCGGAGGCGGCGGACCCCGATCCGAGAGGTCCCCTCGCCGCGGCTCCGGTTCCTGACTCGGATCCGCCAACACGAAATCTTAAAGAGGTCCGGATCGAGGAAGATGAGCAGCGAGAATATTCAACCGAGAGGGATCTTCAGTTTGTCGTTTTCTGTCGGCTAATTATATGTTGTTAATGCAAATTAAGACTTAATTCCGGATTCGGATTTAGGAAAATTTTTAAGAGGCACAGTTTATTTAATTTATTTAATTAATTAAACCAATTTTAATTTATTGTCTCATAACGTTTGGGCCGTGAAGCTCGGGTTGGTGTCTGTGGTTGGAAATTCATCCCCGAATATTTGTGCTTGTGTTTTGTAGGGGCTTGTTGGGAAGCAATAGCATTAGGCAACTTAATCACTCCTTTATTTTATCTTTTTGGCCGACATTAGTCCTTGATGGTAATATATTACTCCAAACCACTCAAATTATTCTCTTGCTATGTGTTATAATAATCCAAAAGTTAATGCAAAAGCACCTCATTTATCTTGTAACCGCAATAGATCTGTGTTTAGGCATCCTTAAAATAAGAACTGAGATAGAATTAGATTAAACCGATTATGAAACTTGCTATATGGACCTTATTATTTAAAAGGAAAAAAAAATATTATTTTATGCAATAAGTTTTTTTATTTCTTGCCATGTTGCTCAACTTAATGATGAAAAATTCCTTTGAAGAACAATCTTCAAACCTACCTTCTTCTAGGTTCCTTCCACACCATTAGAAAACTGGTTTTTTTTAGTCCTTGAGCTTTAGAGTTGCTCTTCTTCTTCTCATTGTTTAGTAACTCTAGCTCTTCACCATCTTTCGAGAGGTAATGCCTTACATGAACTACACCAGACTCGGCCGGAGGTGGCGACGGAGGAGCGGTTTCCGGCTGAATTCCACTCGGTGCCCCAGCGGCCGGCTTCATATTCGGCTTTTGAGCATCCTGGGTCTCTTTAGGGGTTACTTGAACTCATTGAAGAGAGGCTCTCGGAGTCACGAAGGGCAAGACGATAGGGGCCTGTTTGGTTTGGGGTCAGGGACCGGGTGAGTATTTTTTAGAATTTTTTTTTTATCTTGTGAAATTAATATTTATTATTTTATATTATTATTAAATTAAATTATTATAAAAAATTAAATATTTTTTGAGCTTTAAATTATTGTAGTCTTAATTTTGATAAAAAGATATTAATTTACAAAAGTGGTTCACTAGTCTTGACCTTGACCATGACCCCGTTCCAAACGGACCCTAGATGTCTTAATCAAAGAAACCAAGTGTATCAACAACAACAGTGTATGAGCTCAAAATCATTCTATGAGGAAGCCATTGCTGATTGCTTGGAGTTCATCAGAAGATCGTCATAGAGGTTTATAGTCTCAGAATTTGGTTTCGGGCGTTAAGCAGATTCTTTTTTCTTTCTATTTTAGGTGTTTTAGATATGTTTTTGTTGGAGTTTCTATGTTGCATATGCATGGTTCACAGGGAAGTAGGTCTGAATGCATCCTGGTTCTTCCTTTACCCTTCATTTCTTTTTGTCAGTTCAATTACATTTTCTGCACAAGTTCATGCTTCTAAATTTTTAACAGATCTGATTTTTCGAACATTTAAGAATTTAAAAATGAAATCCAACTTGGTGTAACTTCATTTGGTAGCCAACTGAAACACTTCAGCTGTGTTAGATTGTCATTGTCCACAGTGGCCGACAAGCGGGGTAGATTGGCCATCGAGGGCCAGAGACTGGTCCTGAGTTGCAGAGAGAACCGTAGCTTGAAAAATAAGTAAACGTAAGTCTTCAGAAAAAAAATTTGTTTATGTATTAATTGAGTATTTGTATCATAAACAACAACAGTAAAAGTCTCACTTCTCTTAGTTATTGATAGTCCACGAACTGTTCTGAATCTTCTGAAGAGTAGGATTCTCTGAACAAAAGAAGTGAGTGATTCTATTACAGAGATTGATCTTGTCAATAAGAACAAATCTGCATTATGATTTCATGATGATGGGAAAATCTCAAATCTTTCTTTGGTTCAATAAAACAATTAGATCATCAACTATCTTTTTTTCGATTAAAGGAAATCAACAGCATGCTGTATAAAGTGCTGTATCCAACTTGTGTTCACAAAAAGAGGAACAAAATGGCTTCATGACTTCAGAGAGACCACTCCATGAAGACAAACGAGGTAATTGATATTAAGCTAAAAACCAAAAAGTACAGCAAAATTTGCACCATCATATCGATCCTTTTGTAAATGGACACAATGTCATAAATGAATTTAATCACTTAATTGTGCACCACCAAAGGTAGAAAACAATACCCAAAGCTTTAAAACACAGTAATTTCTTCCAATTACCATGAAGAACTCCCACTACACAGAGAAGCACAATTCATATTTAAGAAACACAAATTCATGAATGATTGTAGTCCTATACTGATACACCATCAAAAGATCATTTGTAGTGATTATCTATTGCTATGAATTGATGGAATTACCGGACATTAGCAGAACACGAATCAGTTCATATAAAATTACCCACATCCTTCAATTAAAAACTTAGCAAATCACACCTCCAATGTCAATGATGCAGGCTGAAAGCTCCAAATACATCTCTGTAGGTGATGCAAGTGACTTGGCATATCACTATAAGAATTTGACAATGATAGCTGAAAACCTTTTTGACATCAACAGAGTGCAGTTCCAAACTCGATAAGAATCAACTTTACCGAACAGATAAGACATTATGGATAAGCAATACATGTCTTTCCCCAGATATGTATGCCAATTGAGCATGCAACTCAGAACTTGAAGCTGAAAACCAAAACTCAGTTAGAAGAAGAAAAAAAAGGCAAGTAGTTGTATCCTATAGTTGAAACAAAGATAGAAAATGTAATTGGATTCTGACAGTGTGAGTAGTAATATATATCTTAGTGTGGTGTTATATGATTCCTTTTCTGTTCCAAATTTAGGATTATGAAGCTAAGCTAAGGTTGGAACTAACAACTCAAGTTAATGATGTTCTTGTTCTCTTGTTAATCAGAATTAAACATGTTAATGGTGCTTTGCAAAGTAAGGAACTAGAACAATTGGTGTATCAAAATCATGAAAAACAAAAGAAAATCTTGGACCCAAGAGATGCCTGCATTCTACGCTTTGCCAAATTGGGCAAAGCTCTACATTCATAAAGTTTCCTAAACCCTAAACCCTAAACCCTAAACCCTAAACCCTAAACCCTAAACCCTAAACCCTTCTTTTTCAGAAATGGTACCTGGGAAAAGATGAAAGCAGTTGCTGAGAATCTCTGCATTCTGCTGCCATATCTTTTGCCCAGTCCCTTCTCAAAACACAGTAAATGACATCATTACTCCCATCTTCTGCCCACTTTCAAGTGAATGCCATGCGAGAAAGCCATTTTCACAGATCTGCTCAGACCAACAGTTACATAAAAAACTACGTTTTTACTCCTTGGAACCTGAGAATAGAGAAGGGAAATCTTTGAAAGTTTTGCACCATGAGATGTTAAATTTCAGTTCAGTAATATTGTTTCCAAATTTGAATTCTTTGCTGATGATACCTTCATCTTATCCCCCATTTTTTTCTTTCAGAAAAATCATGAAAAACAAGTTCAAAATGTTTCCTTTTTCCCACTTTCAAGAAGAGGAAAACACAAAATGTACAAACTACTTATTCAGTACATGCAAAAGCTAAAAATGAGATCATTAAAGCTTGAAAACTGTCAACAAAACAAACAAATTCAGTAGAGAAATTTCTGCATCAGAGTGGCAAAGAGCTAGTGATTTCACTGACCTTGTCTCCAAGCTTGAACTATTTGAATTCCTTGTTCTGATTCCTCCATCTTCTTCTTCTTCATCTTCTTCTTCTCCAAAACCAGAACAGCATTAAAGGTAAGTTGCCATTTTGATCAAAACGGAGGCGGTCGAGCACAACCACCACGCAAGCCAAAGACATCTGCCGGAAATTGACACCCCAAATCGCGAAACACAACCCCTCCTCCTTCTCCGCCGCCGCCGCCACTCGCACCGCTAGGGAACCCTGACGACTGTGACGCTGCCGCGGCAGCCGCGGCCGCCGCGCCCTCCTCCTCGTCCTCCACCGGAAACCTCTCATAAACTGCATTCTCGAACGATGCCGACACCAACAAGATACTTCCCGCCGCCACCAGCGGCCCCACCACTCTCCCCCCGACCACCCTTCCCTCCCCAGCCGCCAAAAACACCGTCAACCCCCCCGCCTCCGGCGGCGATGGCGGCGGCAACACTGTCCCTGTCAACGACAGTATCTCAAACCTCCCTCTTAACCTGATCTCGCCGCCACAGGGCTGGCGGAGCGCGACGTTGGTGACGGTACCGCCGCCGGAGAGGATGCAGAGGCCGCGGCCGCGGCTACGGGCATAGGAGGAGACGGCTGAGACGATGTCGGAGCCGGCGGAGATGTCGAGGAGGTGCGAGTGGAGATAACATGGGCTGTGGCGGATGACAATTATGGGAGGTTTAGGTTTGTTCTTGGAGCCTGGTGGGCGGCCGCGGGTGCGACGGAGAGGAGTCGCGGAGGTGGAGGGCTCGTCGGCGGTGGGTTTGGGGGGATTCGGTCCTTCTGGAGGTGGCGGTGATGCTGACGCGCCGGCCATCACCGGCGCTTCGAGGTGTTGCCACCACTTGCTTGCCAGCTGCTTCTTCTACTACTACTGCTTCTGCGTTTGTGCACAAAGATTGAATCTTTTTTGTGCTTCTTTTCGCTTTTAATGGAATCTGCGTACAGAGTAGAAGGAAGAACTTGGAGAGATGCTCTTGGTCACAGCTTTCTCTAAAAAAGATGGCAACTTTCTTCTTCTTCTTCTTCTTCTTCAAGAAGCAAATGAATTAAAGGTGCGATCTTTGCACTCTAATAACTCGAAATATTAATGCAAAATGGGACTTTTGATACAAATTTGGGCTACAGGTAAACCGGGGGAAGAAGGAAGGAATACACAGATGTAGAGAGAGAGACGTCGGAAGAGCGGAGAGGCCAATTGAAGGCAAAAGAACTGGAGGATGAAGAGGAGGAACACTGGAAAATGAGTACTTCTATTCTGGATTTATTTTTACTTTTTTTCAGTTACTCAAATTTTTCAAAATCTCAATCGTATCAATGCAAGTTATTTAGTGGGTCCCTTCATATACATATTTCAAATAATTTTTTAAAATTTCATATTACTTTTTTATTTTAGAATTGGTATGAGCACGTCACCATTTTTATTCTCATCTTATCATCGCTATCTTAAATGAATGAATATTAAATATTAAGACCGAATTAATTCAAAATTATAATCAATTTATATGAAATTTAAAATAAAAATATATTAAATAAATAAATAAATAAATACTAAAAATTAAAAGTCAAACTATAATAATTTTAAAATAAATTCAAATACTAATAAGTTGAAAAAATATAAATCAAGAGATAAAAACTATCATCATCATCACTATTCTCACTATACTAATATCATTGTCATTTTTATTATCTTCTGCCCTCTTTTCACCACTTCTATATTATGGTCATTTATGAAAAGTGACTTAAAAAATAATTTTTTTACACTAAAAAAATAAAAAAATAGTCAAAAAATAAATTTTGAAAATAAGTTGCTATTTATAGTTAAAAATAATGATATACAAATGTAACTAAAAAAATACAAAAAACTAAAACTAAATTATAATTAACTTAAATATAAATCTGAACACTAATAAAAATTAATTAATTAAAACAAAAATTGTAAAAGTCAAATAGATAAATGCTAAAAATTATAACCTAAACTGTTATACCTTAAAATGAAAACCAAACACTCTTAAATTGGAAAAAAAACAAAGCATAAAATAGAAGAAAAAAGCTATTATCAACACTATCACCATTATTCTTAATATTTACAATTAACATAATCATAGCTACCATTATCATCATTTTTGTTGTCTGTTGCCCTTAGACATAATTAACTTAAATATAAATCTGGGCACTAGTAAAAAAAAAAAAGAAAAATTCAAATAAACTAAAAATAAAAATTTGTAAAGACTAATGAATAGATACCAAAAACTATAATACAAACTATAATAACTTAAAAAAAAACATCGAAATATTTGTAAGTTGAAAAAATAAAATATAAGAAAGGAGATAAAAATAAAAAAATAGTTAAATAAAAAAATATTAAAAATTAAGTCTGAAACTATTTAAGATTAAGCTAAATAATATGCAAATATAAATAAAAAAATTAGAAACTAAAACTAAAATGATAATTGAAGCTAACTATAACGAAGTGAAAATGAAAATGAGGGTAGAGATTTAGAGTTCTAAGGCAAAAATAGGGAATGAGCTTGAGCTCTTGAAAATGAAATTGGAGAAGATTTGTTAGAAGAGAAGGAGATGATAAGGGTGGAGAGGAAGAAGATAAAAGAGGAAATGAAGACGAAAAGAGCGGACAGAAAGAAGATAGAGGGGAAATAAAGATGAGAGGGAGATTCATACTAAGAAGGAAAAGTGATAGAGAGGAAGCATAGGAAAGAACTTTGACATTAATAAGGGTAAAATAGGATATACAAATTTTGTTGGACTAATAAAAAATTAAAAAAATCTAAGGGACTGATAAGAATTTTTTTGTTTTAATAATTTACACAAAAAACATTCGTCAAGAAAATAGGGATGATGCAAGGAGATAAAGCAAGATCATCTTTGTTTATCATCTCTGTTTAATAACCAAAAAAAAACTATTAAACAAAGATTATTAAAGTTGAACAATGGTTCAATGTAGGAATTGCTCTGTGGTGCAGTGTATTTGGGCACTGTGTGGTGGTCAATTTGACGAACCGTGTGGAGACATCTTTTGTTTTTTAATTAATTCATTTCATAAAACTGGTTCATTCTTATTTATTTATTTCTTATTTTATCGATAGATAAATCATTTTTGGATATATTATCTTAATTTTATTATCCATAAACCAAAGTCATTGGTTGATTATAACAGTTGATTAGTACTTGATACTATATAATTATTCTGTGTGAAGAAAAAAAAAAGACGGAGAAAAAGAATACATGCTTTGCTTAAACACTAAAAGTATGAGTGCAAATTATGATTATTTTATAAAAGAGAAGCGCGGCTCTGCCTCATCATAGACCAAACAAGCCTCGCTTGTCGTTCTTAATCCATTCTCCTTCGATTACTTAATCCATTTTTCGTTGCTAATATGATAACTACGTGGGGATTAGTGCTTCGATGTGATAGTTGGTCACTTGGTCCCATGAAGTCTTGGGCCGGGCTGGGCCCATGTCAATAGACCAAACACGACATTGACCAAGTCAACCAACCGTTTCAACCCCGAGACGGCCGGCCATCCCCTGGGAGAATAGAAACTCAAATGTATTTAAGTCGCAGGAGGAAGAGAGAAAGCAACCGAGGATGGTCTCAGACAGGAGGAGGGTCCTCCTCCTCCTCCTGATCACCGTCGGCGCCGTGCTATTCGCCGCCAAGCCGGCCGATGCCGGGTTCGTGAGCTATCTCCGGTCTGTCCAGAACTATTTGTACGGCGACACATGCTTCGTGAGACAGTTCCGGTTCTGCCGAGAAGCACTGAGGACGGACGTGCTCGTCTGCGCCCACAGCGCCCTCCAGCTCTGCGACATCTGGCTTGAAGGATGGGAGAGGATCCCAGACTACGGTGAGCTTCTTGTTATTGTTCAAGGTTTCAAGGGACTAGCATTCCTGCTAGGATTTCTGATCATGTTATGTGAATTCCTGTGGTTGCAGACAAGATCGATCCGACGAATTACGATTGGTAATTGGAAGGAACAAGAGCTAGAGATAAAGTTGGTGTCGCGTCCCGTCTTCGTGTTTCTGTTTTTTTTTTTTTTTTTTTTTTTTTTTGTCATCATCATGGACAAAATTTCTTGTTGACGATTGTTATAAGATTCATGATTTATCATATGCTTCTTGTGTTGCATCCAAAAACTAATCATGACGATCAACCAAACATGCCCTCAAGCTCGTATTGCCTGCGCATTGCTTGCTGCTTCAAATTAGATCTAACAAAGACATCCAAATAACTCCAAACGAAAAAAATCCAAGATCCAACAAAGACTCATCAAATCATCACATGAACAGTCAAGAATTAACAAACCAATGTATAAAGAAAGGAAGACCTAATTGGATTAAATAATGAACAGATCACAATTGCCGAGTTTCATGTATCTTCTCAGGTATTTACTCCCTCTGCTTTTCTAATTCTCACTATTTCTTGTTTCTCATGTTTTGCGAGATCCATTCTCCTTTGTTCTTAGTTTCTCACATTTTCTATCTGCAATATATCATTCAGGCAGCTGATTTGGTGGCTCTGTTGTATTTCATATGGCTCTTGACAAGCTGGCCGGAAGCAAGAGCAGACATGACGGAGAGCTCTCCTGCAAGGGCTGCACCAGCAACGATGGTGGCCAGGAGCCTGGCATTGGCTCCTGGGGATTCCATATTTGCACCCTTCACGCCAAGAAGATCCAAGCAGGCAGATTGAGATGCCAGCTGGGTTCCGCCCCCAACAGTACCCACCTGCGTGTTCAAATAATAATTCTGTCAATTACACATTCAAGCAAAGAGATGTGGAGCAGACTACTTTGTTATAGCAGAAAAGAACAATATCTGCAGGCACAGGAATCGGGAATGAGCATCCGATGATGATAAAGACATGATTTATGTCATTCTCATATTCTTCCAACAGCCAACATCAGAGGATGTTTTTTAATAAAGAGAAAATGAAATTTGATATTGTCATGAGCAGAATCAACATTGCAAAGGGTGTGGCACTGATAATTAAAAGCAAAAAGAAATGGTACAGCTGATTCAACTGAGAGCGTAATTTGCAGAAAAAAAAATGCCAGTATTATTATAGTTGGCTTCCAAGGAGATGATTCAATGATATTTGTAATTCTTTTAGGGGAAAAACAAGGATTGAGTGCTTGATAAAGCTTTCCTGGTATAATTTCTCTAAGGAAACCCTTCTTTGAACTTGAAGAAATATGCACACGGGATTTCTTAACAAATAGGACATGGAAGTCGCATGGCTAGAGACGTGCTAGCAGTGTTAGAAGTAAATACTAAATAGAATGAGGGAAATACAAATGCTACATTATATGCAGTAGAAATTATTAAGAAGTAGAAAACTGAACTATTAATTGGTTACATGCAACCAAATAAAGATGAAGTGCTTCAAGAACAATGAATGATGCGACAAACGGAATACCTCAATGGATGGCATGGTCACAGAAATATGGAGGTCTTTCCCATTATTGACAACTTCCATCATTGTAATGCAATGAGAACTCTCAACATTCTGAGCGGGATCTTGCCCAGTTGCAATATAGATAGCAGACACAATGTTGCTCACATGCGCATTGAAGCCCCCGAGAACTCCAGCAATAGCCGATCCAGCAAGGTTCTTGATCATATTGAGCTCCACAAGGGCTGGGACTGTGGTCTTAAGAACATTGTGTACCACCTCCTCCTTGACGATTGCCTCACAAACCACAGATTTACCACGCCCTTCAATCCAGTTTACAGCAGCCGGCTTCTTGTCTGAGCAGAAATTACCTATTCAATTTGAACAAAATACATTAGGTTCGGAGCAAGTATTAAGAACTCCAGAAATTAAGTGAGAAGTTTATTGGTATTTCTAGCAGTCATGACATCCAACAATTAACGTATACATTGATTTCGAGTATAAGCAATCGCAATTACTGACAGGACGAGAGCGTTAATTGCAGGAAAATCAGAATATTCATGTAAATTGACAGTTGATTAAGCAATCATTAAATAAAGAGAAAACGTTCGACCAGATATGCTGATCACATCCATGTCGGGAAAGCCACTTTCAAGGTAATCCAATATATTTTGTACGCCCCTGGACACCATGTTCATCCCCATGGCATCTCCAGTGCTGCAGCTGAATCTCATGTAGAGGTTCCTCCCGGCAAGCGAGCACTGGATGTCTTCAAGTCTTGCAAACTTACTGGACCTGCAGAAAATTGGAAAACAAAGGGAATTGTTTGAACGAAAACCCTTATCATACGAACATCATAGAGAAGAACATGTAAGAAATCAGAATAGAGTGAGTAAAGAACCACAAATCCATGAACATAGGAATCACTGAACAATTTCTCACACGGTGCAACATAGAAACAAGGCACCACCAAAAAATACAAACCATTCCTAAAAATTAACAATGGAAAATATAGAAGAAGATTAATGAACAAAAGACCCACCCTAATTCAAGGAAAAGAAATTACAAGGTGGAGAGCAGAACAAAATTTTACAAAACCAATTTAGATTTGAAAAAACAATGTCGAAATAAACAAATCAAAAATCGATTTTTTCTACGAAAAGAAAAACTGAAGCTTTTGGCATTTGCCCGGCCAAAAGAAAGGAAATAAGAAAAAAAACGAGAATCCAAAACTTCAATCTTTACCCAAAAGACACAAAGGAAAATAACATAAAAACACCATAAATCTCTTAAAATAAGATCTGAGAGGAATTGAAACAAATACCTATTGAACACGACGGCCAGGGTCTTGAAGTTGGCAGGATCCACCAAGAAGAACTTCAACTCGGCGGCCCTCTTCGCCGTGGCAAACCTCACCACCGGCGCTCTCGTCATCCTATCTCTCAACAGAACACTAGTCGCACCTCCGGAATCTCCAATCGCCTTACACCCCCTATTCGTGCTTGCCACCAAGCACCCCTCCGTCGTCGCCATCGGAACATAGTGCTTCCTCCCGTCGAGCACCAGCGGGCCAGCAATCCCCACCGGCAGCGTCACGTACCCGATCGGCATCTCGCAGCACTGTCCCATAATCGAATCGTAGTCGAAGCCATCGACGGGAAGCCTCTTCATTCCGCGTCCGGTGATGCGCTTTAGCGCCTCCCGGCGAACACCGGCGGCGCGGCGGCAGTTCCCGAGTTTGGATTCCAGAATGTAGGACGGTACCTTGCCGGAAACGACGGATTCGATGAGCTCCTCGTCGGATTCCAACGATAATGGGGTCCCCTTTTTCAACAAAGACGGAGCTTTTGGGGCTGAGGCCGGGGCGGGGGAGGCGACGAGGAGGGCTTCATCGAGGGATTGAGGGAGGAAGGGCCGGACTAAGGGGATGGCAAAGAAGTTCATGAAGTATGTGAAAGAAGAGACGATAAAGATGAGAGCAGCGAGTTCAGGGAGGTCGACGACATGGAAGGGCGCGCCGGAGAGGATCTTGGAGCGCCAGCTGCGCATGAGGAGGATGAGGGAGGAAAGGAAGAGGGCGGCGAAGATGAGGTTGGCGAGGCTGAAGGGGAGCAGGAGCGCGTCGGAGGCCTGGATGGAGGGGCGGGTGAGTTGGGCAGGAGACGACGGCCGAGAGGAGAGGCAGCGCCGGCGGCGGTAGCCCATGGTTGGAAGAAGCAGCGGAAGCAGGAGCGGGAGCTCCGATGAGGCAGCAGACGCTCACTCAACTTGGCTTGGCGCCGTGCGGAGTTGGTTGCGGGGATTTTATAGAGGGGAAGGGGAGTGTGATCACCTTTCGGTGAGACAAAAGCAGAATTGCGGCGGTAGGAATCTCGGTTATTATCTGGAGGGAAACGACTTCCATTTTAATTTGTCTGAGGACAAGTGTCACACCGGCGAATTTCCAGTGACAACAAGTCAATTGAATATCATTTTATTGGTAATATTCAATTAACTCGTCTTTGGATAAATAAAAATTAAAATGGAATCCGTTTCCCCCCGGATGAGAACGCAATAAAAATAAGATGGCATATTTCATAGTATTTCTGAATTTCTAATGCAATTATGAGACAAACCGCGATTTTGAATTAGGATTATCCTATTCTGACCGATTTATCATTTAAACACTTATATTAATTTTATATAATTTAATTAAATTTTAAATATAAAATGCTTTTGGATTTTAATTTGTACGATCAGATTTGCTTCCGGAACGATGACTCGATTCCTTATCCAAATCATCTCGGAATCCTAATATGTTATTTCGCTCCATCCCCAATCACTCTCCTCATTCTCCTCTCCACCTCTTCTCACAGTCTCACTCCAACGGGACCTCATTGGCGTCGAATATCTTCTTCGCATCGTGCTGGATGGCGAAGAGGTACCCGATGGACCTGCGGATGTGAGATCGATGGGGAAGATGGCTGATGATGCAGAATCCGACCGAGCCTAATGATCTAGCGAAAGGTAAATTGCGCCCTTAAGCAACCACTCCGGCGTCGTGCGTGCGGCCTCAATGACGAGGAGTTGTCATCCCTTCAACTACGCGAGGTGGCGAAAGGCCTAGGATGGATCAGAAGTTGAGGCAGAGACGACGATCCAACGCTCGGATTTGAAGGAGGTGAAGGAATCTGGCAACAAAGGGATAGTAGGGTGGAGGAGAACAAGATCTATGGGTAGGGGATCCGCTCCGAGATGGCCTGGGATGCGTGGGTACGCTCGAAGCAGAGGAGCACCGCGGTGTCGAAGATCGAGGGGAGGAGGAAGGCGGCGGCGGCTACAAGAATGATAGCAAGGAGAATTTCGTAGATGTTTTCCGACGCCCAAACGGTGAAATCGAGGGATTTGCATGTTGCGGAAAATATCGATGTCCACCACAATTTACGATATAGAGGAAGAACAGAAAAGAGGAAAAGATAGCACACAAGAGATATATTTTGGGAAGACGATTCAGAGAATATTGTATTGATTAGAAGAGAAAGAGAAGATTACAACGATGGAGACGAAACTCCAATATCACTAATTCTCATAAAAGACTAAGTAGCCTAACCGTCACAAGACGTATTAAGAGTATTGATCTATATATATATATCTCTCTCTCTTTTGAAACCCTTACATCAATGGTGTATTTATAGATGTGGCCTAATGATGTTTGAGTCAAAGTAGAAGACTGACTCAAATAAGACTTCTACTAAATTAAGACTTCTAGTAGAAGATAAATCTAGATAAGGATTAGGCCCATTAAATAATTTCCTAATATAATTAAGGCTATCTGGAAAATCCGGATTCGAGACACCATAAAGCCAACAATCTTCACCTTGGCTCGAATCATCTTATTCTCTGAATTTGAATATTCAATAGATGTCTTTGCCATTACCTCTTGGGATAGGATCAACGACCTTGGATATTGATCAAGTCCAAACAGAGCTTGAACTTATCAATTGAAATCACCTTCGTCAACATATCTGTAGGATTTCTTGAAGTATGAATCTTTTGTAAAGAAATCTCGCCGTCTTCAATAATGTCCCGAATAAAATGAAATCGGACATCTATATGCTTTGATTTGGCATGGTACATTTGGTTCTTCGCAAGGTGTATGGCGCTCTGACTGTCGCAAAAAATAGGAAGAACATGTTGAGAAAAACCAATTTCACTTGCCAAACCTTTTAGCCATAGAGCTTCTTTGACGGTTTCTGTAGCTGCCATATACTCAGACTCTGTTGTAGATAATGCTACAGTTGACTGTAAGGTACACCTCCAACTAATAGGTCCTCCACAAAGAGTGAAAAGATAACCAGTGAGGGATCGACGTCGATCAAGGTCTCCAGCATAGTTTGAATCGACTTAGCCAATAATTTTGACCTCTTGCACTGTGTTCCTGTCGAAACATAAACCAATATTAAGAGTACCTTTGATATATCTCAATAGCCATTTCACGGCCAGCCAATGCTCTTTTCCTGGATTTGTCATGTAACGACTAATAACGCTGACTGCTTGTGCAATATTAGGTTTTGTGCATACCATAGCATACATTAGACTTCCAACAGCACTTGAAAATGAGATGTTCTCAATGTATGCATGCTCTTCATCTGTAGAAGGACATTGTTGAGCTGAAAGCTTAAAGTGAGATGCCAAAGGAGTACTGACGGGTTTTGAATTCTGCATGTGAAAACGAGAAATAATCTTCTCGAGATATTTGCTCTGTTTGAGCCATAATTTTTCATGCTTTCGATCTCGATCAATCTCCATACCGAGAATCTTCCTTGCAGCACCTAAATCTTTCATCTCAAATTTCTTTTTCATTTTAAATTTTAAATCATGCAGTAGAGATATGTCTTGAGTAGCGATAAGCATATCATCAATATAAAGAAGTAATATAATAAACGAGTTATTGGCATGTATCTTAAAATAAACACAGCAATCATGTTTACAGTGAATGAAATCTTGTCCCAGCATAAAACTGTCAAACCTTTTATACCATTGCCTTGGAGACTGTTTCAAACCATAAAGTGATTTGTTCAACTTGCAGACAAAATTTTTCTTGCCTTCTTGGATGAACCCTTCAGGTTATTGCATAAAAATTTGTTCTTCTAATTCTCCATGCAGAAAGGCAGTTTTGACATCAAGCTGTTCTAACTCAAGATTATGAAAAGCAACTAAAGCAAGTAGAAAACGAATAGATGTGTGTTTAACCACAGGAGAGAAAATTTCATTAAAGTCAACACCTTCCTTTTGTGAATACCCTTTTGCAACTAAACGAGCCTTGAATTTAACACCATCTATTTCAGAGAAATCCTCTTTCTTTCGAAATACCCACTTACAACCAATTGCTCTTTTACCTTATGGTAATTTCACCAGATCCCAAGTATGGTTCTTTTGAAGGGAATCCATCTCTTCATTCATAGCAGCTTGCCACTGAGAAGAATTCTTATCCTGCACTGCTTCTTTATAGGAAGAAGGATCACCATTGTCAGTAACTAAAGCAAAAGCTACCATATCTTTAAAACCATACCTCTCATGTGGCTTTATTTTTCTTTGAGATCTTCGAAGTGGAGACTTTTCAGAAACTTGATTCTTAGAATTTTCTTGTGAGTTGGGCATATCCTGAATATCTTCTTCTGAAGGAACTACATGCTCCACCTCCACTTGCATTATATCATTAGGATCTTTCTTGAGAGATTTTAGCATAACACTTTCATTAAATACTATGTCTTTCTCAATAATTACATTTGAAATAGTAGGATCCCACAAACGATAGCCTTTGACGCCTTTGGCATAACCCAGGAAAATAAACTTTTTGGAACGTGCATCTAACTTATCCTTGACAACATGCACATAAGCAGGGCAACCAAAAATCTTTAAAGAAGAATAATTTGCAGGATGACCAGTCCATACCTCTTCAGGAGTCTTGCAATTAATGGTTGTTTGAGGAGAGCGATTCACAATGAAGCATACTGTATTGATTGCTTCTGCCCAAAAATCTTTATCAAAATTAGTTGTACTGAGCATACTATGTGCTTTCTCCAACAAGGTTTTGTTCATCATTTCAGCCACACCATTTTGTTGATGTTTTTCTGGGATGGTAAAGTGGCGTTTGATGCCTTCAGCTTCACAGAATTTGAGAAATTCTGTTGATTTGTACTCTCCGCCATTATCACTTCTGAAGTATTTGATTTTTCTATCAGTCCTTTTTTCAACTGAAGTTTTTCACCGTTTGAAAACAGAAAATACTTCGGCTTTGTGATATAAAAAATAAATCCACACTTTTTTGAAAAAGTCATCAATAAAACTGACAAAATAATGAGCACTAGATTTTGATGGAATAGGAGAGCACCACACATTAGAATGAATATATTCAATTAAGCCTTTAGTGCAATGAATACCGATGTTAAACTTTACCTTGGACTGTTTACCATAGAGGCAATGCTCGCAGAAATCCAATTTGCATGAGTTGAAGCCTTTCAGTAATTTTCTTTTGTTGAGCTCACTTAAACCTTACTCACTCATATGACCAAGACGCATATGCCATAAGTGGGTCATATCAGAAGAAGAGGCCTGAGAAATTGCTGCTCCACTTGCAACGGTTTTTCCTACTAACTCATACAAATTTCCATGTTTTAAGCCCTTCATCACTATCAATGAGCCTTTAGCAACCTTAAGAACTCCACATTTAGCAGAATACTTATAAACAGTAGAATCCAAAGCACCCAAAGAGATCAAATTCTTTTTCAAATCAGGAACATGTCTAACATCAGTAAGAGTTCTAATAATATTATCAAACATCTTAATTTTGATTATTCCAATTCCAACAGTTTTGCATAGATTGTTATTACCTATCAAAACCAAACCACCATCATAGGACTTGTAGTCTTCAAACCAATCCTTATTAGGACACATGTGGTAAGAACAACCAGAATCAAGAATCCAAATATCATGGTAACGATCAAAATTAGAACTAATAGAGATAACGTTACCCAAATTATCATCAGAACTTCCTTCAACAACTGACACTTGTTCTTTGGCTTGCTCTTTAAATTGAGATTCTCTTTCTTTCTTTGCTTTGAGCTCCCAACAATCTTTAATTGCATGTCCCATCTTCTTACAATACCTGCAATTTATTTCTTTGGATTTGGATCTAGAACGACCTGTCCTTGATCTTTCTTTGGTACGACCTCTGACAATTAATGCTTCTAAGTGTGACACATCCCCTCCAATCTTTTTCAAATATTCATTAGATAGAAGGGCAGCAGAAATATCGTCAAATTTCAAATCTTTCCCATACATGAGAGTAGTTTTAAGATTCTCAAGAGAATGAGGTAAAAACGATAATAAAATAATTGCCTTGTTTTCATCTTCAATTTTAACATCAATGCTTAACAATTGAGAGACAAGTTTATTAAAAGCATTAAGATGATCAACTATATTCGTACATTCTGTCATTCGAAAATTGAAGAGCTTCTACTTTAAATAAACTCGATTTGAGATAGACTTACTCATATACTGTTTCTCCAGCTTTTTTCATAACTCTGAAGGTGATGTTTCATCAAGAAACGGATAAAGTACCTCATCGGTGAGACTGAGGATGATTGTGCTATGTGCACTAGCATTTTGGTTTTCCCAGACACTTTCGGTGACATCTTCAGGCTTGACGTCCTCCAATGTGTGTCTCAACCTTTGTTGAGTAAGAATTGCACGAACTCTTACTTGCCAAATAGGAAATCCTTGCTTTTCATTGAATTTCTCTATATCGAACTTCGTAGTAGACATATTGAACCAAGCTCTGATGCCACTTGCTGCGGAAAATATCGATATCCACCACAATTTACGATATAGAGAAAGAACAGAAAAGAGGAAAAGATAGCACACAAGAGATATATTTTGGGAAGACGATTCAGAGAATATTGTATTGATTAGAAGAGAAAGAGAAGATTACAACGATGGAGACGAAACTCCAATATCACTAATTCTCACAAAAGATTAAGTAGCCTAACCGTCACAAGACGTATTGAGAATATTGATATATATATATATATATCTCTTTTGAAACCCTTACATCAATGGTGTATTTATAGATGTGGTCTAATGATGTTTGAGTCAAAGTAGAAGACTGACTCAAATAAGACTTCTACTAATTTAAGACTTCTAGTAGAAGATAAATCTAGATAAGGATTAGGCTCATTAAATAATTTTCTAATATAATTAAGGCTATCCGGAAAATCCGGATTCGAGACACCATAAAACCAACATTTGCAGTGTTGCGCGATAAAGTTGAAACCCTAGCTAGAGTTTGGAGAGGAAGAAAGAGAAAATGAAAGTAGCAGTGCCGCGGCTTCCGCCATTGAACTTCCTCTTTGAAAATTTAAGAAGATGGAGCCCTGTTCGCAACTGTAAAACTGGGTGAATACAAAAACCACAAGCAAAAAAAATATTTTAGGGTGAAATGGTTGAGAAAAAATCTGAATCATTAATTAATCAAATTAACAGTTAAATACTAAAAATTTGATTAAATTATTTTTTATATTTTAATTTTCATTTTGAATTTGATTTTAATCTTAATGGACGCAGCTTAAGATAATAACGACCATTATATTTCAAATATTTGCATGTGCTCGGTCAAATTTAAAATTTAGAATAATTGTCTGAAAAACAGTTTAAAAAAAATAAAAATTGGCATTGCAATGTCAAAGAAATAAGATAATAAAATATAAACTTTAATATTGGTTACAGTGTCATCGAATATTGATTGACATGTGTCCTAAATAACTGACTCAAATGGTTGGCTTCATTCGTACAATTTGACGAATTATTTTAGAATAATAGAATCTTGGTCGGAAGAATGATTTTCAAAGAAAAAATATATGAACTTTTATTTTTCGTAGCACTTCTATGTTTAAATGAATTTAGAATTTTTAAATAAAAATAATTAATTTCTAATAAATTTTTTTAAAAAATATCTATCTTATTATTATTATTAAAAAATAATTCATCATACACAATTATATAGATTTATTCATTATAGGATAATATTTATAGTGTTGCCATTGCAAGATTGACAGTAGAGATGAGCAAAACTGGTTTACTATACCGGTTTTAGGTATTTTAAAATCGGAACCGGATTTCGGTTCTTAAAAAATTGAGAACCGGAATCATACCGATTTAGATAAAGAACCGGTTTTTTCGGTTTCGGTTCTAAACCGATTCTAAAATTGATATACCGGAGTAGATCATTGCTATGGCGATATCGCTGCTCTGGCAATGGACGAAGAAGAAATCGGAGCAAATGACGACGAGATCGAAGATGCATGAACTTAGGGTTAGGATTTTGAACTCTCGATCTTTAAAAATGAGAAGAGAAATCGGAGCAAAAGGCGCAACGGGCAGCGACCCACGAGATCAAAAATGCAGGGAACGAGGGTTAGGGTTTGAGCATTTGAGAATGAGAAATCGGAGCAAGTGACGGACCTGGCGACGACCGACAAGGGCGAGGGCGAGGTGGCGTCCCTGCGAGTGCGAAGGCGAGCGAGAGGGCGAGGCGGTATCACTGTGAGTGCAGAAATGAAGGTTAGAGTTCGGTTGAAGATATCTATATATAAGGGTATAATCGGTATGATTTCGATTCACCAGTTTTTCATATAATCTACAACCGAAATCGTACCGGTTTATTTTGAGGACCGATTTTCCGATATAATTCTCAGTAAGTATGATTCGATATACCGATTTTTCGATTTTTTTTCTCGCCCCTAATTGACAAGTTCGGACATTTGGCGCGTTTTGCGGGTCGTTTGGGCGTTTTGGATATATATCGCTAACCAGATATATTGCAAAGGAATCCAAATCTAGGTATATCTTTGCCTGCTTAGACACCGACACATGAGTAGTAAGATCATGTCGGATAAGGTTCGGGTCTTGCATGCAGTGCTAACGTTTTGCATTTTGGCTGGATTTCGAAAAAAAAGTCATTTATAAATATATAGAAAAATATCTTAAAGTGAATTATTCCTATAAAATTATAAGAGAATTTGCATGTTTAAAGGAATTCAAGATTTAAAAAAGTGATGTCAAACATCTTCGTAGAATTTCTTTTTCATTTGGAAAAAAACGTAGAAAATCTCTTAATTTAGAGTCTTCAAATAAGTCCTTAAATTAAACAAATAATTTCCTTGTTTTATCTCAGAAATCCAAAAATAATTTTGTTGTGGTATGGGAACATTTAGAATTTGTTTAGTCGAGAGCAGGCATATTCTTATGTATTTAATTTGAATATCTCAGAATTAAATTTTTAAAATGGATCATAGCACCGTGTTGGCATGCTACAGCCGACAAGTCGACAACCAAGAATCCAAGATTAATACGATGGTTACATGTCACATTCCGATATTAGGATTTTAGGATCATTTGATAACAGATTAAAATTAAAATTAAAATTAAAATTAAAATTAGTGAACTATTTTTATAAAATAATTTTTTATTAAAATTAACTCTATAATAATTTAAAGTTTGAAAAACTAATTAATTTTTTATAATAATTTTAATTTAATAATTATGTAAAATAATTATAATTATTTTTTAAAGAAAATAATAATTTTTAAAAAATTTCTAACTTTAGTCCTAGTCCATTATCAAACGGACTCTTAGGCACCGTTTAATTCGATATCAGAATCAGAATCAAAGTCAAGACTAGTAAATTATTTTTCTAAACTAATATTTTTTCATCAAAATTAACCCTCCAATAATTTAAAATTCAAAAAATTATTTCGACGATTACTGATTCTAATCTTGGTCTCAAACCAAACGGTATCTAGTGATTTTAATTAAAGATACTTTTTGATATTATAATAGCAATATTAGAATCTATTGGTCGTGAGAACATGGACAAAAGTCATTGTCATTTTTACCACTTTCTTGACTTTAGAGAAAAATCACTTCCTCACATGTGGAAAATTATAAAATTAAAATTAAAAAATAAAAATTCAAATTTTAGACCAAAAAGTTTAGGGCAAAAATATCCCACTGCTTTTCTAATAAAAATTTTACTATAACCAAATAATTTACATAGAGCTATTGTCCTCTATTTTAATATATTTATTTAAGGTGAGACATTTTTTAAAATTTAAATTATCTAAATAAAATACACATTTTTTATAATTATAATATAATTTATCCTCTTCATATTTCTTTGCAACCAAACAAAATTTTTTTGAAAGCGTTTAGATCATTTCCAAATTTTAGTTATTGATGAAATTGAAAGAAATTGGACAATTTTAGTATTTGAATGCATATTTTTTTTGGGTGAAATTGAGTAAATTCAAATTTCTCAATTCTGTGATTTGATTCACAAATGAAATTGATCAATTTCATCAACTCCATGAATTCTGGTGTTTGATCGAGACAAAAAATCGAAAAATATAATTCGGTGATTTGGAAAAGAAGTCATTTAATATAATATTTTAGTTTAATTGTCAAATAATTTTTATAAACTTAAAATACATACTTTTTAAAAAAAATTTGATAATTTATTTATAAGTAAATAGGAAAATTTAATAAATTTAATACAAAATTTGGTAAATTAATTTAAAGAAAATAATAAAATTTTACAAAATAGTCCAAAAATAAATGATTATAGAAATATAATTAATTAATTAGAAATTTACAAAATAGCTAAAGGGCGCAGATGAATAGAGCTGAATAGAGATGATCTATGATTATCAAACACAGATCAATCACAAACTCAAAAACCCCACAAAAGAATACACAGATTGGCCAAATACTTGCGCCGATGGTGGTGACTAACTAGATCGGGCTTGGTCGAGATCACCTAAAATCAGATCTCACCAAACTTACAGTTCAGAGGGTTGAGGACAGCCAAAGTGTTGGACGAAGCTCACTAGTGTTCAGAGAAGTTAGATCTCGAAAAGAAAATTGCCAGGATCCCGTTCTCAAGGCATGAGGACGTAAAGTAGACAGTCGAAACTCACCAGTGTTTGGAGAGATCAGATCTACCGTAGCTCGTCAAGGATGAACAGCACAAGCCTCATCAGAGCATTGGAGACAAATTAGAACAACACCAATACTTGTTGGGGTTGACAACACAAGCCTCATCCTCAGGGGAATCACAATGGGGCAAAGGAGAAGGAAATGGTGAACTCACCAATTCTTGACTCTTTAAGTTACACATGAGACATACACCAATTCCCAGAGAATTGATGTATTCCAAACTCAAAATCAAGAATTCAAAACCAAAATTAGGAATAAATGAAATTATCCAATTCTCTCATTTTTGAATTTTAAAAACGAACCAAATATCGAAATTAAATAATTTGAGCTTCAACTCCTCCAATTCCCTTCATTCTGGGATTTGCAATTCAACCAAACACCACCTTAGATACTTAATTTTGAATATCTCTTCTAAAATGGACCACAATACCATGTTTCCGTCCTAAAGCCAACAATCAATATCAATACAATTGTTAGATATCACATCCCAATCCTAGGGTTTTACAGTTTCAATTAAGGATATCTTTTGGTATTAGAATTATAAGAATATAGTCCGTTTGGTTGTAGGAAAACGGGCAAAAGTAAGTTGTTATTTCCCAACCGCTTTTTGTTCAATACTCCCACTTCATCTTAAACAAAACATTGACGAGACAACAAACAAAAGGATCGCTGCAAAGAATTGTAGTTCAGAACTCATTGTTTTAAGTACTGTCAATGAAAAAAGGTACCATAACTCACTTCTCAATGAAGCTCTTCATGTTCTTTAACCAAGTTAAATACTCCCTTTCGTCCTTGGCCATCATGTACTCATGCAAAAAATCAAAAAGTGAACCTTTGATTCCTCTCTCTTCTAGGTATTTATAAAAGGCGTTCTGCAAACTGGAATCCAAATCCCTGAAACAACAAGTAAAATATTGGAACATCAAGTTAGATCTGTCAATTATCATACAACATAATTGCTTGCTTGTTTTAATTTTAAGCTTCTAGCTAAAACCAAATATCCACTCTAACATTATCTAATGAAGACCAATCATTTCAAACTTTTAGCAAGTAAAGCAGCTTCTAAACTTACAGTCCTTTTAGTTTGCCAAGTTGAGAAAGATGAGGCATGTGAGCTTAAAAAAGGTTGGCTTCATTTTATTTATGTGAAGCTACAATCTTAATGCACCAATTATTTGGTTTTTGTAGGTAGAATTATCTAAGTTTTAAACATATCTAACAATTGATCTATATTTCTTCATTTTACTCACAACAAACTGAATTAGTACTAAACAGTTGTATCTAACCAATATATCAAGATTTGTCTCTTACATCAAACCTAACAAGTGATTGTACCGTGCAAATGAAACTGGATTCTCAATACATCATGCCATCTACTTACAGCATAGGAACTTAGCAGCAACATTCACAAAGCTAAGAAGTTCTTGACTTGCATTCACTACCCCTCCCCTGTTTTTTAACTGTGCATATTGTGCTAGCACTCATCAGTCTTAAACAATCATCAAGCTTTACATGGGGCACCAAATCACCCTCCTATATATCAATAAATATCTTCAAGTGACCTCTATTCCAATGCTTATTTATTATTTACTTGACATAAATATGCCCCACATTCTAATTACCTAGCTGTGTCTAGGCTTAAGCATACTGCACAAAAAATATTGTGCTAAATATCATTTGCTTTTCAGATGTAAAGTATAATAATAGAGATATTACTGTACCAAAAAGTTCACATTCAGGGTGAAAACTCGAACTAAGAGATGTTAAATTCTTTTCCAACAACTACAGCATATCAACCAATTTTATCTCAAAAAAAAAATAAAAATACAGCATATCAACCAATCAATAGAGGCTAATCAGAAATACTTACGAAAACTCAGGCCCTAGATATGCATTTTCATCATCAAGATTGTCAGCTTCCTTCATCAGCATGCTCTCAATACGCAGCTCAACAGCTGTTAAGTCACAACAAAATTCTAAGACCGGTCCATTTCCCTTGTCAACCATGGCAATCAAAGACATATTCACCAGTGAGGAGTTATCACTCTCATTGCCATCCTCGTTGTCATCCTTCACATCCCCCATCTCGTCAAGATCCAAGAAAACATTAACTTGGATTTTCTCACCAGCAAATTCACGTTTGAGAGTGATCCCTTGGTCACCAGAATTATCAACAATCTCAAAAGGAAACCCATCTGGCAAATCCACAACCTGAGAGGAGATATGCAGAAATTAAATTAAGGTTTAATTTCATAATGAACTACAGACTATAATGGACAGCATGTTTTTGGTTAATGAATTAGTCCAAATTGAACTAAGTTACCCAACCAAACAAATTAATGAGTATATATCGACAAAAGTGATTCATCACACAATTGATAGTTGATTCTTTAAATAGCTGACACAAACATAAACAGAGTTGCCCCCTGTTTTTTCATTTGCATGCATAAAATACATCCATTAAGATTTGAACATAGCCATAATAAAAAGCTTAAAATCACAAAGCATAGATGGCCATAATGGAGGCAAGATGAAAGGTAAAACATTTTGGTAAAATGGGTCAGGAAGTATATATAAAGTAAGTAGCAAAACTCCTTTTCCGTTCAATAAAGAGCATAGGAGGAAGCTACAACCTTGAAATTCTGCCGTCCTATCCTCTAGAATTTTGAAAATTAAAGATCGGACTTCAACGGGATCACAAAGACAAATGTGATAGCCTCGTGGAACAAGCATCTAAAATTAATATAAACTCTCTATGTATTGCACATAGAGGCTTCCTCAGATAGGATTAAATAAAATTCGAAAAAGGAACCATAACTTTCGACCTTCAGTGACTGTCAAGACATTTCATTTCAATCAATATGTTATGGAAACTAAGCATAACAAGAACAAACTACATGGTCTTCCTGATGTTGAACCTAATTTGAAGATCAAACACAGAGTGACATGCTCCAAACTGCAGGTAGTCATACATCATTCCATCGGCGAAACAATCAATCTAAATTCATTTACATCATTCAAAAAACTCTTGAAACCAATCCAATACTAACACACCAGATGCAGAAATGTCACATTTTGTACACCTATTCACTTTCTAAAACAAGGAAAGCTGGTTAACAACGCTGATCATGGATTACCCAAATCACCAATTTTATAACAATAATTCTTTATTTTACGAAACAGAAACCAAACAAATCATTCATCAAACTCATCATATGGAACTCAACTAAATTTTCAACGAATGACAAAAGAAATCCGATTTCTAATAAACAATCCCTTACAACAAGTAAATCTCAATTTTTATGGGAATCACCTGGTCGACGTAGCCGTCCTGCTGGGCGCACTCGATCTCGGAGACAAGCACCTTGCTGAGGTTCTCGTCGGCGTTCATCTTCGGCTTGGGCTTCGCCCTCGATGAAATGAAGCGAAAGGCTAGCAATGAATGGGATCTCTCTTGGGTTTCGGTAATCACGGTGCTCCTATAGGAGTGGAAGGAGGGAAGAGAGCCGAGAGACGAGTAGGAGATAGGGCGGCGGTGACGGAACAGAGGCGGCGGCGAAGAAATGGAGAGGCGCACGGCGCGGCGTAGGAGGATGGACGCCTTCGAGGATGCCATTGCTGCGGCGGCTCGACCAACCGTTAGGGTTAAGAATTTTTTGCTTTATTTGGAACTGATATTTTACGATACATGTTTATTTATAGTTAGAGTTGTACCAAATGCTGCATCTGATATTTTGTGGTGTTCATACTTCATAGTCATACATCGAGTTCCTTGAAAGGGTCTACGAACGAATGCTAGGTTCAGTAGGTCGACCACAAACCTAATGGCAGATATTGGATTATATTAAAGTTTTAAGTCTCGCGATCATTTCAATCAAAATTATTTTCGTTTTAATTTTAATTAAAATAATTTTTATTATATTTTAACTTTAAATTAAAAAATATTATAAAAGTTTTAAAAATTTCAAAAAAAAATAGAAAATTTTAAAAGGATTTATAAAAAATTTTTGGGTAAAAAATTGTTTAAAATATGAAAAAATAAAAAATATTGCAACAAGGATTTAAACCGATGTCGCCAATGCTCGAGATTAAGTTCTTTCTCGCTAGACTAAAAAAATCATGCCGTATAAAAAATATATATAAATTTAAATCTTATGATGTTTTAAATCCAAAACTAAAACTTAGATCAAATTATTATGAAATAGACTAAAATCAAATCGTTTCGTTCGAAATTTAAAATCTTAAATTATATCATGCGGAGTTCAAGATGATCCTTGTCAAACTAAAGAGGCTCAATATATACTACACTGAGTAACAGAGACTCAGAGTCGCCTTCTTAGTTTAGTTTGAAAAACCATCTACTAAATTATAAAGATTTGAAAAATCCATTAAAAAATTTTGAATTTAGGATAAGTTAAAAAAAGATGCGAGACATAAGATTAAAATTAAAATTAAGATCAAAAAAAAATAAGTGCTTAAAGATATGAAACTAAGGCCGTTATTTTCAAAAAATCACTCTTTTGTTAATTTTTTTATGTCACAATAAATTTCTAACTCGAGTATTGGGAGGCTACTTCCAACTATATTTCAATCAATTATAGATTCGACACTCTTCTTAATTCTCAAGTTAAAAAAATAATATTTAGCCATCCAAAATAAAAAGGGTCAATTGCATATAATTCATTAAAAAAATATAATTTACTAAATTTAGAGAAAAAATTGTAATTTAGAATTTTTTCAATAAATTATATACAAATTTTAAGTTTCGAAAAAAAAACAAATTGACAAAATTTAAAGAAATTACATATAGTTTTTTAATTTTAAAAATACATAATTTGTTTAAAACATTAGGTAGTTATTTACAATTGACCCAACTAAAAAAATTTTTGTTGCAATCGCTTTTCCTAGCTCTTCCATATTTGTAACGTACTCCCTCATTTTCAAATTTTGATAAAATTATGTTTTTTGTGGATAAAATTGTACAGAACTAGGTCTTATTAAACATTTTTTTATCAATATGTACTTATTATACCTTATCTAAAAAAAAAATTTCAATTTCAGAAATGCCTAATATTGAAATTACATATGTGCCCACGTAATCTCTACGGTTATTGCAACAAACTTCGTGCTTAAAACTTGAATTAAAAGTATTAAATCTACAATCAAAATTATAAAAATAACGCATATATATAATTAGGAAAAATATTTTTTACTTTATTAATGATTGATTAATTTGATGACTCGAGGATAAAAATCTCAATTCTTATCCGTGTATTGATAAAAAAAATGAAGTTGCCGACTGTATAATTGAATATGAGTGCAAAACCAAATCGAGAGAAAATCTTGATGAATTTTTTAGATTAATTAATAGAGATTTATTTGTTGTCTTTTTTTCAGAATTTACTTAAATGGGTAGTAAATAAATATCATTTCCAGCAAAAAAAATACAATACTTGATGAAATATTTCAGGCATATTCGATTATTACGGCACTGATAAATTGATTCTGACCTGTGGAAGTTTCTAATTATGAAATTTTGGAGAAAGTTGGGGGCCTTTTTGCAGATACGAAGATTGCAGGGGGGATTTGCAATAAGCCATAAACGTCCAAAATAAGAAGGAAACGACGAGAGAATCGTAGTTGAAGCAAACCGCATCGCGGACAAAGCAGCAACGACAACGAGAAAAAGCTCAGCCTTTTCAGGTTCCAAACATTTCGTTTCATCGTCGGGCATGTGACTTCCGGTCTCTTTTTTTGAAATTTCATGACAGCTAGTGAACGTTTATTAGAGGGAACTCGAAAGCTGGAAATTTTTTTTCACGATTTTAAATTTTAGTTTCGATTTCCATTTCAGCACCAATCGAAATTGATAGGTTTTGGTCATTTTTGTTGTTTTAATTTCAGTTTCGATTAATTTTTTTTAAAATTATTAATTATGTGTTGATCAGAGTTTGACTATATTTTTATTGTACTTTAACTTTAAATTAAAAATACAATAAAATTTTAAAAAATTTTAAAATTAGGAAAAATTTTATATTTAATTTTATCATAATATTAAATATTATTTCAATTAATTAAAATTAATTTCGATAGTTAATCACTAATATAGTCTATTTTTAATATATATTACTGTATAAAAAAATATTCGAGAAATAATATAAATATAATTAAAAATTAAAAATTAATATAAGTAAATTTAACTTATCATTAAAGGGTACTTAACACATACATAATATATTAATTATAACGTAATACAATTAATTATTATTATATTATCATTAGTTGAATTTGAAATATTTATATGTGAAATTACAAAATCAGCATCTGAACGATTGGACGAGCATTTGTAGACATATAAGGCAAAGCAAATAGCTCTACGCAATTTCTTAATAACGACTCTAAAATATAATCATATATCGAAAGTCTAAAATGAAAATGATAATTATATTCATTGTCAATACATAATAAAAATAATCTAATAATTTATAAAATAATAAATATCATACTACATAAAAATATTCAGGGGAAATTATGATACAAAGACCGAAATTTAACTTTTGGTGAAACAGTATATGAACAGTAAACAGTCACGCATGTATATGAATAGTAGAGCCGCCATGCACAACAGTATTGCGATTTTACTGTTCACTCGATTAACAGGCGAGTGCGTAGGCGCTGGGCGCCGGGCCGCAAGGCTTGGCCCTAGCGAGGGCGCGAGCGAGGCCGGCTCGGGCGCAGGCGAGAGCGCTAGCGCAAGGGCGTGAGGCCGGCGAGGGCGGGCGCGGGCACCCGCACCCTCTGGCGCCTGCACCTGCGCCCTTAAGCCCGCGAGCCCGCACCCTCGGCGGCATCGAGCCTGCGTCCTCTCGCCGGCCTCTGGCACGGGCGACCGCCAGAGGCCGGCGCGAGGCCGGCGATGGCTGTGCGCTGTCCCAGCGCGAGCTTGCCGTGCGCTATCCCCGCACAAGCTCCGCTCTCCGCGCTCTCTCCGCGCGAGCCCCACACCACGCTCGCTCAGCGTTCGCCGCCATCGAAAACCCTAAAACCGAAATGAATTTGACCGATACGTCTCGACCGAGATTTAAAACCTTGTTTTTTCTGTTCTGGCTCATTAATTTTTTCTACGAAAGCCATTTTTTGTGCTATTTTTCGTTGGTTTTTGGGCAGGAATAACTTTTTGCCATTTTTGTTGATTTTTAAGATGATTTTGAGATGTTGGGGATGTCCTAAAGAGAAGACATTTTGGTTTGCTGAAAAATAAATAGCGAAAGTTTGCTTTGTTTTCTGATGGAAAAAAGATATATTTTTTTGTTTTTGATGGGGAAGGTGGATTGATGTCAGATGAAATGGCCCATTTTTTATGGAATTTCTTAATGATCTACAGAAGAAATGAGATTTTTTTTGCCAGGAAAATTATGGAATCAGAGATTTTTGTGTATATAGATCTAGGAAGTTGAAGGGAACTTCGTGTTGCTTTTGTTGTATAGCAGCAGAGGTTTTTGGGGAGAAGAAAGTTATTTTGGTTAAGTGTGTAGATAATTTGGGGTTATTTTGTGACAATTGGGTAGTATCGGGGAGCATGTAGAAGTGGATTTCTTTTTTTTGTCTTAAGTATCAATTTGTTGTTCTTTTACGTTGAAACTTTTGGTAAAAACTTGGGATTTAAGCATTATTGTATTGTTAAAGCTAGATTTTCTGATGCTAAAAGGCCATTGTCGTTCTTATAGTAGATGCTTTGAACAAAATCTGATGGAAAAAAAGGGATATCCAACAATTTAGGTGTGCACTAGTTTCTATTGTTTATAGATGTCATTTAAGCTCGAGATTGGGAGCCTTTTTGTTCTGTTGCATGAAGTTTATTGTAGAGGTTTCAGTCTTATAGTCAATTAACTGGAGGAGATGAGAACAGTTGCTCTTGGACTTTAAGAACATGGAGAATGGAGAGTCAAAGTTTTTTTATCAGCTATTGAAAGGTGTAAAAATGGCAGTGGGTGATTGTTTCTCATTACATCGAATAAGAGTAGAAAGAAGCTCAATATTGTTGCTCAGTATTATTCACCAATAGCCTGAATAAATAAGTGGAGCCTTAGATTTTGTTAATTGAGGTGTAGACAAGTCATTCATTGTGATTGGCAAGCTTATATTAAAGTACAGAACATCCTTGTTATCGCTGCTGTTCCCAAAACATACTTGATCACGTCAGTTTTTTTTTTTCCCATTATGATTGGTTTGTAGGAGCCAGAGGGAGTAGCTGAACAGCAGTAATCTATATACAAAAGAAGTGAAACAGAGGAGCTTGCAAACAACTATGGGGTTCTTGAAGCATTTCATCACTGGCACGTTCTGAATGTACTTCTGGTGACAGGTCTCGGGTCTATCTTGGCAACAAATCGTGTGATATTCTGGGAGAAGAAGCAAGGAAGCATTTGAACAACGTGAGTCATGAACCCAGCTTGACCTAAGGAAATCAGATTCATGGTTATAGATATTCGAATGGGCCATGCTGAGGCTTGCATTTCCTGTAAAATATGAATAGGTCTAGCAGTGCTCACTACTATATTTCATAGCTTTGTAGCTATCTTGCCAAAAGTTGTGGTGCCACCTCTGCACTATTTAAAGAGACTGCTTCTCCTGTTGTTATAACTGTTATTTCTGGTAATTTCTTGCATTTTTGCTACATGCCACCTCTTATCAAGTATTTTCCTCAGAATTCAATGTTTTGTTATGAACAGGTTGTGTTTTGGGTATTCAATCCATCCCTGGTTTCTACGAATTTGGCAAGAACAATCACATTGGACAACATAGTTTTGCTGTAAGTTTCTCTTGCGCCTTTTTTGGTATTTGCCACATTGCTTAGATATTGTCTTTTTCTGATATTTTTAAGTTTTATTTTAAAGTACATATAGGTTTCCTAATGATATGCGTACCTTCCATTTCCTTGAACTTTTCATCCAATATGCATGTCCCTCCCTGAAAAATGAACTAGGTTTTCTATTGCTTAAATGAAGGAGCTACCAAGGAACCAACAGTTATCTTCTATTACTGTCATATTAACCTTATCTGATATCATAACATGGATCTGAGAATGCCTGTTAATATCCTTCTCACCGTCCTTGTTGGTTCCTTGCTCGGATGGGTTGTTATTCACCTCACTAAAGCTCCTTCACGCTTGAGGGGCCTTATTTTAGGCTGTTGTGCAGCTGGTAAGTACAGAGACAAGTTGGTAGATATATCAAGTATATTTTGTTTCAGTCAGTCATACTACATGTTTATGCTAGTGATGAGATGTATATGATATTCATCTATTGTATTTCAACAAGATAACTGAATCATATAATGTTTCTAGCTTAAAGTTGCTGGACTTGTAGTTAAATTTTTTTTTTTAAGAAGTCTTATATTTTGGTACTGTATGTTTGTTTTGTGAGCTTTTATTTTATACTTTTGATTCATTATTAAGATACTATTTTAAGGTGGTTTATCCACCTTTTCGTCAAAAAATGAAGAACAAGGATACTGATTTGTCTAACAAGTAAGATAGTGATTTGTCATTCAAGGAGTTCAAGTGCAGAAACTGGAAGAGAAGCACAGGTTGATGGATTGTAACATAAAAACTATAATTTGCAAATTAACTAGAATCTACGAAATCAAAAGCTGTGCACCAGAAAAATAAGAATCATGAAAGAGGTGACTTGTGTCGGAAAAATTGCAAGCATTTGCTTATGTTGACTTCAAGTGGAACTGAAAGGGTTGATTCCATGTATTTAGGTTGGCTTTCTTCTGCACTATATATTACTGGAA
The DNA here is from genome assembly GCA_005019695.1 of Trichopus zeylanicus subsp. travancoricus. Lineage (NCBI taxonomy): Eukaryota > Viridiplantae > Streptophyta > Magnoliopsida > Dioscoreales > Dioscoreaceae > Trichopus > Trichopus zeylanicus. The sequence continues at coordinate 249,084 of RXID01021427.1, read as the reverse complement.
TTTTTCAATGCATGAAATATTTGTTTTAACCTGATCTTAAATTGAAATCCTTTCTGACATGACACATGACTTGAAAAGAAATTTAACCAGCTCTTGTTTTTATTTGGAATCGTAATAGTTAGCAAAATGTGATGGAGGCAACCCCTGCAACACAATATATAATTGACTAATTCCTTTTTCTCTGTTGGAGAAACCATTTACTAAGTTATGCCTTATGATAATTCATCATCAGGAGGATTTGACTTTTGTACTCTCCCATGTGAGAACAAATGTCTTACCAACTCCAAAGGAGTTCAAGATAAGATTGGCTAATTTATGTTGTAGATGTTAAATACCTCTGTTGAGGGTTATAGATGCTAATATTTCAGTGGTCTGCACTGTGTTCATATTTCTCTGTCTTGTCAAAAGAATGGTTGGATGCAGTTCATGTATCGATGGATGTCCATGCTGAACCATCTTGATTTCAAACTTTCTGGCTTAATAGCTTCTTGTTTTTTTTTAGTTACATATTTATCATTTTATGAATTATCGTAATGGAATGTAATGTGGACTAGAAAAAATAATTAACAGGAAACTTGGGCAACCTGCTCCTTATCATCATCCCAGCAATTTGTAAAGAAAAAGGAAGTCCATTTGGAGATCCAGATGTTTGCCACACTTATGGCTTGGCATATGCATCTCTCTCTATGGCAGTGAGTTTTTCTTTCCAAGAAATTCTTTGGTGAATCTTGACTGTAGGTATTACTCATAATCAATATTTTTCGGTATTGCCCAAATAGGGAACGCCTTTGCATAATGTACCAATTTATTGCGTGTAAATACTGGGGCTGATAATGCATGGGACGTCACAGTAACACTATGTGCACAACTATTAATGATAATTTTTAGTGGTTTTCATGTCAGATTTATTTTGATTTTGTTTCTTTAGTAATGCAGATAGGAGCAATATTTCTGTGGTCTTATGTCTACAACACTGTGCGAATTTCTTCATATTCTACTGTGGAAAAAGCAAATGAAAATTTCTATACTCCTGCAAATGAATTTCCAGATGAAACTACAAATCTACTCCAGGGGATCACGCAAATGGGAATATTTCTCCAAGGAAATGCTTGGTGTCTGGTACTCGTACCACTCAGCAACTCCCCGTTTCTAGATTCATTGAGTCTTCCTCTAAACTGAAGGTTGTCATTATTTGTTGATTTCTGTCGTAGATAATTTTATTTGCATTATGCAACATTGTCATTATCTGGGAGTTTTTTTTCCAGATACCAATTTTCTTCAGGTTAAGAAGAGCTTTATCAAAATTTTCAGGAGTAGTTGACTTAAAAAAGCTCTTTGCACCCAACTATTGGAGTGGTATGTCGCTTTGATTTAAGACTTTGTACACTCATTTAATTTGCTAAAAATGTTGGCATCTAAGATAGACCAATAGTTGCTTGTTCTTTTTAGATAATATCTTGACAGAAACTCATTGTTGAATGTATATGGATGCATAATCTTTTGGATTACTAGCACCCACTTTGCATGTTTTTCCTCACAATACATGAAAGAGGCTGTTTGGCAGTATTGCATATTTTCTCAATACCTACAAACATATTTATTTTTGATAGTAGCCAAAAAAGATTGCCCATCAAATAACTGCATCCAGGAATTGAAATATGTCAAAATCCTTGATGTAATATTGCTATCTTTGTGAATACATGTTGCCTCAGCCATTTCATGCTTGATGTATTGCTGTATAAGGCAACATTTTAAAGGGCCTGAGTTTAAAAGTTGCAAATTAAGTTATTGAATGAACTTGGCTATAACCGCCTCACATTTCCTGTCTTTCTTTTTCTTGTGGTATCATCATCAATTTGTGCATCTGAACATAATCAAATTTGAACTCGCAATCTTTAGGAATAGGGGAATTCTGACAATGTTATATATTGAGTTTAGATTGTACCTTGGTTTTGAATTTCGGCCAAAATCAAAACGTTTCGTCCGATGTCGAAATGTTTCGACAATAATTAGTTTCAATGATGATAATGTTTAGGTTTAGGTATAATATTTAATTTTTTATATTAACTTTATACTAAAGCTTTTATTTAGTCCAAATAATTAAGGTTTTAATTCTCCTCCAATGAAATAATGGTTCGAGCCTCTCTTATTACAAATTTTATTTTTTTCATATTTAAATTCTTTTTAATCAATTTTTTTTTCATTTAATGATTTTTAAAGAATATATATATATATATATATTATTTTCACATTTTTTCTATATTTTCAAATATTTTAAATTTATTAAAGTTCAGTATAAAGATTTAAAAATAATTTGATCGAAATCGAAACGGAAATGATTTCAACTGAAATGACCGAAATCACCAAAATGTATCAGTTTCTTTGAATACCAAAGCTGATTCTGAAATCGAGATTTAAAATCTTAATTTGTACTGTCACATCATTGACAGTATCCTACTAACAACAGCATTAGATTGGCATAGTTCAACTTGGTAATAGTTAGTAGCTCATCACAATGCTCTTATTTATCTGACGTGTAACTTGTGGACCTGTCCGAACTTGGTTTTGTGCGGTCTGAGGTCAAGCTTGCTTTTGATATGAAATTAAATGGTTGACATCTTTTGAAAATTTCATGGAACTGGTCTCTAGTTTTTTGTAGCTTGTGGGGTTTATTGTTGGTGTAGTTCCTCAAATCAGAAAAGTAATGACTGGAGAAACTGCTTCACTTCGTCTTATCCAAGATTCTGCTAGTTTATTGAGCTATGCTCTCCGCTTATGATTCTGGTCACCATAAGGCAATTTGCGATCTCGTCACCTTTGGTAGCTTTACTTTGATGGTACTTGTATCTTGAAAAAATAGGGAAAGAAAACAGTTCTGAATTAATGTAAGTTGATAAACTGTTGACATATATTGTTGACCAGTAAAACCTTCTTATAGGGATCTTCTGTGTTACATAATTATCATGCACTGATATATACTTCCATTTATGTCTAAAATGTAATAATGTAAGTTGATCCCTGTCAATTGTCAAACATGGCAAGTTCCTTGATCTAAGCATGCATCATGAAAATGCTAACCATTTTCATAAGAAAATTTGTGACTAATTGATTGATTATTGCTTGATAACTTTGGAACTTGATATTATTAACATAAAAGTGCTCTTCTCCATCTATTACTGAGTCAATGCTTCGTTCACAGTAACATTTCATTTGTCTGGTACTCCCTTTGTGCTATTTCAACTGATCTGTATGTATTAAATATTCATAAAAAATATTTGTAAACCCTGTGTTCCTTCTAACTATTTGATTTGGTTCTTTGCAGTGGTGGAGCAATACCAACTCTGACACTGATAATGGGAGGAAACCTTCTTAAGGGTATCAACTCTCTCTTTGTTCATGATCCTTGTTGACCTCACAGTAAATTTTGCAACAAGATTTGAAGTTTTTAATATAAATTTTAACTTATTATTCCAGGTTTACAGGGTTCAGGCATAGAATTCTCGCTAATTGTTGGGGTCATAGTTGTTCGCTATATTTTGTTGCCCCTATTGGGCATTGCCATAGTTAAAGTTGTCATTCGCTTAGGATTGCTGCATGCAGATCCTTTATATCAGTTTGTTCTTCTGCTGCAATACGCTGTTTCACCTGCAATGAACATAAGTAAGTGCATACATTGGAGGAAGTACTATTCCTTGTAAATCAATTCTGCCTCAACACATATTCTCTCTCTTTTGGGGTGAATGACTTGAAACTTATGGGAAGGCCTGTGTTCTCGATTTTTTGGGGAGTTCTAAAAGTGACTAAAAACTCATTTTGTGATCATTCACACTAATCTGATATGTATTGTGTGTCTAGGTACTATCACTCAATTGTTCGGTGATGGTGAAAGCGAATGTTCTGTTATTTTCTTATGGGTGTATGCCTTGGCATCTGCATCTCTCACCCTTTGGTCGATGCTTTTCATGTGGCTTGTGTCGTGATTTGTACTTTACTTCTGAGCCAATGGGTCCCATGTAACTATTTGACAGAGGCCATTCTACTTTTGAAATGTAACAGAGAGATGGGAATAATTCCAGCTTGAGACTTGTTTTTTCTCCTCGTAATTCTTTCAGATCTGTTTATCATTTTTGAATTGATAAAAAGAAGCAAGAAATTATAGTGAAAAATCTCATACTTCAAACTCGAAAAATTACTTCATCTCATCTCATCTCTCACAAAAAAAGTGGAGAACAGGAAAAACGAGGGTGGTAATATCTGAACTCAGGAAGATTATATTGCACTCTAGTGGGTAGAGTACAAAATTTAGTGCAGTACCCACAGCACCAGTCACATTTATCAAAAGAAACATTAGGACTAATACAGATGTGCAATTCTGTAGAATCAGCTTCCACAAATTAATCATGCAAAAAGATTAAAAACAAGTGGTTTACAGATTACAGAATCGCAGTCCAGTAGAACACAGCCTCGCCATATGCTTGAGAAAAGCAACTATCCTTCTTCCAGGACCAAGTCAGCCGCATGTACTTGGCCGCAATTGAAAGACACGTGTTAGTAGCGATCCTTGTTCACATCATCGAAGTAAGGATGCTCCATGGCCTTCTTTGCAGAAATTCGCTTTGAAGGTTGGAACTGTAGCATCATCTGCAAAGGTTAAAAAAGCAAGTGAGGACTAGGATTTTAAAAAAATGGTGAAAAACATGCGCATTTATTATGATCAATATTGCAATAAACTCACGGAAAGCAGTTCCAAGCCTTGAGCATCCAGATTTGGAACAGCTGAGGAAAGATTGCTCGGCTTCCATTGAGGATACTCATGCCAATTCTTCAGCTTGCCGACTCCTGGCCACACTTCTTCATTTGGAGTTCCCAGCAACCTGAGCAAGAGAACCACAAGGAGATTGTCAAAGACATCAGACAAGAAAAGGTCACTAAGGTAAAGTATATGCTAATTGTTAGTACACCTGAATATATGGAGCAGTTGCTGCAGTTCAGAGTCACCAGGAAATAGTGCTTTGGTTGTCACAAGTTCAGCTGAATCCAGAAAAATGCAGAACATGATATTTAGGCATGCATACAAATAGATCATATTAGTTCTAAGTATGTGTTAAAGGAACCTACCAAATATACATCCAACAGACCACATATCAACTGAAACTGAGTAATGAGTGTCACCGAGAAGTACTTCAGGAGCTCTATACCACAAGGTCAGTATCTGAAACGATGATTATAAAAAAGGTAAGCTTCAGAACCATTATATGAAAGCAGCATTTCTTGCATGTTGAGCTTAAATTTCTGAGTACCTCGTGTGTGTACTTCTTGAGAGGAATAGTAAAAGCCCGACTAAGCCCAAGATCTGCTATTTTAAGCATCATTGTCTTCCGATCCATCAACAAGTTGTGAGGTTTCAGATCCCTGTTTGGATAAGAAAGAGAGCAGATGGCATGGATTAGAAGAATCATATTGAGTTTTTAACAAAGATAACGTAGATGGAAGGTAGGAATAGTGTATACCTGTGAAGCACACCATGGCCATGACAGAATGCAACACCCTTGCAGAGTTGGTACATTAATATCTGGAACAAAGTAAGCTCCTCAACATTCTTTAACCACTGAGGGCTAATCATGATAATTTACAACCACCCGCAACTGACTATGTTTAGGCAAATGGTTTCACTTGAGGGATGTGTAAATGGAATTTAGCTTTCCAAAAAATTATCATGAAGAAATATTTGTGAATAAATTCATCCTTCCGATCATTATCAGGAAGAAATACTTCTAAAAATTTCCAAGTCATACAGAAGCATACATTCAGCTTCATTCAAGCCAATAAGAAACAAACACGATTATCACCATTATTTCATGAAACCCTCCTAAGAATAAAACAGAACTTATTTACTTAGTAAAAGAAGGGGAAATTGTTACATAGAAATCTACATATCAAGTATGAGACATCTACCTTCACACTTTTAGATGGAATCAAATCTTCGTTCTGACGGAAGCTACGGATATATTTCTTGAGGTCAGCATCCATGTACTCGAAAACAAGGTACAGAATGGTCTTCCCTTCTCTGTTCTGGCCTTGCTTAAGATCCAACAGTCTATACAAAGTGACAAAGAAAAACAAATATGCCAGATAGCAAGCAATATCAATAAAAGAACTGAAAACTCCTCCAGAATCAACCAAGTCCCTCAATTTAATAGAAAAAATAAACCCTTTTGTGCTGTAGATCATCCATTATTAAGACAAAGACACGCTTCGACCAAGAAAACCCTAGACCGAAGCAAACATTCCTTAAATTCGAACCAAAAATTACCAAGAAATTAACCAAATAACATAAATCCACCACACAATCGATCAAAGAAACGAAACCCGAAAAATCATCAGAACATTCGAATCCCAAATGAACCTAAATCCGAAAAATCCCCAGAAAAAAGGTCAAAATTTTCACCTGACGACATGGGGATCGATGGAGAGCATGCGGAGGAGGGAGACCTCGCGGAGGGTGGTGGGAGGCACGCCCTCGTCGTCCTCGGGGAGGCGGGTCTTCTTGAGCGCGACGATCCGGCCGGTGGCGCGCTCCCGGGCCTTGTAGACCTTGCCGTAGGTCCCCTCGCCGACCTTTTCCAGCTTCTCGTACAGATCCATCGCCCTCAGCTGCGGCTTCTGCGCCATCGATCGCGATCTTCCTTGTTCTACGTCGATCGAGAAAGAAATTTGTAGGAGAAGACGAAATGGGAAGGGGTTTGTTTAGGGGGAGAAGAGGGGAAAGGTGGGTTTTTTATGCCCCAATAGCCGTTGGGGTTTATTCCTAACGGCTGCAAATTTTGAATTTCAAACTAAGTTGATTTACGATTTTGACCCTGGGTTCGAATAGATCGGAGAATGCGACTCCTTGAATGCTGTTACATTGCAAATGAACTTGCTCTTAAATATTTTTTTGAATAAACTTTAAGGATTTTTTTAAAAAATAAGGATTAGCTTATTAGGTGGTGTTAGATTCAATTCCACATATGAGGAATTAGCAGAATTTTCGAAATTAAGGGTCTAATTTTAGAATTTATGTTAGGATTTTTCCAAATGTGATGATAATCGCCCATCAGCTCCTCTTCACGGTGATATGTTATGTTGTTTGATCATGCTTGTGCTTGTCCATGTGTTCAATATCATTGAAACTTCCTTCTCTTCTCCCTCAATCTTGAACTAGAGCTTGAACTCGATGTGGTAAACGCCCATCAACTCCTCTTTGTAGTGATTTGTTCTGTTGTTTAATCGCAGTTGCGCTCCTCTGTATGCTAAACGCCATTGAGACTCTCCTCTCTTCCCCTCCCCTTCAAGTTAGGATTTGAACTCTAAATCCCCTTTTTGAATTTCGATGCCTAGCTCATAAGTAAGCATGCCTCATTTCTCCCCGATTTTTTTTTGTTATCAACGAATCTCTTTGTACCACCGATGGCTATTATTGATTGGCGATTGGCTTTTGGCTTTGCTTGTGAATGCATGATTTGGTACTGATTGTTGATTGTATCTCTTGAATTGATTTTGTGGCCCCATTTATCTTGATTTGATTCTCGAAACTTGATTTCCGATCTTAATTCTTCATAATTTTTTCTCGACTGCTTTGTTGATATTTGTCGATTAAGGTGTTTGATTTCATTCTTCTTGATTGCTTGTTGGATCATGGTGGAAGGTTGGTTGCCATTGGATGTATGTGAATAGCTTATTTGTTATTTGTGAATCGTTTGAGTTTCACCGTTAGCTACTTCTTTATATTGATAACCATTTTTTATAATTCATATACTTATTGGGTGTTAGGTGGCTGTAAAGAATTTTCATGTGGTGCAACTAATTATTAAAATATAACTTAATTTCTTAATTTATAAGTAAATATTTAATTAGTGGTACATTAATTAAGTTCATATAAATAAATAAAATTTAAAATTCATAACAAAATAGGCGTAAGTTTATTTATTTGAAAATAGATGAACATACCCTCAATTCTATCTTCAACCAAACACCAAATTCTTGCATTTAATGAATTTCATTAATTGCACTTGCAAACCAAATAATGGAATTACATAATTGAGAAATTTCAGATTATTCAATTTCAAATAAAAAATATCCATCCAAATATTAAAATTACCTAATTTCTTTAATTCTCTCAATGAATTGAACCAAAAGCCGGTTATTGAGTTAAATTTTCAATTAAATAGTAGTCAATACAGGTTAATTTTTGTCAGTTATTTTAGTTAAAATAAAATGCATTTGATTTGTGGGAAAATCACATTGATGTCCTGTTAGAGCAATCCAGATGTCCACGCTCAGTTTCTTGATTAAAATAATGTAAATTTAAATAGTTAAATTCGGACTTTTTAAAAATATGTATGTGAATTTATTTTAATTAGTTTGCAATTCCTGCATTAGAAGAATGAAAATTAAGTTAATTTGAAGTGTATGAGTGTAAAATAAAAAAAAAATTTTAAAGCTGTACAAAGACAATTAGAAAATTTAGAATATGAAAAACACGAGTCCAAATACAGTTCATGGAGTTTCCAAGGAAGCAAAGATGGAACGAAAGTGAGAGACTCCGCTACAAACCCTAATTATTATAAGGAAATTTTACGAGAAAATTTTTAAATTTTTAAATTTTTTTGATCAGTTGCTTGTATTTTTAAAATTATTTTATTAACCTCTAAAAAAATTTCAAATTAGAATCAACTCCCAAAGTAACTGATCTTGTTAGGACATGTTTGTTTCGTAAAATTTCAAAATTCTAAGAATTTTAATATTTTGAAAGTTTTGATAGTATATTTGTTGTGTAAGACGTGTAAATTTAAATTTTTAAAATTTTGTATTTGTTTTGTTAGATTTGTAAATTTTAAAATTATAAGTTTTATATTTTATTTGATTATAAAGTTCAACATGTTATTTCACATGTTGAATTCTAAAATTTAAAATTTTGAAGTTGGATTAATTTTGGAGAACCAATAAATTTTATAAGAAAAATAAATATTAATTTAATATGAAGTGTACAAGAGAAAAAAATGATTTAGAAATGTAGGAATGCAATTAGAAAATTTAGAAGAATATGAAAATCATAAATCAATACCTAACACACAGGTTGAGATGCATAATTTGAAAATTACGTATTCATAATACATAAAGAACTGTTTGGTTATTCGAAAATAAAAAAAAATAAAAAAAATTGACTTCTCTCCCTTCTGATCCTCTTTTAGAAATATTGAAAATTATTCACTTTTATCGTTTACTTAAATAAAAGTATATTTCGAAATTATAATTCTTTATATAAAATATTATTTATTTAATTATTTATTATTATTTTTTTTAAAAAATACTATTATAATATATAATTTTATTAAATATTACTATAATTAAAAAATAGTATTAAATTTATATGTAAATAAAATTTAGTTCATTAAAAGTGAATCGAAATTCAAAAAATTACTTTTAAATAATTAAATAACAAATGAAGAAAGTGATCGGACTCTTTTTTTTTTTTTTTTTTTATCAATTAGACAATCACGGGTTCAAGACAGAGCCGCACAGTTAGAGGCTCGGGTGGCACAGAAGCAAGAGGCTTGCCAAGAAACCCCTCGGCCATGCTGCAAATACAGACACCGAAGGCATTCAGATAACCAAAACCATCGGAGCTGCTGGCACGGCCGTGGAACCACCGGCAGCCGGAGCCCATATTGAAGCAGAACGGTGTGCCGACCTCGCTGGCGAAGGGCTCGTGCCGAACTCGAGCGAGCTGATCACCTCGCAGTAGTTGTACGGGACCGACTCGTCGGCGAAGATATCAGGCTCCGCGCACCATGACCCGTAGCGCCCGCTGACCGAGGTCAGAGGCTCATTGAACCAAATCTACGTACGCATTGCGCGTATGATCAATTGACCATTTAAAATTATTCATGATTATGCCTTAAATTACATGACTCAACCCGCTTTGCATAATTATTTCGACAAAAATTTAGCCACCTTTTTTTGAGACGTGTGGCTAAATTTTAAAATTTTTTAAATAAAAAATTAAACATTTAGACGAATTATTTTTAATCTTAGTCTTAACTTAACATCTAGCATTATTAATAACTAAAATTTTTAGAGGATTAACTTTTGTTAGAAATCTTGACCGTCTGCCTTTGGTTGTATTGATTTATGGCGGAAGAAGAAGTAAGAGCAAAAATGGAATAAAAATCATAGAAAAACAAAAGGGAAAAAAAAAAAAAAAACAAAGAAAACATATCGAAATCTCCTTCAGTTCCTCTTGGAGAGAAGCGCGGCTTCATGGCGCTGATACGTGATCCGGATCCCGTAGATCAACTTGTCGTGCCAGACGCAAACCGCTTTGACATCACCTCCTGCTCCATCGTTCCATTCTTCTCCGTGTATGGGGGCTCCTCTGGCATTCACTTTTAAATAAATCTTTCCATCTTGAATTACGCTCTAATTATAAAAAAACATAATTGCGAGCAAAAACTTGGATTACAAGAAATAAAAGCCATAAAAAAAAGGAAAAAATCACGATGATGGAGCAAGAAGCAAAGATTTGAGCGCTGAAATGTTGGGAGGCGGATGAACATAGAATGAAAAAAATGTGTTTCGAGTTGAGTAGTTAAAAGGAGAGACAATGACGGGGTCATGGTTTGATGGAGACATTGAGCCAATGTCTTTGTCTCTTCGATTCTTCTTTGGAAGCAAAATTGATGCTCGGTTGTTCTTTTGCTCTTTGGAATAGAGTTGAAGAATCAAATCGTCTCATCTTTGAAATAGAGTTGAATGAATAGCCCGCCCCCCTCTCCCCTGTTTAATTTGAAATCAGAATAAAGATTAAAATTAGTATTTTTATATTATTTATTTTATATTATTATTAAATTAAATTATAATAGCGTTAATTTTAATAAAAATATATTATTTTACAAAAGTAATTTATTAATTTTAATCATGATTTTGATTTTGATTCCGAATCAAATGGTGCATCTATATTCGCTCCCTCACCTATGTGCTCATCAACCATGCCTACACGCTTGCGTTGCACCTTTGCACCTTTGCACCTCGCCTCTTTTCTTATTGACAAACCACACAAGCTCCTCCTGTCGCCGCATGCAACCGTCCATTTTTTTGCGTTCATATATTTTTATTTGCTCAATCGGATGATTGAAAAATCGGTCTCACATAAAGGACTAATAAGAAATTTCAAAATTGTATTTGACCGAAAAAAAAATAATTTTTTGTTCTTTTTACAACTAGTGAGTAATGATGATATTTTGAAGACTTAAAATGTTATAATGTTAAGTGTGGCAAATTAGTCCTATATCGGATATTGGATAGATGAAGTCTAATAATATAGTGAAAAAAATTCATATATAATGAGCTTAAGTTTTTGAATAAAATTTTAAATTTTGACCAAAACCAAAATGTTCGGATTTTGGCCATGAATGAAACGTTTCGCCATGGGTTTTGGTTTTGGATTTCAAAAATATATTATTTATATTTATATATTATAATTATATTACAAACTATTATTAGCTTAGTGGTAAAGTCTTTAATTTAGTTTCAATTGAGATCTCGATTTGAATCCAAGAAATTGCAAATTTCGGATTCTCATATATTTTTCATTTTTTTATCACAAATTTTTTTAAATTAATAAGTCAAAGTTTAGTAAAAAAAGTTTAAAAATAATTTGACCAAAATCAAAACGGGACCGAAACGGATTAATTTTGGTGGGTGTCAAAACCGATACCGAAATCGAAACTTAAAACTTTTGTTTATGATGGTTTGATATCCGACCCATTATATTATTTCGATTTGACACTCTTTTGACTCTTTTAACAAATGATATCAGAGCTTTAGGTTTGAAACTATATAAACCCTTAAGAACAAAATTATTGTAATAATGCGACTGAATTGAATTGCACGTTAGTTTCTCTTTAAAAATAAAAAATTGAGACAAAAATCCGTTAATATGGGTTACATAGTAGAATTAGTTAAGTAAAAGAATACCGTGATGATGTGACTGAATTAAATCGTATATTAGTTTTTTTTTTAAAAAAAGTAAAAAATTGAGACAAAAATCATTTAATATGGATCACACGGTAAAATTGATCGAGTAAAAAAATTTTTGATTAAGAGTGTTAAAATTGATGTGATCAAATCACACCTAAAAAAATATTATTATAATATCAAATGCGATGAATTAGTTTCATATCGGATATTAGATAATAAAATCTCATATATATATAATGAAAAAAATTTATATCTTATGAGTTTAAGTTTTTGAGATAGTTTAAAATTTGATTTACTATATTATTTTAATTTGATAATTTATATATTGTTTAGACAGATGGGTAGAGGACGAGCGAGGCAAAGATTACAAGATAATTAGCTCAATGCTTTCGGTTCAAATACGCCCAAACTATTTTGGAAGCAGTCGAACCAGTTGGACCGTTTGGTGAACCGGATTTTATTGAAAACGACATATTTGTAGTTTGCCGTCATCGTGTCTAATACTGATAGGATAGGACATCCATTCGAGTTCAATTTTTCGATGGATTTGGATGCAATTGATCAATTGTCCAGGGGCGTAAGTGCAAAAGGCCTCGTAGACAATGATAGCAACATAAAAAGCTATCAAAAGGTAAGACGACATGCACAAGCACTATAATAATAGAGCGACGTCTTTGCCCGAATTGTGTGGCACATCATCAAGGATGACTTATTTGCAATTTTTTTTTTTTTTTTAAAAAAAGAGAAAAATTCCATTGACATACCAACAGCGAAAGCGGGGCTAGTCTAGCCAATCAATCGTACACGGCTAAGCTTGGTAGATTCCACCTTGGTCCTGCAAAAAGTTTTCTTTTTAAATTATAATTCTTAGACTTTTTTACATATATGTCCTTATTTAATTCTTTATATACTTCATATATAAGCCTGTTTAATTTTGACTTACAAATCACACATAGGTAATATGAATAACATTGTTCTATGGGTGCATTTTATAAATTATCATTATGGCAAGGATTTCTATGCAATTTCAAAGATTTAGGATATTTTTTGTGGAGCAATGAATGTGGGTGGAAATGGGCTGGAAATCACATGGGACTTTGTCCTTTTCCCCCCTCGAATAAAGTAGAATATCAGCATGCTTTTCTTCTACTCCTGTCTGCCGCTACTTTTATGCCGTACCTAATTCACAGGTGCTCTTCTCGGTCGACACGGAAGCAACCGTCAACTCTCAAGTCAATAACTATGTGGACTTTTTCATACAAACCCCTTAAAGAGTTTTTTTCACTCACCAACCCTAAATTCAAATTATTTGTGTATATACCACCCCGTAATCATTTAGCTTTATTAAAATCCATCAAAGAAAGGGACACAATATTGGAAAAAGATGTATAACATTCTTTGTAAACTCTAAAATCGGGTATTATGTGCAAAATAAACCAATATTTTCATTTAAGACCTTCTTAATTGCTAAATTTAGTTTTTTCATTGTTCATTGGCTGGTAAGAAGATTCCCTTATGCAAAATTACCTTTTTATCTCTATCCAGAATAGAAAAATCAAATAGGAAAAGGTGTTTATCGCAAAAAGATAAGCCTGATCCTATTAATTACATCCCACGCCACAAAAGTTTGGTGGGAGTTGGAACTTATTAGTAGCCAATGCCAGGCTGAGGAAAAGTAATCACTTTCACACTCGTTCTGATCACTTTTAAAGGATTTTTGCATATACACCCCTGTGAGTATGTGAAATTACAAAAAATGAAGTCGAAAATAGTACAATCTTTTTGAAAAAAATATATTATTTTGATAAATTATGGCGACTGGGGAGACATTATTTTTTAAAAGAAATATTTAGAATTCAAGTTTTTGCAATGGTGAAATTAGAAAAATATGAATATAAAAATGACATTTATTATTTGATTGAATAAAAAAAGTGATCTAAATTCTTGATTTTAACCGAGCAAAATGACCATCTGAATTTTTTAGAGTTGTTTCTAGTTATTGCTCTTGAAAAATGGAAATATTTCGTACGAATAAAAGTGCAAAAACCCTTTATTTGTAAAATGCGAAAAAAAAGGTAAGAGGATAGGGGGTATTTTTGTGGGGTTAATGCATTTAGCCCCCTGAATTCTAAATATTTTGCAGAAAAAATGTTAGCCTGCTTTAGTGCTTTATTACCTGTAATTTTTTTAATATTTGTTTAAATTTATTTTAATGAGGGGCTCTGGCAAAATAAAATCCTCTGCGTGAAAGAAAAAAAATTGCGGCGATTTCAAGCCCTAATTTGCTTTCTTGGTGCTCCGCTTCTCTTGTCTCCTCTGGATGCGTCTTGGATTTTTTCCGCTTAAAATCGTAGATTTCTTTTTCAATTCTCTAATTTTCTTGTTTTTGTAGCGATTTTCGTCGGAATTAGTTTCGATTTTGTGGATTTTTCTGGAGAAATTCAGGGAAAATGGGGGGATATTTGGGAGAGTCCTAGGGCTGAGATCCCTAAATTCTCTTGGTTTTCAGCTCGATCTTGGTTGGAATTAGATATCTGTTTTTTTACTGATCTGCGTCTTTTTGTTAAATTTATTTTTACGCTAGGGTTTTGGGTTTTACTTTTTTCTAAAAAAAATTTAATTTCTGTTGCTGTACTTCTACTCTAATTTATGTTGTAATTCTGCATAACAGGGATTCAGTGTTTCAAATCGCTACTTATCTTTCAGGGTTTTGGAGCTCGTTTGAGTGTGTTTCTACTGTAAAAATCGCATCTTTGTGGCCTTCTCTCGCTGTAATTGTTGCTTTTACCTAAACTGGCGCTTGAGTTTGAGTCCTAATAGTGCTCAAAGCTTCCAAAATTGCTCTTTTCCCGCCACAGTAGACTAGATTCTGAAGTCAGGGTGATAAATGTGTGATCTTTAGTAAAGAAGCAGCTGAATTCCGGACTAGATTTGTAAAGTAGTTGCGCTTTTAGTTGGTGTTCTTGCGTGTGTGGATTTTGAGTTCTGCATTCATGGAGGTTAGATCAGAGGTTGGTATGATGCCAAATAGGGAGCCATTTAGCGTTGGCATGCAGAAAAATTCGGTTCAGTCGCCGCCATCCTTGCAAAATTTGCGGTTGGTTTTCACCGCCGACGGCCAGGCAGTCTATAAGCCAATTGGTGCTACCTCTCCTCCTTATCAAGGTGGTAGTGGTGGTGGAGGAAATGGGGAGGTGACTGCGGGTGGCGAAAGAGCCCCGACACCAGCAGCGGCAGCACCACCTCCTGGTCTTAACATTAACATGGGGGAGCCTATGAAACGGAAGCGTGGGCGGCCGAGGAAGTATGGGCCAGATGGCACCATGGCCCTCGCTCTTATCCCGGTGTCCCCTGGGTCGAGCTCTGCCCTGCCAGCTAGTGGCGGTTTCTCTCCATCTTCAGCTGGACCTGCGAGTACCACTCCTACTGGGGACCCCAACAAGAAGGCGAGAGGCAGGCCGCCTGGTTCTAGCAACAGGAAACAACAGATGGCTGCTTTGGGTATGTATCAAATTCTCTCATTTTTGTTGGTGTTAGCTCCTGGGTTTATGTATGTTTTTTAATTGATTTTGAATGTTTTATTAGGTTGGTTTGTTGTTGTTGATGTCATAGGATATTTTGATGATGTTGCTAATGTAGGCTTCGATTTGGGTTTCTGGTTGCTAATTGGGGGAATTTTTTGGTAAGATAATTGGGGGTTTTATGGAATGATGGGTGAAATGGGAAACATATTACTCTCATAAAAGGTGAGGAGAGAGGTTGGATGGTTCTGTTGGAGAAAGACTTTGTGGTAGATCTGACATGCAAGGATTGAAAATTGTGAATATTACCTTTGTGCCCTTGGAGCCACTGCTATGACTTTGTATGTAGGATTTTCCGAAACTGTTGTTTGGAATATAATAGTAACTATTTTGTTACTAGGGTATTCTTATGTACATAATGATTAATTATAAATGCAAGACATGCTTGTTCATTAGCCAGCTGGAAACACAAGTGTATGAAAATTATCTCTATATTGAATGTGGTTAATGCTTTTTTAGTACTTCTCTATTTGAATGCACTTTTTGAGTATTGGGTGGGGATCTAAGCAAAAAATTCTTTTCATATTGAAAACTAGGAAAATTGCTGACAAAATTTTTGATATGGGAACATGAGTCATGAGGAAATGTACGAATGTAGTTTGTTGATCTTGAAAATATGATATCAGTAGCATTTGGAGCATATTTAGATAGTTGAAGAATTTCAGTTTTCAAGCCTTGCAGTTGTAAAAACATCTTTCTATAAAGTGATGGAAGGATCTTAGTAAAGCTCACAATAATTTTGTAGAGATATTCTGAGAAAATGAAAACCATAGACAACCTTCTTTGCATGGTATGTTTTTTACATGAAGTGGCCAATGTGGGTGGGTTTGTAAAATTCATGTATTCTAAAGTGTGGCGGTTGTTGACTATGTTTCAAGTTTCTGAATACTTGTATGCTTTTCAGAAAGCTCAAATTATATGGACCAGTGTTCATGTGAATCTTGGTATCCTTTGCAAATTGACACCAGATTAGTATTCATTACTTATGAAATTCATTCTAATATACTAATTATTTTCAGGATCAGCTGGAATTGGATTTACCCCCCATGTCATTACTGTCAAAGCTGGAGAGGTATTCTCTTACACAGCTAAATTGTTTTGGAACCTTTTGCATTTATTTCAAATTTTTTGCACATCATTTAGATTTTCTATATCAAAAGGGTTCATGTTGAACTTGGAAAAATATACATTTTCTCCTCCTTTCCTTTTGATGGATAAGCAGTTTGTTGTATGAAGACTGGACTTCATACTGACTTGATGTTTTAATTTTAGTGGGCCTGTGAAACAATGAAGGAAACATCTTTAATCAATTTTGAAAGGCCTTTTTGTGATATATTATCTTCATTTTTTTAACAGGCTTGTACTTTGTGTTGGTAAAGTGCTTTAATTTACTCATATTTGTTATATAAAAAATATTTACTAAAAAAATCACAAATATATAATATTTAATGTTACAAATATATATATTTACATAAATGAATGTAACGTTAAATATTATATATTTGTGATTTTTTTAGAACAGTTTAATATTTTTTTGCCTCTTGGAATTAATTTCAAGATTATAAGGTGTCCTCAAAGATGACTTCTATGAATGTGAAAAAGTTAGCAACCACATCTTCCCTAGAGTATGATTGTTAAAGAATGCGATGCAACTTATATTTGTCCTTTCTGAAGTATGTGTAATGCTATTTCCTTGGCTAGCCATCTGGCAATTGTTGGTTGAATGAATAATTTTGTTTGACTATATTATCATGAAGTGATAAAATTTTGAGATGGTGAAAAGCAACAAATGACCTCAATGGTGGATAGAGGACGATTTCAATCCATGGTTGACCATCTCTCACACAATGCTAATTTAGGGGGGGGCGGGGGGCAGGGCATAAAGTATTCAGTATCATATTCTTCTGCTTAGATCATATTTCCCTGCTTAATGCCAGTACCACGGAGTTCTGTTATTGTCCCTATAGAACTTAACTGCAGAACCAATTGTTTCTGTAGAATAGAATTCTAGAAAGGTTTACTTTTCTTTGCATGTCTGTGATTGATAAGATGTGCCACAAACTGCTATACATTTTTCTGCCTCATGTAATTCAGTTTTCTATTTCATACTGTTTACAAAGGTATGCAAGTAGACTCGAGAAAAATGAAAACTAATACTTGTGCTGGTTAATATTTCAGGATGTGTCATCAAAGATCATGTCATTTTCCCAGCACGGACCTCGTGCAGTTTGCATTCTTTCAGCTAATGGTGCTATCTCTAACGTTACTCTCCGTCAGGCAGCTACTTCAGGCGGAACAGTAACTTACGAGGTAGAAATCAGTATTGTGGCATTTGTGTCCATCAGCAGCTTCTCCTGAAACAATGATGTGCCTTAAACATATTTCCCTTATCTGTACATGCTATTTGCATTGTTACATAGATTCCATGTCAAATGCATCCTGGAGTCATATCCAAAACTTCACTCTCAAATCATGTGGATGAAAAGAAAATAAGTGAAGGGAAAAAGAGTGTGGGAACATTCATGCTATTTAGGCTCTAATAGTTCATTAACCTAGACAATCATCAAAAAGAAAAAAAAGAAAAATCCTATACCTGTGTCCTTGTGCATATAACATTGCCAATTTGTAGCATGCTGTGCTCTTTTATTCCAAGTCTCTAGCTCATCATCCTAATTTTGGACAAAAGCATCATAATGTTCTTGTGTATTTCACTTGTTTTGCATTTGTTTTATGGACAAAGGGTCGATTTGAGATATTGTCACTATCTGGCTCGTATCTGCTCTCTGAAAGTGGTGGCCAACGCAGCCGAACTGGTGGATTGAGTGTATCACTGGCTGGTCCAGATGGACGCGTTCTAGGTGGTGGAGTGGCAGGGCTCTTAACTGCGGCTTCCCCCGTGCAGGTTCACCTGTGACTGCAACTTGTTGATACTATGGTAGATTTTGAAAAGGAGCAACTTTGTTCAACATGGTTACTGAAAAAGGAAATTTTTTGTAGGTGGTTGTGGGAAGTTTTATCGCTGATGGCAGAAAACAATCAAAGCCAGCAAATCATTCTAATCCTGCATCAGCTCCTGGGAAGCTTCCTCCGGTTTCCATTGCAGGGCCTAGCAGCCCACCTTCCCGAGGTACACACAGCGAATCTTCTGGTGGAGCTGGTAGCCCACTGAACCACAGCTCAGGCACATGTGATAACAGTAGCCAGCAGGTTTTTTCAAGCATGCCATGGAAGTGATGGACCTTGTCTAATCCTTTTGTTGTGTTTGTTGCCTTTAATTCTTCTCCTCGATGTAAAATTTGTTTCAACCATAAGAGCTATCATGTTGTAGCATCATGTATGAGATTAGAGAGGCAAACTTGTATCTTGCATTTAGCTTCTTTCACCCTTTTGTTGTGAAGATGTGCTTGTACTTTGCCAGAAATGAAATGTTGTGCTTGTAATGTATTGTACTAGGTACTATCTTTGGTGTAGTATATGTCACTGTGTTGCCATCTTTGGCTTTGTTTCATTTTCTGGTCCTCTTTTTAGATTGTGCAATAATCGTATTTTCTAAATTGTGTAATTACAAATGAATTTGTAAAGATCAGTGAATATTATGTATGCCCTCTCTCTTTTTATTATTCAAGCTTAGCTCAAATAATGGATATCTTGCTTTGTGCAGCCTTTGTTAATACAACACGATTGTCAAATATGATTCAACTTGAATTACATTGCCACAGCTATAAATGATAA
The DNA here is from genome assembly GCA_005019695.1 of Trichopus zeylanicus subsp. travancoricus. NCBI lineage: Eukaryota > Viridiplantae > Streptophyta > Magnoliopsida > Dioscoreales > Dioscoreaceae > Trichopus > Trichopus zeylanicus. The sequence continues at coordinate 229,750 of RXID01021427.1, read as the reverse complement.
CATAGTCGCTCTGGTTCCACAATTTCTTTTCTGCAAGAACATGGTCTTCACCGCTTGAGAATATACTATCTGAATTCTAAAATATAAGCAAAAAAATAAAAGCCTCTGTCACAGCATTTCAATTTATTTTTCAGTAAGAATTTTTAAATGGATCTCATTCATGCTTCGCCCTTTTCAGGAATACAACATTTTCCATGACGAAATTAATTTGTTTTCAAAAAGCACTTAGATCGGAGGTTGACCAATTGAACACAACTTTGATCATGAACCTCTGCTCAATGCTACTGAAGATATGACAATGAAAAGCTCATGATGAAGTGAATCACCCCAATACATCAGATGCATATCTAGAGGAATACGTAGCAGTTAAGAGGTCATCTCAGTCCCTTGGTTCTTTTCAGCAGATACCTCAAAGAGAAGATACCAAGGGCAACAGTTTGCCAGAACCACCCTGCTGAGTTCTTTGGGTCGACCTTTCTTGACAAGAACCACGCATATATACCTTCTCCGATGTGCAAGGCTACAGAAACGAGGAAGATGAATCTGATGACTGACAAAGATCGGAATACAAACAGGTGGATTGCATGGACCCATTTCAATGGGCCAAGAGGGGGCAAGTATGCTGCACAGAACAATGCCAACATCCCAATTACGGCAAATAGCCATGCAAATATGGTTGGGCCATCCAATTCCCTCCTCTTCCTGTCCTGCCAGTATGAGATAGTGGCAGCCAGACCATCACGAGGACTCACCATTGGAATATATCCAAGCTCTTCCTTTGCTTTCAGATAGGAAAAGTAATGGGTCACACCAATCTGTTGGAGAAGTTCAATAAGATAAGGGATGCCAATATGAGAGTTGTGACCCCAACAAGTTAATTTAAAAGATAGAACATGATACTAGGGCATACACTTCAGAAGCACAAACAGAAGAAGAAAACAGGCACAAATTTAGAAGAAGATTTATTGATATATTAAATTTCATTGCAATTAGCTGCACTATTACCTTGCCAAAAGCTAGAAAGTAAAAACTATGAAGAACATGCAATAAGCTTTCTGCCACCATGAACAATTGAACATGATGTTGGTTTTCACCAGAGAAATTTCAACAGGAAGAGTTTTTTATATCAAACTGCCTTTTTAGTACCATCTTTTAGAGGGCATCCAAACTATGTTGCAGCACTGGTGGAGGTGCTGCCACTAAACCTACCCAAAATTAATACTCTACTACTATGCATCTCAGGCTATTAAATATAATATATAGCTACTATTAGTGTATCACTAGTAATAAAATGGCTACTGAAAAGCACAAAATCACCGACTGTATTATATAGCTAAATAACAACTACTAGGGTATACAACTTGTACTACTTCAATACTATGATAAAGCTACTAAACTAGAGTTAGCATGAGGCCTTCCATCATTTATTTATTTGTTTAATAGTGTGTTATAATTAGACCTGACAATTCGGATTCACGGATCGAGTTCGTGTCAGATCAAAACTATAATATTGTATCAAATGGGTTAATCTGAACCAGACCCGTTTATTAAACAGGTCAATTTTCTGAACACGACCCCAATCCAATTTTTAAATGGGTAACCGGCCTGATTAGAATTGATCCGTTTATTAAACAAATTGAGTTCGGGTCATGACCCAAATTGACTCAGGTTGATTTGATATATTTAACTAACATTAATAATTTTAACATATTTCAAATAATTAAAATAACAATATTATTAAAAACTAATTGTAATAATAAAATACTTTAATTTAAAAGCAATAATTCAAAAAAATACTAAAAAATATTGTAAAATAAAATATTAAATAATTTTAATTGACTTAATTGGTAAATGGGTTGATTCGACCTGTTTCTAACCTGACAAATAAATGGGTCAATCGGATTATAAACGGATTACATGGGTTAACCCAATTACGATCCGAAACCAATTATAACAAACCCGAACATATTTAATTCAGTTTAGGTTCGGATCAAATTAACAGATCGGATCATATATTGCCAAATCTAACTATAATTACACTAAGTTCTACCTGAATTGGGTCTTAACCATTATTAGAACTACCTAATGACTACTATTACTATGCTCGAGTAAAATAACTCACCATTACAATAATTATTATGCAGATCTTTAACTACTATTGCATACAACTAATGGGCGCTCTAACCCTTGCAGTCATTTTACTAGCGACAAAGCAACTGGTAATACATGCTTACTATTATGATAGAACTGTAGCTAAAGACCACCAATATTATGGTTACTACTATCTGCTAGACAGCTACTTCCTAACAAATGGAATTGCACAATTATTACACCACAGATACTATTACTATAAAATATACAACTATCCCACTATTATTATTACCACTGTCGAAAACTTCAAGTTTCCACAAAGCAAGAACAGTTTATAGCGAACTTCTAAATAATTACTGCTATTAGTGCAGTACCCTTTACATGGTTCTGCTATATCGACTAGAAATGGTACATCTACTGTTATATGTAGCAGAGTCTAACTAATTCTAGCATTGCTACTACTACTAACTACTAGTACCCAGCTGCTACAAACAAATGATTAGTTGGAAAAGTGCTCCATCACAAATGTAGATACATCATTAAAATTTTGCAAGTTCAGATTGCTGGAATTGGTTTTATCTTGCCCGGCACATAAACAGAGATTTATTGTTAACCTACACTCCAAGGGAAGATCTAACAATTCCCATGTCCAACACATTATAGACTACTTCTTGTGGAACTCTGCATGAAAATCTCAATATAGGACGTTGCATCTGTACTAACCTTGTAAACTTCAGCAGGAAGAAGAAGTGGCTGGGGAAGCCACCATCGGTTAAGCCAGGGGTACATCAACGTGTACATAAACCAGAAAAGTTGTGACATGAATAATGCATGTTTCACATCAATTGTGATCTTGGGTAAATCATAACCTAAGCCTTGCAATATAGGATTGATAATGGATTCAATACTGTTGACAGGTGCACCTGCAAACACAAGAATACCAATTAATTCAAGAAAATGAATAAAAGCAGATAGTAAGAATCCTCATATAGATCGTTGTTACCATCACATATGAAATATGGTTGCCCAGCTGCAACAGGCTGTCCTCTACCAGGTATATCATCTAAAAGCCCCATGCTTGCTAAAATAAGAGCAAGCACTAGGTTGTCCACATAGACCCAGTCTGTCTTCACGTTTGGATCACCAACTTTGAAGGACAGCAAACCCATCTTGGCAAGAGAGAGTATTCTTTGAAAGTGCCTTTCCTCGCCTGGTCCATAGATAGCAGCAGGGCGGATTGCACATGTATAAAGACGGACCTTGTTGTTTTTCCTACACATTGAAGATCACCTAAGTATATTGTGCCTTACAGTCATCAACTATTCTTATCAGTCAAGAATTTTCTGAAAAAATGGTGCTAATTGTTCATAAAAGTTTTTATAGGTGACCTTAACTATACTGCAGAATAACATAAATTATTCTGGTTTCATCTTCATCATATACCAGTCAAGCACAATAGTGCATTAAAACACAATATTTATAATTCAAAATCACATTTGATGAAAGAAGAAAATGAGAATTAAAGTCCGGATAGAAAATCAAGGCTGCTTACTTCGATGGGCGGCTGTTACTCTTAAGAACCAGTTGCTCTGCAATGGATTTGCTACGACCATATGGATCAACATGATCATCGAGAGGAAAATACTTCAATGACTCATTCCCGTTAACAATCTCCTTCCCACCAAAAACCACATTATATGTACTCACATAGACCAGCCTCCTAACTCCAACCTCATGGCAGACTTCCAACACATTGCACGTACCATTTATGTTGACCTCATCAACACGCCCCGATTGGAGCATTTCCTTCCCTGACATGCCATATGAAGCAAGATGGAAAACACAATCCACCCCACGGAGGAGTTTTTCGACATCCTTCTTCTTAGTTACATCCCCTGCAACTTCTCGAAGAATTAGGCCCTACCAACAGCAAAAATACACCAAATTCGAAAGAAAACAAACAAATTCTGGCAATATATTCAACATTCAAGTACAACACAGGGTTCAGCTCTAGGTTTCTAGTGAATTTTGTATGATATCTCCTAATGTTTGTTACTTTCTGAAGATAAAAAAACTCATATTAACAAAGCAAAAATCAGCAGCGATTTCATGAAAGCATGCAATTCCCATGAAAATACCAATAAAAACTATATGCTCCGATTCAATCTAAAATTTAAACCGCATACTGAAAACCTCCAAATTGATTGAAAAATGTCTAAAAATCAACCATACGGCCTGCCCCGGTTGCATCAGCACTTAAAATCCAAGGAAAATCGCATCAGAACAGCGTGGAAGAGGAGAAATCGGGACCTCGGATACAAACAACGCCGGCTCTGTTGAGATCGTCGGACCACGGCGAGGAGGCCCGGGGATCCAAGGAACGGACCTCCTCCGCCCCTCGGCGCGCGAGCTCGAGGCAAAGAGCGGCGCCGACGAAGCCTAACCCTCCCGTCACCGCGAAGCGCCTACCCTCGATCCCTTCGTTCTCGCTGAGATGCATCTTCTTCTTCTTCCTCCTCGGATCACAACCCGCCGGAGATGGGAGAGGAGAAGGTGTTGACTCCAGGGTCGGTTCACCGGTCTTGAACTTTGATGATCAGTGTTGAGCGATCCGCTGTTGGGTTTGACAGGAAATGGAACATATGAAGCTGATGTGGCGTGTTTCTAATGGACAATCTGAGTGGGACCCACATTTTTACCGCCTCATTCACTTCCGAGTTTGGAGTCCAGTCCACGATCCATCTCCGCCACACCGTTCGAATCCCCGGCAGGAAAAAAATGGCGCTTGCTGGGCCGGTCAGCCGACGACGGAGGCTCTGATCTCCGGCGCGGCATGAGCCCTCCGCGAGGATCTCAAGGGCTCCGGTCGAGCGCGTGGTCGTCGGCCTCTCCTGCTGCGAGGTGATCACTGATATCCGTATCAATTCGAATAATAATTATAGCAATTTATGGCTAGAGTTTCGATGGACCTATCTGAATTTACCGATTTATTTGTTGGATCTTTTTATCCTTGCGAATGATTTGTTTGATCATTTGTGACTTGTGAGAGTGGAAATATGCAATTGGTTTGTCGAAGAAAATGTCTTCAATGTGTTAGGCATCAGAACAAGAATCTGGCATTCTTCGCTTTCATCATTAGATCAAATCGTCTTTCTGTTGATGGACGCTGCGATCTTTGTAAGTTTGCAATTTAATGTTTGAGAGTGAAAAAAATGACTTTTTTTCTGGTGGCGTTGAACGATGAAGTATGATTTGGGGGAGAAACATCCTTAAGGTGTTGCTATTTGTGGAAAAATCTTTGGCTTGAAAAATCCTGTTTGTAGTTCAAGAGGTGGGATTTTAGAGAAGCGGGAAACGATGATTTTCATTTTGTTGATATATTTGCTTTAGCGAGACAAGAATTCTGAGTAATATTTAGAAATTAAAGTTGATTAATGGGAAGTTGAAGAGCCTTCTGCTGGAGCAAGGGATCGATGTCAAGAGGTTTTGAGAAATCGGGCTTCGTAATATTCGAGTAGGGTTGCATTCTGCAGATCTTTCTTGCTTGATGTCTGGTCGGTGCAACATTGTGTGAATTAATTAGCACGTAAACTGATTTGAAAGTGTTAGATTGGAAGGCTTCAATATTGCTTGGGATTGAGTATGATGAAATAGTGGGGAAGAGTGTGAACAGATAAGTTTGCCTTTGTGATGTTGGCAACTGATATGCAATTAAGAAATTCAATATTTTCACCTGCAGAATTACTTTTCATTTATAAGGTTAATATTTCAGTCCGAGAAAAGAAAATTTGATGGCAATCAAAGCTCACTTTCAATCATGGCATCATAGTTATATTCCCCTATATTACTGACAACTATGGTGAGGATTTAGCTCGTCCTGATTCTGCCCAATAAAATTCTGGTCTTTCTCAACCTTCACCAAAAAAAAGGCTCATTTTTAGTTGTTTCACAGATTTTGGGTAGGTTATCATCTTGTAGCTGGTGCTGTATAAGCATTTTAATATTTTGGGTGTGCCTGTCAGCGGTGAGTTTGTTGGGTATTTTTTTTGCGTGGTCCATATTTCTGGACTGAATCTATCTACTTTTAACCACTTATGATCGGCGGAAAATTTCAGTATCGTGAGAGTTTGATAAATTTGCCTTCTTTTGTGAATGTTTTAGGATCACGACAATTGTCATTGTTATCTTGAAACCAACTGGTTGGTAAGTTCAGTTTTTTGAAATTTTTGCTCATGGATCATTTTTTTTTATTGGGATCTTGTTCATCAAATTCTGGTTAATTGATCGAAACCATCGTGTCGATATGCCCTCTCTCATCTGTTTGTACATAGATTTGAAGCAATAAATGTTGTGTTTTTTTTTCAAAAATAAAGCAGAAATTGCTCGTCAAGAAGCTAGGCTTAATAAGATGGATAAAGAAAACTTGGAGGAGAGTGTTGATGGGCACTCACCAAATCAGGATAACCAAAATGGAGCTCTTGAAATCACTGTCAGCAGCAAGAAATGTCCATGCCTCAGATTCTCGGAAGCAAAGAAATGATGCTTCGATGCAGAGAAGAAAGGATAGAAGGCCTGGAGGCTGGAGTAAGGATATCTACGTTGAAATGAAAGATGAAATATCTTTCTGATGAGTAGGTGATTTCTTCATGTTTAGAATATGATCTCAAGAGTACTTTCGAATTATATCTGTCTGCCATTGAATTATCAAAATCTCAAGAGTACTTTCAAATTATATCTCTGTCTGCCATTGAATTATCAAGATCTAACACCAATTTAATTAGGTTTTGTTTGATGTCTTCAACTGATGAAATGCTATTAAACAGGAAAAATCAACTGAATTGCTGTAAATCTGTTTCTGTTGGAGCAGTTAGAACAGAATCTTTCTTTCTTCTCTCAATACTCGTTGAAAATATCATGTTGCAAATTGCTGTATATCTGCTATGATTCTTGCGAATTTTCAAATAGAAATCTATAGAAGTTTTACAAGTAACTGAGGAGGAAATCTCAAAAGAACATGCTCAAAGGTCATGCCCAAATGGATATTTGCATCCAAAACCCTATATTATGGCAATATAAAAGAGTGAATAATCATCCATATTTTATAAACTTAATTGTGTTTATTGAATGATTTTGCCTTTTTGTGCTGCAATGAACAAGATGTCCTTAAAGAAGAAGAAAAAGAGGATGGTGTTGATGATAAGCCTAGGGATTTGGTGGAGGAAGAAGAACAGTAAAAGGCTTCCGTCTCATTTGTAGCTGTTCTGATTTCTTAATCATTTGTTACATATGCTAATCATGAGCAATCTCTTTTGATTAGCTCAAATGATGGTTGGCATCACACCTGCCTTTCCACCATCCACCCCTTTACACCAACCTCTAATCCTTCGACTATAGCTTGGCAATATAGATTAATGTTACCATGACTCAACAAAAAATTTCTAAAAAGGGGTTAATTACAATTAGAGTTTTTAAGCAAGTAACGGCTTGCGATATGGTAATTTGTCAAAAACCACCTGAGCAAAATATTCAAAAAAATATTTTATTCTTATCTTATTTTTAGTAATCAAATTAATATAAAAAGATAAATATTTTGAAACAGAAAATGGGACTAGTGTCACCCATTAAAGTCCAAGAAGACAGTGTTTGGGCAAAAAAACATGTTTTTGCATTTTTAAACTTAATTGATAATATAAAAAAGTATAATATTTTCTGAATATTTGCTACTTTTTTTTTTAAATTTCTAGTATAGATGAGATTTTAGTAAGAAAATAGGTGGTTTTCTGTAAATTTTTCTGCTAAAATCTCATATTTAAAAAGAATTAATTGTAATTAACTCCCTAGAATTTGGGTATTACTAAAAAGTTGTGGCCCGTGGGGTAACTGTTGCTGGCCCTAGACTGGCCTTGGCCCGAGTTGGGCCCGTGTTGGAAGAAGGAGACGGAGGAAGACGTTGAAGTGGATTTGGACTCGGCAACCGACAGCTGTGGTGGGGCCCGCCGAAATCATAAATCGATGGGCACGTTTCCCCGTGATGCGCAACACGATGACATGCTTTTTGACGGTGGAGAGTCTCCCGCATTTTCTCGCTAATTTATTGCGCTTTATCCGATTTCTTCAAGTTTCTCGCGATATGTAGCCTCTCCCGCGAATTCAGGGTAGCTACAGAATGATTATTTTTATCAGTTAAAAAGTATTTTAGTATTAGTAAACTGTAAAAAAGGAAAATTGGGTAAATTACATATAACTCCTTAAAATTTTAGTAAATTATATATATATTTTTCAAATTTAAAAAATTATATATGATTTGTTATAAAATTAATTTTTTCAAATTTAAAAAATTATATATAGTTTTTAAAAAAATTTTCAGATTACGTATTTCTTTTTGAAATTTAAAAAATACTTTTTTTTAGTTACTAGTAATAAAAAATTCTTTTTGGATGTAAATTTATTATTAGAATAAATAATATTTAAAAAAATATATATTATTTGACATCATTTAAATTAAAGTAAAAAAATAAAAATACTTCTTACCAAACATAAATTAACATAATGAAAGATACGAGTAAAAATGAGCTCCAAATTTAGATTATACGATATCTTGGATCTAAATTAAGCACTAATTTTAGTTAAAATTAGGCTAAAATAAGTTTAAATTAGATGGAGGTAAAATTATCATATTACATTTTAAATTTAAATTTAATTCGAGATTAGAGTAAAATAAATTTAAATCAAACCATTGGTAAAATATATATTTTATACTTGAATTAAAATTTAATATGAGATAAATATTTTAACCGAATAAGATAAAATTTTTTTATAATAATGATATAATTATCAAAATCTTTTCCAACCAAGTTAGGAGTATATTTGTATTTTTTTACTTTAATTTGAATGATATTAAATAATATATATTCTCTAAATATTTCTAATTTTAACAATAAATATATACCAAATGAAATTTTTGTAACATATCCAGTAATACAAAAAATAATTTATTTTCAAGTTCGAAAGAAAAAATATGTAAATTGAAAAAATTTTAAAAAATTATGTAAATTGAAAAAATTTTAAAAAATCTTTTAGAGAGGTACACGCACAATTTCCTAACTTTCTAAAGCTCTATATGCAAACATTCCAAAAATTTAAAAAAAAATTTAAAAAACAAAACAAAAAGATCCATGGCCCCCCCTCCACCCCATGCAAAAATAAAACCAGCCTGTCCAAGAGCTGTTCAAAACACCCCCATTTCTCTCTCTCCCTGTCTGTCTTCAACACTTCCATACAAAGAAGAACAACACCGACTTCTCAATCCATTCTTCTTCTTCTTCTTCTTGCTTGCACACAACAATGAGGAAGTTCTTCCCCCCCATGCCGCTCAAGGACGACCTCCCCAAGACCTCCCACGACACCCTCGCCATCGGCCTCCGGCGCCGCATCTCCTCCTTCTCCGGCCGCATCCCCCCGCTGCCCTCCTCCTCCGCCACTTGGGCCTTCCGCCGCTCCCGCTCCATGCCCTCCTTCACCGACCTCGCCCCCACCCCTCTCCGCCGCTGCTGGGACTGGCTCCTCTCCCGCAAGCCGTCCTTCGCCCGGGACATCGAGATGAACGCTGAGGAAACGACCGCGCTCGGCTGCCACTGCCGCGGTAGCTGGCGCCATGTGCTCCACCGTGTCAGGTCCGAGCTCTGGCGGCTTGTCGGGGCCGAGAGCACGCTGCCGATGAAGCAGGAGTTCAGGTATGAGGCCTTTGGGTATGCACAGTAGAGGGGAAGAATTTTAGGGGTTTCAGCTTGGTTGTGCTTTAATAATAATATAATTTGTTGCAAGTTTGGGGGTTTATATGTTCTTTTTTTTCGTTGTTGTTATGAATCAATCCAATCTTTGAAGCAAGTTTTGGATCTGAATTTAGAAGTGGGGACATGTCATTATGTCGTTGTGTATTTCGTAGAAATCATTCATATTTTTTTAGCCTAATTACTTACGCCCAAAATATCTGTTAATTATGAAAAATACTCTGAAAATTTTTGTAATTATCTGGACCGTCCCTATTTTCAAAACATTTAGTTATGTCCCTATTCTTATTTAATCAAATTTTTTTCTAAAAATTTTATTTTTATTCTCCGTAATTTTACAATTAAATTTCTAAAAAATTTATTTTCTTAGCCTTTACTCTTTTTTTCAAAATATTTACAAATAAATCCTTTAAATATTTTTTTATAAAAAATATTATTTTTTTCAAAAAAATATTTATAAAGAAACTGAAATATTTGAAATATTTTATAAATAAATCACAATATTTGTATTTTTTAGAAATAAGTCTCTTGAATTTTTTATTTATAAAAAAAATTCAAATGTTAATATTTTTCAAAAAAATATTTATAAGGTGCTGAAATATTTAAAAAAATTTATAAATAAACCCTAATATTTGTATATTTACAAATAAGCCCCTTAAATTTTTTTATTTATAAAAAATTCAAATGTTAATATTTTTTGAATGAAATTTTATAAAAAAGATATTAAATATTTTAAATATTTTACAAATAAACCCTATATAAGAAATTTAATTACAAATTTATATTTATGAATTTACAAATAAGTCCAAAATTTATAAGTTTTAAAATAAAATTTTACAAAAAAGAGTTGAAGGTATTAAAACTTAAAATTTTAAAAAATAAGTTCAATATTTTGTATATTTACAAATAGATCCTCAATTTGTTTTTTTATAACTAAGCCCAATTTTTATTATTTGTTAATAAAATTTCACAATATTGAAGTTTTAAAAATTTAATTTTGAATTACAAATTTAGTATTTATAAATTTATAAATAGACCCCTTGAATATTTCTATTTATAAATAAGTCTAAATTTTTTTATCATATTTTAAATAAAATTTAACAAAAAAGACATTGAAGGTTTTCAAACTTAAAATTTAAAATTACAAATTTAATATTTGTACATTTAAAAATAGACCCGTAAATATTTTTATTTATAATAAGTCCAAATTTTATTTATTTAAAACTAAATTTTACGAATAAGTCATTGAAGGTTTGAAAACTTAAAATTTAAAATTACAATTTCTATTGTACATTTACAAATAAACCATTTGAATATTTTTATTTATAAATAAGTCTAAATATTTTATCATGTTTTAAATAAAAATTTACAAAAAAGACATTGAAAGTTTTAAAACTTAAAATTGTAAGTTTAATATTTGTATATTTAAAAATAGATCCATTGAATATTTTTATTTATTTTAAAACTAAATTTTATAAATAGACCCCTCGCCGGACTCGGGCGTCCGTGCCCGTATGCTTGCTCCCTTTGCCGGCTTGGGGCCCACACTCACACCTGCCTTTGGCCCTTACGCCTGTGCGATTGCATGCCCTCGCTGGCATGGCACCCTTGCTCGCGCTTGCGCTTGCACACCCTCATCGGCATGGCGTCCGTGCTTGTGGAAAGGACTGGCGTGAAGGGAGGGGGGGGATTTGCTCACGCCGAGAGATGCCGATGCAGATCTGCTCACCGGTGGGGCAGGCGGAGGCCGATTTGCTTGTGGGGGTGCGGATTTGCTTGCGGCGGGAGAGACAGACGTGGATCTGCTCACTAGCGGGGCAAGCAAAGGCTAATCTGCTTATGGCTGGGGAGGAGGTGCTGATCTGTTCGGGGGGGGGGGGGGGGGGGGGGGAAGCGCCGACGCGGGGCACCGGCAGAGTAGTGGTGCGGGGTTGGATAGCGCAGCAACGAGAGAGGAAAGGTTTAATTGTAAATATCGGAATTTTTTTTGTAAATATAACTAATTTTAGGGTGTTATATACAAATATTTGAAAGTTATATATATAATAAACAATAAATTTTTTAATAGTTTAATTGTAAAATTACGGAGGGTAAAAGTGAAATTTTTGAAAAAAATTGATTAAATAATAATAAGGGGTATGTGAAAATATTTTGAAAAAAAATGATTTAAATAATTATGAAAATTACCGGGAATTTTTGTAATTAAGATATATTTTGGGGTGTACGAATTAACCCTTTTTTTTATTCATTTGTAGATGTTTAATTTTTGTTGAGTTGTTAATGTGTTTGATCTTTTTTGTAATTAAAGAAAAATTGGACAATGGTCATTTGGTTTAAAACACGCTAACGTTGAAGCGAAATAAAAGAGAATCTTTATTGGTCATAAAATTTCTCTTTTTATGAAGAGAGATGAATCATTTTACCGAAGAATTAGACAACAAAATGATTAAGTTAGTCAACATGGATTAGCCAGGAAAACAGCTATCGGGTAGTCTACGCCAGAGCTGGTACAGGCTGGATCACATCTGGATGTTGGACCTAAAGAGCAGACAAATTTCAGAGGAATTATGCATATACACCCTTGTAAATTTGGCTCATGTTGTGCAAAGTGGAATTTTGCAGGTTGGTACGTACAGAATTATACAACTTTATAAGGGTAAACATGAAAAAAAAGAGTACCATTTGAGTTCAGTCCACTATGAAAGCGAAAGTTCAGTATTTGGTGGCATGCTCTTGTTGTCGGTGTTGGGCTGGAGCTCTCAGTGTTGCTACTGTCCACACATTTTCTGGTCTTGGTTTTGGCAGCCTACCAGACCAATACGGGCAATATGCACGCACACCTGTGGTTCATCAATGTTTCTTGAAATAAAAGATGACACTTCAATCACACCAGGAGGAATCAGAAGAAAAGAAATTAGGAAACTGGATTTTCCTTAAAAGTAATGATGATAATTGGATTTACATTACTTAACCCACACAAATCACACAGCAAAGATCCATGATCAAGAAGAAACAACACAGGTAGCGATAGTTTGGATTTACATCGGAACAGTGGAGAAGTCTTCTTTTTTTGTAGAGTAACAATCAGGCAACTGTTTTGACCCCAGATTTATCAGGTCTTAGGCCATAGCGTGCTTCAAGAGAACATTCTACTCTGTGAGGTCCATCCCGGGAATGCAGCGTGAGTTCATTATTGTTTCTGACTAGTTTGCCTTGATGCAGCCAAATACTTCAGAAAATTCACGGGCAGCGCAGCATTGTTAGCAAAACTAACATCGTACAAGAGTTTTTATGAAAAAACTAAAAAATAACATGGCAGATTACATCTAACTGGGAACTGATGGCAATTTACTTATATCATTTTCTATCGAAATTGATCTCTCAAACTAGCCAATACAATCATTGAATCCAAAAACAGCACTTTCTATTATAAGATGGCGGTTCTGAGATAGTGAAATTAATACAAGTAGTTCTAGGAAAATGGGATGTTCTCGATAAATCTATTGCCTGGTTCTGAAGTTACATTGTCAAGTAAAGACTTGTTAATTTAATTGCGTTTTGAATTCAAATTTTTCAGAGTGTTTTAATTATATTAGGAAGTAATTTAGTGGGTCTAATTTTTATATGGATTTATCTTCTACTAAAAGACCTAAATTAGTAGAAGTCTTATTTGAGTCAGTCTTCTACTTTGACTCAAACACAGTTAGACTACATCTAATACTCTATTAATGTAAAGATTTTAATATAGAGTGAGAGAGATATATATAGATCAATACTCTTAATACGTTTTGTGACGGTTAGACTATTTAGTCTTTTGTAAGAATTGGTGATATTGGAGTTTCGTTTCCAGTAATCTTCTCTTCCTCTTCTCGTCAATACTATATGCTCTGAATCGTCTTCACCACATAGATCTCTTGTGTGTTATTTTTTCTCTTTTTTTTATTCTTCTTCTACATCGTGAATTGTAATGAATATCGATATTTTGCGCTACAAAGACCTCATTAATTTTGCATATATACTGCTTACTAAGTCCACCTCTACTTTCGCATCTATTTACCTTCAACAGTCTAATATTCTCCATTATTTTCTATCTTCAAATGGAAGTTTAGCATCCGTCTGCTCCAATTGCTCCAATTTCTTCATGCGATCCCCTTGAGACTGCCTAAACCACATAGAGGAAGACCAAACAATCCTCCATAATGCACCATTTGAGAAGTGGGGAATCATTAATCGTCCCCAATATGGATAATAAGGGCCAAAAAATTTAAGCAGCAAAAAGAAAATCCCCAGCAGAAGAAGATGCCTAGGAAATCCTTCTTCCTAATACAAATAAGTAAGGTTTTTTGTATTGGTTTCGATTTCGATTTTGGCACTCAGCGAAACCAATACGTTTCGGCCGTTTCGATTTCAGTTTCGATTGTTTCGGTTTCAGTCAAAAGATTATTTTTAGTTATTAATTATGTGTTGACCACAATTTAATTATATTTTGATTGTACTTTGATTTTAAATTAAAAATACGATAAAATTTTGAAATTTTTTATAAAAATTTAAAAATTATGAAAGAATTTATAATTAATTTTATCACAATATTAAAAAATTAAAAATTAACATAAACAAATTTAACTTATTATTAAAATATAATTAATACATACATAATTTATTAAATATAATGTAATACAACTGATTATCATCATCATCCGTTGAGTTTAAACCATCTGGATGTGGAATTACGAATTCAGTACCTGAACGATCCAGATGAACATTTATAAACATACGAGAACAACTAGATTTGCGCAATCTCATGACAACGATTCACATGGGGGTAAGATCGACACAAATTTTTTTTGCTTTAATTTCGGTGGAACGATCATGCACGTATGCACATGAACAAAAAAATCAACGTGTTTCGATCAAAATCATTTTCATTTCAGTTTCAACCAAAATATTTTTTTTATTAATTATATTTTAACTAAAATTTAACTTTATTTCAATTATTTTTTAACTTCAAATTAAAAAAATATAATATATTAAAAAATATTAAAAAATAATGAATAATTATGTAAATAATATTACATACGTGAACAGTATCTGACAGAAACCGATAAGGGTGTCGAATCAGATTGGCGATAGCGCTGGCTCTGGTGTAAGGCCGGCCTTGACTTGCGGGAGCATGGATTAGGTCGGTGAGAGCACGAAATAGGCGAGGGAGCGGCGGCAGTTAGCGAGAACGCACCCCCCCCCCCTCGCCTCGAGCTCTCCCCCGCGCGTGTGAGCTCCCGCCCGCTCGCGCTCAAGCCCGACGAGCTCCCGCCTCCGCGCGCTTGAGCCCGGCGAGCTCCCGCCCTCGCTCGAACTCTGGCGTTGATGAAGATGAACAGTAAATCCTAAACAAAGCCAAAATTAAGATTTCGATTCGGGACCGGCCGAAACGTAAAACCCTGCAAATAAGCATAGTGATTTTACACTGCAAAATAAAAAATTTAGGGAGAAATAAGAAGTAGACAAAAAACATAGTGTGTAGAACTGTTGTCTGAGACCTAACTCAGCTTGGAAAAATTCGGCTTGTTAGTGCTTTTTTGTGGCACTTGACCTTTAATATCTATGAAAATTAATGAATAAGGCTCATCCGAGGCTCAAATGACTGATAACTAATTGGTGCCTGAGCCACTGGTTCCCTAGGTCTATAGTCTATTCATCATGCTGCAGTTGGGCAGCGCTGAGTTGGCTCATTTATAAACTCACGTTGGCCATTTGTTATTCTTTTTAACCTTTTTATGGTAGTTGCTGATTTAAGCTTGTCTGATGCCGCTGCTGCCCTTGCAGAGAATGTTGTTGCCCTGTGGTCCACCTCCAGAAAGAGAAGAAGATTGAGAGAGCAACGAAGCATTCAACCTTGAAAGCAAGCATTCTATTGTGAACTTGGATGTTTATGCTTCTTTAGACAACTAAATATAAAATGTGTAACTGCTAATAGACATATATTTATTACAGTGGTTTCTGTGACTTCTTGTTTGTATACAATGATGTTCGGGCTGGACATTTTCTTACTCCTTGCGGTGCTCTTCTTCCAACTGTTCATTTTTCCCAGGTTATAGTGACTAATAAGAAAGATCGACCATCACAAATCCGGGATGAGTATTCTGACATATGACTGCCATATGGCTAAAATTGCATTTATTTTTTTATCTTTTATTTTTGCATAGTAATAACCAGAAAAGGTCACATAATTATACTAATACACAAGTCCTGATTCTAAGGGGAAAGAAAAAGTCTTGTAAAGACAAGTATGTAATTTCAAGATGGCTTAGATGGAGTTCTTGCTACATTTTTTTTAAGCTATTGTACTAATGTCCCAACACCTAAGATGCCTTTCACTTCTTGAACTATTACTGCATCATATATTCTCTGCTTCAAAAAAGATGGTACCCAAGTGATTCGCACTGTAGGAAAAAAAGACAAAGTTAACATCCTCATGAATACATCAAATTGGAAACCAATACAATCCAAATGCAAGAAATAGAATCATAAAAACTTCCACTGATCAGTAGTTTACTTGGTTTCCAGACAAGGAGAGGACACACCAAAAAGGGTACATGGGCAAGGTAACGGAAAAGGCTAGTTTAGAAGCAAGCAAAAGTGCTCAGTGATTTTGATTAGCTAGTATTTTTCAAGAGTGTGTGGGTGACTTGCTATCATGCATTGAGATATTCTTCCAAGCATGACCCCACTTCAACAGTTTGAAAAGCACGTATAGTTGGTTACAAAAATATGTCTCCTCTTGATATTCCTAAAGATATTTTCTCACAGGTTGACGAATATTCTTCATAATTCTAACTCTTAATGTCTAAAAAACAGTAACTACTTGAAAAAGTAACAGAAGGCCAGAATGCATATATAGAAACCTATAAATGTACAACATACAATAAACAAGTTGGATAGAGTGTTTGTCAAAGAAGAAACTAGTCCTTCTCTGACAGTGGTGACATGTAGGAGACTCTGGTAGAGCGACAGCGCACGGGCATGGGAGGAGATGGTCGGGTTCAACCATCTCCAGCCGAATCCAACCCTTGGAAGCGGCAGACGACCAAAGGAGAAGCTGGAGGGCGGTGGTGAGCATCCTCATCACGGGCAGCTGGTCGCGAGTGACCACATGCAGGTGGATAAGGAGCCCGTGCTCCTTTCCTTCCAAACACGGCCAAATCCAGCCAGAGCTGGCCAAATCCAACCCCCTTCCTCGGCGACCGTGGGCGGAGGCGACCAGTTGGTGGCGCAATGCGGCCCACCAGTGAGGAAGAGACTAGAGAAGGGTCCGGTGCAGTGTTGGGCTAAGAAGCAAGGATTGTGGGAGAAGTCCTAGCTGCGAGGTGCAAAGAAGGCTAGATTCGACCTTGTGGCCATGTTGACATCTAGTGAGGCAATAAACAGGGAAGGATCCAACCAAAGGTTGCGACAGCACAGGCGGTCGTGGAGGTTGGGCTCGATGCTATCATAGGTCAGGGCGTGCACGCAGGGGAGAGATCATCGGTGTGACACCGCCGTGGTGACTTGGAGGAGAGCACGGGTGGCCATGGTGGAAGGAGGAGCAGGCAGCACAGGGAGCAAGTGTTGAAGTTGCATGCAGGTGGCTGCAGATGAATCACAGAACATGGGCAATCAGGGAGGGACCGAGCGAGGTAGCTAGATGAGTATTTGTGTTTTAGGTCATCCATCTGCTCTCATTGCCCATTCTATCCTTCCCCTCATTTTTAGGCCTTTCTGATTTTTTTTTTATGGTCATCATTGAGTGATAAGATCAGGTCGATCATGATCTGAGTTTTGAAATACCAAAAATCCGATCAAGTTATCTTCGATTCAAACTTTGAATTGTTGTTCTGATTTTTATTTGGATTAAAACGAGCTGGACGTTTTGGATTGGATTAGGATGAGTTATTTGTTAGGGATAAAATTTGTATCCAATAGCGATATTAAATTGATGAAGGTTATGTCAAATATTTTTTGAAAAATTTGAACAATTATAATTTTATTTTTTGGGTTTTTAAAAAAAATTTATTTGTAAAGTTTTAAAATTTTCAAGATCTTTTTTTAAAGTTTTATTTACAGAATAATAAAATTTAAAGTGATTTATTAATAAATTTTCAAGGAATTTATCTGTACAAGTAAAAATTATAGGAATTTATTATAAATATAAAATTTTGAAGGGTTTATTTACAAATTCTAAATTTTATAGAAACTATTTTATAATTTCTAGATTTTTAAGGTTTTTTTATAAAAATTTCTATCTTGGGGACCTATTTATAAAAATTCATTCGATCCAAAAATTGATATGTAAAAATAGTATATTCCCATTTTAATCGACACATCTACCTCCCTTGTCCACTTGGGTTGAATTTAACTTGAATTCCAATTTTTAACAATTTGGGTCTAATCAAGCTCAATTTTAGATTAAATTTGATCATGATTTAAGTCCAATTGAAACCCAGGTTAGAGCTATTCTAACTAAATTTTAATTAATTTTAGTTTTAACCAAAATTAACCCAAAACCCTTGAATGGGGTGCACCTTAATAGAAAAAATTATACTTGGTTTATTGCTTCTATTCATGCAATACCTTCAAGTTCTCATATTGAAAATATAAGTCCCATGTCCATTTGTCTGAGATATTATTATTTGTCATCGTTAATTTTGGTTCTTACGGTACTTTATTTAAGATTCATTTTTTCACTATAACTTTTGCTCAGTTTAAAATTGAATGATAGTTTGTTATAAGGTTGAAAATTCAATTTGTTTGTAAGTGTTTGTATATGCAAAACATAGCATTGAGATTCAATAATCATGGACAAAAGATGGATCAAGATAAAGAACCGACTAAATTTTAAATATATTAATGGAGTAAATGTATCTTGAACTATGCCTTTATGAGCGAAAAACTGGATCAAAAAATACCATGTCCATATATTGATTGTATGAATATATATAATTGGACAAGGTAAAAAGTGTATGAACATGAAATTATGAGGATAGAATGTGTATTACACTAATTGAACATTCCATTGTGAAGAGTCCCTATACTTAAATAAGCTGAATCCAACAAATGAAGATACCCTTCTTGATGAGGTCAATACAGCAAGTGCGAGTTGTAATCGAGATGGTTAAAAATTTTACAAAAATCAAATAGGTGAAGAATGACATCATAGGATTTATATAAATAATCACTTTAAAATTTATAGCTTTTAAAGATGATCATCTATAGCTTGTAACCAATCAAGATTGCTACAAAAAAACAGCACTAATATGATAATCTACCTTAGATTTTTGCACCATCTATAGAACTAGAACAAGATAGTGTCCAAGATGAATTTATGGAGTTATTCTAAATTTACAAAATTAGATTTTAGAATGATGTATAAGAAGAAGTGCATTAAAAGAATCTTTAATCCTTTTCAATGTATCTCATAAACAAATATGTCCAATGAAAAAATCTAGGAAAATTTCACACAAGTATTTGTCAAATAGCTTAAGCAATTCCAAATTATGGAATTTGAGATGGTCTAAGTGAACTTGAATTGTGTGATTAGGATCAACAAACAAAGGAACATCATATAAAGTGACAAAGCATGTTACCACATAGATGCCCATAAGTGGCCAAGTACATTTTCTTTGGCAAGTTGTGATTAATCAAAACTCAAGTCAACTAACTTTAGAGACAACCAATGTAAACAAGTATATAAATGAAAATTAGGTATTTTAAGAGTTAATCATGACTAAAAATAACCCGATCAAAGAAAAAACTGAATCCAAAATGAACCAAAACAAATAAATTAAAAGTTCAAAACCTCATTTACAAAACTTCACAAAATCTCAATTTGAAGGAATAGGAAGTGGAGAGTTCAAATGGCACCTGTGACTTGCAAGAGCTGGGTAGAGAAGAGCTAGCAAACTTGTTGATGGCAAGCGCTCATCAGAGGCGAGTTGGTGGACTTATTGATGCTGACCTAGGGCAGATGACAGCGGCTTGGAGTAAGCATCCTAGAACAGATAGCCATGGCTTGGAGTAGATAGCAAATTGAAGCGAAAAAATTATGTGAATCACCAAATTTAGCTTAGAGAACTAGATCCAATAGTGAAAATAATGGGTAAGCAATGCCTTTCTTTTGGGAGAAGACCCGATTTTAAAAGCTTATTGGCAGTGCTAACAACCTAGTGTTGGCAATAAGTAAACATTGCAGTGCTAAATTTTTTAGCACTACCAATGTCTATTATATTACCAACACTTCTAATTGTTAGCGCTAGTGATAAGTCAATATTGGCCGTGCTAATAATAGTATTGTCAATGAGTGGTTTAAAATCAATGCTACATTAGTGCTACAAATTCTAACTTATTGTTGTCACTTCATAGAGCGCTAGATACAAAGTGCCACTATTAATACAATATGTTGTAGTACATTGTTGGCTTTATGGTGTCTCGAATCCGGATTTTTCGGATAGTCTTAATTATATTAATGGGCCTAATCCTTATCTAGATTTATCTTCTAGAAGTCTTAAATTAGTAGAAGTCTTATTTGAGTCAGTCTTCTATTTTGACTCAAACATCATTAGGCCACATCTATAAATACACCATTGATGTAAGGGTCTCAAGATATAGAAAATAGAGAGTGAGAGTTGGTGATATTGGAGTTTCGTCTCCGTCGTTGTAATCTTCTCTTTTCTCTTCCTCATCAATACAATATTCTCTGGATCGTCTTCCCACATATATCTCTTGTGTGCTATCTTTTCCTCTTTTCTGTTCTTCCTCTATATTGTGGATTGTGGTGGACATCGATATTTTCCGCAACAAGTGGCATCAGAGCTTGGTTCAATATGTCTACTACGAAGTTCGATATAGAGAAATTCAATGGAAAGCAAGGATTTCCTATTTGGCAAGCAAGAGTTCGTGCAATTCTTACTCAACAAGGGTTGAGACACACATTGGAGGACGTCAAGCCTGAAGATATCACTGAAAGTGTCTGGAAAAACCAAAAGGCCAGCGCACATAGCACAATCATCCTCAGTTTTACCGATGAGGTACTCTATCCGTTTCTTGATGAAACATCACCTTCAGAGTTATGGAAAAAGCTGGAGAAACAGTATATGAGTAAGTCTATCTCAAATCGAGTTTATTTAAAGCAGAAGCTTTTCAATTTTCGAATGACAGAAGGTACGAATATAGTTGATCCTCTTAATGCTTTCAATA